>JAMPIV010020226.1:0-693844 GCA_024509875.1 Oreohelix idahoensis | reverse complement strand
TTAAACCCAGAGAGACTACTCCACACCCAAACTACGTACCACTCCTCCATACCCTCTCGTCGTCTGTGTTTCTTACCCTCGTAACCCACCTCCCCCTTTAGTGTCATATTCTACGCCGCCCACCATCCCCCCCCCGCCTCGCCCTCCCGCCTCAACCCCACTCTAGGCAGCTCTCGTCCCCACCGCGACCCGGGGACTCTTGGGCCCCCTCGTGGCAATACTGGACCATGTCGAAATAATTGCTGCAAGAAAATCAAATGAATGGGGTGTTGTGCTAAGCGTAAGATAGTTGTAGGTAAGCGAATGCTCCCTGTGGTTTACTTTTTTATTTTTAATTGATGGAGAAAAATATCCTTTTCAACCCCAGATGGGTATAATTATGATATTTAGTGTCTGTAACTGTAGAATGTCTCCCGTGTAACTCACGTGGGTCCTCTAACTGTAGATTGTCTCCCGTGTAGCTCACGTGGGTCCTCTAACTGTAGATTGTCTCCCGTGTAGCTCACGTGGGTCCTCTAACTGTAGATTGTCTCCCGTGTAGCTCACGTGGGTCCTCTAACTGTAGATTGTCTCCCGTGTAGCTCACGTGGGTCCTCTAACTGTAGATTGTCTCCCGTGGGTCCTCTAACTGTAGATTGTCTCCCGTGTAGCTCACGTGGTTCTCTGACATGACAACGAAATAGGACTATAGCACCCTCAGGCCATTCGTACAAGGCGACTAATATCATCAATAATATTTTTGTTTTATTTAATGGTCAAAAATATCCTGTTCAACATATGATGGGTTATAATTAGTGTCGCGAGAGGTTCAGATGTTAAAGAAATTAAGAAGATATCCTGGACATAAGGTGTATCAGATGATACCAGAATAGTGCCAGCTAAGAGTCTGGTCTTATCAGAAATACCCCTTCTCTGAAGATAGTAAGGGTGTAAAGACAACAAAGGTAGGGTCAAGCTGTGTAAGTTACCAGAGATGATGGTAAAGTATACTCTGATTCCCTACTTGCTACCTCTCCTGATCCACCTCTGTGATTATGGTAGATAATATTGTTTCTGACTCTGCTAGGGGAAATTATGTAATTAAAATTTACCAACAGTGAATAAAAACTTAACTTAAAGAATTTAAGTAAGTCTGCTGGTAAATATTTACAATTTATTTATACATGTAATCTTTTCTGTTTGAAAAGTTTTTTTTTTTTAAATCAAATATTTTACAACATTAAATAAATAAGAACAGTTCAACAAATGTCTTTCACTTGTGTTAAGATGTCTATCATTTTGTAGACAGTTTAGCTTGCTTGATCTTTCACTGAAGAATTAATAGTGTTATTAGTGCAATGTAATTGAAGCTCTATACTGTTCTGTTCATCCCGAACTGGATGCGTTTATTTTGGTGTGCAGGCATAAGCTACACAGTTGCCTTGAGAGCAACTTAACTGAGTCACTGCAGATGGCTCCCTCTGATGCTGGAGAGAATCTTCAGATGAAAATCTTCCAACTGTTACACACTATATGGCTGGCCCTCTACCATAGACTGGCACTGCATACGTTGCACTTTCAGTAAGAGAAGCCTCTTCTTATTTGTTGTAGGCTTTAAGTTAAAGGATTAAACCTGAAACAAAGTTAAATGCAATCCCTGTATTTGACTATCAATATTCCTCTATGACACAGATGGGGACGATAGACAGTTTCTGCTAGCATGCTAGCAGATGCAAATTAATCCATTTGTGCGATAAGACGTGTATAGATGTGTTAGTAATGGACAGTGTGTACTGGTGAAACTTACAGACTCATGTGTAATTCTAGAGGCAAAGCCTGCCTTCGGAAATATTTAAAATATTGAGAATGATGGCCAAGTGTATCTATGAGTTTAGAAATGTATTTAAAGAAGTATTTCTTGAATGGAATGAGACACCTACCAGGAACATAAGGAAGGATGAAAGGGATTGAAGTACTGTATAATTTGACCTATTACTTAGTAGTTTTATTCGCAACCAAATTATTGTATGGAGGCGAATCATGGGAAACGAATGATAATTAAGAAGATAGAAGAAAATTATGATCACATTGAACTAAAATGATTGTTGCTACTATACTATATCTTGTGCATCTGCTAGCATGCTAGTCTGAAACTGTCTATCGTCCCCATCTGTGTCATAGAGGGATATTGATAGTCAAATACAGGGATTGCATTTAACTTTGTTTCAGGTTTAATCCTTTAACTTAAAGCCTACAACAAATAAGAAGAGGCTTCTCTTACTGAAAGTGCAACGTATGCAGTGCCAGTCTATGGTAGAGGGCCAGCCATATAGTGTGTAACAGTTGGAAGATTTTCATCTGAAGATTCTCTCCAGCATCAGAGGGAGCCATCTGCAGTGACTCAGTTAAGTTGCTCTCAAGGCAACTGTGTAGCTTATGCCTGCACACCAAAATAAACGCATCCAGTTCGGGATGAACAGAACAGTATAGAGCTTCAATTACATTGCACTAATAACACTATTAATTCTTCAGTGAAAGATCAAGCAAGCTAAACTGTCTACAAAATGATAGACATCTTAACACAAGTGAAAGACATTTGTTGAACTGTTCTTATTTATTTAATGTTGTAAAATATTTGATTTAAAAAAAAAAAAACTTTTCAAACAGAAAAGATTACATGTATAAATAAATTGTAAATATTTACCAGCAGACTTACTTAAATTCTTTAAGTTAAGTTTTTATTCACTGTTGGTAAATTTTAATTACATAATTTCCCCTAGCAGAGTCAGAAACAATATTATCTACCATAATCACAGAGGTGGATCAGGAGAGGTAGCAAGTAGGGAATCAGAGTATACTTTACCATCATCTCTGGTAACTTACACAGCTTGACCCTACCTTTGTTGTCTTTACACCCTTACTATCTTCAGAGAAGGGGTATTTCTGATAAGACCAGACTCTTAGCTGGCACTATTCTGGTATCATCTGATACACCTTATGTCCAGGATATCTTCTTAATTTCTTTAACATCTGAACCTCTCGCGACACTAATTATAACCCATCATATGTTGAACAGGATATTTTTGACCATTAAATAAAACAAAAATATTATTGATGATATTAGTCGCCTTGTACGAATGGCCTGAGGGTGCTATAGTCCTATTTCGTTGTCATGTCAGAGAACCACGTGAGCTACACGGGAGACAATCTACAGTTAGAGGACCCACGGGAGACAATCTACAGTTAGAGGACCCACGTGAGCTACACGGGAGACAATCTACAGTTAGAGGACCCACGTGAGCTACACGGGAGACAATCTACAGTTAGAGGACCCACGTGAGCTACACGGGAGACAATCTACAGTTAGAGGACCCACGTGAGCTACACGGGAGACAATCTACAGTTAGAGGACCCACGTGAGTTACACGGGAGACATTCTACAGTTACAGACACTAAATATCATAATTATACCCATCTGGGGTTGAAAAGGATATTTTTCTCCATCAATTAAAAATAAAAAAGTAAACCACAGGGAGCATTCGCTTACCTACAACTATCTTACGCTTAGCACAACACCCGGTGTGGGGGGGGGGGGGGGAAGAGACCAGCAGGGCCATTTCGCTTGGACCTCGACTCAGCCTGAGATTGTTGCTGTCATTATATGTCCTGAACTGTCCTGAAGCCTGCATCAAAGCATTCATTTGTTCTTGCAGCAATTTATTTCACATGGTCAGATTGCCAGACCCAAGAGTCACCTCCTACGATATGCCTAAGGTACAGCACAGGGCCGTAGATATGACAATAAAGGGGAGGGGGTTAATTTAAAAAAAAAATTTAATGTACTATTTTTAATTTTCTGTCGTAAATGAAAAAAAAAAAAAAAGTTAACTTACCATTTATGACGAATATTTTTTTCCCTCTAGAGTACAAAATCCATTGCTCTGTTTTTTAAAGCAAATTTTGACACAACATGATTAACAACATCGGTAGTCAAAAGCACGCTGCGATGGACACTCATTAGCGCTAAAGCTGTCAATCATTCATCTCCTGTTACATTCCTAAGCCAATTTTTTAGTCGTCTTAAACTTTTTTTTTTCTCTTAACCAGCGGCACTTGGGCTTTCAGCCCTTCGGCCCAATGACATGTCATTGCGAGGCTGGGAAGCCTGTGGACTTTCCTTCCAACCCGGTCAGGAGCTTCGCTCCTTCCCATCCACAGAGGGTTTATCTCAGGAGCCGTTCAGGTTATTCATTCAAAATCCCGGTCGATGACACTTCTTTAAATGCATACGCCAGGACTTGAACACTTGATCGCCAGCGCAACGTGGTAACTATTACACCAGCGCGACTCCCCGTCTTAAACATGAGAGGCATCTTTCGGGAGTTGCTGTGGAACATGGTAGGGTCGTCAGAATCTGTAATAGTCTTTTTATAATAATGAAACGTACATCATCACAAATTTTGAAGGAATCAATAGCTGCTTTCGGTTTATCATCTTCTGACAGTAAATTCCAATTGTGTTGCCGTAGCTCAAATTCCCGATTTAGCCTTCCATATTCTTCAACATAAATTTCACAGGTTTCTCGGAGTGTTTCTGGTTTAACATCTTTACAATTACAAGGAAAAAGTAGTTGCAGTTTAGCGATTAATCTGTTGTGTGATGAAAAACGATCCTTTAGTTAAGCTGGAAAATGATCGAGAAACATTATGCTAAATATTTCTCATTATTGGCTGACAAGACACAAGATATATCCAGGAAAGAACAGTTAGCTATTTGCGTTGGGTCTTTTGATAGTGAAGAAATCACTATAAATACATTACGTCTATAATATTCATTGGCGTGGCTTGATAGGGCATTTTGCTGGCATGATTGTCGTCCAGTTAGTCTAGGTTTTGTCATTTCACCCCCTACATCATGTAACATACGTTCTGCCAACATATATATATTTCATTGAAAGAATCTTTGCTTTTATCACGCCTTGTTTGTATGAAACTGACTATTAAATCCACGTGCTCACAACATTGTCGAAATCTACATTTATCTTTTAAAGACTTTCGCATAATTTTATACTATAAGAAATATCTTCTTCTTCTTCTTTGATCCTTAGCCGCCGACCGTCAAAGCAGTCAGTGGCCATCACGCACGGTGGCATCTTGTAGGGCAACAACAAATTGATTCAACTTTGCACGGTCGGTGGCCATCCTTCGTACAGTGCCCCAACTCTGGTTCATTCTTTGCATCTCAGCCTCCACAGTCCTCCGCCAAGTTGTTTTTGGTCGGCCTCTCTTTCGTTTTCCTTCAGGGATCCAGAGCATAGCTGTTCTTGTGTCGGCATTGGGGTCTCTTCTGAGGACATGGCCAACCCAGCTCCAGCGTCGACCAGCTATGATGGTGTGCGTGTCCTCTTGCTTGCTCCGAGTAAGCAGATCTTGGTTGGTGATGGTATTCGGCCAAAAGATTCGGAGAATTTTTCTTAGGCATGTTGTGTGAAAAGAGGACAATTTCGACATGTCCTTCTCTGTAACTCTCCAGCATTCCGCACCACAGAGAAGCACAGAAAGCACACAGCTCTGATATAATCTTAATTTTGTGCTTGTGCTGTACTGAGAGGACTTCCAGATGTTGTTTAGACTAAAAAAGGCTGTTCTTGCTTTGTTCATTCTGTTCTTGATGTCTTTGCTTGCTCCGCCGTCTGGTGTTACTATGCTTCCTAGGTATGTGAAGGTGTCTGTCTGTTCCAGTTGCTGATTCCTTACTGATAAGGGCTCAGGGTTGCTAATTTGCATATTCCAGATCTTCCAATGTAGAAATATAGCCCATCTTATTCCTCTTGGACTGCCCTCTGTTGTCTGGCGCATCACCCAGTCTATGACTGTTAAAAATAGAGTGGTTGATAAGGGGCATCCCTGGGGTACTCCTGTCTTCACCTCAAAGGTTAGGTTGCTCTGCCCAACGCTACACGTAAAGTTGGCATAGAGGCTTTTTATGATTGACACTATGCAGCTTGGAATTCCATAAGCCCTCAGTATTTTCCATAAACTGAAATATCTTATTTAATGTTAATAATGCAATAACTATTTCAGTATTAGTCGTTGCAAGCATAAGTTGGAATGATTGTTCTGAAGTTTCTTTACGTCCCGATTTTTTTGAGTTCATTGAGAGATGCCGCTATTCCAGTGTGGCCGTGATGGTGTGGTTGCTGTTGCATTTTTTTTAGTGTTCGTATAGTGTGTTCGTCTCACTAACCCAGAACAGTAGACAGTACAGCGCTGATGATGATAAGTTATTTTACTCTATATGATAGGACATCATACGAAAACACTGTTGGTGGGTGGAGAATCTCCATCTAAAGTACTGCACTAAAACCAAGCAGTGAATAACAAAGATGATGTTTAATTTCAGTAATCATCCAATAACATTCCATTGAAATAAACTTGCCTCACGCCTAATCTTCAAATCTAGGCGGGTAATTCTCACAAAATATACAATGTCAAAAGCACAACTTAATAATTCTCCTCTCGTTCTTTCAATCCTTCTATATATGCACAGTCTGCTATGGCTGTTCTACCTCATCTTAGAAAACGTATGTAGCCGGGTTTTGTTTACTTCAACTCATGATGAAAAACACGATAGGTCTGGTGGAACTAGTTTTGAGGTATTTATTACAGAATAATTACTGGTCTGACTACCAGACCTGTTTTGTTTATCTCAATTAGTCACTGTTCCTGTTCCGACCTAATTACTGTCTATCTTGCTTGTACATCTTTATCAACATACCTGTTCTGTTTTGAAAACAATCTTGACAATCTTGTTAACTCAATTCTTGCAAAAATGGCGACATCGTCTTTCTTTCTGTACGGCGTAACACCTTGATATTCGCCTGTAACTACAGTATCAATCACCTCCAATGGCTTGTTCGCCAGAATCGCGACTTCACAACTTTATTTTTCTCTCCAGCAACTCGTTTTCTTTTCCTCGCATGAGGTCGCATTATTTTTTCCTCGCATGAGGTTGCATTGGCACACGCCCAAAACCCCCGGCCCTGGTCAAGACATATGTCCCAACACAAAAAGACCCAATGACAACATGTGTCACTGTAGTGATCTTCTGTGTTCTCACACAAAGGACCTAATGACACATGAATGTCACTGTACTGATCCCTTGTGTCTAGACACATGATCCTAGCCAAAGGTCGGTTATATTAGGGCGCATGTCCAAATATAAAAGACCCTTAGGTCTGTGTATTTAACTGAGATACCAATCCTTCAGCAACTCGGTTTTTTTTTCCTCGCATGAGGTCGCATATTTTTTCCTCGCATGAGGTCGCATTTAACTCGCACGAGTCGCATTGGAACACGCCCAACACAAACGCATGTCCCAACACAAAAAGACCCAATGACAAACAAGTGTCACTGTAATGATCCTCTGCGTTTTCACACAAAAGATCTAATGACACATAAGTGTCACTATACTGATCTTTTGTGCCGGGCACATGGTTATATTAGGGCGCATGTCCAAATATAAAAGACCCTTAGGTCTGTGTATTTAACTGAGATACCAATCTTTCAGCAACTCGCTGACCTACGCTGAACGCGTTTTTTACCACCAGACTCCCACTAAACCCCTATTTACATTCTTCTCGTTCATCCCTAAAAATGTGTTCATCCCCCAAACTTTTCTCGCGCGTCTATACTTTTTCTCGCTCACTAACCTATCATGTAATTTCTAGTTGACTCCCTTTGCTGAGTATACACAAATCCATACTCTCCTCTTTAAACCTTATTACAAAACCTTAACATGCAAATTGATTCTACCATAATTTGGAACTTACTCAATATGCTTAACTCTAAACCACAACGTCATCTTCCAAAAAAGGATTCCTAGATTTATCTCCCTTTGCACAAAACACTCCTGCACCCATATCATCTCCCCCTAACAAAGACGAACATTCTTTTTACAAGTCCATTCATTATTCCCTAACCATTTTTCTATACTCACTTACCCTACCAAAACCAAACCTACCGTTCACACCAGGATACAATTCCACGAAACGGGAGACTGAGACATTTTTCCATGACCACCTTATTCGCATAAACGAAGAACAGTTTTATGTGATAGGCTCTCATTTTCATTTGCAATTTTTTTTTTTCTAAAACACCGCGCTTCTGAGATGAGAGACGAAAGTAATTCACCACAGATTTAATACTGCCAATACAATTTCTAATAACTGACAAGTCACATGATTGTCCAATAACTAAGTTTATAGCGTGGGCACCACAGTGGTCAAATTGCGCTTTTAGATTTTTTTCAGATATCAGTGTGCGAACGCCTCTGTACTTTCCACTCATTACAGCAGCATCATCGTAACCTTGACCATCCATGTTATTCAAATTTGCTTTAAGTTGAGTCAATGTAGATAGAAGAACAGTAGTCAAACCGGAAGCAGAAACATCAGATAAAGAAACAAAACATTAAAAATCTACTCGTACTGTAGTGATTTCTTCACTATCAAAAGACCGAACACAAATAGCTAGCTGTTCTTTCCTGGATATATCTTGTGTCTTGTCAGCCAATAATCCTATACATAATATCCCAGCTTTTTCTGTCTGCACATAACGCAAAGGGAAGGAACTTTGGTTGAAATTTAGATATTAATTTGGTTGTTTCCCTTGTCTCCCGAAAATAGTAACCCTTACCAAAGAAGAATGCGCAAATGAAGGTGGCACACAAATAATTATAGAATGTGTGATCACGTATGCACACATTGGGATCTTCGCTGCGGCTACGAAGTTCGTATACTGTGGTGATGCACAGTGGTTTTTTTATTTGTTTATACTTTTGTTGCCGTTAGGTATTGATGCTTTTGAATTTAATTCCCGTCTTATGACGGGCTTTTACACTAGTGAAAAATATTTAGCATAATTATTCCGAAAAACGATGGACTCTTGTATTATATCTCAGATATGGCAACAATATTCCGGTCCTTTCCCCGGGTTTTACCGCAGATATATCGATGATGGCATAGGTCTCACATATATGTCCGAGAATGATGTATCCCGCTTCATCGACTTTGTCAACCACTTCCACCCCACCATCAAGTTCACCTCCCTCATCTCCACAGTATCTGTCAACTTTCTTGACATTACTATTACTATCACACCCTCCGGCCTCAATACCTCAGTATACTACAAGCCGACAGATGCCCATAGCTACCTTCTGTATACCTTTTCTCATCCTCGGGCTTGTCGTGACTCCCTTCCATTTTCACAACTTCTCCGCCTTCGTCGTTTGTGCCAAGACCATGATGACTTCCACTTCCGAGCCAATGAGATGTTGGATTTCTTCCGTAGCAGACTTTATCCCGAATATGTTCTCACCTCTGCCTTCCAACGTGTTCTCCCCATCTCTCGTCAGGAGGCCCTCAGACCTCACTATAAATCCACTTCGGATAGAATTAAATTAATCTTGACCTATGACCCTCACAGTACTGCAGTCAAACAGATCCTTTTCCGCCACTTACCTATCCTTCAAGCAGAGTCTGTGACCCAAGAAGTATTCGGTGAAGCACCTTTGGTGGCATATAGACGCGACAAGAACCTGAAGGATCTTCTTGTTCACAGCCGTCTCCCAAAGGAGAATGCCACTCACTTTGGCACATTACCCTGTGGTCGGACACGATGCAACACGTGCAAGTATGTCATCTCAACCCGCAAGGTGTCTTTTCCTGAGGCTACGTACACCATCACTAGTAGCTTCACATGTGAGTCGCGCAACGTCATTTATACGATCATATGTAAACGTTGCTGCAAAACCTATATTGGCCAAACAGGCAAACGACTTGGGGACAGGTTCAGCCAGCACTTGAATGACATCTCTCAGCACAAATCCACACCAGTTGCCATACACTTTAATGGCCCTGACCACCAGGGTCCCATCGACATCCAGGTCACGGCGATCAGATCCTGCTCCTCTGACACTGCTAGCCGAGAACAGCTTGAGAACCGTCTTATTCACCGCATGGGGTGTCTAAAACCAGCTGGGCTCAACACTCTACACACCTTTGTCTGAGGTCACCATTTCCTCTCCTGTTATACTTTGACTCTTTTCACTCTTATCCCATTTTTATATTTTCTGCCGCCCTCTAATTATACGCATGAATATATAATACACTGTTTTTAATATGTCTAGATTTTTTATTTTATTTTATTTTGTATGTATTTATCTTCGACTCATTCTGTTCCCTTCTATTTCCAGTCCCACTTATATTACGTTTGGGTAGTTTATTGCTCAGTTTCGTTTTTTAGTCTCTAAGTATGTATTGTGTACATCCGGTGGTGGCAGTCATTTCCTTTTCCTGGCACGCGCCTATAAGCGTTAGGACTTCAGGGAAGTACCTAGTTTTAATTTTTATATTTTTTTAGGTTCTTATGTGTCTTATCTAACCTTCACTTTCTTTCCTTTCCCTGACGAAGGCCTTGTGGCCGTAACGTTGGCTATTTTCTTATTCTTTTGTCCTCGTAAGACGAATCACCTTTTTTTCGATTTTTTTTCACACCCATCCATCTATTATATCTCTGCAGATTCCAATAATTTTATTCTGAATAGTTGGACTAGTAGTATACACATTTCTGCAGCCAGATGACAAAGTAATATGACTTAAAAGGTTTGTATCTCTTATTTTAATCCTGAAGTGCTCTTAATCGCATCACACACGTCACTCGTCAGATGGCACTCACAACAAAACTTTTCATTTTGTTTAACTCATTGGTTATTCATTGGCTTTCCTCTATTTCAGATTTCTTTATTTCATTCATCGCTTTTTCACGATTTTTCTTGTCTGTGTTTCGTTTCGTGTCATATGTGTGTATTTTTGTAACGTCACTTTCATTCATGCTGCATGCTGCCATTGTATTCATTGCTTCACAGGATCTTTTATCCATGATTGTCATAGCAGAACTTCTTGTTTTGTTATTCCATTTTCTGCTTTTGATTTTCGTTGATTGTTGAATTAAATGTCTTGATAATTTTTTCAGTTTTGTATTTTCCTTGCTTTATTAGCATTATATATATATATATATATATATATATATATATATATATATATATATATATATATATATATATATATATATATATATATATATATATATATATATATATATATATATATATATATATATATATATATAGTTACCGTACTATTTACGGTCACCACAAATGTGAAGGTGGGATTTACGTTATGTTATGTAGGAACGTAACAATATCCTTTCTGTGTACTGTTGTAGTCAGTCCGACCTGGGCCAAGCAGCTTTGTTATGCATGAATAGCTCACCAGGCGTTGAGGTGCTAACAGGGTGTCATGTTGACATACAAACATCAGACATTTCTTGTATGTGAGGTACTCGAAGATTGTATGGTTGACAAGTGATGTGGGTGTGTAGAGACACGAATGCGTTGAGGATCTTTGATAGGTAAACAAGGCACCCACTCACTCACATGCAGTAGTCAGTAATTGTATAAACTGCTGGAACTTTCAACCATTTATTTACATGACACAGTGACATCAACAGTTACAGTCCAATGGACGAGAATTAAGGACATCATATATATTGGAAATGACTGGCAAAACATCTGGCATATAAAGCTTGAACCACTCATCTATAAGGACGTTATCGACAATGGTCTGTCCTTTAACAACTGTTCATATGTGGTAATGAATAGGAATATCGAACATCATCAGTTTTGTATAGCTCGTAAGTATGATGTTAATAACGCTGGCTTGACAACATATTCTTTTCCTACTGTAGCTCAGGGCCCCCTGACTGAACGCGTCAGGTAGTCCTTAACAAATATAGTTGCTTAATATAGAAGTCTGTGAACTTGTAAATAAGTCAAGACTTCACCTGGCTTCACCTGCCAGGCACTTCTTCTTCTGCTCAAAGTTATAGGCCGTAATGACGGGCCTTATAATGGTTGATAAACTACTGTGCTTTTTTTTCATAGGCATGTATTATCTTCCACGCTGAAACGTACCGCCATCCTGCGGGTTTCATATCAATATATGTTCATTGTGCTTCTGTCAAGTACTTCAACGAATAGACCTAATTGGCTGCGTTAAGCACACAAAAATGGACTCTGGATCACAAGAACTGTGAGCGCTACTCACAGGTTCATACTCAATGTTCTGCAAGCTTTGCATAATAATTAAGTTATTTTACCTTGGACAGAATTCCGAGAAATACACAAATAACACCTGTCGTCATTCCAGACGAACAGAATAACTCTGGGGAGAATCACTAAGATCACTAGACTATCTTTCCCCCAGATAATGCAGAGAAGAAAACAACGGACATCTTCGTCCGGCAGGAAACCAGCTCATCATCACAGACGGAAGTCTGCTCGGTTCGCGCTAAAACTAGCGCATGCGTAGACAGAACAGATTTGAGAACAGTTAACTATCCCGTCTTAAGAAAGAATAAACACAGGGAAGGTAACCCCTAATCAACCTGTGTCAGGGAGTTAACATACAGTTCTGTACCTTCGACCATCATAAGTTTAAATAGATTTACATCTTCTGGAACCGACAAAAATGACGGCAACATATATATATATATATATATATATATATATATATATATATATATATGTATATATATATATATATATATATATATATATATATATATATATATATATATATATATATATGTATGTATAACGTGTTTGTAATGTCTATAGTATGTTTTCTTTAACCTGACTATATGTATTGTCCTTGTTGCCTATTTGTAACTGTGGCTGACGAAAGGTGAAATCCAAAACGTCCCGTGTTTCCGGTGTACTGTTAATTTTTAAAACTGATTCAATACCGTTTTATTTGTTAATATATTTATTTATTTGCTTACCAGTTTTACAGCAGCCCACTAATTTATTTACTTACACTGTGCCTCTTAGAGCAATTTCTTATCGGCCACACAAAACTACGGTGTCCACTATGTGAGCTAATTTTGCTGTTTTTCTTTACTTGAAGTTTTCTATTGGAATATATCATAGACAATACACCAGCTTGCTTTCCGTTGACATTATTTATTAAAAGCATCTGCACGCATACTTGCCTGGAGATAATTTTTTTTCTCATGGTTCCAAAAATCTTCTTTAGCATTCTTCCACTTCAAGTAACCTGCTGATGCAAATGCGTGATCCCCTCTACTTCCAACTTCACCAGCAAATAATACACATATCTTGCACAGAGCACCACCCGCACGTTTCGTTTTTAATAGACTAACCATGGATACAGTTTGAGCCACTTTAATTGGAAAGATAAATTCCTTTTGCCTGAAACTGGAAAAACGAATTCATCAGAAGGTATCCATGGATTTTTTAGAGCTTGTTCTATGATGAGATCATCCAATTTAACTCCGTTTAAAAAGTTACAAATGTCTAGCTTGTGATACAATTCACCATCATTAACACGCTTGAGTAAATTGTGGAAAGTGTTCTATTTCCCCACGACCTTAGCTTCTGTTCTCAGATCCAGTAAAGAAAGAAAGAGCCCCCAACCAATTTCATCTAAATGTAGAATTTTACCTATATGTAAATATTTAACATCGACAGCACGAGTGATACATTAACTAACTAGGTAATGATCAAACTGTTGTTAGTTTTATTAATTAAATATTTACACATATAGGGTTAGTAAAGAAAATAAAAAGTGTTGATGGTGAAAGACAATTCACACACACATAGATGAGAAATAAATAATGTAATTAGTTAACTATGATAATGAAACTATGTGAAGAGTGAAATAATGATGTGATATATTGAGTGTTACCACACTAATGTCCAGTCTACACTGTCTATGCGTCTCTTATTGCTCCTCCACTGTATGATGATACGCGGTTATGTATAGCCTGTCCAATTTAGGAGGAGGGTTTGATGCGCGGGTTATCTCCAAGACGAGGACGTACTGATGAAAACTGATGTTGTAATGAGAACTTTGACGATGTACAGTCCTTCAATGTTACACAATCTCTCTGTAGCGTTAACAAACCGTTGACAGTTGCCTCAGGACAATGTCTAATATCTGAAAAGTACTGGCTAGACTGGAGATCTTCACGAACTGATCGTGGTATGTGGACTCATCAACTTGATTATGTACTCTTCATTCATAAAATATGCTTTTAAGTGAGTTGAACTTACTAGCTGTATATGTCACTAAACTTGTAAATATGAAATCTTGAGTCATAAAATATGCTTTGGAGTGCGTTGAACCTGATACAATTATGAGAATCCGCTTGGGAATAGGTATTCTTGACTCAGGGAATACATTATTGAGTGAGCTGAACTTGAGGTAAATAAGAGAAACAACTTCTGAGCATTTCATAAGCAGGTGAATAAAATGCTGCGCGACCACCTTGTAAACGCGAGCGAGAATTCTTCCTTCTTAACTGAGGAAGTTAAGGATGTCCTAAATTGCGAATTCTGCTACCCAGACGTACACTTTGCAAGTTTCTTTCTGGTAGACGCCAAACACATAAGGTGTAGACTCAGACTTCTGCTGGACATACTCCTTTTCCCTTTCGCAAACTCCTTTAAGAACACAAAACACCACAGATATGAATTACTTATACACACTGAATTAATAGCGGGCTATGCTTTTGGGGAAAGTCTTCTACGCCACACCGTTGAAATGTCGTACTGGCCACAGATGAGCCTATCAGTACATTATATTCCTGAATCGCCCATATGTTCCCAAATCTTGTCTGGGACGTGAAACTCCGCCTCTAAACCAATCGCTAGGCTTCCATATTGTGACCTTTTGCATTTACATCTTTCACGACTTGTCAGCGATTGTCCCTGACTAAAAGGGGTGGGGTTTTCGCCACCAACTTCCCTTCAGTGCTAAGGATTCGTTTGCGTGACAACCCGGTGTTTTCGGATTTGCCGGTTAATAAAAAATCACCCGCCTTCTCCTGTCACAAATCCTGCTGCCCATTGCCGCTTTCTTTGTATTTGCTGTTTTATTATCTTGCATGCGGTGAGCCTTTATCTCTCGGTTTATTATGCCGTGCTCTTTTTTCCCGTCTGCCAACAATCATTCATGTGTGCGTCCTGAGTCCATTGTCGCCCGAGTCCATTGTCGCGCGGACTATTGTATTGCGAGGCGGTGACCGTCGTTTGTTTAAACAGCAGCTTAGCCATGAAAAGACTACCATATTGTGTCAGCTGGGCGTCTTCCAAAATAATCTATATTCCAAGGGGGCATGTCTGACGATATTTACACGGGGACTTAGATATCAAAGGGAGCTGCGGTAGCATAGTGGTTAGTGCACTGGCTTCCTAGCGCAGTGGTCTATGGTTCGATCCCCAGATGAGGTGGGAATTTTTTAGGCCACAAACGTCTCCTGGGTCGACCCAGCCCCCAAATGGGTACCAGAGAAACTCTGGGAAGGTTACAGCGACCGGCGTGATGCCGACCACATCACCCCTAGTGTGCCGACGGTTAAGATACAAGGGGATTGACATAAGTCTTGGGCCTGACTATGCAGGACATGTCACAGAGAGCTGAAATTTTGTACAGTGTTTATTCCTTTTCAATATAGCCATCGTCTGAATTGACACACTTCTGCCATCTCTGCTTGACCTTGAAAAGACCTTGGGAGTAGAACACCCTATTTTTCAAACTAAACTAGTCATCACATGCCAGTATAACCTCTTCATCGCTGTCAAAATGATTTCCTTTTAGCTGTTTTTTAAGATTTGGGAATAGAAAAAAGTCTGATGGAGCCAAATCTGGAGAATATGGTGGGTGTGGAAGAATTTCAATATTCAAATCGTTGGTTGCTAGCTGCACAAGCCATGCTTTGTGAGAGGGCGCGTTGTCTTGAAGCAAAGGAAGATTTTGAGTGCGCATTATCCCTCGTTTCCTGGTCACAACCTTTCTTAGTTTGGTGAGAAGATCTGCATAGTACTGTCCATTGTGTTGCCACAAAGCAGATAATCTGTCAAAAGGACACCTTTGCCGTCCCAAAAAACAGCCAGCATCACTTTTCCTGCAGATTTCTGCGCTCTCGGCTTGACAGGTGTTGGGAAGCCTGGGGTTTTCCATTGCATGCTGGCAATTTTGGATTCGGGGTCATACTGGTGTACCCAAGTCTCATCTACTATCACCATGGTCTCCAAAAAATTTTGTGACTGACACTTTTTGAGCAACTGTTGACAGCAAGTTACACTCGTTTGCTTCTGTTCACGTGTCAACAGTCGCGGAACACAGCGTGCACACACTTTTCTCATGTTCAGTCTGTTGTGTAAAATTCTATAAACTGTTCTTTCATTTAGTTTTACTCTACTAGCTATCTCCACAATTGTCATTTTTCGATCCTGGTCAATGATTTTCTTCACTCTTGTTGCATTTTCATCGTTACACTCTGAGGCTGGTCTACCAGATCTTGGCAGATCAGCAACATTTGAGCGGCCGCACTTAAACTGTTGACACCAGTTTTTTTACCGAAGTATATGAAGGACAAGAATCACGAAACACTGGTTCCATCTCCCTGTGTATTTCTGTAGGTGTTTTTCGCTGAAACATCAGAAATTTTATCACAGCTCTGGCCTCCTTCTTTTCCAATGTTTTGTCAAATCTTTGGAGCAGCAGATCCAGTCAATAGTGTACATTGGGCCGTGCACCATAGCAGGAAAACCCATTGAAGAAACAAACGCATACTTCACACATTCAGTGCAAATATGATGAACTTTAAATGTGCCAAGTTTCATCTTCCTCCTGTGACTCCTTCATGGTCAGGCCCCAGACTTATGTCAATCCCCTTGTAATATGGGCCTAACGCCATATTCCCAATATGCCTCAATGGGCGTGTAACGGGTTTCTTTACCTTTACCTTTAGATATCAAAGAATTTGTCTATTTCTAAAGAGGTTATGTGGGGTTCCGAAAGATAAGGTTGTTAAAAGATTACTTGAACAACGATGAAAGAGTAAAATTATGGTGAAAATGAAATACAAAAGATGTGAAAGATGTTGGAAAAGATAGAGAGTGATAAAGATGGACCTACTATACGACAGGGATGAAAAAGTCGAGTTGGAAAGAAATTACCCAAAGTGCTTTCCAATACGTTCACGTATCTACTATATAAGGAAGTATGAAATTCAAATCGGACACACAGGCTACGAAAGTAAGTCGATGAAGCAGACGTTTGTATGAGAGCTTGATCTTATCATTAGAATCGACGCCTCCACAGTACAAGGTAAAAGAAGACTGCCATTGTGTGCAATTAAATTCTAAACAACTGGAGCTGACTTAGTGCCTGTAACACTGAGGGTGTTTTATTCAATTCAATACCATAATACCCGCCGTAAGTACGTCGGTCGGTCAGTAACATTTTGCACACCGTCATTTGCGCACTTTTTCTATTTTCGAGAGAGTGAATAGCCATAAGAAACATGTTCCGACCAACATTACGTTAAATGGGCAAACGTTAGAAGAAGTTAACACCTTTAAATATCTCGGGTCCACTATATGCAGTGATGGAAGATCAATTAAAGAAATCAAGACAAGACTTGAGATGGCCTCAGCTGCCATGACAAGGTTGAATGTGATCTGGAAAAGTAACATCAGTTTTCCTGTGAAGATCAAATTATACAAATCACTTGTATTATCTATTCTCTTGTATGGGTGTGAGAGCTGGACACTCACTGCAGATACGGAGCGAAGGATTCAGGCTTTCGAGCATAAATGTTATAGAAGAATTTTGCGCATTTGCTATAAAGAGCACAAAACAAATGTCTATGTTAGAGAGAAGATAAACACCTATGCAGGCCACCAAGAACCACTTTTGTCAACAGTGAAACGTCGAAAGCTTGCCTGGTTTGGGCATGTAACTCGTCATGACTCCCTTTCGAAAACGATCCTTCAGGGAACAGTCGAAGGTAAACGGAGAAGAGGAAGGCAGAGAAAATCCTGGGCTGATAACATCAAAGAATGGGCAGGACACGGTTTTTCCACACTTGTACGCATTGCTGAGGATAGAGAGCAGTGGAGGACCCTGTCTGCTGATGCTTCCACCATGGCACCCCTACGACCCATGACGGGTTACGGGCTGAGATGAGATGATGACATTAACTTTCAACCACAGCTAAAGGGGTGCAACTGTGGTTGAAAGTTAGACAATAATTGTTTTATTTCCCTTATATGTACTCTCTCAAAAATAAAAAAGTGCGCACATGTGTGTATATATATATATATATATATATATATATATATATATATATATATATATATATATATATATATATATATATATATATATATATATATATATATATATATATATATATATATATATATATATATATATATATATATACCTAATCTTCACACTCAGCTGAGTGAAAAGGCCCTGGAGTATAAGAGTGAGATTCATCTGTGTTTCATAGATCTGGAAAAGGCGTTTGACAGGGTCCCGTGGAGCAAACTTTGGGACTGTTTGGCAAGGAAGAACATTCCAGCACCTCTGATTCATGCTATACAGAGCTTCTACAAGTCTTGCAGAAATTATGTGAGGACGGCAAACCATAAGTCAGAAGAGTTCAGGACCACCACTGGTGTAAGACAATGTGATATCCTGTCACCTTATCTTTTCATACTTCTCATGGACGATGTCATCAAGGCATGTAAGGAGAGAACAAGAAAGTATTCAGTGGGGTACTGGAAGATGAGACAGGTCTGTATTTCAGAGCTGGCATTTGCTGATGATGTTCCCCTGATTGCTAAATCAGAGGCACATCTCATATCCAACCTGCAAGTCTGAAAGGAAGAGCTGGAGAAGAGAGGAATGGTCATAAGTAGCTCTAAAACAAAATCCATGGTGATATCACGAGAAGAAAGAAGACACCAGATTAAGCTGGGAGAACAGGTCCTGGAGCAGGTCGACCACTTTAAATATCTCGGAGCTATTACAGACCGAACGGGACGCATCAAAGAAGAGTTGGCCACTCGAAAAGCAGCAGCTGGGAGACTTTTCCAGGCCATAAATCGAGGATTCCTCAGCAAGAGAGAGGGTGTTAAGAAAACGAAGATGGCAGTATACCGCTCCATCTATGTCCCAGTATTGACATATGGATGCGAGTCATGGGCAATGACTACAACCCACAAAAGCCAGATCCAAACCTCAGAAATGAGGTATCCGAGGAAGGTGGTTGCAGTAACAAGAAGAGACATGGTCCGCAACCAGACGATACGTCAAGGCCTAAAATCCCACCCTCTGCAGACCCAAGTAGAACCGTCCCAACTAAGATGGTTTGGCCATGTCTGTAGAATGGGAGTAGATCGGCTCCCACGACAAGCATGGGAAACAAAGAGCCAGGGATCCAGACCCCCAGAGTCCGCTGGGAGGACAACATTAGACAATCTTTGAAGGACCGAGGACTAGAATGGAACCAGGCCAGGAGGAAGACAGCCGATAGGATAGTCTGGCGCTCTCTCTTCCAAACCTCTACACCTCATGGTAGAAGGGGAACGATTAAGTAAGTAAAAAAAAAAAAATTATATATTTATATATTGATTTTAATTACTATTGTTATCAGCCCAGTTTGTGCTATAAACTTGGAAAGGCATGTCATTTTTTTAATGTATTTTTGTGTAACTGTAAACTTGGGGAACTGTGACGGGTAAGGTGTATGTGGGTGGATGTAGAAAGTCAGACAACACTTATACCCCACTCGTCTAGCTCACTGTCTATGGAGTAACTCCAACAACCACATCAATCTCCGTGAATATATAATATCACAAATAAGTCACAATGGGCGCAGGGCCATTACAAATATTGGAGACATAACAAATCCCGAGTATTCTACGATCACTCTGATCCTCGGAATAACTACAGCCACAAAATAGGCTACTACATAAATCTACTGTACAACTCTGGCCCTCTACTCACGCACTACTATAGACATCCACCTTTCTCTTCTCTACGCTCTTCGCTGTCTCCTGTCTACTGACTCAACTCTCTACTGACCAAACACACTACTCTCTCTTACTGACCCCTTTCATTCGTATTCACCAAACACGTGAAAACCGTCCACACTCCGCTGAGCTTCATTCACGCAGGACTATAGCTAGCAGCTTGTATTAACCTCTGCTCACAACATTGCTTGTAACTAAATTATTACAAGGCACGCATTCCCAACTCATAACAACTCACATGACTAATAAACTCCCGCTGAAGCATGAGAATATTCACACATGCAAAACCCCTTCAAAACACTCCGTGACAGGAACGCACTGCATTTTTTCCAATGATTACTACTGAGTAAAGAGCTCTCCCACACAGGGCTAACCCTGCTGCATATGTATAATACTTTCCTATATTCGCCCCTGGGCAATTAAGGGTCTAAGTGCACGGGAAGGGAACCCCCAAAAGTAATGTATAAACATATATATGTTTACCTTTCTTGGGATCCCCTAGTTTATGGCCTATTTTGCACGCTACGTTAAGTAGCGCGAGCCGATTTAATCGATAGAGGGCGGAGTCAATGACCAGGGCCCACCAGATTTATTACAACCACATTTTGGAGGGGATGGAAATAGCGTTGTTTTGTGGTGTTGCCTGTAAGGTAGTGTGCAAATAAAATAAACGTTAATGTGTTACTAATAGGGTAAACATTCTTTGTATTTCGCAGAGAATATCATAGATAACCTAGAACAAACGGAAAGCCCCTGTAATCGCTTTTACCATTTTATGTTGCATACCAGTTTTTGGGATGATACCAGTTTTTTTGTTGGATCCATTTTCTGGATCCCCATCTTGGGTTTTGTTTTGCTGCATACATATTCCTACTAATGGTCCCATTATTACAGAGTTCATTATCCCTTGCAGTACTTGTTAGAGATCACACGTTGCATCTCCACCGCACACGGGTTGCGCGTCACACACTTGACCCATCACATTTTTATTCTCAGTCAGTTTAGACTGGTCTTCTGGATTTACTATTTGGATACATTTCTGGCATCCTTAACTCACGCTGTAGCCACGTTTTTCCGAGGTGGTTAACATATGTTTTCCCAGTGGTTTTTTGATGCTTAAAAAAAAAAATTAACTACTGATTTTTGTAGATGCTGATCAGATATTAAGCATCCTTCAATAAAACCACATTTTAATAGTTATTTTATTTTATTTTTCGTTTTATGCTTTTCAGTTTCAAGTTTATGTTTTAATGTCCAGAAATATAGAGGAAATATAGCATATGAGTTCATGTTTTGGTATTTTCAGTCATCTGCATTAATACTTCATGTTTTCAGTGCACTGACAGTTTTAACAACTTACTTGCTTAGTTGATCCTCTTCTACCAAACTTGTTTCGATATTTATTTCTGGTTTTGCGATTTTCTTGCGTTGTTGTTGTTCTTTTTTTGCTCATCACCTGTGTTGTTTATTTTTTTCAACTGCTTGTATCGCTCTTTTTTGTATATGTTTGTCATCATCGTATGTGTTTATAATATCTTTCTTTGACCTGCATGTAATTCTTGTCCTTGTCACCTGTTTGTAACTGTGGCTGACGAAGGGTGAAACCCGAAATGTCCCGTGTTTCCTGTGTACTGTTAACTTGTAAAACTGATTTCATACCATTTAATTTTTTTACACGTTTTTTTTAAAATTTCACTTGTATGTCACTTTCAAATCTTGCAATCGATTTTTCAATCACTTCCAGATGAGTAATAGCTCTGAAACTTGGCATAGTTGTGTATTCCCGATGACAATACAATAATCAGTCAATTATTTAATAATTTAATATTTTAATTATGACATTATGTGTAATTAAAGTTTTTCGTAAAGAAATGTAAACAAATCAGGGGCCATAATCAAGTTAATTAAAAATGCTAGAGTACGTGGTGTGCTTTATTTTTTTCTATGCGTAAAACAGGGCAGCACTAAAAGAAGTGTCTAGCTAAATCAAGGGAAACAATCCAAATTATAAAATTATGAAACAAGGGAAAGTCGAGTTCGATCTCTAGATGGCCTTCAAATTGAAGAAATTGATTGCACTAAATTAACAGGCACAAAGCCATGTAATATTAACCCTATAAAAGAAATGGATCGCCTAAGAAATTTTAGACCAGATTTACAATAAGTTAAAATATTGTTTATGTTTTAGTATGTCATAATTTTTCTAACACTAAAACGAAGAAAATAAAAAATATAAATTTTTTTTTTTCTAAACACACGCTTTTGATGCACTAAAAACCCAAAAATAATTTGTCAAGGAGTTTATAGCTAGCAGTAAAAAAAAAAAAAAAAAAAAAAATGTAATATCAAATTGACAAAAAGCTTGGGGCGCTGATTCTGCATGAAATTAACTTCTGCTTTATACTTCAAGTCGGCGTATGTGGCCTAATGGATATGAACGCAGTTTCATAATCCAGATATACCAGGTTCGAACCCTGCTGCAGGCGGTTTGGTAGCAGATCGCTTTGTGTGGATTTTTAACAATGGTATAAGCGCCGTACCGTTCAGAAAGCAATGGCAAACTACTGAATGTAAAAAATTGCCTAGAAAAATCACAAACAGCCAATAAAAGCTGGGGTTGATTGCCACGTCCTGTAAAGGATAAGCAACTAACTTTTTTTTATACTTCATTAGACACTTATGGATAAAATATATGATAAGCACTTAAGCGCCCCACGCTTTTTGTCAATTTGATGTTACATTTTTTTACTGCAAGCTATAAACTCCTTGAAAACTTATTTTTGGGTTTTCAGTGCATTAAAAGCGTGTGTTTAAAATATTTTAAAATATATTTTTTATTAATTTATATATTTGTGTCCTGACCAGTTTTACAGCAGCCCCCTCATATATTGTTTTATTTTCTACCGTGAAGGGTAGAGGTCCATGAGCAATAGTCCGCGCTAGGTCGTCGCCTTTAAGATTAGTCCAGTTTTCTCTCTTGCATCACATGTAATCGGATTTAAATGCAAAGAGGTGATTGGCAAATCTAAACCAGCAGCATATAAAGCTTTGTATATTAATGCTTTCTTTTTTCCTCACTGTGTGATTACCTCACCCCCTACATGCACAGTGCATGATCTAGCTCTGTTCCCCTGTCCCTTCCGTGCATATGCTGTTGGGTGTAGTTTAACATTATGTCCTGTCTTGTGCTTATCATTGTTTATTTTGGTCATATCAGTAAAACTCATAATGTGATAAAGAGGTTTGTTTGTCATTTGACATCGTGAATATGTATGGAGGTTGAGTAATGTTTACTATTGTAATAGTACGAATGCAACTCAAGGTAAAAAAATACACGCTGTTTTTATTGTGCGAAGTTGTATTTTAATCAGAGATATGGGTCATCAAAGACAAATTATGAAGATCACTAGTCCCATAGCGTGAATGTCTAACAGGTTCCAGAGTTTAAATACCTAGAAAGCATTTTCAGAAAAATGGAAGACTTGACAGAAAAGTTGAAGCAAGATGTCACAGTGCCAGTGACTTACCAACTATCATCACTATTTTATGCTTCTTATAGAGCAGTGGTGGCCAAGCTAAGGTTGGCCGAGGGCCAGATTATGGTAAAGGGTAACACCCGAGGGCCAGACCTATAAAATCCTTAAAAAATAACGTTCTGATATTTAGTTTTATATATATATATATATATATATATATATATATATATATATATATATATATATATATATATATATATATATATATATATATATATATATATATATATATATATATATATATAATGAACCACGTACAGAAATCAACGGCAAACTACTGTACTGCACATCTGCCAAGACATGTATACCAGTCTTCGAACTGAAATTACTGTTTAAATAAATATAATGAATCTGATGTTTTAATTTGTTTTGTAATTTGTAATTTGACATGTAATTATTTATTTCAAACATACATTTGTGTGTTTTTTCATTGTGAAGAGTGTGGCTTCAATCAACAATAAGAGGCCGACCAAAACAGGTTGGCGGGCCGGTCAAAACAGGTTGGCGGGCCGGATCTGGCCCGTGGGCCGTAGTTTGGCCACCGCTGTTATAGAGCATGGAACCCCCACTGCTGTTTACCCATTTACACGAAGCCTGTGCTAAAACATTTCATGTGGTCTTGCAGTAATTTCTGTAACAGTTCTTTTCCAAGGTGAACGTGCCACAACCTATATTCTGCTTCAGGTGCCTGTGAAGCACATGCCTTCAGCAAATTCACTCTAAACCTTCTTGTCTTGTTCTATCCATGCAGGATCTTTCAGTCCTTTTGTTAAAAATCTCTTTTATGTCTGTTTCCAATAACTTTTTTACATTGTGTTTTTGATCTCTCACAGCTTCACAACATGCATAAAGGAGCAGTGGTTATATTATTTCTTCGTCTCCCTCGGGGACTCGTGGAAACCACGGAGTCTTATGTGCAAATCTTGAAAACATTGTTTTGGCTTCACGGTTGTGACGGAACACTATTTTTGTATTCATTGAACTAAGGATTCAACACATTATCTTACGTAGCCCGTTAACTAATTTAGGTGCTTTGTTTTGAATTAAGCTTCACAATGTGCAGACGCTGGTTATCATGATTTTGTATACATAATGTGTTTATTCTACGTACAATTGTATCTGTTAACAGGCACAACTGTAAAAGTGATACTCAGATAAAATGTGTAAGAGAAAATTTTATTCATATTAGTTTTATAAGTTCTTAAGAATAGTCTAGGATATGTTGACATTCAAGTGCAAACCAAATAGCACACGACAACAAGATAACTGATGGGAAGGAACTAAAGAAACAGTGACAGACCATTAAAATAGTAAGTCTCTTCAGTCACTGACGTAGCAGTATCCAGCAGTATGATACAAACGCACACAATCATTGGTTGCTGACTTTAATGTTTCGCTGCAAAGATAGAACTTGTACAAAATAAAACAGGTTGTTCATTACTTTTGTAATTACCTACAGGATAATTGAAAAGTATTTTTACATTTCTAAATCCTCACTTGTATCTACTAGGTATGCTTAAACACAGTTCTAAATAAGGAGCAGTATCTGCCATTTGCGTAGTACAGTTTTTTTAGTATTATTTTTTTCCGGAAACAAAATAAAATCTAAAATGGACAGCAAAAATTGCTGCCTGCTACGAAGTCTTGTGTTGATCTGGCCGGATCTCAATAATGAGACTGAGCAATAACGCTAGTATAACATGATATTTTATTACATAAAATATCGTTCAATTCTCTTTACTTTGACGTTTCATAAAAATTAATTGGAAAGGAGTGGAGAAATGACAGTACTGTATTAAAAATAAGAAGTGACTTTTCATTCACCCTGTGCATGTATATCTATTAGTTTTTGCCATTAATTGTAGTAAACAAAAACGTGTCGTGTCCCACCCTCCACTTTTCATAACGATAGCTTATTATGACACGTGTTGTACTGTATTTTGGTAATTGTATCTGTTACTATGGTTACCACACGAATAGTGGCCTATCTAAGCTACAGCGGCAGCCGGTGACGTCTGTTGCAGTGATGGCGTCTGACCCAGATTTTCACGTTCTTGTAACAGCTGTTGTCTTACAGATTCAACCTGGGAATCCGGTAGTTCGCAGCGACTTCTCTTTAACTGAGGAATAGACAAATGTTTGATTAATTTGGCTGGAAGTTCCGTTTCATTGCTAGTAATAAAATAGGTGACTGGAAGACATTCCACGAGTTAAAAAATATTGCACAATAGGCCCACCGCGGTTTCTTTCTTTTTGCATAGAAAGATCTGCTGCATTCAACAGTTATAAAAGTTGATGCCGGGAGGGCTAACACTATATTGAAAGTACATGCACTTAAATCCATGTATGCACAGTTTAGCATTGACTTAGTTATCTTCATATTTCATCATCATCATTACACTTCGACTCCCCAAGGAGCATAGGCCTTCAAGAAACGTATGCCCAGCCTTACTGTCCTGTGCCATCAGCTCAAGGTATTTCCTTGCCATCATCATATCTGTCTCCAGTTCTCTTCTCTCTGTGTTCTTCTGTCTTCCTCTACCTCTCTTACCTTGGGAATTCCAGAACATGGACTACCTTGTCATGTTATCAACAGGTTTCCTCAATGTGTATCCAACCCATCCCCAACGTCTTCTTCTCAATTCTTGTCCCACTGGCATCTGTCTGGTTCTTGTCATCAGTTCCACATTAGTGACCTTGTCATACCATTTCTATCCTTCTATTCTACGCAAGCACCCATTTATGAATGTCTGTAGCATTTTGGTTGTTGTTGTTGTTGTCCATGTTTCAGGGCCATACAATAGAACTGACTTGACATTTGAGTTGAAGATTCACATTTTTCTGGTGGACTTGATTTCTTTTTTTTTTTTTTTAATCTCCATATATTTCCCAATGCGGTGAAAGCTCCTGGAGTCTTTTGTATTCTTATTTTGATAGCATTGTCCTTTCAGCTGTGTCTTTATTACTGCCAAGGTATATGTATGATTCTACATCTTGTAGCGGTGTTTCTTCCAGTACAATCTTGTTATCGTTTCCTGCATTTAATCTCATTATCTTAGTTTTCTATCTATGTATTTTCAGACTCACTTGCTATAATCTCTCATCAAGTATTTTAAATTTGTCTTACATTCGATTACGGTTATAGTACAGAAGAGCGAAGTCACCTGCAAAATCTAAATCATCAATCTATTTAGTTAGGTTCCACTGAATTTCATTTTTGTTGTGTGATGTCGATGTTTTCATAACCCAATCTATTGTAAGTAAGAAAAGAAATGGAGACAAGAGGCATCCCTGACGTTCTGCAGTTCTTATTTTAAAACAACGGTTGCGTAAGTTGTTATTCATGAAGAACTCTGCATGTCTTGTCTTCATATGTTTTCTTTATTAAGGTAAAGATCTTCATTGGGACTCAGTTTCCAAAGGATTCTCTGTCTACACTCTCAATTGCCTTTTAATATTCCACACATCCAACGTGAAGAGACGAGTTCCATTCCAGATCTTTTTCCACTATTATTGAGAATCGTGTAGCAGATATTTGGACATGCAATGGTCATAATAAGGCTGGTTTTATAAGTGCTTGCATTATCATCGCTTTCGAACAGATAAACATACTGTCGTTACTATTAATTTGTTTTAAAAGCAAAAATAAAATAATCTATTTGGAATTATTATCATCTTCCTTTTTCTGTTGGTTCCGTATGGAGCATAGAACCACCACAGAAGCTGGTCTAACAGGATACCTGCACAAGTAATCATATGCTCTAGCAGTGGTGGTTTCTATAGCAATATATTTGATATGATGAGCTTGCCAGCCATTTACCGTAAACAATCTCATGTTAGTTAGTCACTTTCTACGACAAATCTGTGGTTGTTCTATTCCTTTTCTACCTTTGTCTCATCAGAGACGCCGGACATGACACGGGATTTTGTATTATATGTGTGGTCAATTCCCTTCCTCTTTCGCCTTACCCGTGGCTCACTTGAAAATCTAGTTGTCGACAACTGACACGTGAGATCACAGTGTGGAGTTGATGGACAGAAACGACGATCGCTGGTGGGGCATACAAGTGGGGAGAGGACATTTGCAGTGGTTGGTGTGACGTACGTCTAGTTTGACTAGTGAATTTTCCCTGATATGATGGATGATTTAAAGGGACCTTTAGCTTTTCATAACATTAGAACCCCTGAACATTTGTTGTAACTTTTCGTTTGCCAGAACTCATTCCACCGGGACTCATTTAGTAGGCGGCACGAGATCTAAGAGACAGACCGAGGGATCTTAGGGGAGACTATCGGCGCTATCAAAGACAGTAGTTTTCCCTGATACGAGACGCAGTTGCTTGCCGCTAATTTCGCGTCTCGGTGTCAATCGAGGAACCGAGCGAACGGGGGAAAGCGAAACGGGCAGCAGCGAGCGGATACGAAGACCAGGGGGCGGCTTCGTCTCTTGATTTGGCGGTCAGATCCCCAAAAGTCCGTGAGATCAAATAGGTTGTCAAGTTTATCATGTCCCACTCAACTTACATTCCATTTTAGCTAAATAGACCATGAAGAACTAGACACGTTATCACTCGCTGGCCAGACCTTTACAGAAGCACTAGCTTTATTGAAATCTTGTTATAGATTTTCCCCTGGATTTTATATATATTTGCAGTGATTTCTAATTCTGTGCAAAGCGGTAAAATATATATTGTGTAAAGTGATCAGTGGTCTAGTCATTCTATTTCAAGGGATTTTGTGTTAATTTAAATCTATTTAATTAAACCATCTCAAGAGTTCCAGTTTTAAATATAATGATCTATCTATTATATTATTTCAAAAGATAATAGATGCTTAAATTAACTTTTAAAGTCGCGAAGGAATTTATAATTAATAAATTCAGTTAAGTCCTAGTTTTATAGATGTGTGTTTTTAACCACTAGAACTCGCGCAGTGTTTATTAAATACATAATTAAATACGCGAGCATATATATAATAGGCTTAACGGGAAATTCATCGCGCTTTAGAAGGTTATTTGTTTTCGGTATATTACATGTCTTTTTTTTCTTTCATACAGAGTGATCGTAACCTGTGCGATCCCAGCATTAAGAAAGCAATAAAGAAATCAATCTAAGCAAAGCAAAGCATAAACAGTGTGTAGAGTTCCCCTGACGCAGAACTTGTTGAGACTGTGTAAATTTTTAATCTTTGAGGCGATTCTATGTTTGGAATTCCGCTATCTAACTTATAGCAAAGAAAGCACACCCAAAGACAAATTTAACGCACCATCAAACAACTTAAGTCGTAACGGGAAGAAGAACACTGGCCCGAGCTTTGTTAGTTTACTGACACAGAGAGATAATTCATAATTTCCTGAACAGTGATGTGACTAGTTTTCTCACTGGACTTAAACCATACCTCACGGATAAAGTGTACCAGCACGCGTAAGAATTTTATTATCCACGGCATAGTCAAATAGACCACACCATCCTCACCCCGGTATCAGAGACCGTGCCCTCCCATAGAAACTGTTATTAAGAAAAGAGACACAACTACAGATTCATTTTCCAGAGATTACGGGACCCTTTTATGTGCTGACCGCCTACCCGATAATCTGGGGCTAGAACTTGAACAAACACTCATACATTTAGTTGAGGTGTAACTGCTGTTGTGTTATTCTATGGAGTGCAAGATTTTTTCACAATCGGTAAGTGAGAGCAAGATGAGTGAAGGCCTTTGCTAGCGCGTGTATGAATGACAGGAAATTAATTCTTCTGTGTGACCATTTTGTTAACTTGCTTACCTGGTAACATATATCTTTTCTGTATACCCTACATTGTTCCTTTAAGTGGGATAGTTGATAATTTGTTAACTCTGTTTAAAACCACCTCCTTTCCATTTGCTTAGTAAAGGGAAGAACAGCTGGGAAGAATAGGTTTTTTTCTATCACTTATACCTAACTTGGTAACACCTCTTTCAGAGTAATTAACTTTACTGTTAGGTTAACGTACCCGTGTTCCTGATATTATCTATCTCTGGACTGGTTTTGTCTTTGTCTAATGAGCGGGAAGGGCTTAGTCGATACCAATCTTCTTCACCCCCTCCCAAACTTGTTATTTGCATTTGTGTACTTATGATAATTTATGTAATATCTGATATTTTTAGTGATTGATGTTTAAAGTGAATAAAATCACCTAAACTCATTTAGTTCTGTGTGTTGGATATACCCAAAGCCCAACATTTCCCCTATTCGTTTAATATAGTTTGTATCAACGTCGTGTGTGTGTTTGAAAACACCAAATCGGTGAGCGCGCAGATGCGAGTCTGGAAAACTGGCAAATAATTGCTTGACCAGGAGAGTGAAAGAGAAGATTGAGAGACACGATTTGTCGTAAATAAGTCTGTCTTTACTCTCCTCCAGCACGCTGTGAAGTAACTATTAAATCTCTACATTTCTATCACTGAGCTTTCCATCATCATTTTCCACTCTAAACCGGACCACTATTTCTACGACTCTTTTCTCTCAAAATAAATTTACGACAATATTTGGCCGGCTCGTCCGGGATAATTTTGAGATACATTTGATGCACACATATTTTGTGGGCTGGTTCTGGGATCTTGAGCTACATTTGAGGCAATCGCATAGCCGGGTTAAAGATATTTTGAGTCTGATTTAGTTTGGGTCTAACTAGGTAGAGTGTGAATGATTTGTCTTTGTGAATTAGGGAAATAAATAAATAATTACACCCCTAGACAAACGTCTTTAAGTATTTGGGTTGTCCACACAGCATATTTACAGGTTGTTTTCTCTCCACAGCAGTAGAAAGTACAGATAAACAAATATATTTGCTATTTTAATTATCCTCTGGCGGAGATAATTATATTTCTTTCTTTATAAAAGTTGCTGGGATTGCGTGATTGTTTTACAGTCACTAAGGTTTTTGAAGTCAAAAAGAGTTGAGCTTAGCTAAAGACGGATTGTTCTGATTTTTAAAAATTAAGTTAACAACGTCTCATCTCAATAATTGACTTTAGGGACGGAGTTTGTTGTCAGAGATTTAAAATTTAGGGGAAATTTTTTTTTTCCTTTTAAATTGTTTTAATATAAATTTTTCTCGACTGTTAGTAAAAGTAGATTCTTTTCCAGTGTAACTTACCATTTAGTGGCATAGTCGCTTGCGTTTAGAGCCTTAATTGCCAGATAATAGCAGCGATAAGTTTGCACAGTACAGGTAGGAGGTAACACAGGTAAATTTGTACTTGTGTTTTTTTCTCGTAGCGGTTCAGAGTTCCTCCCTTTCGCGTTTCTTCTTACTAGTTCTCTAAGCATACTTCATCTTATTCTTTAACAATGGCAGAGAGGATAAAGATGAGGTCCATCTTGAGGCTGGAAGCGAAAGAGGCAGGATTAGATGCAGAAGCTGCAAACGCGTTTATTAACCAGGAATTGGAAATATATGACGCGGAGCAACAGAGAGCCGAAGCTGAGAGGAAGGCGAAGCAACAGAGAGCCGAAGCTGAGAGGAAGGAAGAGAAAGAACAGAGAGGAGAGAAGCCCAGGAGAGGGCAGATAAGAAAGAAGCGGAAGAACGTCTTTTGGAACAGAAGAAAATTGAAGCAGAGATGGAAACTCGCAGAGAGAGAGAGAGAGACAAGGAAAGACAGCATCAACTGGCGCTTAAGGCTCTAGAGAGTCGGGGCGCCTCTACTTCGACTAACGGAGAGCCGTCTTCGCCCCAGTCTCAATCAATGGACCTCTCCAGTACTCAATCTGCCCAATTAACTGCTATGTCGTTTTCTTTAGAATCTTTTCCTAGCCCTAACGAAAAAATTGACAGCTACCTAGAAAAATTCGAGAGACTCGCGAATCTTTATGGGTTAGAGAGTACCCGCTGGGCGCTCAAACTTTCAACGTCACTGAAAGGCAATGCTTATGACGTGTACACAAAGCTGGGACCGAATCAACATGATTACGACATGTTGAAAAAGGCCTTACTACAGCAGTTTGAGATGACTGCCCGAAAGTTTCTGCAGTTGTTCAGAAAACAGCCGAAAAGAGAGCACGGAAACATTTCCCCAGTTCTCTTCACGTCTCACGGGTTATCTGACAAAGTGCATTGAATTATCTGACCTACCTCTTTCATATGAGGGACTCCTCGAACTTGTTCTTGTGGAGCAGATAAAATCCACTTTGTCGAATGAAACACGTAGATTTTTGGCTGAACAGGGGGCAGTCAGGCTTGAAGACATACTCAATAAAGCCGAACGCTATAGCAATGCAATGGCCGAACTTCCCAGCACTAAACGTAAACCCACCGATGAGCCATCTCGAAAACAGAATCTAGAGCAGGCATCCTATTCTTCCACTTCCTCTCAACATTATAACCAACGAGATAACAATACCCAGAAACCTCTCCAGGAAAAATCGAAATTCTACAAAACCCGATACCCCCCCAACAACAATTCTGATCAACCCAACAAGCCTACGTGGCAGCGCGGCCACCAAGGTCAAGGAAAAGGGAAGACCCCTACACCAGGAACGTCTGATCAGGGCAAACAAACCGGTGCAAACCGCATTGGATGTTTGCATACAGCCTCGAAAGGTAGAGTCAATGTCAGTGATTCTCAACCTGAGGGGACCGACCCTCAACTCGAGGAACTGTAATTTTGAACGGTACCTCTACTACTTGTCTTTTTGACACTGGATTAAGTTTTGATTGTATTGTCGCTAGGCACCTAGTCAAACCCGGTCAGGAGACAGAGGAAACCGTCAAACTTAGTGGAGTTTTCAGGAGTGATGCACCCAGGACGCTTCCTATCGCACTGGTAGAAATACACTCTGACTTTGTCAGAGGAGTTATTAAAGCGGCCATAATGGATGATCCGATCTACCCAGTTATCCTGGGATGTAGATATGTGTTCATGTCATGAAATATTCTAATCCACATATATAAATTATCAATTAAATATGAAGCCTAACAAATAAAATTAATAAAGAGAAGAGCAATGGTAAAATAACAGTGCTGTCACAAGGAATGTACTCGAAATCCCCCTTGTTTTCTGCTTCGTCTGCAAATTGTAACGCTTTCACGTTGATATAAAAGCTTACTGTATTATTACCCGCTTTCTTCAATGAAACGTGTGCTGTATTTCTTGGAAAAGCATTGAGACGTACTGCGTAATGACCTAAATTAACCCTAACATTAATTATACTGCGTTACCAAAACGAACGAACAGATGGACTAAAGGGATAAAAAGAGAAGGGAGAGGCAGAAAGCCGAACACTAAACCCGCTTCGCGCGATACACAATTACTACCATCACGCGTGTAAGTCTACATGCACTAATTTTTTTTCAGACGGACAGTGATAAAATACACTACCCTTTCCCAGAGTTAGGTTTATAAATCATAACAGACTCTTATTAGAAAAGACAACATTATATGGGTTTACGTTTGAACACATAACAGTACCCAGACAGCACATCTTCTAAACAGGAGATAGAAGAAATTGCATATTTTGAACGCAGCCACGTAGCTCCTTTAAATTAGTATTTTTGGGTTCCTTAGGGTTTGCTGACAAATAATATGTAAAACGTTACGCAAATAGTCCAGGAATTAATAAATTATACCCAAAATAAAATATTGGGGGTGCCTGACAGCATAAAATCATTTCTGCTCATAAAATTTTTTTAATAACGTGTTTGAAAAAACCTTACGTTACATAAATAGCCTACCATGTAAACTCCAAATTGATTGGAGCGCAACAAATGAAAGCCTAACCACGATTGGTCGGGTTATAAATACTATCTTGGTTGTTAGGGGAAACGGGAAAAGGTAACATTTTTTCAAACACTTGTCGAAACGTGGCTCATTGGCCAGTCTCGCTGATATACACACTTGGGAGCGTTAGTTCGAGACCACTAATTCAAATAAGCTTGATAAAGCGACAGTACGTTGAAGCCAGCTCACATTTTTGCTAAAATAAAAGCCTGGAACATAGGCAGAACGGAATTTGTGCCAGTTTGTGCCAGAATTCATTGCTAATCAACGTATCTGTGTTTATTTCCATGAAATTGTGGTAAGCTTGAACCATTCAGTATCTTTTAATGAAAAATTGAATGTGAATTGTTGATTTATGCCTGTATATATATGTGTAGTTCAGTGGCAAACGTGAGGTAAAGCCTATAATGCTCCAGCCTGAACAGAGGGTGTCGGAGAGAAGTAAAACGGCATGGAATGGCCAAATAGTACACTGACACCTGGATGATGGACTAGAAAGAAATAATGCTGGAAGTGCAGAGGCGTAGTAACCATTAAGAAGGGTAATACTGGAATAAAGTATTTCAAATGAAGCTGACTGTTGGCCTAACGCTCTGAACGCAATGTTTGTGCTGTATTGTGATCAGTGTAAAAGAGAATATAAATTAGTTATGAAGTAGAAGGTACATCCTTCTTGATTTCAGGGACAGTGGTCTTGATGGTAGTGAGCAGCATCTGGTCAGAGATTTGCTGAATCCAGAGTCGGACAGCATACTCCTTGGTCTTTTTAGCTATCAGTGAGGTGTCTCCTGAGCCCAGAGGAGAATTCGAGCAGAGGAGTCCTTTCCTGCCGCCATCACGCCAGATAAGCGAATTGGCCAGCTGAGCTCAACATTATGTCCCCTCATCTTGAAATAACTTTATAAAAATACCATTCAGAGGGGAATTTACTTGTCTTAAAATCAGGAACTGTGAACATCTCCAATAATAGTCCCTAAAGACAAACTATTGAAGTCATGATGACCAATACCAACAGAGCTTGAACAAAACAAAACCAGTATTACCTCATTTTACTACTACACAACTGACACACATAGAACATTTGTACTAATATATGTCACTACAATATTCATATTAAATACATTCTGTACATAACTTGTAATTTAAATTGATTGTGATTCCTGGTTCCCTTGTAGTTGAATCAGGACACATATTCCTTCATGCCAGTAATGAATACATATTGTTATTTGAAAGTTTATCAGTGACTCTTTTAAGATATCTGTGTAGAGTGTTATATGTATGTGAGTGTCACAGTGTTGTCAAGAGTAGTGGATTAAATTAAATTGTTTATCTGTCTGTTGTTGTGACTTACACTTCACCATACACATACCCTAGACACATAACGTAGCATCACACTATTCCAGAATAATTCTGACTGAGATATATAGATATGTGGCAGCAAGTAAGGTTATATATATAATATACTACTCTTATTAGATATATATATACCTTCACAGCTGATCTCAGTCAGTACACTAAGTCCCTTATAAATATCTATAACATCCCACTTCACCACATATATTGGGGGCTCGTCCGGGATTTTGAATCTTTAACTATTAAAAATATTGGGGGTAATTCACTTCAGGGAATATAAGAATTAAAAGGTATCCTTGGGTGGAATTAAATAAGGTTGAGCTCACGGTGCCTGTGTTGTCCATTAGAGATTGAATTGTTGGTTAGACATTGTATAAATTTACATAATAGACAATGGCGGACCTGGCCAAATTTCGATCTGCTGCGGTTCAGACTGCAAAAGAGTTAGGATTAGATGGGCAAGTTATGGTTGCCTATGTCACAACGGAATGTGACAAATTTATTGAACGCGAAGAAAGAAGATTAGAAAAAGAGGCCGAAAGAAAGTTAGAGGCTGAGACTAAGAGGTTGCAAGCTGAGGCTGAGACTAAGAGGTTGCAGATTGAGGCTGAGGCTAAGAAATTGGAGGCAGAAAAAGAAGACAAAAGAATGGCTGCAGAAAGGGAAGAGAAGAAATTAGCTGCAGAAAGAGAAGAGAAGAGATTAGCTGCAGAGAGGGAAGCAGAAAAGGAGGAGAAGAGATTACAAAGGGAACATGAGTTACGACTAAGGGAGTTTGAGTTTCAAGGCCATGCTCCTGAAAATGGTGCCAGTCCCTTTGCCTCTGATGCTACGGTTACTCAAGGAGCCTCAATCTCAGCTATGAATTTTCATTTAGATCATTTTGTTGAGAAAGACGATGATATTGAGAGCTATATAAATAGGTACGAACTATTAGCTACCACGTATGGGTTGGAGAGAGAAAGGTGGAGCTTAAAGTTATCTCAGGGACTTCGTGGGGCAGCTTATGAAGTTTTTGCAAAAATGAGCAGAGGTGATCAGGAAAATTATGACATGCTAAAGCAGGCTCTTTTGTTAAGGTATGAAAAGAATGCAGAGTTTTACAGGAAAAAATTTAGGAATGCAAAACTACTGTCAGGTGAAACCTATCACCAGTTCTCTGCACGAATAGAGACATACTTGGAGAAATGGACTTCTCTGGGGAAAACCCAAGATCTTAAGGAAATGGTCCTTATAGAGCAACTAAGAGAGTCCATGGCTCCAGACCTGAGAAAGTTTCTCATGGAACAAGGTGCAGAGAGGCTGGGTGAGTTGCTAAATGTTGCTGAAAGGTATCAAGCAGCTCAAGCAGAGGTAACAGGTAATAAAAAGAAACAGGTGGACAACTTTAGGGCACCACAGAACTTTAATAAATTTGATCCTAAGGATCAAAATAAAGGTAAGCACCAATTTGATAGGCCACGGTATGACAATAAAAAATAAATTCCCACAATTCGATGAAAGGAAATATGATGAAAGAAAATCTTTCAACCAAGGAAAAAGGTGGTGTAAAAATTGTCAGATGGACAATCATGACACTGACCGTTGCAGAAGGAAACCTGTGTATATGGCAACCCTTCAGGTCAGGTCGACCTCAAGACAGGAGGAGGATATTATGTTAGATACCACTCCAGAAGAGATGAGGAAGGCACAGGCTGGGGATAAAACACTCAAGCCTTGTTTCAGAAAATTGTCAACTTGTCATACAACTCCAGGCAAGGGAGATTTTTACATGAAAAACAAGTTGATGTATAGGAAGACTGGAGCTAGATCCAATGGTCACGGACAGCTGGTTCTTCCAAAAAGATACAGGACAGAATTAATAAGGAGCCTACATGTGAAACCAGATGGGGACCATGAGAAGATAGGTACCATCATTCAAAAGGTGGCTCACAATTATTATTGGCCCAAAGCAAGATGGGACATTGAAAATTTTGTAGAAAGGTGTAGCATAGCACATGAGGGAACACCCACAAGTGGGAACATGGATCAGGACCTGGACACGCCATGGGGCAAAATCAGGCCTGACAATAAAAGGAAAAATAAATTTGATAAAGTGGACCAAATGGAATGGGAAGCCCCTTTTCACGGACAAGCTTCACTTAACTGTTTTACAATGGCCACTATGCGGAGAGTGCAAAAAGATGTCTTACCCCAGGATAAGCCGAAAATCCCTCAATCGGACTTAAACAAACTGGAGGAAGAAGATGTAGAGAGGAAATCTCTCATCAAGAATTTTAAGTGGGGAGAAAGCCCCAAAAGAAAAATTGGTAGCGGTCGTTTTGTGAATGATAATTCTGGAAGGAAAAATCATCACTATAAAGCTTCAAGTGGAAGAGACCATACCGGTGCATGGACAAATAGGTCCACACAATTAAAGGTCCATATGTAGCTATGTTAAGAACGTGGACTGATGAAAAGGCAGAGGAAAACATTACATCTTCATACCAGTATGTGAATGAGCTGACCACTCGGTTAAAAACTGGCTGGAAACTTGCCAATGAAAATTTGAAACAAGCCAGGAAGAAACATGCTGCCTATTATAACAGGAAGGCGAAAGACAGAAATTTGGCTGTGGGAGAGATGGTACTGCTTCTTTTGCCCGGGAGTCAGAATAAGTTACAAATTGGATGGCAGGGTCCATATACAGTTCTAGAGAAGGTGTCTAGAACAAATTATAAGATAGATAAGAAGGGGAAAGAAAAAATCTATCATGTGAATCTCCTGAAGAAATATTTGGAAAGAGAACATCAGGAAGAGACACACTTGTTGACCTTGTCCATCGCCATGGAGATGAAAAAGGAACCACTTTCATCATTTGAATATCCATTACACCCCTGTGAGACAGCAGCACAGGTGAAAATCAGTACACATTTAACGAAAACTCAGAAAGAGAGAGTGCAACAGGTTCTAAATAATCATGCAGAGGTGTTAACAGACCGACCAGGGCATACAAACCTATTGGAATATGATATGAAATTAATAGACTCCACACCTGTCTGTATGAAACCATATTCGATTCCGTTTGCTAAGGAAAAAGCTTTGAAGGAAGAGATAGACTATCTGTTGAAGGAAGGAATTATTTCGCACAGTGAGTCTTCGTATAGTTCCGGTGTTGTACTTTTAAGGAAGCCCTCTGGAGAACATAGACTCTGTATAGATTACAGGAGACTGAATGCTATTACAGAAGGACAGGTGGATCCATTGCCGGATACAAATCAGCTGTTTGCCAGACTAAATAAAGCTAAATATTTCTCAAAAGTGGATCTGAGTAAAGGATACTATCAGATTCCAGTAAAGCCTGAGGTTAGACCATACCTAGCTTTTAGTACCTCAGAAGGACACTATGAGTTTAATAGATTGCCATTTGGATTGAAGAATGCGCCTAGTGTCTTCTCTAGAATGATGAGAAAATTATTGGATCCTCTGAATAATCCCTGTATAACAAATTTTATGGATGATATCCTTATAGCAACAGAAACATTTGAGGAACACATTGACTCTCTGAACATGCTGTTTGATCGACTTAGGGAGGCAAATTTAACAGCCCGACCAACCAAATGTTGCGTTGGATGTAAAGAATTGGAATTTTTGGGACACACAGTTTATCAGGGAAACATGACCCCTGACCCAAAGAATTTAGAGAAACTACAGAAAGCCCCGAGACCACAAACCAAGAAGGACGTGAGATCCTTTGTCTCATTATGTGGTTTCTACCAGAAGTATATCAAAAACTTTAATTCCATATGTGCACCTTTAACGGAATTGACACGTAAAGGACTTCCAGATCGCATTACATGGACACCACAATGTGAAATGACTTACCAAGAATTGAAGGAAAAGCTCACAAGTAAACCCATTTTGAAATTACCTGACTTAAGTCAAGAATTCATAGTAAGGACGGATGCAAGTAATATTGGGCTAGGTGCAACTTTACTACAGAAATCAGATGCATTGGATGGGGAATTAAGCCCAGTGGCATATGCTAGCAGAAAGTTGAATAAAGCTGAAATCAACTACTCAACTAGCGAAAAAGAATGTCTTGCAGTAATATGGGCAATAAAGAAATTCAATATTTATCTATATGGGAAGGCATTTAAGTTGCAAACTGACCACAAACCTTTATCGTTTTTAGCACAGGCTAAGCATGAGAACTCTAGGTTACTCCGATGGTCTTTGCTTCTGGCTCCATATAATTTTTAGCATTGAATATATATCTGGAAAAACCAATCTGGGAGCGGATTTTTTAAGCCGCCATCCGTGTGATGAGAATCACCGTAAACCCCAGAAATAATAATAAATTTCTCTATGTGTATATGGAATAAAGGACTGACATATAATGTCTGTTTTAAGAGGGGAGGTGTCATGAAATATTCTAATCCACATATATAAATTATCAATTAAATATGAAGCCTAACAAATAAAATTAATAAAGAGAAGAGCAATGGTAAAATGACAGTGCTGTCACAAGGAATGTACTCGAAATCCCCCTTGTTTTCTGCTTCGTCTGCAAATTGTAACGCTTTCACGTTGATATAAAAGCTTACTGTATTATTACCCGCTTTCTTCAATGAAACGTGTGCTGTATTTCTTGGAAAAGCATTGAGACGTACTGCGTAATGACCTAAATTAACCCTAACATTAATTATACTGCGTTACCAAAACGAACGAACAGATGGACTAAAGGGATAAAAAGAGAAGGGAGAGGCAGAAAGCCGAACACTAAACCCGCTTCGCGCGATACACAATTACTACCATCACGCGTGTAAGTCTACATGCACTAATTTTTTTTCAGACGGACAGTGATAAAATACACTACCCTTTCCCAGAGTTAGGTTTATAAATCATAACAGACTCTTATTAGAAAAGACAACATTATATGGGTTTACGTTTGAACACATAACAGTACCCAGACAGCACATCTTCTAAACAGGAGATAGAAGAAATTGCATATTTTGAACGCAGCCACGTAGCTCCTTTAAATTAGTATTTTTGGGTTCCTTAGGGTTTGCTGACAAATAATATGTAAAACGTTACGCAAATAGTCCAGGAATTAATAAATTATACCCAAAATAAAATATTGGGGGTGCCTGACAGCATAAAATCATTTCTGCTCATAAAATTTTTTTTATAACGTGTTTGAAAAAACCTTACGTTACATAAATAGCCTACCATGTAAACTCCAAATTGATTGGAGCGCAACAAATGAAAGCCTAACCACGATTGGTCGGGTTATAAATACTATCTTGGTTGTTAGGGGAGACGGGAAAAGATAACATTTTTTCAAACACTTGTCGAAACGTGGCTCATTGGCCAGTCTCGCTGATATACACACTTGGGAGCGTTAGTTCGAGACCACTAATTCAAATAAGCTTGATAAAGCGACAGTACGTTGAAGCCAGCTCACATTTTTGCTAAAATAAAAGCCTGGAACATAGGCAGAACGGAATTTGTGCCAGTTTGTGCCAGAATTCATTGCTAATCAACGTATCTGTGTTTATTTCCATGAAATTGTGGTAAGCTTGAACCATTCAGTATCTTTTAATGAAAAATTGAATGTGAATTGTTGATTTATGCCTGTATATATATGTGTAGTTCAGTGGCAAACGTGAGGTAAAGCCTATAATGCTCCAGCCTGAACAGAGGGTGTCGGAGAGAAGTAAAACGGCATGGAATGGCCAAATAGTACACTGACACCTGGATGATGGACTAGAAAGAAATAATGCTGGAAGTGCAGAGGCGTAGTAACCATTAAGAAGGGTAATACTGGAATAAAGTATTTCAAATGAAGCTGACTGTTGGCCTAACGCTCTGAACGCAATGTTTGTGCTGTATTGTGATCAGTGTAAAAGAGAATATAAATTAGTTATGAAGTAGAAGGTACATCCTTCTTGATTTCAGGGACAGTGGTCTTGATGGTAGTGAGCAGCATCTGGTCAGAGATTTGCTGAATCCAGAGTCGGACAGCATACTCCTTGGTCTTTTTAGCTATCAGTGAGGTGTCTCCTGAGCCCAGAGGAGAATTCGAGCAGAGGAGTCCTTTCCTGCCGCCATCACGCCAGATAAGCGAATTGGCCAGCTGAGCTCAACATTATGTCCCCTCATCTTGAAATAACTTTATAAAAATACCATTCAGAGGGGAATTTACTTGTCTTAAAATCAGGAACTGTGAACATCTCCAATAATAGTCCCTAAAGACAAACTATTGAAGTCATGATGACCAATACCAACAGAGCTTGAACAAAACAAAACCAGTATTACCTCATTTTACTACTACACAACTGACACACATAGAACATTTGTACTAATATATGTCACTACAATATTCATATTAAATACATTCTGTACATAACTTGTAATTTAAATTGATTGTGATTCCTGGTTCCCTTGTAGTTGAATCAGGACACATATTCCTTCATGCCAGTAATGAATACATATTGTTATTTGAAGTTTTATCAGTGACTCTTTTAAGATATCTGTGTAGAGTGTTATATGTATGTGAGTGTCACAGTGTTGTCAAGAGTAGTGGATTAAATTAAATTGTTTATCTGTCTGTTGTTGTGACTTACACTTCACCATACACATACCCTAGACACAAAACGTAGTCACCACACTATTCCAGAATAATTCTGACTGAGATATATAGATATGTGGCAGCAAGTAAGGTTATATATATAATATACTACTCTTATTAGATATATATATACCTTCACAGCTGATCTCAGTCAGTACACTAAGTCCCTTATAAATATCTATAACATCCCACTTCACCACAGTTCATTGGGAGACCTAAGGAGCCGATTGTGGCAGCGGTAACCACAAGAGGGCAAGCCAAGAAGGAGAGGGAGCCTGCGCCAAACTTGTTGCCGAATGAACTGAAGGAGGCGCAACAAAAGGACCCTACTCTGGCGCCCTGCTTTAAAAAACTGCCCATGGCTAAGGACCCCAGACACAACGGAGACATTTTTTCTAAGGATGGTGTATTGTATCGTAGAACGGGCAACCCGGACACGGGGAATAACCAGCTCCTAGTACCGACGCAGTACAGAAACCAGATCTTAGAAATGGGGCACTCTCTTCCCTTTAGCGGACACATGGGACAAAACGCTACTATTCAGCGAATAAAAAACCACTATTGGTGGCCAGGAATGAACTCTGACATTGTCAGGTACGTGAAATCCTGCGCCCAGTGCCAACGGGTAGCACCCAAGCACTTGACACCCCCAGTACCTATGGGGCAAATGCCAATAGTAGGGACTCCATTTGAACGGGTTGCTGTCGACATTATTGGTCCTCTGGAAAAGACCAAAAGAAGGAACAGGTTCATCCTGACCTTAGTTGACACTTGCACTATGTGGGCCGAAGCCGTACCGCTACCATGCACTAATTCCAAGCATGTCGCAGAAGCCCTTGTGCAAATTTTTACACGGTTGGGATTCCCTCAACAAGTTTTGACGGACAATGGATCCCAATTCCGTAGCCTGTTAATGGAGGAGATCTTTAAGATCTTGAGGGCCAAACATATCCACACAAGTCCCTACCATCCGGCCGGAAATGGGCTCGTGGAACGTTTTAACGGTACCCTCACCATGATGTTACGTAAGCTGGGTCAGGAGAAACCGGAAGACTGGGACCAATATATATCGGCTGCCTTATTCGCCTACCGAGAGGTACCCCAAGCGTCTACGGGTTTTGCGCCAGCTACACTTTTATTTGGCAGACCTATTAAGGGGCCACTAGAAGCCTTACTTCGGTCCCTGACAGACCAGAAGGCTGACGAGACAGTCGTCTCTGCAAGCAAGTATGTATCTGAGCTTAAGGAAAGGCTAAAGCTAGGATGGGATCTAGCTACTACCAACCTTAAGAAAGCCCGCGCTAAAATTACTAAAAGATACAACAAAGCTGCAAAAGAGAGAGAACTACAACCAGGGGAGAAAGTCCTATTGCTACTTCCAACCGGAAACAATAAACTTCGCATCGGATGGCAAGGACCGTTTACCGTCCTTAAAAAGATCTCACGTACCAACTACAAGATCTCCATCAAAGGAAAGGAGAAGGTCTTCCACATAAATCTGCTAAAGAAATATTTGGAAAGACCGGTGCCATCCTCCGAGCATCTCCTGGCTGTCGCCATAGCAACGGAAGACGAGGAAGATGATGATGGTTGCATGGAGTATCCACTGCAACCCACAGAATCCTTTAAAGATGTCAAGTTCGGCGACAATCTCTCACCAGAACAACAAACAGAAACTAGGGCTCTACTAAAACAGTACAGTGCAGTTTTAACGGATGTACCTGGTCGAACAAATCTCATTGAATTTGATATGAAATTAACAAACGAGACCCCTGTTCAAACCAGAGTTTACCCCATCCCGTACGCTAAAGCTGATGCACTTCGCGGAGAAATAGACAAGCTGCGTCAGGCAGGAATTATCAGTGAGTCTACATCTCCTTACAGCTCGAGCGTAGTGCTGTTGCAGAAGCCCAATAAGGAAGTTCGGCTGTGCATTGATTACAGGTTGCTAAACGCTGTAACGGAATTCCAGCCCGAACCTCTCCAAACTGTTTCTGAGTTGTTCACCAAGCTCAGCAAAGCTAAGATCTTCTCCAAGATTGACCTCAGTAAAGGTTATTATCAAATACCAGTCAAGGAGGAAATTAAACCTTTGTTAGCTTTCAGCACTAGTGAAGGACATTACACATTTAACGTGATGCCGTTCGGTTTGCATAATGCACCAGGAGTGTTCACCAGGATGATGAGGAAGCTTCTACAACCTTTGCAAAGTCCCCATATCCATAATTTCATGGATGACATCTTAATTGCATCGGAAACCTATGAAGAACATATTGCTACGGTTGCTATGCTCCTCAGGAGACTACAGGAAACGGTTCTCACAGCCAGACCTAGCAAATGTCTCATCGGGTTTGAACAGTTAGACTTCCTGGGGCACACTATTTCTCACGGATGCAGTTGGCCTATTAAGAAGAACGTGGAGAAAATAGTGGCAGCAAAAAGACCCCGAACGAAGAAAGACGTACGTTCCTTCATATCGCTATGTGCATACTATCAGAAGTACATCCAGAACTTCAACGGACTGACGGCACCTCTGACTGACCTCACAAAGAAAGGTTGTCCTGATAAGGTCATATGGGATCAAAAGTGCGAACACGCGTATAGCACTTTGAAAGGACAGTTGTCTGCATACCCCATTTTGAGGTTGCCTGACCTCAAGAAACCTTTTGTACTGAGAGTCGACGCGTCAGGTCAGGGCATCGGGTCAACACTGCTTCAAGCCGATGACAGTGACCTGAACATGCTATTTCCAGTTGCCTACGGCAGTCGGAAATTAAATAAAGCGGAACGGAACTACAGCGTAGTTGAAAGGGAATGTCTTGCTCTGATTGACGGTATCAGACGCCATCATGAGTTTCTTTATGGTACATCGTTCACGGTGCAAACAGACCACGCTCCGTTAGCATTTCTTGGTGCCAATAAAGAATTTAACGCTAGGATCATGCGTTGGGCCCTCCTTCTAAGCGTCTATTCTTTCAAAGTGGAATATATTCCGGCAAGACAGAATGTCGGGGCTGATTTCCTGAGTAGAAACTGGTCTACAGAGGAAGAAGAGCAAACTGAAGATACCACTCATCCTAAAATCACCAATCAGGTCACCTCCATTGTCAAAAATGAAAACATGAAAAATGGTTTCATGTCTAAAAGTGGGGACGATTGTGACGTACGTCTAGTTTGACTAGTGAATTTTCCCTGATATGATGGATGATTTAAAGGGACCTTTAGCTTTTCATAACATTAGAACCCCTGAACATTTGTTGTAACTTTTCGTTTGCCAGAACTCATTCCACCGGGACTCATTTAGTAGGCGGCACGAGATCTAAGAGACAGACCGAGGGATCTTAGGGGAGACTATCGGCGCTATCAAAGACAGTAGTTTGCCCTGATACGAGACGCAGTTGCTTGCCGCTAATTTCGCGTCTCGGTGTCAATCGAGGAACCGAGCGAACGGGGGAAAGCGAAACGGGCAGCAGCGAGCGGATACGAAGACCAGGGGGCGGCTTCGTCTCTTGATTTGGCGGTCAGATCCCCAAAAGTTCGTGAGATCAAATAAGTTGTCAAGTTTATCATGTCCCACTCAACTTACATTCCATTTTAGCTAAATAGACCATGAAGAACTAGACACGTTATCACTCGCTGGCCAGACCTTTACAGAAGCACTAGCTTTATTGAAATCTTGTTATAGATTTTCCCCTGGATTTTATATATATTTGCAGTGATTTCTAATTCTGTGCAAAGCGGTAAAATATATATTGTGTAAAGTGATCAGTGGTCTAGTCATTCTATTTCAAGGGATTTTGTGTTAATTTAAATCTATTTAATTAAACCATCTCAAGAGTTCCAGTTTTAAATATAATGATCTATCTATTATATTATTTCAAAAGATAATAGATGCTTAAATTAACTTTTAAAGTCGCGAAGGAATTTATAATTAATAAATTCAGTTAAGTCCTAGTTTTATAGATGTGTGTTTTTAACCACTAGAACTCGCGCAGTGTTTATTAAATACATAATTAAATACGCGAGCATATATATAATAGGCTTAACGGGAATTCATCGCGCTTTAGAAGGTTATTTGTTTTCGGTATATTACATGTCTTTTTTTTTCTTTCATACAGAGTGATCGTAACCTGTGCGATCCCAGCATTAAGAAAGCAATAAAGAAATCAATCTAAGCAAAGCAAAGCATAAACAGTGTGTAGAGTTCCCCTGACGCAGAACTTGTTGAGACTGTGTAAATTTTTAATCTTTGAGGCGATTCTATGTTTGGAATTCCGCTATCTAACTTATAGCAAAGAAAGCACACCCAAAGACAAATTTAACGCACCATCAAACAACTTAAGTCGTAACGGGAAGAAGAACACTGGCCCGAGCTTTGTTAGTTTACTGACACAGAGAGATAATTCATAATTTCCTGAACAGTGATGTGACTAGTTTTCTCACTGGACTTAAACCATACCTCACGGATAAAGTGTACCAGCACGCGTAAGAATTTTATTATCCACGGCATAGTCAAATAGACCACACCATCCTCACCCCGGTATCAGAGACCGTGCCCTCCCATAGAAACTGTTATTAAGAAAAGAGACACAACTACAGATTCATTTTCCAGCGATTACGGGACCCTTTTATGTGCTGACCGCCTACCCGATAATCTGGGGCTAGAACTTGAACAAACACTCATACATTTAGTTGAGGTGTAACTGCTGTTGTGTTATTCTATGGAGTGCAAGATTTTTTCACAATCGGTAAGTGAGAGCAAGATGAGTGAAGGCCTTTGCTAGCGCGTGTATGAATGACAGGAAATTAATTCTTTTGTGTGACCATTTTGTTAACTTGCTTACCTGGTAACATATATCTTTTCTGTATACCCTACATTGTTCCTTTAAGTGGGATAGTTGATAATTTGTTAACTCTGTTTAAAACCACCTCCTTTCCATTTGCTTAGTAAAGTGAAGAACAGCTGGGAAGAACAGGTTTTTTTTCTATCACTTATACCTAACTTGGTAACACCTCTTTCAGAGTAATTAACTTTACTGTTAGGTTAACGTACCCGTGTTCCTGATATTATCTATCTCTGGACTGGGTTTGTCTTTGTCTAATGAGCGGGAAGGGCTTAGTCGATACCAATCTTCTTCACCCCCTCCCAAACTTGTTATTTGCATTTGTGTACTTATGATAATTTATGTAATATCTGATATTTTTTAGTGATTGATGTTTAAAGTGAATAAAATCACCTAAACTCATTTAGTTCTGTGTGTTGGATATACCCAAAGCCCAACATTTCCCCTATTCGTTTAATATAGTTTGTATCAACGTCGTGTGTGTGTTTGAAAACACCAAATCGGTGAGCGCGCAGATGCGAGTCTGGAAAACTGGCAAATAATTGTTTGACCAGGAGAGTGAAAGAGAAGATTGAGAGACACGATTTGTCGTAAATAAGTCTGTCTTTACTCTCCTCCAGCACGCTGTGAAGTAACTATTAAATCTCTACATTTCTATCACTGAGCTTTCCATCATCATTTTCCACTCTAAACCGGACCACTATTTCTACGACTCTTTTCTCTCAAAATAAATTTACGACAGTTGGGATACACGTTAAGGAAACCAGCTATTAGCATGACGGCACTTTCCTTGTTATAGTGGTTAGTGCACTGGCTTCCTAGCGCAGTGGTCTATGGTTCGATCCCCAGATGAGGCGGAAAAATTTTTAGGCCACAAACGGCTCCTGGGTCGACCCAGCCCCAAATGGGTACCAGAGCTACTCTGGGAAGGTTAAGGCGGCCGGCGTGATGCCGACCACATCACCCCTCGTGTGCCGACGGTCAAGATAATATGGGCCTAACACCATATTCCCAATATGCCTAAATGGGCGTGTAACGGGTTCCTTTACCTTTACCTTTTTACTTTCCTTGTTCTGAAATGTAGGAATGTCCAGGGCCGAGGAAACGTTCTTCTCATTTAACGCGTATGAGTCATCGATTGTGCTCTCCTTTTTTGTCCTGCGTTTGTCTGATATTTTAAATTGTTCTGTATGCGATTTTCATTTTAATATCATCAGATTCCAACTCCAAGCCTTTATCACTCCAAATAGATTCACGTCTTCTTCTTCTTTGATCCATAGCCACCGACCGTCAAAGCAGTCAGTGACCATCACGCCTGGTGGCGACTTGTAGGGCAGCAACATATTGATTCCACTTTGTTCGGTCGACGGCCATCCTTCGTACAGTGCCCCAACTTTGCTTCATTCTTTGCATCTCGGCTTCCACAGTTCTCCGCCAGGTTGTTTTTGGTCGGCCTATCTTTCGCTTTCCTTCGGAGGTCCATAGCATAGCTGTTCTTGTAATGGTATCAGGGTCCCTCCTGAGGACGTGGCCAACCCAACTCCAGCATCTGTCAGCTATGATCGTGTGTGTAGATTCCCGTGTTGAGTGTATTTTACGACGTGAGCAGAGAACTGTTAGGATGACTGATGTTTGAAAGTTATAGTTCTTAAATATATTTGGAGCATCTCTTGATACGATCAAAGCACACTTCGATAGGCGCGGAGGCACACAAGTGTGCCGCGGCACACCGCTTGAGAAACACTGCTTTAGAGGCTTATCTTTTTGTCTCAAGAAGGAGGAGCTCTTGTACCTAGTTAATTAAGTGGTATTACTCCCCTTTTATAATTACCCTTCTCAAACCGGCCACAATACTACCAGTAATATCGACAAAGATAATTTCACACACACAGGTAATGATAATTACCTGAATGAAGCTGTCTACGGATGTTTTGATTCCTGTTTCTGATGGTAGCAAGACCCTGACCATATAATTAAGAAGATGGCTGCCAATGTTAAGAACTCCACCGGATTCATTCACTTCAGTTACCATGTTGATAGTAGTTCCTGAAATAACAAAGCTAAATTTTAAAATGCAGGCTGCGACATAAGCATTGCTAGATTACTTTTGATTAAATAGTAAATGTGTTACAAATAATATGGTAAAAGCAGCGAAGACTTTGGGTATTTGCAGGTTCTTCGAACGTTTATTCCGACATGTGCTAAAACGAGAGTAAATGTGTCGTCTATTTATTTTCGCTTTGACTGCGAACCACGTCAAAGCAATGGTCCTATATACGAACCATATAACTCAAGCCACGTCAGTTAAAGTGACTCAGGTTGTAACTATTATAAATGTAAAACCACCACCGTTGACAAAGCGACTATCGCTGCCGTAGTTGTAGTTTCTAAAACATCCGCATAACTAGTAGTTATTCACCAGTCATAGGCGTTGTGACGGGTACTGGAAAAGAGCCTACAGTAATCTGACAGCTTATTGTAACCTTATAGCTGCTCTCTGATTTGCTAGCTAAACAAGCATTATACGTACCAACTGTCTATTTCTGCAACGTACCATTTTGTCCCCGCCTTCTTTTCTGTAAACATGGGCTAACTCAAAGTCACGCTTTGTTTACCTCGTTCCACTCACACGAGCACATCTTTCAATAATATAATACTTGACAGACAGCACGTGAGAGAGGGTCACATAACAGACTTCTTTGAAGTTTGCTCAGTGGAAATCTAAAAATCCCGTATACCCTTTGATATGGGAACACAGGCAACCTGCAAGGAAACCCGCTAGTGAACAGAAAGTCTTCTGATGTCGGTCAAAGCTCCAGACGAGAAACCCTGTAAGACCGAAACGAAGTCTTTTATCTTGAAACCCCTAGCTTCAGAATTTTTGGTCTCACACAGGAGCGCAAAATAACGCATTAGAGATCAAGGAAAATTTAATGATATATATACTACTGTTTCTATAACCCAACTATCAGTCGTCACTCAGAATTTGAGAAGAATCTGGCTCGCAGCCTTAAACCATTTCTTTCGGATTATTGGTTAAAAACTGATTCGTGGAGATTTTTATTCTGGATTTTCTGGTAAATTGTGCTAAATGTTAGATGTTTACAGTGATAGCATTTAAAGTTAAATACGTAGATACTTTAAACATACAGTTAAATACTTCACTTAGATCTTTTTTCTTGCTAGTAAGGCGTATTAAATAAAATAACGCGTAGCGATTTCCATAACCAGACATTTAATTAAAATGTTAGACCACGTTCCCGACCACTACCTAGCTGAGACGAGACGGTAAATTGTGTTTACAGTGTAGACGGTTAACCAGACCGAACTTAGAGGTGTTAGAACGACTGACAGTGGGAGGACAGAATACGGGTTTATATTTCATTTTCTTAATTATTGTTATTATAGCGTCTATTATTTTTTAAATGCCATACGACAAATTAACAGACACCGACAATTTACTAGATACTAAATGATAGGTAATAATTTGTACGTGGCGCATTGTGAGAAGAAAATAATAAATAACACACTGTGTGTTTGACTGCCAGCCGCGAGAAGGGGCGGGAGAGTCTTCATTGACTCTGTCCGACCCATCTCCGCGGCCAGCGGTGTCTGTGTGCAAGGCGTAGGGAAAAATACCATGTATCTTTTAAATTCGTCAGGATTTGACAGAGCGGAGGAGAGACTATCGTGTCTCCGTCTTTATATATTTATATTTACATAGAGTGGTAGCATTTTTCCATAAAATGTTTCTTGTATTTTTAGCACACCTGATCCCAAGTGGACGGACCAGCGGTCTTTTCTTTTTCTTTTCCATTTCCATGGTTAAGAGTGTACAAGCCGAAGATACTGTATGACTATAAATTATAATACTGGACTTACCAAATCCAGGATACTATTTTTTATCAGCCAACAGTGGCGTATACCTGGAAACATTATTATTATTTTCCCCAACACCTGACAGTTATAATCCAAGTGGAGTACTAAAATATACATTGTGCTGGACTGGCACTCTGACAAAGAGTCGGCCGATAGAAAATCCATCATCAACATTTGTAACAACCGGATTTTTCCAGATTTTCTAGAAGTGTTCCCCTCTCTTAAAACGGTAAACACCAAGGACCCTCACATATTCAATATTTGTAGTTGTAAAGTACGGATTAAGTTGGGAGAACAGGTCCTGGAGCAGGTCGACCACTTTAAATATCTCGGAGCTATTATAGACCGAAAGGGAGGCATCAAAGAAGAGTTGGCCACTCGAAAATCAGCAGCTGGGAGACTTTTTCAGGCCATAAATCGATGATTCCTCAGCAAGAAAGAGGTTGGTAAGAAAACGAAGATGGCTGTATACCGCTCCACCTATGTCCCAGTCTTGACATATGGATGCGAGTCATGGGCAATGACTACAACCCACAAAAGCCAGATCCAAACCTCAGAAATGAGGTATCTGAGGAAGGTGGTTGAATTAACAAGAGACATGGTCCGCAACCAGACGATCCGTCAAGGCCTAAAATCCCACCCGCTGCAGACCCAAATAGAACAGTCCCAACTAAGATGGTTTGGCCATGTCTGCAGAATGGGAGAAGATCGGCTACCACGACAAGCATGGGAAACAAAGAGCCAGGGATCCAGACCTCCAGGACGACCCAGAGTCCGCTGAGAGGACAACATTAGACAATCTTTGAAGGACCGAGGACTAGAATGGAACCAGGCCAGGAAGAAGACAGCTGATAGAATAGTCTGGCGCTCTCTCTTTCAAACCTCAACACCTCACGGTAGAAGGGGAACGACTAAGTAAGTAAAGTAAAGTACGGGTAACTTCTTCAACGTTATTATCATCACACAACATCGCTATACATCATTATTTTCCATTTTTATTATAATTTATTGTCGTTAGGTCACAAACAACCATCCCAGCACTCGACCTGCCAAAACATGATTGGCGCAAACAAACGTTACCAGGCACGGAAAAAATCTCGATCGCTCGAAAACAAAGAAAGAAACGCTAACCCAGCGCCATTCGAGATACAAGCCTTCAAGGGACTGGTTGTACACTCCCGACAGCTATTTTAAACCTTGAATTTATTTTCAATAGTCTTTAGTTTGCTGCGTGCAAGGTTCCATTGCAGAAGACCCTGAGCAAGGTAGAGCTTCGTCTCCTTACCTAGGCGCTTGTCTGAAAAAGGAAACTTCAGTCAACAGGATTTTGTACTTGGCCGTCTACTGAAGTGCTTATTAGTGTGGTGTCCCAACCTGGTGGTGACAGCACAGGGTATATAGTCAAATTCTTGAAGTCATCGTGACGGCATCAATAGCTCATAATGCTGACCAACAATCCTGTACGGTAACATAAATACTTACAGTGGTATCCCCAGTGGATGCATACACATTTCTCCTCAGCACCTGGGTATATCTACATATCACACCAATGCCACATTCAAGTCTCATAATATATGTGGAGCTGTTTCAGCTTGTAACATTGTACCAATAAATGGAACAATAGGACACTGGTCGTTACATTAAGTGGAATTCAAACCAGCACGCAACCGAGCTCCTAACATTTATCAGAAGGAACACTAGACACACACATTAATTTAGTTTAGTTAAGAGTGGGCCTACTCCGTAACTTAGTTAAGTATTATATCATATCATCACTATTTGTTTTTGTGCTTTGTATTATTCTTTTTATACCTGTTCTACTTTACTTAATTGTTGGACAATAAAGGGAAGCATTTAGTGTCGTATACTTACGGCACTTCTGGGAAGGTTAAGGCGGCCGGCGTGATGCTGACCACATCACCACTAGTGTGCCGATGGTCAAGAAAATATAGGCCTAACACCATATTCCCAATATGCCTCAATGGGCGTGTAACGAGATCCTTTACCTTACTTACGGCACTCGTGGTCAAGTTTTTCACATGCTGTCGTTTTGTACGTCTATTAACAATTCTTCCTATATAGTTAGGGAGTGGGGGCTATCTTTAATAATCTTTATCAAAATACCGGGAAGAGAGGCTGTCGCTAGGGAACCCGGGTTCATTCTCAGAATTTCTTCGTTCAGCGCTCGGACTGTGGGTGCTCAAAATCCCTACTCATCTTCACTATCTTAAGTAGGTTCTCATTCAGCGAACCATTTTCTTTGAGAGCTTAATTCTTTATCACCAAACTTCATCTTTTACACTCAACCTTACCAGAGTTGCGACAGTAGTAAACCCCTATATCCAAATAGACGTTCCAGCCGAGCAGGAAACAAGACTGTTTTCCCCGCCCGCCCTCAACACTGCAAGAGTTGTCGCAACGAAATTATTCAGTTGTAGTTCCTGTATCTAGAATCACATCCCCCTGTGCATACATCGGAGGAACAGCGCTAGTTACTATAAAACAGTGAAGACAACCCTTTAGGATTTATATTATTTCCAGGATTCATCGTGGACCTTAACTTATTCGACGTTCACCTCATTAGTTTTTTTTTTTTTTGGGGGGGGGGGGGGGGATGAACTGGGGCCAATTTGTATTCTCGACAGCCGAGGGTGATACACAAATCAACAGTAAAATATGGATTATGTTCATGGAATAAATGTACCAAGGGATACCACAGACCCACGGGAAGAAATACAAAAATAAGTAAAAGTGTGTGAGGCGGCCAACATGGAATGAGAGAGTGTGTGTTGACTTTATTGTTGCTGGAAATTACCTATTAATCTTTAGTGGTTTGATTTGATTATGTTTACTTTACTTGGTCTTTTATTGTACCAATATTGTTATTCTGTAAACTTAGTGCCAACCTTCAACCTTTGGGTAAATATTTTCTTTGGGTTATTTTCCTTTATACGGTGAAGGCGCACCATTCTTCTTTATTTCCTCTATATGTAAATGCTTTTCTTGATATTCTTTGGGTAACTTGATGTTGTAAAACAGTTAAGTGATAATAAACAACAAGAAAACTTAACTGTGTGTTGGACAGACCCATACCCATTTATCCTTAGTTTTTTCACGTTTGTGTGTCATTGTTGTCACATATTGTTGTGTGTGTGTAGAGTAACCTGTTTTTATTTTAGATAAGGGAGGCAGAGACTGTCTTGTAACAAAGTACAGTTGTACGGATAGGCTGGATGAGAGAAACCTACTCACTCCAGAGACATATCTTTCCCTCAGCCTACCACCTGTGAAATATATTTTCTATACATTCCCGTGTATCAGTCAACCTTTACTCTTTACTTAGACTGGGCCCAATAAACCAATTAACTTACCGTACGACATGCGTCATACCATGACTTCCAAGAGAGATCATCGCGTCCTGAACTTTCAAAATTTCGTGGTAATTACAGTGGCGGAGACCCCGTATCCTGCCATTCAGAAACGTGAGACGGACTAGGAATGCCTACGAATGTTTTCATGCCTTCACGAAGTTACCATTCCAGTTGTTGAGAAAAAGGTAAAATGTAAAGGACTTCGTTACACGCCCATTGAGGCATGTTGGGAATATGGTGTTAGGCCCATATTTTGTTGACCATCAGCACACTAGGGTTGATGTGGTCAGCATCACGCCGGCCGCCTTAACCTTCACAGAGTTGCTCTGATAGCCAATTCAAGAGGCTGGGTCGACACCGGAGCCGTTTGCGGTCTAAAAACCTTCACCTCAACTGGGGATCGAACCATGGACCACAGAGCTAGGAAGCCAGTGCACTCACTAACCACTGCGCTACCGCAGCTCCGTTGTTGAGAAAGCTCAGTAGTTATTTTACTCAGCGCATAGTCGATCTGGAATTAGCGGACTGCTATTAACTGTCCTTTGGCCACCATTGACAAGAGTGTAACATTTTGGGAGTCTCGTTAACATTATGTTTAGTGCCAATAAGTTGGATGCTACATGTAAGAATAACAGACCTTAAAAGCAAATAAGACGTTTTTACACAAAACGCAGTATTCATTCAAAGTTCAGTTGCCGTTACTGCTCTGACAGGGCAAACGTAGGTCAATCACAGGTAATAATGAATGGGTTTTATAAGCGCGAAAGTGGGAAATGAATGTTTGTGTGATCTGGGTTTTTTTTATCCTAATGTTAAGTTGGAAAAGATCACACATGTGAAAATAAAGTCGAAATAACAGATTGTCGTGTGCAAAAAGGTCGAAAAGCTGAGAAGAGGAGTGCAAATGTTAACTATTGTGTCGTGTGAAAAAAAAGGACGGGTCGTGTGAAAAAAGGCGGGAAAAAAGAAGAAATAGTATAAATAGAAGAGTTGTGGGCGATAGGCAGCGATTTCAGGACTTATGATTCCAAGGATACCATGATTTTAGACTAGAGGATTTTTACTGATAGCGTTAGGAGAACTTCGTCTTTGAGGATACCAAGACAAGTTTTTGAGTAAACAAATCAGTAAATTATTTCTTGTAGATATACATATATATTTCTATTTGGATGTACATATATTATTCGTTGGATTACATATTTTTTTCATATCGGATAACCAATCATCATTGTGAAATTTACAGTGTTTGTAGTGATGGTTGCAGTAGGTCCACTTGATGTGTTCTTGCAGTGATGGTTGCAGTAGGTCCACTTAATGTGTTCTTGCAGTGATGGTTGCAGTAGGTCCACTTGATGTGTTCTTGCAGTGATGGTTGCAGTAGGTACACTTGATGTGTTCTTGCGGTGATGGTTGCAGTAGGTCCACTTAATGTGTTCTTGCAGTGATGGTTGCAGTTGGTACACTTGATGTGTTCTTACAGTGATGGTTTCAGTAGGTCCACTTGATGTGTTCTTGCAGTGATGGTTGCAGTAGGTCCACTTGATGTGTTCTTGCAGTGATGGTTGCAGTAGGTACACTTGATGTGCTCTTGCAGGGATGGTTGCAGTTGGTACACTTGATGTGTTCTTGCAGTGATGGTTGCAGTAGGTCCACTTGATGTGTTCTTGCAGTGATGGTTGCAGTAGGTCCACTTAATGTGTTCTTGCAGTGATGGTTGCAGTTGGTACACTTAATGTGTTCTTGCAGTGATGGTTGCAGTTGGTACATTTGATGTGTTCTTGCAGTGATGGTTGCAGTAGGTCCACTTAATGTGTTCTTGCAGTGATGGTTGCAGTTGGTACACTTGATGTGTTCTTGCAGTGATGGTTGCAGTTGGTACACTTGATGTGATGGTTGCAGTAGGTCCACTTGATGTGTTCTTGCAGTAGGTACACTTGATGTGTTCTTGCAGGGATGGTTGCAGTAGGTACACTTGATGTGTTCTTGCAGGGATGGTTGCAGTTGGTACACTTGATGTGTTCTTGCAGTGATGGTTGCAGTTGGTCCACTTGATGTGTTCTTGCAGTGATGGTTGCAGTTGGTACACTTGATGTGTTCTTGCAGTGATGGTTGCAGTTGGTCCACTTGATGTGTTCTTGCAGTGATGGTTGCAGTTGGTACACTTAATGTGTTCTTGCAGTGATGGTTGCAGTTGGTACACTTAATGTGTTCTTGCAGTGATGGTTGCAGTTGGTACACTTAATGTGTTCTTGCAGTGATGGTTGCAGTTGGTACACTTGATATGTTCTTGCAGTGATGGTTGCAGTTGGGTAATTACGTCAATAAACTCTAATTGAATTTTTCTGCATTGCTGTTTGTGGAACTTTACAATAATTTCTTGTGGATATACGTTGTTGTGCTGAAACTGTTTTGCTTATCACCAAACTCAAAGGGAAGAACATTCCTGGGTTGAAAAAATAACAAAAGGTCAAGTATTACGATCTCTGGCGGATCGCCAGTTAGTACTTGAACCACCACAACATATGAAGGATTAACGCTGACTACATAAAATCAATATAACTACTAGTGCCGCATTCAACTGACGCGGGCACAATAACATTCAATCGTAACTATAATGATAACATTCAATCGTAACTATAATGATGACATTCAATCGTATAATTTATTTCGATGAACGATTTCAATATTTCAGACATAAAATATCGGGGACTACCCTTTGGTAGTGACAGCGAAACACGAGTATTCGTCATTTTTAACACCATAATATGTCAAGCGTATTAATCATTAAAATGGAAAGTACAATTTATATCGCCTGTCACAGGAGCAGTGACATACGGTTCGGCATGACGTAAAATATAGAAAAATAGGTTGGCTATGAGAAGGAAAGCAATACTCTCAATGCTGGTTACAGGCGAGAAAATAAAACATAGAGTATCACGTCAGAGAACAACGATGACGACACACACAGACACACTGAGATCATCGAGACGCAACGAAGGAAGAACATGAATTTAACCTACAGAGCCGGAAATTAAAAAACTAGTCCAGTTAGAATGACTAACGGTCGAAAAGAAAGTAGAATCTTCCAACAATAATCAAGGGGATCCTGAAAATTGAGTACCTACGAAATACGCCCGAGTATTCAGCAAGCCGACATAGTAGATCAATGAAAAGATATCTAGGTGATTGCGGTCATCAAGGTCGAAGCCATACTGGTCGAGGTTCAACAAAGAGAGAAATTTCAGAGAATGACATGCTCACCCTCCAAGGTTGGTAGAGTTGATAGGCTCCAATAATCATCTCTTCATAGGGAAGAAAGGAGCTATTAAAGATTCGGTTAAGAGAATGAATCGCGAGGTTAAAAGAGAAATTGATTCAGGATGTTTCGTAAATCGTGCGGAGTTGAATTTTGAGGTCACCAGGTATCATCTAAACTATTCTAAACTATAAACTATTCTCTGGCAGATTGGCGTAGGCTGTTCACTGAAGTTGTCGCGCATTCTTTGCGTTGATTACAAACTTGCGTCCTTCTTGTTCTAGTGTAACTGTAAAATCTGAAGTTGTAAACTGATAAAAACAAAGAGAAGATAAAAGAAGAAAAGAAATAACCGAAACGATATGTGGGAAAAGACTACGTCAAAGTTATGAAGAAAATCAATTAAATTATTGGCAGACTATAAGGGTGTATGACTTATAATTATGATAGTTGGAAAGGAGTTCAGTTTTCGTTGATTAACATTGGTTCCAGTTATTGAATTGAGTGATCCAGTTACTATTTAATGGATTCCTTATGGACTATTTCTTAATTCCTAGAAAGAATTATGTAGGAGAAGATTGTCCGCTTAGCGATGAAGTTAACTTTAACGAAAAGAGATTGAAAAAGAATTAATCGGAGAACATTTAAGATTAAAACTGAGTCGTTGTTGTCACGTAGGGTTTATATTCATTTAATTTCCTACATCTTCTTCCTATTCGTTCACCCAAATTCTCTCTTTTATTATCTCGGTATTTCATTTTTCCTGTATATTTTTCATCCATTCGTTTTTGCGAATATTATTTTCATATAATTCGCAAACTTTACCTGTTTTCCTTTCTCTTAAACTGAGAATCGCGCTAGGACGATATTACGTAGATGTCAGGGCTGCAGGGCGTCAGAAGGCGTGATAAGTCGGTTCGCTGAACATAGGACGTAGCAAATCGTCTACATTCTCACCGAGCGCGCGAGCTTCTTCTCGGCATTAGTCCCGGTGAGGTGTGATACTTTACATCTGCACCGGTCAGTATCCAGACATTTGTCTGGAAAATCCCAAACTGACACGACGCTCACGGTGGGCCATGGTCAGCTGTAGTGTGAAAACTGTCCTGCAATGGAGTCAGGCTGTCTGGGATTTGAAACTGACACGCGTACATCGTGGTCAGTAGGTGACAGTTACGACACGCGTTAAGCGGACGTAAATGTTGGGAGTAGGGGAGATAATTTCGCTTGGCGAAATAAGTTTGGGCCCTTTGTCTGATTTTAAGATATTGGCCAAGTTTGAAACTTTAATTTCATTCTCGCTCATAGACTCCACAGTAGATAGGTCGCTCGAAAACAGAATAGCTGTTAGCGAAGATCTCAGTTTGTTTCGGCAATTTGTCGAACTTCTAGACTTCCAGAAATATTTTCAGCATTTTATTCTTAAGTTGTGCGACTACCTGTAATTCTGTGGTTGAGGTAATTAATATGATAGATATATAGATTTTGTGAGTGTTAAAGTGTTAAATCGCTTAATTCATTTTAATCTATTTCTTTAGCGCAGAAGAGAGATAAAGTGGTAGGCTATTATATTTTCTAGGGAAGCATTCAGTGGAAAGCAGAAGGAAATTAAAATCTCTAGCTTATAACGGCAAGAGTAGCTATTTATGAATTTAATTTAACTGCTAATACTCAGTCGAGTGTATTTTTCTAAACTAACGTATAAACTCTAGAATCGAGCCTCATGAATGATGACGGGATACGCACGTGTTCTTAATTTATGAGGATTGCTGATTTTTAAATATAACTTACGTCACGGGAAGTTTAAATGATAAGCAAAGCTCTCTGCTTGCAAGTTTAAATGTAAGTTATAACCAGTTCAGATTCTGTTTATTATATTATATGTGTTATTTTTCCTCCACACAGTGAAAGTTTTGGGGTGACCCTAACTTTACCAGCACCTAGTAGTAGTTTCCATACTTGTGAAGAAATAGACAGTCCTTATTTTGAACCACGTGGGTTTTCTCAAGTAACACTGATCTGACGGTGCAAGTTAGACAGAAATACTAATATCCCTATAACGGGTTTTCAAAGACTGTAATGATAAATACTGGACCTTGGAGCCAGCACTTAATTTCTTCTAGAAACTCTATATAATTTGCTGCCTGGTGGCGTGAATATTAACAATCATTTCCCGACTAGATTATATCTTGTGGACAAATCTGTGGTGTGACTAAAGTGAATCCTATACTGAGAGAAGGCACCGACCTGACATTCATCATTTTTTAGAAACCTACGCTATTGACACTGTGCTCTGCTAACTCCCGCGCCTGGAATAATTGTTAGGTGACTTAATCAGACATTTGAACAAATTTGCACACCCAAGTAGTCGTTCCCGGAGACTCCGAGTTAACTACGTCTTTTGGAACTGGGGACTTCTTGGCAGAAGACTGCATTTTTTTTGAGTCTGTGTAAAGATCTAAAATCAGGGTGTTCCAAGAGGCAGCGAGCAAAGTCGTGAGTACCTGAATGAGAAGCCATGGCGGAATGAATGAGTGTACGCTGGTCTGAGTGATATTTTCACTATTATATCTTTGACACCCTGTTGCTGTCCTAATTTTTTTTTCCAATCTGCATAATTTGTTGCTAAGGCTAGAGTTCTTGTGGTTTTGTCTTAGGTTAAATCAGGTTTTTTTCAAACTCTGTGCATATAATTACGAGATAAAACAAAGAAAAACTCTTAGACTCAAACCCTATGTATCTGTGACTCGGGCGCCATCATCTGTTCTCTTAACAGGGCCGGGCTAAACCTAGAGTTAACACTATAACGGGGCTATCATCCTTGCAACATTTCCTTGATTTTTTATGACTATGTGTATATGTATTTTCCTTGATGTACTTTCTTTGATGTTGTGAGCCGATTTTTCCTGATAATAAAATCGCTCTTGAACTTAATAATCGTGTTTGGTCAGCTCGTTCTAGATAATATATATATCATTGTTATAGTTTTCCCACGTCTGTGTGTTTACCTGTCGTCACGTGTATGTGCGTGCCTGTGAGTGATAGAAATATACGTAATATGTATATTGGTGTAGTCTATCTGACGCTGGAACAACTGTTGTAGAAGATAGGTGAGAGAGAGAAGAATTCTTTTTCGCTTTCAGAGACAGCCACTATATCAAATCTATCATCTCACGTGTGTGGAAATTCTATTACCTTTCACTAACTCTCACTGAGTCTATCACCTATTCAAACCTATTCAGAAGGGACCAAACCTAGTCTTAATTCTCCTATCGGAGATCTACGACAAATGGGGACTCGTTTCCGGTCTTTGAACTTAGAATAGGAAGACGAGTACGACAAACGTGGACTCGTCTATCTGGATTTTGTATTTAAGATTCTTATTCTGTAATAGAGTAAGAGTGTGATGTCTTGTGAGTTGTGTATCTTTTTAAAAAAAATTACCCCCTAGACTAGCGATCTGTTTACGGGCGTGCTGACCACACAAACTAATAAGTTTTTTTTTCCACAGCATCTTTGAATAATATACATTTTGGTTACAGGTTGATTTTGTCGGGATATATGTTAACTGCTGATTGTAATACTAAATGCTGGTAAAGTGGTGAGTGTATAACATTCACTGGGTACTGAGGCAGAACGGCGTTTGAACTAAGTTAAGGAGTGTGTTTCGGACTTTTTGTCCAGATTAATTCCCTCCCTTACCCGATCTGACTTCAGGGGCGAACTTATAGTGGATTTTTAAAAATTAAGGGATTATTTTTTCTCTTTAATTTTTGCAATATTCTTTTGCTTTTCCACTGTAGCAACTTATTTTTCAGTTGTAATCTTAACTACCATTTATTTGGCGTAGTCGTGTTTTGCATTGAGTGCTTTATTGCCGATAATAGCAGCGATAGTTAGATTTTATTTTGGAGGAGGTATCCCAGGGTTAAATATATCATCTTTTGATTTTTTTGGTAATTTTTTTCTCGTAAGTGGTAGGAACCAGGTTATTCTTTTTCCTATTTTCTTTCTCCAACAGTCTCAGTCACTGACATAATATGGCCGAGAGGGCAAAGCTTAGACAACTCCTCAGGGACGAAGCGAGAGAGGAGGGACTGGAAGGAGAGGAAGCGAAAGCTTTTGTCAGAGACGAACTGGAGAGATATGAGGCGGAGAGGAAAGCAGCTGAAGCTAAAGAGGAAAAAGAAGAAGCTAGGAGGAAAGAAGAAGCAGCCGAAGCTTTACAGCAGAAGAAAATGGACGAGGAAATGGAAATTCGCAGGATGCAGCATGAGGAAAGAGAGAAGGAGAAGGAGAGACAGCACGAGAAGGAGAGGGAGGAGAGACAGCAGGAGAAGGAGAGGGAACAGAGACAGCACGAGTTGGCGCTTAAAACTCTAGAGTTCCAAAGTCGTGGTGCTGCCTCTACCTCCAGCAATGGAGAGTCTTCTCCTCATTCCTCCTTAACTGATCCTTCTAACACTCAATCTCTTCAACTAAATGTTATGTCTTTCACTCTTGAATCTTTTCCTTGTCCAAATGAGAAGATTGACACATGGTTAGAAAAATTTGAGAAAATTGCAACTCTGTACGGGTTAGAGAGGTCGCGTTGGAATATGAAACTTTCCCAGGCCCTAAAAGGTTCTGCTTATGATGTTTATTCTAAGCTGGAAAGTAGCCAACAAGACGACTACGATGTGTTGAAGAAAGCTTTACTGGAGCGCTTTGAAATGAACGCTCGCAAGTTTTTGCAACTGTTTCGCAACAGCCGGAAAGAGAATTCTGAAACTTTTCACCAGTTCTCATCTCGTCTTAAGGGATATCTAACAAAGTGCCTTGAGCTTTCGCAGCTCCCCTCTACCTATGAAGGTCTTGAGGAACTTGTTCTAACTGAACAAATAAAGAACACGTTGTCTGCTGATACCCGGAGATTTCTCGCTGAGCAGGGGGCAGAAAAACTTGAAGACATTTTGGAAAAGTCTGAGCGTTATCACAATGCGCTGGCTGAACTACCGGCCACAAAGCGGAAACCGACAGAGGAGCATTTTCGAAAACATAACCTAGAGCAATCTTCTCAGGCTTCTAACCAAAACAACCACAGAGAAACTGGACCTCAAAACCCCCCTCCTGAAAAATCCAAGTTCTACAAGAACAAGTACCCCAACCACCCCAAACAGTCTGATCAACCCGACCGACCTACATGGCAGCGTAGCCAGAAAGGACAAGGGGGCAAAGGGAGAACCCCTGAGCACGGGACATATGATCAGACCGAGCACACCGAGCCGAAACGCATCGGATGCTTATTGACAGTCTCGCAAGGCGGAATTATTGACAGTGATTCCCAACCTGTTGGGGATAGACCCTCAACGCGAGGTACTGTTACTTTGAACGGTTCTCAAACTTCTTGCTTATTTGACACGGGGCTTTCTTATGATTGCATTGTTGCCAGAAAGCTGGTTAAACCCGGTCAAGAGACAGGAGAGACCGTCAAACTTTGTGGAGTTCGTAAGAGTGATGCACCTACAGCGCTTCCCATCGCATTGGTGGAGATACACTCTGACTTTGTCAGAGGTGTGATCAAAGCGGCTGTTATGGATGATCCCATCTACCCAGTCATACTTGGCGGGAGATACGTGTGTATTGGGAAACCGGAAGAGCCGATTGTGGCAGCAGTAACTACAAGAGGGCAAACCAAGAAGGAACGGGAGCCTGCGCCAAATTTGTTACCTATGGAACTTAAAGAAGCGCAATACAAGGACCCTACTTTGGCACCCTGCTTTAGGAAACTGCCCATGGCTAAGGAACCCAAACAGCACGGGGACATTTTTTCTGAGGATGGCGTACTTTATCGGAAAACGGGCAAGCCTGACCAAGGTTACAACCAGCTCCTAGTACCGAAACAGTACAGAAGCCAAATCCTAGAAATGGGGCACTCTCTTCCCTTTAGCGGACATATGGGACAGAACGCCACAAACCAACGTATAACCACTCATTATTGGTGGCCAGGAGTGAATACTGATATCATCAGATATGTCAAATCCTGTGCCCAGTGCCAACGTGTGCCACCCAAGCAACGGGCACCCCCAGTCCACATGGGTGAAATGCCAATAATGGGAACACCATTCGAACGGGTAGTGATCGACATTTTAGGGCCTTTCGAAAGGACTAAAAGAAGGAACAGGTTTATCCTGACCTTAGTCGATACATGCACTTTATGGGCGAAGCTATCCCGCTAACATGCGCAGATGCCAAGCATGTCGCAGAAGCCCTCGTGCAGATTTTCACTCGGTTGGGATTCCCTCAGCAAGTGTTGACGGATAATGGATCTCCATACCGAAACCTGTTGATGGATGAGATCGTTAAGATCTTGAGGACCCAGCACATCCACACTAAGCCATATACTCCGGCGGAAATGGGCTCGTGGAACGTGCTAATGGAAACCTCACCATGATGCTAAGTAAGCTGGCACAAGTGAAACCTGAAGATTGGGATCTCTGTATTCCTGCAGCATTATTTGGCTACAGAGAATCTCCTCATACTTCCACAGGATTTCCGCCAGCTACACTCTTATTTGGCAGACCCATTAAGGGCCCGCTTGAAGCCTTACTTCAGTCTCTGACAGACGAGAAGGCGGATGAGACAGTCGTCTCAGCAAGTAAATATGTGTAGGTTTTAAAGGAAAGGTTGAAACTAGGGTGGGACCTAGCAACGACTAACTTTAAGCGAGCTCGCACAAAGCACGCTAACCGATACAGGAAAGTCGCGGAAGAGAGAGAACTGGAAGCAGGAGAGAAAGTTTTGGTGTTACTCCCTACTGAGAACAACCAACTGAAGATCGGATGGCAAGGGCCGTTTACCGTCCTGAAAAAGATTTCTAAGGCTAACTACCAGATCTCTATTGAAGGAAAGGAGAAGGTTTTCCATTTAAATCTCTTAAAGAGATACTTGGAAAAACCAGTGCCAACCTCCGACCATCTCCTGACGATCGCCAAAACTGACGAAGATGATGATAGTGGCAGGGATATTCCACCGCTATCACAGGAAATCTTTCAAAAATGTCAGAAGCGGCGACGCTCTTTCAAGCGCGCATGGGAGACATTCCGGGGGAAGGAAACTTTGAGGAGTGGACTTGAGTAGGAATTGGACAGAGATGGAGGGGGAAGATGAGAGGGAAGAGGACAGACACCCCGAAGCTACGGTTATAGGAAATTAAACTCCATAACGTAGACATGGAGTGCTTCCATATCTTAAAGGGGGGAGGCTCTGTCACGTAGGGTTTATATTCATTTAATTTCCTACATCTTCTTCCTATTCGTTCACCCAAATTCTCTCTTTTATTATCTCGGTATTTCATTTTTTCCTGTATATTTTTCATCCATTCGTTTTGCGAATATTATTTTCATATAATTCGCAAACTTTACCTGTTTTCCTTTCTCTTAAACTGAGAATCGCGCTAGGACGATATTACGTAGATGTCAGGGCTGCAGGGCGTCAGAAGGCGTGATAAGTCGGTTCGCTGAACATAGGACGTAGCAAATCGTCTACATTCTCACCGAGCGCGCGAGCTTCTTCTCGGCATTAGTCCCGGTGAGGTGTGATACTTTACATCTGCACCGGTCAGTATCCAGACATTTGTCTGGAAAATCCCAAACTGACACGACGCTCACGGTGGGCCATGGTCAGCTGTAGTGTGAAAACTGTCCTGCAATGGAGTCAGGCTGTCTGGGATTTGAAACTGACACGCGTACATCGTGGTCAGTAGGTGACAGTTACGACACGCGTTAAGCGGACGTAAATGTTGGGAGTAGGGGAGATAATTTCGCTTGGCGAAATAAGTTTGGGCCCTTTGTCTGATTTTAAGATATTGGCCAAGTTTGAAACTTTAATTTCATTCTCGCTCATAGACTCCACAGTAGATAGGTCGCTCGAAAACAGAATAGCTGTTAGCGAAGATCTCAGTTTGTTTCGGCAATTTGTCGAACTTCTAGACTTCCAGAAATATTTTCAGCATTTTTATTCTTAAGTTGTGCGACTACCTGTAATTCTGTGGTTGAGGTAATTAATATGATAGATATATAGATTTTGTGAGTGTTAAAGTGTTAAATCGCTTAATTCATTTTAATCTATTTCTTTAGCGCAGAAGAGAGATAAAGTGGTAGGCTATTATATTTTCTAGGGAAGCATTCAGTGGAAAGCAGAAGGAAATTAAAAATCTAGCTTATAACGGCAAGAGTAGCTATTTATGAATTTAATTTAACTGCTAATACTCAGTCGAGTGTATTTTTCTAAACTAACGTATAAACTCTAGAATCGAGCCTCATGAATGATGACGGAATACGCACGTGTTCTTAATTTATGAGGATTGCTGATTTTTAAATATAACTTACGTCACGGGAAGTTTAAATGATAAGCAAAGCTCTCTGCTTGCAAGTTTAAATGTAAGTTTTAACCAGTTCAGATTCTGTTTATTATATTATATGTGTTATTTTTTCCTCCACACAGTGAAAGTTTTGGGGTGACCCTAACTTTACCAGCACCTAGTAGTAGTTTCCATACTTGTGAAGAAATAGACAGTCCTTATTTTGAACCACGTGGGTTTTCTCAAGTAACACTGATCTGACGGTGCAAGTTAGACAGAAATACTAATATCCCTATAACGGGTTTTCAAAGACTGTAATGATAAATACTGGACCTTGGAGCCAGCACTTAATTTCTTCTAGAAACTCTATATAATTTGCTGCCTGGTGGCGTGAATATTAACAATCATTTCCCGACTAGATTATATCTTGTGGACAAATCTGTGGTGTGACTAAAGTGAATCCTATACTGAGGGAAGGCACCGACCTGACATTCATCATTTTTTAGAAACCTACGCTATTGACACTGTGCTCTGCTAACTCCCGCGCCTGGAATAATTGTTAGGTGACTTAATCAGACATTTGAACAAATTTGCACACCCAAGTAGTCGTTCCCGGAGACTCCGAGTTAAATACGTCTTTTGGAACTGGGGACTTCTTGGCAGAAGACTGCATTTTTTTTGAGTCTGTGTAAAGATCTAAAATCAGTGTGTTCCAAGAGGCAGCGAGCAAAGTCGTGAGTACCTGAATGAGAAGCCATGGCGGAATGAATGAGTGTACGCTGGTCTGAGTGATATTTTCACTATTATATCTTTGACACCCTGTTGCTGTCCTAATTTTTTTTTCCCAATCTGCATAATTTGTTGCTAAGGCTAGAGTTCTTGTGTTTTTGTCTTAGGTTAAATCAGATTTTTTTTCAAACTCTGTGCATATAATTACGAGATAAAACAAAGAAAAACTCTTAGACTCAAACCCTATGTATCTGTGACTCGGGCGCCATCATCTGTTCTCTTAACGGGGCCGGGCTAAACCTAGAGTTAACACTATAACGGGGCTATCATCCTTGCAACATTTCCTTGATTTTTTATGACTATGTGTATATGTATTTTCCTTGATGTACTTTCTTTGATGTTGTGAGCCGATTTTTCCTGATAATAAAATCGCTCTTGAACTTAATAATCGTGTTTGGTCAGCTCGTTCTAGATAATATATATCATTGTTATAGTTTTCCCACGTCTGTGTGTTTACCTGTCGTCACGTGTATGTGCGTGCCTGTGAGTGATAGAAATATACGTAATATGTATATTGGTGTAGTCTGTCTGACGCTGGAACAACTGTTGTAGAAGATAGGTGAGAGAGAGAAGAATTCTTTTCGCTTTCAGAGACAGCCACTATATCAAATCTATCATCTCACGTGTGTGGAAATTCTATTACCTTTCACTAACTCTCACTGAGTCTATCACCTATTCAAACCTATTCAGAAGGGACCAAACCTAGTCTTAATTCTCCTATCGGAAATCTACGACAGTTGTCACGTTGTGGGTTTCTGCTATCGTCCATTAAGATTAAACCCACGTCATCGACACAGGGGAATGCTCACTACTAAACGATCAATAAAATAAAATAAAATAGAATACACTGAGGGGAATTGAAAAAAATAAAAAAAATTAACATTCTCCTCGAACGGCCTACAAAACATAATTCAACGCGAAGTACACAGACAGAGGTACCATCACGAGCAAATATCCCGCTGTGACACGCTCTTCGTAAACTATTTCAGTATCATCAAGTGCCCAGCGAGTGGCGTAGTCATTCATGTTTCTCAACAACCTTCTTTTCCTCGTTTTATATACGTTTGATATTGGTGACCTTCTCCTATGTCATGCTGTCAGTCCACATGTACAAGACTTCTTCTTCTAGGATCCTTAACCCCTGACTGACAAAGCAGTCAGTGGCCATCACGCCTAGTGGTTCTTGTAGGACAGCCACAAACTGTTCCCATTTTGCTCGGTCGGTGGCCATCCTTCGTGCCGTACCCCAACTCTGGTTTATGCTATGCACCTCAGCCTCCACTGTTCTCCGCCAAGTTGTCTTTGGTCTGCCTCTCTTTCGCCGTCCTTCAGGTGTCCATAACATAGCAGTTCTGGTGATGGTGTCAGGGTCTCTTCTGAGGACATGACCAACCCAGTTCCAGCGTCTGCCTGCAATAATGGTCTGCAATCCTTTTTGACTATATATATATATATATATATATATATATATATATATATATATATATATATATATATATATATATATATAGAGAGAGAGAGAGAGAGAGAGAGAGAGAGAGGGGGGGGAGAGAGAGAGAGAGAGATCGTTGTAAAGTTTCTTTTCTTCTTTCCACTCTAATGAAGTGTCAGTCTGTATGCTCTGTAAGGAAGAGTGGTGTGTTGTTGAGATCAGGCATGCCCCCAGTCTACCCAGCTGTAAATGGGTAACTCACCCTAGTCCTGAGTTAGGGAAGGCAAAGGCTCCAGGGGAAGCAGGCCCTAAACTTGGTCACTCCAACCGACGCAGGATGGTGTATGTATGAAGTAGAAGTGTAGAGTGTGATTACCGCGAATGGTGTACTGTTCGTGTGCTGACCAATATAACCACTCATACACATGTGTCTACAAGGCACCAATGCAGACTGCTGGAATCTTTGTTTACTCAATTTATTCAGACGTACACACTGGGACATACGAGTACATCATGGTATGTTGACATATCAATTTGTAGGTATACATAGCAGATCTGAAGTCATGACACATTCAGAAATAATGGGCAGTACATCAAAAGTTCAATGTCATGATATATTATGGCCGCATCCCCCTATCTGACTAAACGCGTCAGTGAAGGCAGATCGGTAAATAACTAAGGTTACTTGACGTCCATAGTTTGTAGCATATATTATGAAACCACGAAAGAGGGGGTTTCTAGCAAGATTGAGATCTCCCTGTCACTGTCCGATAATAGGATAAATAATCTGTTCTCTTGGCAGTGATCAAAACATATGATGACCGAAATCTAACATGGCCGCCTCCCTGAGTTGTCGTTCACTCATTCATAGGAAGGAGAATATAAGCCAGAGTTAATTTATAATGGGTATATAAATGATTTCATAAATGTTCCCATACAGCTCTACGATGATCAGGTTAATTCACGTAGCCATAACCGCTGTAGGAAAGTCTGTCATCTTTGTCGATACAAAACACGACCCTAGCGATACGAAGCACAATGTTCCATCTAGGTCGAATCGACATGAGATCATCAAAATAGGGTCTGGCAATACATGGGGTCCGAATTATACATTGTACCGTACCTTAGGAGAGTCTCTAACATAAACTATAGTAGAGATACCATCTCCTTTAGAAGAAAACCACATCATGAATCGTATTTCCTTAAGAATCTACCAGCCCTTTGAAAAATGCGTACCCGCCATTATCACGGTACATCGGAACTCATCACGACTTGTCAAGACAACTCATACTTCCGCTAGACCGGAATAATAAGAATCTAGTCCCGCCTACCCATCCAAAATATACAATATAGGACTGATTCTACTTGTACTAATAATATGTAATACATATGAATTCAGGCCATAAACATAATAAGCAAATTAATATATTTTCTGGCCCTAAAAAATAAGTACAAACGTAAGAGCAATCCATGCGCCGGATCAATATCAAGAACGATTACTCCTATAATCAAAAGTGTGAATCAAACATGGATTCTCTCGCTTTTCCATAGACAGCATTTTCATACACAAATGAATGAATGTCTATATTTTTTCCATATCAAATAGCCATATCGATTTTTGTAATATGTGCGTCAAAATATGCACGCAACAGATTACCACACCCCTCGGGAAAAAAAAAAAAAGGTACATTTTTTTTTTTTTTTAAATACATCTAGGAGCAACATACAATAGGCTCACAACGCACCAATAACAATGCGCAGATGATAAGCATAAGTTTTATGACCTTAGAGAAGGTACTTCTCTAAGTATTAATATTTCCAGAGAGGTGTCACCAACGCATACTACAATATTAGCAATGACCCAATTTCCACATTAGTTTATACATAAATTTCATCTAAGATATCTTAACATCATGATCATCAAAGACGAAAAACATTGAAAGATCAGCGGTGAATAAATATCAATGAACCGCTAAGTAGTGTTACAATCAATATATGATATATTACATATGTGTACACATTTCAACATAGAAACAACTGTATCAAAGTTGTATAACAGTTATGAATTATGTGGGCATCTAGACAAAATATCTGCCATCACATTTTCTGACCCACGGATAGCTCGCACCGAAAAATGAAATGGCTGTAGAGCAATCACGTATCGCGTTGATCTCGCGCTCTTCAGATTTTTACTCTGAATAGCCGTAAGAGCTTTCTGGTCAGTTTCCACAATGAAATGCGCGCCCAGAAGAAATCTTTGCAGTTTAAGGATTGACCAAACCATAGCCAATAATTCACGGTCTAGGACCGAGTAATTCTTCTCTGCGGCATTTAATTTCCGAGAAATATACATCACAGGATGCAGAGTTCCAGAGTACTCTTGCATTAGTGCAGCTCCAATCCCGGTGGATGAAGCGTCACTACGAAGAATAAATGTCTTATCCTTAGAAGGCAATACTAGGATAGGTGAAGTAGAAAACATAGTTTTAACCTTATCCAAAGAGGATTGACATTCTTGAGTCCAATGGACTACATTAGGAGACCCTTTCTTTAGCAAGGAAGAAAGAGGTGACATAATGGAGGACAGATTCGGGATAAATCGTCCATAAAATTGTATTAGACCTAAGAGACTTCGTACTTGCTTTTTAGTCTTAGGAATAGAAATGTTAAGTATCTTACTTGTATTATGGTCTTCTGTTTTTAGGAACCCATGACCAACACGGTGTCCTAAGAAAGATATTTCGCTAAAACCAATACATGCTTTCGATGGTTTCGCTGTCAGGTTATGCTCGCGTAAGATAGACAATAGTTCATTTATACCATTATAGTGATCGTTCCAAGTATCACTGAAAAGACAGATGTCATCAAGATACGCAATGACATCTGAGCGATGAGATAGGATTCGACGCATCATGCGTACAAATGTTGCAGGGGCGTTCATAAGACCGAAAGGCATGAAATTCCATTGGAATAGACCCCTAGGCGTCGAAAAAGCAGTAAACGGTTTGGCGTGTTCGGATAGTGGAACTTGCCAATATCCCTTAGACAAATCGAGTTTAGTAAAGAAGTGAGAATTCGATAGTCTCGTAAGTAGCTCTTCTAGTAAAGGCATAGGTTCAGCATCGAATTTAGTTACTTGATTCAATTTGCGATAATCCACGCAAAGACGTATGTTATTGTCTTTTTTTCGTACTATAACCATCGGCGAAGAATATGCTGATGTGGATGGTTCAATAATTTTTAACTCTATCATCTCATCTAACTCTTTCTCTACCTGTGCTTGAAAATGTATCGGGATAGGATACGGTCTGACTCTTATAGGACTATGGTCAGTAAGAATAATGTCATGTTGAATGACATCAGTTTGACCAGGAATGTCAGTAAGGACATCCTGAAATTGTTCTAACATAGTAGAAACTTGTTTCTGCTCTCCTGGAGATAATTCTGGAGAAATTGCAACATCTTTCCATGATTCATTAGAGTGAAGAGGAATCATTGGAAAAGGTAAATTTACATCCGAGAAACTCGTTTCCTCATCCTGTATTACTGACAGAGATGAGTACTGTCCATGTTGGACTGGAAAATCGTCCGTTGCCTGGAAAACAGGTTGTAAATAATCAGGACGTTCATGGAATTCCGTGAGCATGTTGATGTGGAAGGTTTTACGCTTCCCGTCAATATCGACGATATAGTCAACATCGGAAACTTTTGATATTATATCGTACGGACCTTTCCAAGAAATGAGAAGTCTATTTTCCCTACAAGGTAGCAAGACAAATGCTTTGTCACCTGGACAAAGTTGTCGCAAACATCTCTTTTTATTGGCAAATTCCCTTGCCTTCTGTTTCGCAAATTCAAAAGAAGCAGTTGCCAATTTGCATGCTTCAATAATCTTGTGTCTAAGTGCGATGACATATTCATAAGAGGATTTTGTGTCATCGACAATATTATCAGCAGTTATAAGATCATGAAGTAAGGACATGGGACCTCGCGGTTTCGCGCCAAAGACAAGTTCAAAGGGAGAAAATCCTGTATGTTCGTTGGCGACCTCTCTATATGCAAAGAGAGCCGCGGGTAAAACCCTATCCCAATCCTGAGGATGATCTTCTGTTATCTTACCTAGTAGGTTTTTCAGAGTTCTATTCAAACGTTCCACCATCCCATTGGACATAGGATGATAAATACTACTCAGCGATCTCTCTATCTTCAGAGTCGACATTACTTGAGACATGGTATCCGATATGAGTTGGGTACCATGGTCGGATAATATTTCTGCTGGAAACCCCAGACGAGAAAATATTAACCAAAGAGCATCTGCGACATCAGCAGTAGTTATGCTCTTTAGAGGAACAGCCTCCGGCCAACGTGTGCACATATCAACACACGTCAAAATAAATTGGTGTCCCTCGCAGACTTTATCTTAAATGGACCAATGATGTCTATCGCCATTTTTTGAAATGGCCGAATGGGAATGTCTGCAGCCTGAATAGGTGCATCATGGCGTGGACCTCTGGATTTAATCTCTTGACATACTTTACAAGATCGACAATAGATTCGTATGTCCTTATTCACAGCAGGCCAAAAGAAAGATTGAAGAACTCTAGCTTTAGTACGGGAAAAACCCATATGTCCAGCACACTGCGAATCATGAGCGTGCTGTAAGATTTTAACTCTCATATTTTTAGGCACAAGGATTTGAGAATGAATGGACTTAGTGGAGTCTTGTACCATACGTACAAGTACGCCATTCTTCATCGTAATCCAAGATTTACGATTTGTATCCTTATTCGGATCACCTTTTGTTGCCAGAGTAAAGAATTTCTTTAGAGTAGGATCATCTTCCTGCTGTTTGATAAAGGAATCGTGGGAAATCTCCAAGGGATCATCTTGGATCTGCGCATCATTATCTTCAGAATGTGAAGATTGTGGCATATTAAGAGCTTGAGCCCTAGTGATTACTGCATTAGCAGATTGCATATTAACATTTTCCCAATTAGAAATTTGCTGTGGAGTGCATTCTTTCACTCCATGAATGCGACCGATGATAAGATCAGCGATCGGATTCGGCAAGAGACATGCTTGCACCTCTCCTGTAAAGAAAGGCGTAGCAATATTGATAATGGCAGTGGAGTACTTCTCCAATGTGCCACCAAATGTTACACATTTGACTATATTGCCTGTAGCTCGAGAAGGATTTACGAGTGATTGCCTCACTCCAATGGTAGTGCACCCCGAATCGAAAAGAATTGATACCGGAGTACCATCTATTAGGCCCCTATTAAAGACAAGAGCACCCCTTCCATTATGCGCAATTGACGCATGGAGAGCGGGAAGCGGGTGACCGCAGCTTAAAGTAGACACTGTGGTTGGATCGAATAATGTTTTGCATTGCGAACACTCAGATGCTCTAGCAAAATCGAAAGCGGAATTTGCTACACTGTTGGAGTCTTTTTTATCATTATTCTGATTATCGGTGTCGTGGAACTCCTGTTGTGCAGAGTTAGCCTGGTAATAAGATTTACCATGTCTTTTGTGTTGTGATCTACCTCGGTTATAATTGTCTCTATAATTATTATTGCCTCTGTTATAACCCCTATTTGGGTTTGAATCATAATATTCATGATCATAATCATCACGCTCGTTATATTGAGTATCCCTGTAATATTGTTTCTGTTGTCTCCATGAAGCACTTGGGTAGTTCCTATAGCTACTCCCTTTCCGAGAATTTCTAACATTATGGGTACCCCTCGCGTGTCGAGGACTATCAGCTCGATTCCAGTTCTTCGAAGAAGAACCCTGATTTGAGTGGTTATCTTGGTTTTGATACTTATTCCAATTAACCTTTTTATCAAATTTATTTTTAGCTCCTTGGAATTTGTGTGAGTAATTCTGATTATATTCTGTTGCCGAAGCAACTGGCATACTCTCTTTAATGTTAGAGTTACTAAGAATCATGTCAGGGTGTGCCGTGGCATACTGGTCACAATATTCTTCCATTTGCTTTATTGTACCAGGTTTACGCTCATGTAAGAACTCTAGGAATGATTTATTTACAGAAGACATGACCTTGTCTCTTAGCAATAAATCCGTAAGACCATCAAATGTTTTCTCTGTTTTGGATAATTCAATCCATCGTGAAAGTGTAATTCGTGCTTTTGAGATGAAATCTGAGAATTCTACACCTACCTCAGGTCTCATTGTTTTAAACAAAAGACGGTAACCTTCCTCAGACAGCTGATATCTCTTTATCAAAGCTGCCCTAACAGCATCATAATTATCTTTGTCGGCCTCTTCAACAAAATATAACTTACTCAGAGACTCCCCTTTTAGATTTTCAGACAACTGATTCACATACTGTGATTTGTCAACATTATGAGATCGACAAGCCCGTTCAAATCTAGAAAGCCAAAATGTTATGTCATCACTGGTAGGGTTAAACGCTGGTACCTTGACCTTGTACACAAAGGGTTTACCATTACTACCAGATGCCTGATTAACATTACTCATACATGTCAATTTTAATTTCTCTAATTCAAACTCATGTTCTCTTATTGCTTTTCTCTCTTCAGCTTCTCTATCTAATCTTCTCTGTTCTGCAGCAGCTTCTAATTTTTTCTGTTCTGCAGCAGCAGCAACTTCTAATTTTTTCTGTTCTGCAGCAGCTTCTAATTTTTTCTGTTCTGCAGCAGCTTCTAATTTTTTCTGTTCTGCATCAGCTTCTAATTTCTTCTGTTCTGCATCAAATCTCCTTTCCTCCATTTGCATCTGCAATTTCTTAAGTTCAGCAGCAGTATCAGCTTCTTTTTCTAATCTTTTTTCTTCAGCTAGAGCTTTCCTTTCTTCTGCAGCAGCTTTTTTTTCTTCTATTTGAAGTTTTCTCTCCTCAGCCGCAGCTTTTTTTTCCTCAGCAGCAGCTTTTCTTTCTTCAGCAGCAGCAGCAATTTTTTTCTCTTCTGCAGCTAATGCTTTGTCATATTGAGCAACAGGCCATTGTTCTAAGTCTTTTCCAGTCTTATCAAGAGATTTTCCTTGTGCAATGAAATAATCTAATGTAGACATATTGTCTTCTTAAATCAGAAACCTGAAAAAGTAAATAAATTACCCTCTTTCACGTTAATGAGAGACAAGTGTATACCATAGACTTAGTCTTAGTCCAAACTTGTATGGTTTATAATAACCAATGATAACTTGAGTACCTATGGACACAATAACTGTATCTCAAATACTGTGGGAGACAAGCCTTACAAAGGTCTTGTATACCTCAATGTAATCAAAGATCACTTGAGTACCTGTGGAAAAAATATTTCCCTTTACCAATCACTTTGGGAGACAAGCCTTACAAAGGTCTTGTACATTTTGTTTTATAACAATAACAATCATAAAGTACTGATCTGTACTATACTATCAGTGTATACCACTATACGTCATATGTCAACTAAAGACATTACAAAGGACAAACAAGAAAAGACAATATGAACACATTTGCAGAGATCAAATTAAATTAAATAGGAGAAATGAAAAAAAATGATCACAGAAACCGTGATGATAACTGCAATAATAAAATGACAAGACAAATAACGCCACAGTGTATAAACATAAGGGTGTAAAAAACTGAAATGAAAGGAAAGATGAGACCTACAATTATACAAACAAATCAAACAAAAATAAAGAACAGAAAAAATGTTACAAATACAAATATGAAACAGTCGTCACAACTAACCAAATATTTGCAAACTATGTTGCATGCAAATTTCAATTAAGAAATTGCTCCCTATCGAACGCCAGAACAAGACCAATATCACTCGGTATTTCCTGTTCTAGTCACCTCCCATCCAGGCCCGCAACATATAAACACCTACACATATAAACAAATAACATGTAAGCATAAATAGCATATAGCATACAATATAATTTATGTCATGAATGGAATGTGTTGCAGGTATAGTGTTGTAAAGCAGGCACAGTTTATTTTAATACTAATAACTTGCCACTTTATTGAGTAATAGATTTAATTCTAAACTATTACACTGTCAATTTTTTCTCTTTTGAGCATATGAAGATCCAACGATGAACTATGCACTTTATGTTCAACAACACTGTGATTCTTCTGTACGTTGAGAAATGTCAACAATACTGCTCCAGATATTTTCTACACTTGATACCACTGTCCTGTGTAATACTGTCTGTACAGCGAAAAACTGTCAACAAGCGCTGACCTAGATACAGCATCCTATCGGTAATACAGGTCAAGCTGACATCGACTGTATAGCTGTCCTACTGGTGTTGATGTGTTCAAACAAATGTTCTTTCAGCTGTAAACTGTGATTCTCAACACAAAACTGCGTAAGCTGGACCCAGGAATCTGGCTCGCTGTCGTAAATTTATTTTGAGAGAAAAGAGTCGTAGAAATAGTGGTCCGGTTTAGAGTGGAAAATGATGATGGAAAGCTCAGTGATAGAAATGTAGAGATTTAATAGTTGCTTCACAGCGTGCTGGAGGGGAGTAAAGACAGACTTATTTACGACAAATCGTGTCTCTCAATCTTCTCTTTCACTCTCCTGGTCAAACAATTATTTGCCAGTTTTTCCAGACTCGCATCTGCGCGCTCACCGATTCGGTGTTTTCAAACACACACACGACGTTGATACAAACTATATTAAACGAATAGGGGAAATGTTGGGCTTTGGGTATATCCAACACACAGAACTAAATGAGTTTAGGTGATTTTATTCACTTTAAACATCAATTACTAAAAATATCAGATATTACATAAATTATCATAAGTACACAAATGCAAATAACAAGTTTGGGAGGGGGTGAAGAAGATTGGTATCGACTAAGCCCTTCCCGCTCATTAGACAAAGACAAACCCAGTCCAGAGATAGATAATATCAGGAACACGGGTACGTTAACCTAACAGTAAAGTTAATTACTCTGAAAGAGGTGTTGCAAAATTAGGTATAGGTGATAGAAAAAAACCTGTTCTTCCCAGCTGTTCTTCCCTTTACTAAGCAAATGGAAAGGAGGTGGTTTTAAACAGAGTTAACAAATTATCAACTATCCCACTTAAAGGAACAATGTAGGGTATACAGAAAAGATATATGTTACCAGGTAAGCAAGTTAACAAAATGGTCACACAAAAGAATTAATTTCCTGTCATTCATACACGCGCTAGCAAAGGCCTTCACTCATCTTGCTCTCACTTACCGATTGTGAAAAAATCTTGCACTCCATAGAATAACACAACAGCAGTTACACCTCAACTAAATGTATGAGTGTTTGTTCAAGTTCTAGCCCCAGATTATCGGGTAGGCGGTCAGCACATAAAAGGATCCCGTAATCGCTGGAAAATGAATCTGTAGTTGTGTCTCTTTTCTTAATAACAGTTTCTATGGGAGGGCACGGTCTCTGATACCGGGGTGAGGATGGTGTGGTCTATTTGACTATGCCGCGGGTAATAAAATTCTTACGCGTGCTGGTACACTTTATCCGTGAGGTATGGTTTAAGTCCAGTGAGAAAACTAGTCACATCACTGTTCAGGAAATTATGAATTATCTCTCTGTGTCAGTAAACTAACAAAGCTCGGGCCAGTGTTCTTCTTCCCGTTACGACTTAAGTTGTTTGATGGTGCGTTAAATTTGTCTTTGGGTGTGCTTTCTTTGCTATAAGTTAGATAGCGGAATTCCAAACATAGAATCGCCTCAAAGATTAAAAATTTACACAGTCTCAACAAGTTCTGCGTCAGGGGAACTCTACACACTGTTTATGCTTTGCTTTGCTTAGATTGATTTCTTTATTGCTTTCTTAATGCTGGGATCGCACAGGTTACGATCACTCTGTATGAAAGAAAAAAAAGACATGTAATATACCGAAAACAAATAACCTTCTAAAGCGCGATGAATTTCCCGTTAAGCCTATAATACACTCGAGTATTTAATTATGTATTTAATAAACACTGCGCGAATTCTAGTGGTTAAAAACCCACATCTATAAAACTAGGACTTAACTGAATTTATTAATTATAATTCCTTCGCGACTTTAAAAGTTAATTTAAGCATCTATTATCTTTTGAAATAATATAATAGATAGATCATTATATTTAAAACTGGAACTCTTGAGATGGTTTAATTAAATAGATTTAAATTAACACAGAATCCCTTTAAATAGAATGACTGAACTAGACCACTGATCACTTTACACAATATATATTACCGCTTTGCGCAGAATAGAAAACACTGCAAATATATATAAAATCCAAGGGAAAATCTATAACAAGATTTCAATAAAGCTAGTGCTTCTGTAAAGGTCTGGCCAGCGAGTGATAACGTGTCTAGTTCTACATGATCTATTTAGCTAAAATGAAATGTAAGTTGAGTGGGACATGATAAACTTGACAACTTATTTGATCTCACGAACTTTTGGGGATCTGACCGCCAAATCAAGAGATGAAGCCGCCCCCTGGTCTTCGTATCCGCTTGCTGCTGCCCGTTTCGCTTTCCCCCGTTCGCTCGGTTCCTCGATTGACACCGAGACGCGAAATTAGCGGCAAGCAACTGCGTCTCGTATCAGGGAAAACTACTGTCTTTGATAACGCCGATAGTCTCCCTTAAGATCCCTCGGTCTGTCTCTTTGATCTCGTCGCTGTATCCTACATGAGTCCCGGTGGAATGCGTTCTGGCAAACGAAAAGTTACAACAAATGTTCAGGGGTTCTAATGTTATGAAAAGCTAAAGGTCCCTTTAAATCATCCATCATATCAGGGAAAATTCACTAGTCAAACTAGACGTACGTCACACTCGCCACTGTAAAGTTTCTTTTCTTCTTTCCACTCTAATGAAGTGTCAGTCTGTATGCTCTGTAAGGAAGAGTGGTGTGTTGTTGAGATCAGGCATGCCCCCAGTCTACCCAGCTGTAAATGGGTAACTCACCCTAGTCCTGAGTTAGGGAAGGCAAAGGCTCCAGGGGAAGCAGGCCCTAAACTTGGTCACTCCAACCGACGCAGGATGGTGTATGTATGAAGTAGAAGTGTAGAGTGTGATTACCGCGAATGGTGTACTGTTCGTGTGCTGACCAATATAACCACTCATACACATGTGTCTACAAGGCACCAATGCAGACTGCTGGAATCTTTGTTTACTCAATTTATTCAGACGTACACACTGGGACATACGAGTACATCATGGTATGTTGACATATCAATTTGTAGGTATACATAGCAGATCTGAAGTCATGACACATTCAGAAATAATGGGCAGTACATCAAAAGTTCAATGTCATGATATATTATGGCCGCATCCCCCTATCTGACTAAACGCGTCAGTGAAGGCAGATCGGTAAATAACTAAGGTTACTTGACGTCCATAGTTTGTAGCATATATTATGAAACCACGAAAGAGGGGGTTTCTAGCAAGATTGAGATCTCCCTGTCACTGTCCGATAATAGGATAAATAATCTGTTCTCTTGGCAGTGATCAAAACATATGATGACCGAAATCTAACATGGCCGCCTCCCTGAGTTGTAGTTCACTCATTCATAGGAAGGAGAATATAAGCCAGAGTTAATTTATAATGGGTATATAAATGATTTCATAAATGTTCCCATACAGCTCTACGATGATCAGGTTAATTCACGTAGCCATAACCGCTGTAGGAAAGTCTGTCATCTTTGTCGATACAAAACACGACCCTAGCGATACGAAGCACAATGTTCCATCTAGGTCGAATCGACATGAGATCATCAAAATAGGGTCTGGCAATACATGGGGTCCGAATTATACATTGTACCGTACCTTAGGAGAGTCTCTAACATAAACTATAGTAGAGATACCATCTCCTTTAGAAGAAAACCACATCATGAATCGTATTTCCTTAAGAATCTACCAGCCCTTTGAAAAATGCGTACCCGCCATTATCACGGTACATCGGAACTCATCACGACTTGTCAAGACAACTCATACTTCCGCTAGACTGGAATAATAAGAATCTAGTCCCGCCTACCCATCCAAAATATACAATATAGGACTGATTCTACTTGTACTAATAATATGTAATACATATGAATTCAGGCCATAAACATAATAAGCAAATTAATATATTTTCTGGCCCTAAAAAAATAAGTACAAACGTAAGAGCAATCCATGCGCCGGATCAATATCAAGAACGATTACTCCTATAATCAAAAGTGTGAATCAAACATGGATTCTCTCGCTTTTCCCATAGACAGCATTTTCATACACAAATGAATGAATGTCTATATTTTTTCCATATCAAATAGCCATATAGATTTTTGTAATATGTGCGTCAAAATATGCACGCAACAATCGTACTGCATCACGTAAGCCGTTCCTGATTGGAGATGGTATTAAGCCAAAAAGTTCGAAGTCAGGCTGTTTAGAAAGAGGATAATTTTGACATTTCCTTTCTGTTACTCTCACAAAATGATCGTGCTCTTGGTTTTATCGTGTTATAAGTCTTTTTCTGTCCATGGTGCCTTCCATTTCTTTTTTCCTAACCCGTATTTTCTCTCATGACTAAGGTTTCATGTTGTTATTTTGTTTGATATACCATGGGTAGAGATAACATTAAAACCTAGCTTGGAGCAAACAGATAAACATTGCCCCTACCTTGTTAAACCCCCCCCCCCCCCCATGCAGATTTCTCTCGCGTGCCAAGTTGGGTGCCCATACTTCTTGTATTGACAATAGGAAGATAAACACCAATTTGCCGGCAGGAAAGTTACATAACACTTCCGGGAGATGGACATTCGTGTTTATCAACATTTACAATAACAAATTAAACTGAAGGGTTTGTTATGAATTACAGATATGAGTCATCTAAAAGCGGTAGTGGCAATACCTTATATAGGAGGTTGAAATTACCTCTGTCATGCGGAATCTCATGAGAGGAGAGAGAAGATATACATTTAAGTCAAACATTTAAATTCGCTTGGTCTAGCCAAAATATATTAAACAAGATGACGTTTGATTGACGATTTTCACCGTTTAGAAACTGGAGGTGCATGGGCGAAAGGTCTCATATAATGTAGCACATTTTCAGGCTCCAGAACTGTGTTCCGTTGAGTCAAAACGACACCTTTAGACTAGGCAGGACATATGAAAAGTATGATTTCAATAAAGAGGATTGGACCAAGTATTGAGTATCTTCTGAACTTAACCAGCAAGACAACTCGATTTTATAATACTGGAAAACACAAAGTCCTCGGAACCTATAAGCAGGATAATAGTGGGATCAGAATTACTCAACTATCCATAAGACGGCCTCAAAACATGTGGCCCGACATTATTCGGAAGTCTTTCTGTACCAGACGTCTGTAATTTAACCCGATACGGGGTGAGTTGTAACATTTACAATTTTATCATTTTATATTTTACATTCGACATGTTTAACTCGATGGTGGTTGAACAAGTTCATACCAGACTGGCAACTTCAGCACACAAAAACGAAAGTCATGGACCACCACAGCAAGCGCTTGTGACTGCTTCATGCCGGTGTTGCAGGCAAGACGCACTCAACGATATGGAACACTGTATAGTGCCTCCTACCTGACGGTACCGGGCACTGTACAGTGAACCTTACCTACTAGGTATGAAGCACTGTACTTGGGTGGGAATGACTTAACATTTTAAAGGTTAAAAAAAAAAAAAATCGGAAACCTGTCCATAAATATAATTAATGCTGTATTGTATGTATTGAGAAATGGACGTGCCAGTAAAACCAAGGCAATAATACATGACAACTGCGGTTTTCTTTCTACTTGGCAGTGTATAAATAAAGAGTATTTATAAAGTAAAACTGGATAGATGGATGACATTCCTTCAAAACATAAATCTAAGCAACGAAAATCAGTATATGTCTAATCTGTAAAAAATATTTACACTGCTTTTTTTAGTAAAAACTATTATCAAAAGAGCATTAAAAACGATTTTTTTACCTTAATATAAAAAGTCAAATAATTTATAACGTCATCTGCTCGCTTTGTGAAAACCTTCTCTTTGGAGAGAACGTACTGTATCGCCGTGTGGGCAACGACAGAAGCATATTTTTTCGTCCGTAAAAAGTTTAATTGTAATCGAGTTCAAGTTGTTGTAGATAATTTGCTGTTTTGAATTACGATACAAAAGCACATTAAAAAAACACGAATCTTTATGAAAGCTTTTAAAAGAATCATATGTCGTTTAATGTTGAAAATTTTCACATCTGATTGTCAGTGATCTTCATTTTAATTTTTTCATGAAAATCACTTTTAAAAATTAGTTCAGTTTACTTAATACTCACATACAATACAACACAACAATATTAATTTGTAAAATAAAGAAAGTAATAGCTTTGTTAACATTTCAAAATAGATGTACGAGTATTTCTCACTTTATTAGACTTCAGTGACGGTTACATGTGCCAGTAAAACCAAGGCAATAATACATGATAAATGCGTTTTTCTACTTGGTAAGGCATCTGCTGGGTATAAATAAAGAGTATTAATAAAGTTTTATTGCAAATCTTATCTCAACTTGCCTGCTGGTGTGAGGCATTTATGGGTGTTAAAGTGAAGCATATCACGGTAATGGGCTGTTAAGATGCAACAACTAGCGAAGAAGTCTGCCATCCTTTCTATTATCACGTATAACCTAATTAATTAACATGCAGAGTATAGCAAAATCCCACAGATGGCTGTTACATTTAACCGCGGCTTTGTTAGGGAAGTTCAAAGACAAACGAACATTGAATGACATGAGAACTATTGAACTCTAAAAGAAAGTTGAGTGTAAAATTTAAAGTAATTGCCAACACATTTCAAATTTTTGAGAAGAACTCTATTCGTGATCAGAAGCAACTGAAACTTTCCTACATTATGTAAAAATAAACTTACTTTACAATGAAAGTTGTTAACTCCTAATACAGTTTTCCATATTGAATTATACATATTGATAGGTTCAACGTGTTTTTTAATTTTTAAAATTGTTCTGCACTCAGTACTGTATATATTGTATGCATGTTTAAAATCACTGACCAGTTCAATTAAGTGCATGTCATAGCGTGTTCATTTTTTCACATTTTCATATATCACACTGCATGTTATCATTATAAATAAATTATTTAACGTAAAACCAGTAACGGTAGTCATGTCTCAAATTAGCTCGTAAAAATGTGGTTTTTGAACACGTATACTAAGATTTAACTTCAGCCACTCTTGTCATTTCGTCTCAGTATGATGCCTATTAATAATTAAATGAAGCTTATTTCATGTCTTTTCCTTAATGGAGACAGTCTGTTTGCATACACATTGTGATATAACAACCAAGATTTTTCTTTCATATTTGTTTTGTTTAACAATTATAATTAATAAACATTCAGAAGTACTGTGACATTATTTCGGGTCGCTCTCTTGTCCACTACGGCCGTATCCTGTGACATTTGTTGTACTGACTTTATTAGGGGCTTTTCAGTGGTCGGCACCTTTTTCTTTCTCTGCTATGTAGCAGATATTTTGTATTTTCAAACATTCTTACACTTCTCTCAGCAATCATTCGTCTTGTCTGTTTGCCTGAACATCCTTGCTGACAGAGTTGACAGGTGATACAAAATTAACCGACAACCATGTTGGTTAATTTCGGGTGTGTCCGACATCAGACTACAGATTAATACTAAAATCACCCAGCGCAGTTGTTTAATCGCTGATAAGGCCAGGGTGCATTCTTCGCCAAGATGGTAATACGTTGATAGCCACTACGGGAAGATAACTTATTTGTCAGCGCACAGAAATGACATAATCGTTTCCTGCACACCTTGAGGAAAGTAAGATGTAATCATAGGCATTTGCAGAGAAGGCAATCGGATGTTTTATTGCCATATATGGGAGAGGTGACCTTTTGCATCACGCACATTATTTCAGGCGGAAATAATTTTGAAATTATCCCACCTAAACACGCATATTTGAAACGATTGGAGCCCTGCTTCGCATCGTAACAAACAGATGCGGGGGAGGACAGGCAATATAACCTGACCTTTTTCCAGTTTCAAGACACTGAAAATTCACTCGTGCCAAGAAGACCATCAGACTGCCAGAGATAGAATCAGAATTCATGTATATTAGACCGGACTTTGTGGAACATCGTGAAGGACTTAAAGAGCACAGGAAACCCATTTTAATCAGAAAAACCGGGATTTGAGGAAATTGTAAACACGGATTCATAGTGGGAATTCATTGTTAACATATTAACACCACATGAAAACAGATGCCCCGATCGCAAAACACGGCAGGAAAACTCAGGCAGATCACAGCAGAGATGATGAAATACAGATTACATATCCTGGAAATAAATGAGAGCAGATGGACCGGGACGGGGAGAATGCTAATAGCAACAAGAGAAACAGTACTTTGGTAAGGTTGGTCATCACAATGAAGGCGTAGCCATTATCCCAAGTAAAGGAATAAAAAGGCCATTAATGGAATGCAAACCCATCAACAACAGACTAATACGAACAAGACTGAGAAGAAGATTCACCAACACCACAATAATACAATGCTATGCACCAACAAATGACAGCGACGAAGAGGTCAAGGACAAATTCTTTCAACAGCTACGAAAGGAAATAGAAACAGCACCTAAATACGACTTTATCATAGTAATGGGAGACCTCAATGCGAAAGTTGGAACACACAATACATATAATGAAAGAGTAATGGGGTAATGTGGTAGCGAAACAGTAAATGAGAATGGGGATAAACTAATAAGCTTTTGCAGCATTAACAACTCGGTCATTGGAGGAACACTTTTTCTACACAAAGAAATCCACAAGTTAACACGGGAAAAGACATGGTGCGGAATGCTGGAGAGTTATAGAGAAGGAAATGTCGAAATTGTCCTCTTTTCACACAACATGCCTAAGAAAAATTTACCGAATCTTTTGGCCAAATACCATCACTAACCAAGATCTGCTTACTCGTAGCAAGCAAGAGGACATGCACACCATCATAGCTGGCAGACGCTGGAGCTGGGTTGGTCATGTCCTCAGAAGAGACCCCGATGCCATCACAAGAACAGCTATGCTTTGGACCCCTGAAGGAAAACGAAAGAGAGGCCGACCAAAAACAACCTGGTGGAGGCTGAGACGCAAAGAATGAACCAGAGTTGGGGCACTGTACGAAGGATGGCCACCGACCGAGCAAAGTGGAATCAATTTGTTGTTGCCCTACAAGACGCCACTAGGCGTGATGGCCACTGACTGCTTTGACGGTCGGCGACTAAGGATCAAAGAAGAAGAAGAACTACAAGACGTAAAAGTAAGAAGAGTTGCAGATGTTGGAAACGATCACCACCTAGTAGTAGCAAGACTGAAGGTGAAACGCAGAGCTGCTGGATCAATTGCAACTGAACAGAACAGGAATAACATCATCAAACCCAAGGATCCCCTTACCAGAAAAGCTTTTGTGGTTGATGTAAGGAGACGACATCAAATTGCCAATAGCCAGGAAAAGACAGCGACTGGTGATGTTGACCAGAAATTCAACACCATTTCAACTATATATAAGGAAAGCAACGAATCATGCTTGGTATTTTAGGAAAGAAAGAGACAAGATTGGATAACACCAGAAACGTTAAACACCATAGCAAAGATAAAAGAAATGAAAAGAAAGAAAACAGAAGCCAAGTTTCCCAGGTTAAAGGAAATGTATAGCGAACAGTACAGTCAGCTGAACAAGGAAGTAAAACGTCAAACCCGAGCCAGCAATCTGTGGAGGATCCTGCAAGACAGGCAGAAGAGGCAGCACTGCGAAATGAACAACGCACAGTATATAATATAACTAAAACTATCAGCGGGAAACGGGGTGCAAACAATATTACATTAGTAAGAGACAAGCAAGAAAATCTCATTACCACAGCACAGGGACAGGAAACAAGATAGGCTGAGCACTTCAGAGAACCACCAGAGACGCAGCTGAAAATTCCTGAGGCTGAAAATGATCTAGGCATAAATACAGACATTCCACGAAGAGAAGAAATCACAATTTAACACCGGAAACGATTACGTATTATCACCTGTGTTTGCGTAAATCCCTCAGATGGATTTCTTAGACAGCCAATCTGGCTTTCCTTCCATCGATTGTGCGCGACCATTTTGCGTCAAAACAGATCGACTCTATCAAAGGTGGCTAGACGACTAAAGTGATAAACGTATTATCCGATGACCTGTCTAATTAACCTCGATAATACTACAGTTCACCTGGTGAAGCGTAAATACGTATGGGAGCGGCTAGGCGAAAATGTAAGGGCAAATAATAGGACGATGAAGGGGAGAGAGAGAGAGAGACAGACAGACAGACAGAGAGAGAGAGAGAGAGAGAGAGAGAGAGAGAGAGAGAGAGAGAGACAGACAGAGAAGGGCGCAAAACTAAATGCACTAAACGTTTTGTGACAAGACATCACAATGTTGATGGGTCGCATGAATGCAAAGATAGGTACAGTTAACACTGGCTTTGAAGAAATCATGGGAAAACATGGGCTAGGAATAATGAACGAAAATGGGGAACTATTCACAAACGTCTGTGCTTCAAATCAACTGGTTATAGGAGGAAGCATGTTTCCACATAAGAGAATACACAAGGCAACATGGATATCACCAGACCATAGAACAGAAAATCAGATTGATCATATATGCATAAACAAGAAGTTTAGATCATCATTGCAGGATGTAAACGTATATGGAGGAGCAGATGTGGAATCCGATCACCTTCTTCTAATTACCAAAATAAAAATGAAACTAAAGAGATATGCAACAATGCATAGTTATAGACAACAATTTAATGTAGGACATCTAAAAATTGAAGAAACAAGAGGAAAATGTACGGTCACAATATCCTTTCTTCTTCTTCGTACACTCTCAGACGTCCATTTGAATGTTCTCAAAGAAAGCAGTAGTCAGTTTGAGGCTATTTGAATCCCCGTAAAGCTTTTCTACGAAATATCCAACAATTACCAAGTGCTCCACCATCTGGAAGATGTAGTGAATACAGAAGACCACTGGCAGCAAATCAAAACTATATGGAATGAGACATATGAAGAAATACTGTGGAAAAGGGAACGACAACAAAATGCATGGATAACAATTGAAACCATCAATAAGATAAAATACAGAAAAAAAAACAAGAAAGCAAATTTAAACAGAAGCTAAACCAGAAGTTCCAAAGCCAAGGCTCAAGAAGTGTACACAGAAGCAAACAAAGAAGTAAAAAAGAAGCATCAAAAGAGACAAGAGGAAATATATTGAGTTGGCAAGAGAGGCAGAAGATGCTGCAGCCAAAGGAAATATGAGAGAACTGTATAACAGCACAAAGAAGCTAACGGGGAAATACAAGCAAGCAAGTTGCCTCATAAAAGACAAGAATGGAAAACTGCTTAGCAATCTACAAGAGCAAATGAAGAGGGGAACGGAATATTTTGAGGACCTTCTCAATAGACCAACTCCACAAAACCCCCCAGACATCCAGCCAGCAGAAGAAGAGCTACAAATTAACTGTAAAAGATCAACAAAGTATGAAATAAAGAAAGCCACAAAGCTTCTAAGAGATGAAAAAGCGGCTGGACCAGATGGCTTTCCAGCAGAGGCCATCAAAGCAGATATTGACACGGCTACAGAGATGTTATATAAATTACTTGGTAAAGTCTGGGAAAGGGACGAGATACCAGCAGAATGAAAGGAAGGATATCTGGTTAAGCTGCCTAAGAATGGAAACTTACAAGAGTGCACAAATTATAGAGGAATAATGTTATTATCAGTGCCAGGAAAAGTATTAAACAAGATCATCCTCGAGAGATTAAAAGAGCCCATAGACAAGACACTGAGAGATGAACACGCAGGTTTTCGACCAAACAGATCCTGTACAGACCAGATAGCCACTTTGAAAATAATAGTTCAACAAATCTGGAATGAAATTCACCACTATACATTGGATTTGTTGACTACGAAAAGGCTTTTGACAGTGTAGACAGAGAATCACTTTGGAATTGATGGGGCACTATGGAGTTCCCCTGAAGATCATTAATTTAATAAAGAAAACTTACGAAGACATGACATTCAGTGTTCTTCATGAAGGCCAACTTACAGAACCGTTTGGGATTAAAACGGGAGTGCGACAGGGATGCCTCTTGTCTCTATTTCTTTTCTTACTAGCAATAGACTGGGTTATGAAAACATCTACATCACACAACAGAAATGGAATTCAGTGGAATCTGACTAAACAGTTAGATTATCTAGATTTTGCTGCTGACTTTGCTTTCCTGTCCCATAACCGTAATCAGATGCAGGGCAAAATGAAAACACTCGATGAGAGGTCACACCATTTGGGTCTGAAAATACATAGGGAAAAGACAGATAATGAGAATAAAAGCAAGAAATGATAACAAGGTTGAACTTGAAGAAACACCAATACAAGATGTAGAATCGTACACATATCTTGGCAGCAATATAGACAAAGTTGGAGGGACAGACAGTGATATCAAAATAAGAATACAAAAAGCAAGGGGAGCTTTCATTGCATTGGGAAATATATGGAGATCAAGAGAATCTTCAATGTGGAACTGATGACAAGAACCAGACAAGTGCCAGTGGAACCAGAGATACGAAGAAGACGATGGCGATGGATAGGATTCACACTGATGAAACTTGTTGATAGCTTTACAAGGAAGTTCTTGTTCTGGAACCCCCAGGGCAAGATAGGCAGGGTAGACCAAGAAGCACGCGGAGAAGAGAGCTGGAAACAGAGGTGAAAATGATGAGGAGAACGTGGAAGGAACTTGAGATGATGTCACGTGACAGGAGGATTGGCAATGTTTGTTGAAGGCTTTTGCTCCTTGGAGAATGAATGAATTGTAACATTTAGTAATTTTTACAGTAGACAAACTAAAAAGGACGTTTACCTGTTGAATCATGAAGGCTGCCAATGATGCTTCCAGTGGCGTCCAGCTCCACAATGATTGCCCACTTAGTAAAGAGTGCCCGAAGGTCCTTAAGGGACATCCACTAAACGTAATAAAAGTATTATTTCAGGATGAAGGTAACGAAGAAGCTTAAGTAAGCCACTGATTGCCAAGCACAAACTGAAATGTTTTACTTGGTGTTAATCTAGTGAAAAATAAAAAAAGATTTAACTTGCTTTGATAAATGAAAACCGTCTAGCAAATATAAGTCGTATATAAATCTTCACCAGCTGAGCATTATGTTTGGTCTGGAATCCATAGGGTAAGAGAGGTAGAGGGAAACCAAGGAACTCACGGAGAACGAACAAACGAACAAACTTTATTTTCAAAGGGTTAAGAATTGGCCACGCAGGCCCGTCTGACATTCTGCCTTTTTTCTCTCTCTCTCTCTCTCTCTCTCTCTCTCTCTCTCTCTCTCTCTCTCTCTCTCTCTCTCTCTCTTTCTTTCTTTCTCTCTCTCTCTCTCTCACTCACATCATGTATACTGTATCCTTTCATCCTCAAATTTAATTTAAGCATTATTTAGGCATTTATCATTATAAAAGTAATATAACATCATACATTTGCAATAATCATCATAATAAAAGTATGTTTTTAAAATAAATTTTTTTAAAAATTAAGTGAAAAAACAAACAAAAACAAAACAAACAAACAACAAGACAGATCTTCTTCTTCTTCGTTCACCCTCAGATGTCAACTTGAATAAGTTCAAAGACCCTCAGATGTCAACTTGAATAAGTTCAAAGAAAGCAGTGGTCAGCCTGAGGCTGTTGATATCTCCGTAGATTTTCTCCAGGAATGGTACTGGTGATGGCCATATGCGTCTTCTCTGTTCCTCATATGTTGGGCATCTTTGAAGCAGGTGTTCGGCAGTCATTTTACCAGTGCCACAGTCACACTCATCCGTAGTTCCTATCTTTAATTTGTTGAACAGATGGTATCTCAATCTGTTATGACCAGTGCGAAGTCTGAAGATTACCACTTGTTCACTTCTGCTGAGCTGGTAATACGGATCATTTGTTGTGTGGCCTGGATGCTCTTCTTCCCACTTGTGCCTGTATCTGCGCTTGATAAAACTCTTGGACTCCTCATAGGTTATATTTGTGTCCAGCTGAGGAAGTTTTCCCCCTTCTTTTGCCAATCTGTCAGCCTCTTCATTTCCAGGGATGTTGCAGTGAGAAGGGATCCACTGTATCACAACTCTTTTGTATTGCTGACATAGTCTGTGAAGTGTTACTCTTAGGTCATCCAGTTCAGCATTTATTTGACTTTTCAGTGTTGTAATCACTGACAGCGCATCTGAGAAGATAACTACTGGTCTCTCTGAGCTTTTTTCTGTCATTAGAATTTCTGATGCAGTTTTTATGGCCTCTGCCTCTGCTCTGAAGTTAGTTGAAAATTTCCCTGTTGCGACTGCTATCTTTTTTTGTGTGCCATTGCTTAAGCTCAGGAAGACTCCTCCACCCCCCATCTTCTGTTGCATTAGTTGCTGATCCATCTGTGTACACATGGATCCAGGTGTTGCTTGGGTAATGTTTCTCTATACATTTTGTGGTTAGGACTCTCCTTTCTGTTTCAGTTTGACTGTTCTTTCTCTCAATACCAGGAACATTTTCTATCATTTCAGGGAAGCACTGTTGTTTCCAAATTGGTAGCTTGTGTGCAGTACATATTGGCGTAGCTTTTGATATTGCATATTGCATTTATGGGTTGTCGCTGTCTTCCCCTTTCTTCTTTGTTTTGACTGTCTCTTACAAAGTTGCCATTCGCCTTCAGTCTTCCCTTCCAAGTCAGCCCGTTGTTATTTATCCTCTGGTGCATTGGGTGATCTATCAGCCTCCTGAATTTCTCGGCTTGTTGCTGGGCTCTGCTATCTCTTCTATCCTCCATAGGCTGGAGGTGAGTAATCTTTTCCAACTCTTTTATTGGTGTTGATTTCATGCCCCCAGTTATGATTCTCATTGCTTGGTTTTGGGTTCTGTTTATTTTGTCAAAGTTCGACTTAGCAGCTGTTGACCATGCTGCAATGCCATATTCTAAGACTGGTCTCACTCGCCCAGTATATAGATTCTTTAGTACTCTCTCGTCTGCTCCCCAAACCGTGCCAGCAAGTTTTTTCATGATTGTCATTCTCTGCCTTGCTCTTGTCCTGTTTTTCTCAATCTGGGTTTTCCAAGTCAAGCGGCGATCAAAGGTAATGCCTAGGTAGTTTGGGTTTTCATCCAGATGTAGATTTTTCCCATTTAGCACCAATTTGGAGATCTGTGGTTTGTTAGAGAGAGAAAACACTGTGAATGATGTTTTCTCCTCATTTATCTTTACTAGCCATGACTTGGCCCACTCCTCCAGTGATGTTAGGGCTTGCTGCATCCGAATGCTTGCCGTAGAGATATATTCCTCTGAGATCCACAGGGCTAAGTCGTCTGCAAAGGAGGCATTGTGGGTTCTTCTTGGAATATTCTCTGATATGTCATTTATATATGTGAGGAACAATGTGGGTGACAGGACTCCCCCTTGGGGAACACCCTGCTCCAATACCATCTTCCTACTGGTCTGTCCTTGTAGTTGGACTCTGGCCATTCTATTTTCAAGATAGTGGCTGATCCATTTGAACATTCTCCCACACACTTCACTTCTTTGCAGCTTGACTTTCAGTCCATCTTTCCACACTTTGTCAAATGCTTTTTCTAGGTCCACCCAAACCACCAGTGTGTGCTTTTTTTCTTGAAAAGCATCCTCAATTTTCTGAGTTATATAAGTGATCTGGTCTTCAGTGGATCTGTGTTTTCTGAATCCTGCTTGCTGTGGGGCTAAGAGATGTTTTTCCTCTAGATGCCACATAAGTCGAGTATTTATTATGCGCTCCATCAATTTTCCAACACAACTAAGTAGACTGATAGGTTTGTAGCCATTTGGTTCTGTCTGAACTTTGTCTTTTTCAGGTATTGGAATCAGTATGGCATCTTTCCATGCCTGTGGTACTATTCCTCTTTTCCAGCTGCAGTTTAGGATGGCCAGAAGCTTCTTTTTTGCCTTTGTTCCTAGGCCTGTTAGCATTTCATTGGTTATCCCATCTTTTCCGGGTGATTTCTTTTTCTTTAGCGCCCTCATTGTCTCTTCTATTTCTTGCATTGTTAACTTTGCCATCATGTGTTCTTCTGGTGCAAGCTTTTTGTTATCATGATTCCTTTGTTCATCAATGATGGCCTTTCTTCTGTCTATAGGGACATCAATGTGGTTTGCACCGCATAGTGTTCCATGAGTGCATTTGCAGCTTTTTTTCCAGAGAGCATATTTTCACCTTGTTTGATTGTGATGTGATTTTTGTGAGGTTCTTCGTTGTTCAAAGCTCTAACTAGTTTCCACAGTTTGTTCCCTTCTTTATCTAGGTTAAGATTTTCTGTTGTTTGCTTCCAGCAGTCTCTTGTTGTTTGGTTTAGTGTTCTTCTGTACTTTGCAGTGGTTGCTTTGAGCAAGATGTTTGCCTCAGTTGTTTGTTCTGTTTCTGCTGTGTCTCTGGCTTCTGTTACCTCATCTTCAAGTTTTTTGCAGATCTTCATTCCAGTATGGTTTATAGCTTTTTCTTGCCCCTCTCGGAATAGTCTCAATAGCTGCTTGAAGTATTGCTCTATTAAAGCTTTCAACCATATTTTTCATGCTGTTGTTTCGTGTGTTGATGGTTTCGCAAAGGCTGTCAGTCAGCACTGCAAAACTGTCCCAGTCAGCTCTTTTGTAATTCCATCGGGGCAATGGTTTCACTTCATGGGGAACATACTCCATATTAACCACTAGCTTTATTGGTCTGTGGTCGCTGCCTGCTAGCTGGCCAAGTACCTGTCGGTCAATTTTGTAAAATATGTCCCCTGTGGCAAAAGCTAGGTCTGTAGTGGAAGTGGTGTGCCATCTTCTAGAGTAGAAACTGGGTTTATCATCTGACCTGTTGATAAGGTGAAGATTTGTGTCTATCTCCCAGTCCTCCACTTCCTCTCCTCTACTGTCTGTATCCAGATATCCCCATCTTTCCGAGTGGCTGTTGAAGTCTCCGACCACAATGCAGTTTGAGCTCTTTATTTCCATACTTTCAAGTGACAGGTCTTTGCTCGGTGGGCCATACAAATTGTAGATACGCATGTTCGTGTCCTTTATTTTAATGTCAATCCCTACAATTTCCGATTGGTCGTTGAAGTTCACAGATACCTCGCTACTTGGTATTGAGTTTCGGGTAAGTAATAGCACACCTCCTTTGTGTCCTTCTCGATCGAGTCGGAAAGCCTGGTATCCTCTTATTGAGAATCTGTGGTTGCTGTTGAGATGCGTTTTTTGGATGCAAGCCACATCTATTTGATCCTCATAAAGGCGGTTTTTTAGGGGGACTTTTTTGTTCAGAACTCCTTCTGCATTCCACTGCAGAATGTTGAGTGTTCTTGGTGTTTGGTCAATAGCTTTTGCCCTTTCCCTCTGTACCTTGACTCCACAATTCAGGGGAAGGTGACCACCAGTAGTATTGGTTGGACCCCTTCGAGGTGGGGGGTCCGGCACTCTCGCCGCCTGGCGGGACTCCACGGGACGAGCACCACAACGCTTAAATTGTATTCGTGACATCTTCATTAGGCGAAGTACGTTGCACTGTTTCGTTGAGCATGTAGCCCAGTGCATCCGATTTCAACAAGCGTTTCTGTAGGGTTGCGTTCCTTAGCCCTTGACTGTCCCCAGCCTACCTGCAAGGCAGCAGGTGGTTTGAAATCAGAGTTTTCCTTCTCCTAGACGAACTGCCTTCCAAGGCTTACGAGCTTCATCTACCCGGGATTTTAACCCATGCCTGGGGTTTGGGTTGATGCTGGCCAGAGCATGGTCCACTCGCCGGTGGGTACTGCGCCTACGCCGTATGGGGTCCCAAACTACTCCCGATAGACGACAAACAGTGAAGAATGAGGCAAGAAAGCATTTAACCCATGAAGTGGGGGTGGATTGGTGCAGACCAGAGCATGTACCACTCGCCGGTGGGTTCTGCATCTACACCTATGGGGTTCCACCCACTCCTCAGCCCATTTAGTCTGGCCCCTCACCCAGGACCTGTCCGGCTTGGGTGACCCTGCCAGGAGTAAAACTCCCGCCGGCATAGCTCTCGGGATCATTGGGGCGCTCAAGCTCTCCAACCACGGCAAGGTAGGCTTACAAGTGGAGAGAACAAGACAGATAAAAATCGAATTCCTCAAATAGTAAATTAGACAGTGAGAAGAGAACTGGAGACAGAAATAATACGGTAAAAAGAATTAACAGAAAGCTTTTTTGGTACAAAGAAGAGCGTTTCTCTTCATTCGTCCGACTTTTTAGACAAAGGTAAACTATACAGGCAGGGACGAATTTATAGCCGCGGAGGTTGTATGCACTTAAGTAGCATTAGTGCCCCTGAAAAATCGTCTCGAAGATGCAAAACATACATATTGTGAATAAACTTTAAAATCTTCAAGGTCCATGCGAACACGATGCTGCTCTACAACCCAGAGATGTAGAAAGTAACAACCATGGTGCACCAAAAACGAACGATACTTGTAAAGTATTATAGCTGTATGAAGATGCATCCTTCCATCTGTCTGAATGTCTTTTAATATCGGATCTACCTATCATGTCTTTATATCTGCTCACGCATCCGTTCTTCATTGCCTCTGATGTCCGTCGATATGTCAGTCTAGCTGTCCTGCAGCAACATAATCTGAGAACAACATTCATTTATACAAATACAGTGACACTTACTTGAAAACCCATTGCACGGTATTCTGGGATTCTAGAGTTCTGGTCCACGGGATTCATGATGTCTGAGTTCCTTGGATACGACATAGCTACCCAATAAGTGCCTCGTCCTGATGAGCGGATATTATCTGGCAGGCCAGGTAAGTTTACTGAAAATGGGTCCACTTGAAGCCAGGAACTACGTTTCAGTGAAACCCTGGTGATAAAAGATTTGAACAAAGCATTTGGTATGTAATTACATTTATTCTTCTTCTTGTCAGTCTGTCGCTACCTAAATGAACATTGGGTCACCACTATGATTAGTCCTCTTGCAGGAAGTCTGTACCAAAGCATTTCACGTGCTCTTCATTGATGATTTCTGTCGTAGCAGTTTGTTTCACATAATCAGGTTGCTCTACCCTACTTAATTTTTCCCTTAAGAAATGCTTGTCTTGTTTAGACGTTCTAATCTTGGCTTTCCGGTAACGACCCGACTCATTATCATTATGTTGATCATCATTAAGTGTTTGAAAAGAGCACAGATAATAAAATATGTTTTGAAAACGAGGCTTACATAGCAGGTCTGTGGAGCAATTACATTTGTTAATTACTCCGCTGTAGCATCGTTAGTGACTGTTCCGGCTCCAATCCGAGCTCCGACTAAATTTTTTTCTTTACTCTTAAGTTAATTTTTTGTTAGCTTAATGCACATTGTGACACTGAAGATGAAGCGATTTTTTCAAGAATTTTCAAACAATTTAAATGTTATTTCAACTAAAATCGCCCATGTTGTTTCCTTGGGTCTTTGAGGCGACACAGAAAAAACATGTCTACTGCTCCGTCTAGCACTGCTAAAAAGCTGACTGAACGAACGAACGTTATTTTCAAAGGGTTAAGAATTGGGCCCGTAGGCCCGTCTGACATTCTGCCCTTCCTCTTGTAGCCGAACGACCTACCCTAGCATTATCCGTGCTATTAATATGATTTAGAATAAGACAAGCAGTTTGGACATCTCACTCAAAAAAAAAAAAAATAATAATAATAATAAATACGTTACTGACATCAGTTCAAGTGGGCAGCTGACGTTTACCAAAAGTGAGTGATCATAACAATCTAGGGACGTAAATAGAATAGTCGAGAACAGCGAAGCTAGACCAATGAATTAAATCCCAAAAGTATTATCAGAAAGTGGCAAGGACACACACCACGCGGAGGTAACTAGAAGTCATTAATTGTACGGAGAGAGAGCCTTGCACTAGGACGGGTTATATATGTCTGAGGCTGAACAACCTGGCGCTCCCCGGTATATACATAAAAAGTCCGGCTCCTACAGGCAAGTCTTAATCTATCGATATCAAGATAGTATTTCTGTGGTGAACAGGAAGTTTATATTTCTGTATGAGAACAGCGATCATGCGCTCTCGTAAGTATCTCAGTGTAAGTACATTGTCGTATTAGATATATACTTGTTCTAGGGAACGTCTGTAGAGATACAATTAACCATTTCGCCAAGGAAACTCTGCGAATATCTAAAAGAAACTGAATGCTACAGAGGAGCATAAGCACCACAAGTTAATGATGTCATAAGGAGTACTAGTAATATCTAAGGATTCAACTTTTGACTGTACGCGAGCTCCATAGTTCAAATTATCTTGTCATGCCTGTTCAACGTTTATGTTAATAAAAGTTTCAACGGAGCAGCTAGAATTTGGTTTCATCATTACTCGTTGCTGAACTTGTACAATTAATGTTTATACTACCACTGTATGGAAAGTCACTTTAGTAACATCATAGAAGGATCTAAACGAGCCTGGAATTTTTAAAAGAAAAAGATCATCCAAGAATCACCACCTCTGGCGGAGTTGACCAGTACTAAGATAATCTTTAACTTGGAAGATTAAACCGGAGAAATCTAAACGTAGACCACGTCACTAGGCATGCCATCTGACACCTAGTGATTCTATCACATTACCCTAACCGGTCCCGGCTCTCTCCCTCTCTCTCTCTCTCTCTCTCTCTCTCTCTCTCTCACTCACATCGTGTATATATCCTTTCATCCCCCCATTTACTGCAAGCATTATTTAGGCAGTTATCATTAAAAAGTAATATACCAACATTCATTTGCAATATTCATCATAATCAAAGTATGTTTTTAAAATAAATTTTAAAAATAACCAAATTAAATAAAAAATTAAATGAGAAAAAAACAAACAAACAAACAATAAGATTGACAAAAATCGAATTCTTCATACAGTAAGTTAGACTGTGATTTGAGGCATAATCAGATGGTGTGTTATAAGAACTCATGAAACAATCGAACAGTCTGCTACTGAATGACTAGGGACTCGTTGTGTTTTCCAGTGTATGCCAGAGATTTGACCAGACGTGAGCAGCTTTGAGTCCCATAGCAGATACTGCCGTAGGGAGTGAATTGTTTAAACCTTCACAATACTAGGTCCATCATCATGAGGTGGGGTAACTAGTTCCTCTCCTTCTGTCTTTGCCTTCCCTAACTCAAGAGCAGAATCAGACTAGGTAGACAGACAGACATATACGAAAGAAATTATGATGATGTGCACGGGGCTGACTACATCATCATGTCAAACAGACTGCTACGGGAATCATAACTGCAAGAGCCCATGAAAGATTTGATGCGAACTTCCTGTAAGGGACCAGCTCTAGTGTTAACTACATGCTCCATGGGGAACGAAAAGGGAAATGATGCTATGCAAATGACACTGGAATCATTCAATCATTCTTATATTAGTAGTTCCCTTCTGTAAACAATTATTGCTGCAATCAAATGATATCTCATAACCTACCACAAACCATCTAGAGTTAACTGTAAAGACGAAAACGGTCGCTCTACGCTAGCTTGGGTTGTTGGTGAATCTAAAAGCAGCCTGTGTGTGGAGTGGGCAGCAAAGCCAATAGATTCCATCGCTTCACAATCTTCCCAAAAACTTTATCTTGTGTAAATACTTCATGAATCGCAGAAACCCGGAGATGTCTTTCCTGTTTATCCAAATACTTTTCCAAGTCAAAGTCTTCTGAAGAATTCATCATCATCATTCTCTGTTTGCTTCTTATAGAGCATGATGTCGTGACTTTTTACATCCCTTGCTTCACTATTCTAGAAGCTACATTGTTTGATATCACAATTCCCTTCCTTTTCCACTTTGCACGTCGCCGTTTTCTTCTTTGCTTTTCCCAAAAGCCTAAATTTGGGCTTTTCAAATTCAAACGTAAAAAACATCATTCAGATCTATGTCAGTAAATGGACTGTCAGTCATTTGGGCAGATTTGAATTAGTTGTTAATGTTATGGCTAAATTTTCTTGCACTGCTTCCGCAACCAAATTTTTCTTGTTTCAGCCGTCAAAAGTAAATTTTGTTTTTAATTACATTTTTTTTTCGTAATGTATCAGCTTGTGATACATGTATACTAGTAATAATACTTCAGATTTAAGACTGAAAAATTAATTTTAATTTTTTTTAAAATAAGTAACATACTATTTATGTTTGTGTATAAGTCTGAAAGCCGCAGGCGACCTTTGTCTTTACTGACACTGTGTGGTACGCCACTCTGAGTGGAGACCTCCCAGTAACAAAGACTGCTGTGCCCGTTTCAGATTTTGCTCTTTCCTCAGACCTACGGGTCCTGAGTGTTCCTCTATAAATGCCTTTGTGCAGATGAGGAAGGACATCCCTCGACACCTTCGGGTATATGAGGCTCTGTCCATTTTGGCTGGAATGACGTCTCGATGGTTCGGAGGTTTTATAGCGAATATGAGTTCACAGGAGGGCAAGTTCGGGAACAATGGGCTAATCACCTGTTTGCCAAGTCACTTCGATTACATGTCCTGCCCATGGGCCTTGTGCACTTGGGTCCCCTCTACACCTCGTTTCACGGGGTAGAAGAGGTTCCGATTATGAGATGAGATGAGTATAAGTCTGAAACTTGGTGGAAAGATACTTGTTTTTTTTTTTAATAATCTAGCATTTAAAAAACAAAATGACATTTCTAATATATCAGTGCTGCCAACATTGAAATAATACAAATGTTATTTTAAGTAAAGACCAAAATGATCTGTCATCACACTGGCGAACGATTTGGGTTATTTTAAATTAAAAAAGGTATAAGTAAAACCAGTGCTGTTGAGTCGAACAAGATTTTTCCGATTACGATTTATACAAACTGGAGTCCGACCCCATTAATTATTAATCGCATCGTTTGTGATCATATCTGTAATACATGAACAGTGACTAGCTAAAATCAAAAGTGATAGGTGTTACGTGCAGTCTTTGATATCTTACAATATTATACATTGGTATACTTGTTATGTTCGCAAATATTTTGTAAACAAAATAGATACTTTTTAGTGCTTAAGGAAAAGTCATTATTGAGTTACTTCCCTTGAAAGTTGTGTCGTCACTTTTGATCGAACTCCGCGGATGAATCCAGTTTTACTGCGATTTATTCTTTGTTTGGGTAGTAATAGATTGTTCTTGCTTCAGAATATCTATGGCCTGAATTTATGTGTATTGTTTGTCTGAGTAGGACGAGTCTGTCTTATATCTGTATATCTTTACATATCTAAGTCGAACTATATGTTCTTTTTGCGCATAGAAAGGTCAAAGGGCTGTTCGGCGGATGTGTCGCTAGAGAGGTGTGTTTTGGCTTCGCCCTGATGATGGGGGCTGTGTTTTTTCTATGTCGGCTTGTCGCCGGAAAAAGTGATCTCTATATTTATGGGGAAAGTGATAGTCGTCTAGACCTATCGTGTATGCTTTACCCCAGTATTTATTCTTATTGCCAAGGAATGGCAGAATCATATTTCTGATACGCAGGTAATAAAAGATACTCTTTTGAACTCTCGTACGAAGCCACCGTTTTTCGATAGGTATGATTTGTACATCTGAGAGGATGCATTTAACTAGATGGAAAACGACTCTGATTCCTAGCAGCACTATATCCTGTAGAATGCAGTCAATTGTATCATGATAGAATCTACAGAGCAATGAAACATTTAATGAATGACTAACTTTAAGACAGATTCATTATCTGTATCCAAACGTGAGTGACAGCTCACGAGAGAAGCCATCTTGTAACCAAACATTTAGTGACTTTCAAGAAGAGAAAAGGGATGCCCGTATTATCGCTTGATTAGTCCAGAGATCACTGCTACACATGAGAACCCATTGCTAGCGGTTCAATTTGATTATATGGAAAAATCTGTGCTGGACATTATGTTAAGGAATCTTCACTAGACGAGGTTAGGTCTAGAAGCCATCTTGGATATTGTTTATAATCCGACGTGCTTTGTCAGTAAACTCAGATGATATATATATATATGGGCAATACTGAGTGCTTGGCTACTGACAGTCCATTATACTATTATTCTACATGAGTGCCCATGTAACATTGCAAGACCATTTATCCACTGTACCATGATGTATTATGCCAACCTGTGATTTGTCACTATCTGTGCTGTCGAGTGTGTACGTCCAATTAAACTGTAGTAAAGGTACGCAGTCGTTGATGTCTGCTTCCATCCACCTTACGAGGACATATCGGCATTAGTTACAGTTGTCTCATCCACCATATCAACTGGTGGACCAGCTTTCTGGGTTTGACCTCGCAGAAGTTCAGAAGTCAACAGATTACCGATACCAGACCGTTTCCTGTGGCTGATACGACACACTTGCAGTATTGGTTTGCTCTTTGTCAACACTTCGTCACGTGACCTGTCAAGTGAATGCAGTATGTAGGTCAGCGTTGTTGACATTTGTACATTAGACATTACAGAGTTTCACAGAACAGTTGGATCAATTCTTGTCAATATTAACAGGAAGACAGTATTATTGAACTAAGAAGTCCTATTTTCATCGATGGATCTTCTTGTTTTCTATATATGAACTTTAATATTTAAGGCCAGAATGTTTAATTGAATAAAGTGGCAGTTTGTTTATTTTCATAAGAATAACTTTGCCATTACTGTAAAACTGAGCCTATTTCGCAACACATACTATCATACACATAATTTATATATTTATGTTTACATGTTATTTGGTTGTATAGTATGTTAGTTTCTATGTCAGCGGGTTGTGTTTAGGTTGGGCGGAGTCCTCACAACAGAATATCCCACGTCATAGAGGGTCCGTTGTGGGCGTTTTCTATAGGTGCAATTTTCTTGATTGAAAATTTGCTGCGACAACTGTTGCTTTTGTGTTAGCTGTGAAGACTGTAATTATTGTTATTTTTGTAATATTTCTTTGTTCTTTAGTTTTGTTTTGATTTGTTTGTAATTTGTTGGTCTACCCTTTTCTATCTTTCAGTTCTATTCACAATTTATATTCATATACTGTGACGTCATTTGTGTTGTTATCCCTTGCAGATTCAGTGATTATTTTCATTGATTTCCCTATTTGATTTATTTGATTTCTGCAAACGTTTTCGTATTGTCAGTCCTATTTGTACTTTATGTATTCTGTTGGTTGACATATGTTTTATATAGGTATATTTCATAAGACACTATTGCCTGTGCACTGCACTTGGATTATGGTATAAACCAGTACTTGATTATTATTACTGTTATACAAGACCTTATTAAGGCTTGTGACCCACAGATATTGGGATAGTTTACTGATTAATCAAGTCATTAAGAACTTGTGGTATTATTATTGTTTCAAGTGATTAGTATTATTGTTAGACATCATGTCTACATTAGAATACTTCATTACACAAGGGAAATCCCTTGATAAAACTGGTCAACAATTAGAAGAATGGGCGGTTGCTCAATATGACAAAGCATTAGCTGCAGAAGAGAGAAAAGCTGCTGCAGAAGAGAGAAAAGCTGCTGCAGAAGAGAGAAAAGCTATGGCTGAAGAGAAAAGATTAGAAAGAGAAGCTGAGGCTGCTGCTGAACAAAAGAAATTGCAGATGCAGGTGGAGCAAAGGAGATTTGAAGCTGAACAAAAAAAATTAGAAAGAGAAGCTGCTGCTGAACAAAAAAGATTAGACAGTGATGCTGAACAAAAAAGATTAGACAGGGAAGCTGAACAAAAAAGATTAGACAGGGAAGCTGAACAAAAAAGATTAGACAGGGATGCTGAACAAAAAAGATTAGACAGAGAAGCTGAAGAAAAAAAAGCAATAAGAGAACATGAATTTGAGTTAGAGAAATTGAGATTGACAAGTATGAGTAATGTTAATCAGGCATCTAGTGGTAATGGTAAACCTTCTACTTACAAGGTTAAGGTTCCACCGTTCAATCAGTCCAGTGACGATATTACATTCTGGCTGGATAGATTTGAACGTTCTTGTCGTACACATAATGTGGATAAATCACAATACGCTAATCAATTAGCAGAAAACTTGAAAGGTGAATCTTTGACTAGATTATGCCTTGTAGGAGAAGCAGATAAGGATAATTATGATGTCATTAGGGCGGCTTTGATAAAGAAATACCAGCTAAGTGAGGAAGGCTATCGCCTTTTGTTTAAGACGATGGTGCCTGAGACAGGTGTAGAATTCTCAGAATTCACTGCAAAGGCACGTCTCACAGTTGATCGTTGGATTGAGCTTTCCAAAACAGAAAAAACGTATGAAGGACTTATGGATTTGTTGCTCAGAGATAAGATTATGTCATGTGTTAACAAACCATTCCTTGAATTTATACATGAGCGTAAACCCAAATCTCTAAAGGAAATGGAAGAATATTGTTCCCAATATGTCACTGCACACCCCGACGTGACTTTTGGCAACACTAAGATTAAGGAGAGTATGCCAGTTGCTTCAGCAACACCATACAATCCCAATTATTCACACAGATTTCAGGGACCTCAAAACAGATTTGATAAAAAAGGTAACCATAATAGTTATCAAAACCAAGGTAACCAATCATTTCAGGGTTCTTCTTCAAAGAACTGGAGACGAGCTGATAGCTCTCGACACAGGGGTGGTCATAATTATAGGAATTTCCGTAGAGGAAGTAATTATAGAAACTATCCGGGTTATCCGTCTTGGAGTCAACAAGATCATAATTACAGAGATACTCATTATAATGAATATGATAATGGTAACCAAGGGAACTATGACTCAAACCCAAATAGGGGTTACAATAGAGGTAACAATAACTACAGAGGTGATAATAACCGAGGTAGATCTCAAAACAAAAGACATAAACCACATTTTCAGGCAAACTCTGCACAACAAGAGTCCCATGAAGCCTATAAACAGAGTAAAGATAATAATGATGCTAGTAATATGGCATGTGCCGCTTTTGATTTTGGGAGAGCATCTCAGTGCCCCCAATGCAAAACATTATTTGAGCCAACCACAGTGTCTACTTTAAGCTGTGGCCATCCTCTTCCTGCTCTTCCTGCATCAGTCGCGCATGATGGAAGAGGTTCTCTTGTCTTACATAAGGGTTTAGTAAATAACAATCCAGTCTCTGTGCTATTTGATTCTGGATGCACCACAATTGGTGTTAGGCAGTCACTCGTAGATCCTTCCCGTGCCACTGGACAAGTAGTCAAATGTGTAACATTTGGCGGCACATTAGAGAAATACTCTACTGCTATCATTAGGATTGCTACTCCTTTCTTTACAGGAGATGTACACGCATGTCTTCTTCCGAATCCGATCGCTGACCTCATCATCGGTCGCATTCATGGAGTCAAAGAATGCACTCCGCAACAAATTTCCGCGTGGGAAAGGCAAAACATGCAGATTGCTAACGCTGTAGTCACTAGAGCTCAGGCTCTTAATATGCCTCAAACTTCATCTACTGAAGATAATGAAGTGCATAACCAAGATGATCCCTTGGTAATTTCTCGTGACTCGTTTATAAAACAGCAAGAAGATGATCCCACTCTGAAGAAATTCTTCATTCTTGCAACTAAAGGTGATCCGAATAAAGACACAAGTCGTAAATCGTGGATTACAAAGAAGAATGGCGTACTTGTACGTATGGTTCAAGACTCCATTACGTCAAGTCATTCTCAAATCCTGGTTCCCAAGAATTTGAGAGTTAAAATTTTGCAGCACGCTCACGACTCTCAGTGTGCTGGACACATGGGTTTTTCCCGTACTAAGTCAAGAGTCCTTGCGGCTTTCTTTTGGCCATTGGTAAACAAGGACATACGGATTTATTGTCGATCTTGTAAAGTATGTCAGGAAGTTAAATCCAAAGGTCCACGGCATGCTGCACCCATTCAGGCGGCGGACATTCCTATTCGGCCGTTTCAAAAAATGGCCATAGACATTATTGGTCCATTTAAGATCAAGTCTGCCAGAGGACATCAGTTTATCTTGACGTGTGTTGATATGTGCACACGTTGGCCAGAGGCTATTCCTCTGAAGAGCATTACTACTGCTGATATTGCAGATGCTCTTTGGCTTATATTTTCTCGTCTGGGGTTCCCCGGAGAGATATTGTCAGACCATGGCACCCAACTAATATCAGATACCATGTCTCAAGTAATGTCTACGCTGCAGATAGATAGATCTTTAAGTAGTATCTACCATCCAATGTCTAATGGTATGGTCGAACGCCTTAATAGAACACTTAAAAACTTACTAGGGAAGATAACTGAGGATCATCCTCAAGACTGGGACAGAGTTTTACCTGCGGCCCTCTTCGCTTACAGAGAGGTACCCAATGAACATACAGGATTTTCTCCCTTTGAACTCGTCTTTGGCGCGCGTCCGCGTGGCCCTATGTCGTTGCTTCATGATCTCATAACAGCTGACAATATTGACGATGACACAAAGTCATCCTACGAATATGTCATCGCGTTGAGACAAAAAGATTATCGAAGCATGCAAATTAGCAACTTCTTCTTCTGAATTTGCGAAACAGAAGGCAAGGCAATTTGCCAATAAGAAGAGATGCTTACGACAACTTTGTCCTGGTGACAAAGCATTTGTATTACTACCTTGTAGGGAAAACAGACTACTTATTTCTTGGAAAGGTCCGTACGATATAATATCGAAAATTTCCGATGTCGACTATATTGTCAATATTGATGGGAAGCATAAAACCTTCCACATCAATATGCTTACTGAATTCCATGAACGTCCGGATTATTTGCAACCCATTTTCCAAGCAACGGACAATTCTCCAGTACAACATGGTCATTACTCATCACTGTCCGTGATACAGGATGAGGAAACAAGTTTTTTCAGATGTAAATCTTCCTCTTCCAATGATCCCACTTCATTCTAGTGAATCATGGAAGAACGTTACTGTCTCTCCTGATTTGTCTCTAGGAGAACAGCGACAAGTTTCAACTATGTTGCAAACATTTCAGGATGTACTCACTGACATCCCTGGACAAACGCATGTCATTGAACATGACATTGTTCTAACTGACCATACTCCTATTAGGGTTAGACCTTATCCTATACCTATACATTTTCAAGCACAGGTTGAGAAAGAGTTGGATGAGATGATAGATTTGAAAATAATCGAACCATCCACCTCTGCATATTCTTCGCCGATGGTTATTGTTCGTAAAAAAGACAATAACATACGTCTTTGCGTTGACTATCGAAAATTGAATCAAGTAACGAAGTTCGATGCCGAACCTATGCCTTTACTGGAAGAGCTACTTACTCGACTCTCCAAATCTCATTTTTTCACTAAACTTGATTTGTCTAAAGGATATTGGCAAGTTCCTTTATCTGAACGCGCCAAACCTCTCACGGCTTTTTCAACACCTAGAGGTTTGTTCCAATGGAATTTTATGCCTTTCGGTCTTATGAACGCACCAGCTACATTCGTACGCATGATGCGCCGAATCCTATCTTATCGGTCAGATGTCATTGCATATCTAGACGACATCTGTCTTTTCAGCGATACTTGGGAAGATCACTATTCAGGGTTAGATGAATTGCTGTCTACTTTGCGCGAGCACAACCTGACAGCGAAACCCTCTAAAGCCTATATTGGTTTTAGCGAAATTTCTTTCCTAGGCCACCGAGTTGGTCATGGTTTCCTAAAGACAGAGGACCATAATACTAGTAAGATACTTAACATCTCGATCCCTAAGACTAAAAAACAGGTAAGAAGTCTGTTAGGTCTTATTCAATTTTATGGCAGATTCATTCAGAATCTATCCTCTATCATGGCACCTCTTTCTACACTTCTAAAGAAAGGTTCGCCTAATATGGTCCACTGGTCTCAGGAATGCCAATGCTCTCTGGATAAGATTAAAACATTGTTTTCAACACCACCTATTTTAGTGCTACCTACTAAAGATAAGACATTCGTTCTTCGTAGTGACGCTTCATCCACTGGGATTGGAGCGGCACTAATGCAAGAGTACTCTGGAACTCTGCATCCTGTAATGTATATTTCCAGAAAACTTAATGCGGCAGAAAGGAATTATTCGGTTTTAGACCGTGAGCTATTAGCTATGGTTTGGTCGATCCTCAAACTACAGAGATTCCTTCTAGGCGCACATTTCATAGTAGAAACCGACCAAAAAGCTCTTACTGCTATACAGAGTAAGAATTTGAAGAGCTCGAGGTCTACTCGATATGCAATTGCTCTTCAACCTTTTCATTTCTCTGTGCGAGCTATTCGTGGATCAGATAATGTGATGGCAGACATTCTGTCAAGATGCCCACATGATTCCACATAACTATTAGGGCTTAGACTTCTTGATATGTCTAGTTCTATAGTAGTTCCTTTTCTATATCATGATAGATACACATTTGTAATTTAATAATATAATGATTGTATCACTACATAGCGGTTCATTGATGTTTATTCACCGCTGTGCTTTGATGATTTTTCTTCATAAATCATAAATTTAAGATATCTAATACGAAATTATGGTATGAATTTTTTAGGCATCGTGTAATTGCCAGAATTGTATTATACTTTGATGACACCTTCCTGGAAAAATATACTTGTAGAGAAATAATTTCTCTCAGTTTATGAGACACATTCTCACCAGTCGCTCCATAAGTCGACTTAGCCTCATATTAGGCGTTATATTTATTCCTGATATTTTCATCTACGCATTATTCATGCGTTGTGAGCCTATTGTACGTTGCTCCTAGATGTATTTCCAAAAAAAAAAAAAAAAAAAAAAGTTCCATTTTTTTTCCCCGGGAGGTGTGGTAAGACTGTTACGTGCAGTCTTTGATATCTTACAATATTATACATTGGTATACTTGTTATGTTCGCAAATATTTTGTAAACAAAATAGATACTTTTTAGTGCTTAAGGAAAAGTCATTATTGAGTTACTTCCCTTGAAAGTTGTGTCGTCACTTTCGATCGAACTCCGCGGATGAATCCAGTTTTACTGCGATTTATTCTTTGTTTGGGTAGTAATAGATTGTTCTTGCTTCAGAATATCTATGGCCTGAATTTATGTGTATTGTTTGTCTGAGTAGGACGAGTCTGTCTTATATCTGTATATCTTTACATATCTAAGTCGAACTATATGTTCTTTTTGTGCATAGAAAGGTCAAAGGGCTGTTCGGCGGATGTGTCGCTAGAGAGGTGTGTTTTGGCTTCGCCCTGATGATGGGGGCTGTGTTTTTTCTATGTCGGCTTGTCGCCGGAAAAAGTGATCTCTATATTTATGGGGGAAAGTGATAGTCGTCTAGACCTATCGTGTATGCTTTACCCCAGTGTTTATTCTTATTGCCAAGGAATGGCAGAATCATATTTCTGATACGCAGGTAATAAAAGATACTCTTTTGAACTCTCGTACGAAGCCACCGTTTTTCGATAGGTATGATTTGTACATCTGAGAGGATGCATTTAACTAGATGGAAAACGACTCTGATTCCTAGCAGCACTATATCCTGTAGAATGCAGTCAATTGTATCATGATAGAATCTACAGAGCAATGAAACATTTAATGAATGACTAACTTTAAGACAGATTCATTATCTGTATCCAAACGTGAGTGACAGCTCACGAGAGAAGCCATCTTGTAACCAAACATTTAGTGACTTTCAAGAAGAGAAAAGGGATGCCCGTATTATCGCTTGATTAGTCCAGAGATCACTGCTACACATGAGAACCCATTGCTAGCGGTTCAATTTGATTATATGGAAAAATCTGTGCTGGACATTATGTTAAGGAATCTTCACTAGACGAGGTTAGGTCTAGAAGCCATCTTGGATATTGTTTATAATCTGACGTGCTTTGTCAGTAAACTCAGATGATATATATATGGGCAATACTGAGTGCTTGGCTACTGACAGTCCATTATACTATTATTCTACATGAGTGCCCATGTAACATTGCAAGACCATTTATCCACTGTACCATGATGTATTATGCCAACCTGTGATTTGTCACTATCTGTGCTGTCGAGTGTGTACGTCCAATTAAACTGTAGTAAAGGTACACAGTCGTTGGTGTCGATGACTTCCAGCCATACATGAGTGTGAGAAAAGAACATTTGTCAACACCACGAACTCTTCTTATCATTCGCATATTATACACTCAATCTATGTCTACACACCACTGCGTAGGTCAAGTTGACATTCCATACTCAGACCACGAGCAACACAACAACACAGTATTTAACTCTGGTGATGTTCGAGTGAGCTTCAGATTTTTCAGCATGTCTCTTGCTCAGGGCAAGGGTCTTGTATTAAAAGAGTTTATCAACTGATGATGACGTCTGTCTTCCCAAAAAAAGAGACCTTATCAATAGGAAACTCTTTACAGAGCGATACAACAGGAAGCAATCTGATCATCAGAAGAAGTCCCCATGTCCAGCAAGTGTTTCGGCCTTATATACTCCTTTACACTCTAAGGGGGGCGGGCCCACTTGGGTCATGACTCCCAAGCGTCTCAGCTTCCTGTTGTCTTGTATCGAAAATGAACCCATTCCACTTATGGTAGCAGCTTTAAAATCCACAACTCTGCCAGCCACGGAGGCAATTGTGAAAGTAACAAAGAGAAGACACATTATTCCGTTCGTTCCGTCGCACACACTGAGACACCGTCGCGAAGTCAACGAGTCTAGCCACTGCGTGTTCATCTCATCTCATCTCATCTCATAATCGGAACCTCTTCTACCCCGTGAAACGAGGTGTAGAGGGTACCCAAGTGCACAAGGCCCATGGGCGGACATGTAATCAAAATGACTTGGCAAACAGGTGATTAGCCCATTGTGCCCGGACTTGCCCTCATGTGTACTCATATTCGCTATAAAACCTCCGAACTATCGAGACGTCATTCCAGCTAAAATGGACACAGCCTCATATACCCGAAGGTTTCGAGGGATGTCCTTCCTCATCTGCACAAAGGCATTTATAGAGGAACTCTCAAGACCCGTAGGTCTGAGGAAAGGAGCAAATCCGAAGACAGGCACATCAGTCTTTGGTACTGGGAGGTCTCCACTCAGAGTGGTGTACCACACACAGTCAGTAAAGACAAAGGTCGCCTGCGGCTTCCTCCGCTTAGTTATATGCTTAAATTCAGCGGGTAATCACTGCGTGTTCGTCACTGAAATTCTTATACTGACACCCCTTATAGTATACACCGCTTGTCGCTGCTGCGTCACAGCCCGTTCACCAGTACACCAAAAACCCAGCATATTGTGGACTTAGAAAAATTCCTGATGTTTTCTATACCGCAGCGTTTATTGTTACGATCTCCATTACCCATTGCGGTTGTTCCACAGCCAGCCTGATGCCTTTTCAGCAGTTTCACTAAGCCTCTTCAGTGCCCTTGTTCTCGACTGTCCCTTCAGCCCCAATAGTTTCAATAAATCATACACTGATGCAGCCACAAGCCCTCTTGCGCCCACTTCAACAGCCATGACCCTTGCAGTGAACCCATCGTGTCTCAGATCCGCGGCCAGATCACTATACCTGGCCGCTTTGAACGAATGTTGCTCGTCTAATCTGGATTCAAATGGCACGGTCAGTTCAATCAGTATGACCTGAAGCGTTGCTGAAGAATGCAGCACTATATCCGACCGTCTCCGCGATTTCCTGATACTATCTGGATATGCCCCTCGTCCAGGTAGGTCTACCGCCATCTCCCAGTCGTTTGCACAGTCAAGAAGAGATGGTAAACTGCTACCAGGTTCACTCGGTTTGGGGTGTGCTGACTTCTTCCCATGTAGTCCATTGGCTGCTCTCTCTGCTTTTTTGCATGCTCATTTTCAGCTCCTCGTATCTCCTGAACTACCATGTCTCTGCTCTCTCTGCTTGATGCCTTGGACCACCAGCGGATGTCTCCATGACCAAATCCCCGGCTATTCGTTTGTGTGTATCCGATTACCTCCCTCAGTTTGAGTGACTCTTGGGCAGCATCAACAGCTTCTTCCATTCTCCACTTCCTTCCTGTTTTCAGTGTGGGCTGAATGGACTTAACCACGTCATCAGCTGACTCGCGTAGCATCATTGCAAGTCTTGCCTTTCCAACTTTGTACTCTTCAACAACTGACTTGAAAGGAAGCAGAAGTTTTGACTTTTTGCAGTACAGTGCTACATCTGACAGACCTGGTGGTACCCCTAGCCATTTTCTCATGAACTTGTTGACCTTCCGCTCTATGGCTTCCACTGTACTTGTGCTTATTTCATATATAAGCAGTGGCCACAGCAACTTCGGTATCAACATGAGCTGGAGGCACCACAGTTTGAACTTTCCCAGGAGTCTGCTTTGGTCTATGATCTGTAGCCCTCTGTCTGCCATTTCTATTGTCTGTTGCACTGCCTTTGAGTCTTTTAATGAGGCATCGTACACCCTGCCAAGACTTTTAACAGGTTCCTCAATGACAGTAGGGATTCTTTGGTTGGAAACCGTGAATATGACCTCTGCTATCTTCCCTTTCCTGACTGATAGGCTTCTCGACTTCTTGGGTTTGAAGCTCATTCTGCACCAGCTGACTAGTTCATCCAGGCGTGCTAACATCCTCCGGGCCTGATGTTCATCTGATGTCAGAATTGTTGTGTCATCCATGAATGCTTTGAGCGGTGGCATGTGACACATTCCACCGAGCTTCGGACCTATAGCTATTCCTTCAGCCGCATTGAGGATTACCTGCATAGCCATCACGAATAGTATCGGAGAGATGGTACATCCCATCGCAATTCCAACTTCAAGCCAACCCACTTCGTTGTGTACTCTCTGGTTGAAAATCTGACAGCAAATCCTGCGAAATACAGCTTCAGCATTGCTGCAATCTCTTGTGGAACATGATACATTTCTAGGGCCTGCCACAACATCTGGTGTGGAACGGATCCATAAGCACTCGCTAGATCCAACCAGATTACATGGAGGTTTGTTCTGTCAGACTTTGCCTTTTGGATTGCTTCCCAGATCATTGTGGCATGCTCCAGACATCCTGGTGTACCTGGGATACCTCCTTTCTGAATGGTAGTATCAATGTACCCATTTGCCAGGAGGTATGTAGTGAGTCTTTTTGCCATCACTGAGAAGAATATCTTCCCTTCCACATTGAGTAGTGAGATTGGCCTGAACTGACTGATGTCTGTGGAATTTTGCTCCTTCGGGATGTAGACTCCGTTCGCCTTTCTCCATTCCTTGCTTACAAGCTGGGTTTTCCACGCGTTTTTCAGTAAACGGAGCAGTCGTTTGAGCACCTCAGGGCATCTCTTATACACCACATATGGAACACCATTAGGACCTGGAGCTGACTTGCACCGCGCTTTCTGGACAATGCTTTCTACCTCTTACACCGTTGGGGGCTTGGTGTTAAACTCAGCTTCTGGCTTACTCGGCCATTTAAGGCCTGCCATGCTGCTGAGCGGCTCATATTTGCAACCATCTGAATATGTCATTCTAAGGTGTTCTTCCAGATCTTCTTTTCTGATATTTATCGTACCCGACCGTGGTTGCTCAAACAGTTCTTTGGCAAACTTGAAGGGCTCCCTGAAGAATCTTTCCCTATCCCTTCGAGTCTTCCTTCTCTTCCTGCACAACCTTTCTGCTCTACAGAGGGCATTATGTTGGCCTTTCAGGTGCTACCAAACCTGTCGTAACCCTTCTTTCTCTGTGGCAACTGCGTTCTTGAACAGTTTTCGTGCATGCTTCTTCTGTTTCCTGATTTCTTCTATCTTAATTAGTCTTCTACTTTTCTGTGGTGGGTTACTTTCCCTTGCCTCCCTCACTCCGAACACTTTGCGACAGTGCAGATATATTATGTCGCCGAAGATTTCCAGCTTCTTCTCCAAAGTTATCTGCTTCAGGTTGTTATCCAACTCTTTTGCCAAGGCTTCGTCCAGCTGTTCCCAAAGCCCTTTTGCACTGGCAGGTGGAAACTTGATTGCATCTCTCTTCCCGTCCAAGAAGTTTGTGAGATCATCATCAGGCAGATCAACTTGAATGTACTCAGCACTGTGGATTGACTTTTGACTGCGTTCTTCTAACGTCTTATCCGTCGAGACAGAGCGCTGTTGATCTTCCCCCAAGTTTCAATCATAGTACGTACCCATACTGCAACCCCAAATGTGCGTAATTTGGCTTTAGCAACATTCCTGTACACGAATGTTGGCGATGTATACTTGTAATTTATTGGCAACGAAAACAAAATTGGTCTTCTTTAACTTTGACAGCCATCATTTGTTAGATGACGCTAAAAACTACCATCATAATAACTACAAACCTTAAACATGAAATTTAAAAATAAAAATTGACATTAAGAGCTTATTTCCATCTCCTGGAAAAATTAAAATTTTAAAGTTTAATTTGTTTGCTTCTACGTGTATCTTCGATGTGCGGTCGAGTATTTCTACCTCGTGACACTCGATACATTGGGTCAACATAAATGACAAGATAAAAGGATGATACTGTCGAATAGATGTGTTTCTCGGCGAACGGCGTTCGAGAATTTTAAAATTATGAGAGAACTTGGAGTCTGGGAGTTTGTAGCCGACTCCAACTAAGATTCCCAACAATACTACCGACTCCTCGACTCCTATTCCGAAGCCCTGAGTAAAACAACTGTTAACTCAAATTCCAAATAAAACACACATATTAAATATTTGATTTCAGTTCTATTCATCTAGTATAATATAATTCATGTTGGCAAATGAGAAATAAATAGCATCAACATAGACAACCACCAAAGATGTCGAATAAGAACTGAGAACGGCTGGAAGATGGACGAGAACGAAGTAAGATCATATGGGAACAGCAAGAACATATCCTACCAACCAAGAGTTACAACAGAATGTGACAGTGATAGGCATAGATCATGGAGAAGTCAGGTTAGAAAACATGACAACATACAGAGAGACATGGTCAGTGTTGCTACCCAGACAGAAACAAAGAAACACACCGGCACACAAACAGAAGTAAAAGAGCAAAGCAACAAGGGTGCATCAGAGGTAAATACTCCCAGCGTAGAGCATAGACACCTACTAAGCAGTCAGATTGCCACAACGACAGCGATGCATGCAAAACACAGGAATGCAACTCTGGATACTTTTGCTATTGGCGATCCTGTTTATTTTAAGAAGTACGTTCGGGATTCCAAGCTTGACAATCGTTGGCTGGACGGTTACAGAGTCCTCGAACAGACTTCTCCTACAAATTATATCCTTTGGCACGAGAGACAGAATATTACTACTAAAGCTCACGTTTCTCAAATGAAATGAGATGATCACCGACCTGTTGAAATTCCACACCTTCGCTCCTCACGACATGTCAGGAAATCCACCCTTTGCCATTATTCGTCCTCCACCTCACTTGCCTCTAGCATTGATGACATGTCCCCACAACCAACTGCCCCCACGTTAGTCAGAGATACGATACAACGATATCGACGCGAACGAGATAATTCATCTGAAGAGGATGACATTCCTTTACAGGAGCTCCGACAACGGATCCAACACCGCAACGACCGTTTACTCCATGACAATGAACCACGAACAGAGGACACACCTCCAAGCGCTGAACACTCTGGTTTGATGCCATCCACAGTTACTGATCCACCACATTCATCAACTGTCCATTCGGATTCTTCGGCAACCATCACAGAAAACTCATGGCAAGATATTACGCCTGACCAGACAACACATCTTGTAGCCTCTGGTGATGATACCTATATTGTTCCCAGGGACACACATTCCAGAACAGCCATTAAACGCCACTATTCGTCATCGACTGACGACTCCGTTCCTTTAGCAAAGTTGATTCGTCCCTCACATGAACATGTTCGTGTACAGATTCGCAGGAAGCGTCGTTCTATGCATTCCAACCGTCACGACAGTACTGAACCATGTACTGCTAGTCGTCACGTTGCTCATTTCATAGCAACTGCTTCCCATCCTAAAGGACACACGTACGATCAGCGACTGTCATCGAAGGAAATTGCCTTGTTGGAACTGGCACAAATGTTTCTTAACAAGCACTAACTTTATGCAATACATTTTTTTTTCTATTACAGGTTGACAAAGGTTGGTCCCTTTCTTCCCTTAGCCTTGCAGTTTGCGATAGTCGTCCGCACTCAGACGTACAGCCGACTACTGTGGCGAGATGCAACATTATTGGAGAAAGTCAAAGATGTCTCCGACGCCTCTTCCACATGGACTATTACCTTAGTCGCCTCCCTGTAACCATTATGAACAGAGTTACAAGACATATTACATTCTTTTGTTATGATTGAATAGTATATTACTGCGACTATGCAGCTTTATAGTAGATTGAATATTATTCCTTACGTTGATTTTTTTGTTTTGGCCATGTCACACAGAGAGTCAATACGGTTACGACAGACTCTCACCGTATTGCAAACTAGATTTCAGGATCTATGTAATGTACATAGATAGCGCAGAGCTATCGTTCCTTTTGTAGGACAGGCTCTCCAACTTTTTATTTGGAACGTTCACAGAGGTTAATATTAATAGTCTCACTTCACACGTGTGGACTATAGCTGCAAATCAACAGCTCATCTATCATGTTCTTGACGCCAGCCTCACAATTGTAAACAACACTTGTACGGCTGTTAATTTAAAATCGGTTACGTATTAATTTATAGCAGGTATTATTACACAACTTGTAAATTTGTTTTTCGAATTTTGTTATTTTTGAGTTGCATGATGCTACTCAACGTACTGATATGTTTGTGTGACATTATTTTTTCTATGTGTTATGTATTATGGATAAGAACAGAGATGTATTTTTCTTCATGTAACACACTATCACTACTTTTGAAAGCCACATAGACTCATTATATACACATCATTTACCCCTTACACTATTACCTTACACGGACCTTCAGCTCCTCTTCTTGATGTTTTTTATGAATGATTCCATACAAACTCATGTACATTGTATCGTGGAATATTGTCCAGCTCGACGTCCATATTATAGAGTTCAACCAGTTGTCGTCACTCTTCCCTTCAGACATTTCATATGGACTCTACTATTAAGTTGTTTATTCGCTATTATCCTTTGTCATATTTCTAGGATACATGTATCGCACTTATTGAGATTCCTGTTGATACGAAGTACGATATCCCTGAAGTTATTCCATTGCAGGCTCTTCCTGCTCCCCAACCTATGTCCACTGGCCTGACATGCTATCCTACATTGCCCTTTCATTAAATGTTCATATTATTAGACCCCATTGATTTTGTATAGGTCTATGCTGTATTCATACTGACCATGATTGTTTTGACATGATATTTTGTTTTATGTTTTTTGGTTTATATTTGAGTTTGCTATGTATATATTTTTGGGTTTTGATAGAATTAAAATGTCTCCCGTTAGGATACATTTTTGTAGCCCCGGGACGTATGTCACCGGATGGCCTACGTTAAAGCAAGCTAGCACGTTAACAGTAGTTATAAGAATAGCAAAAGATCTTGAGCAAGATTGGTTGGTAACAAAACATAACTGGTCAAACATGACCAATGAAATCGTCGATGGCTATTTTTGCCAACGGCAGTCAGAACACAGCTCAGTCACGCAGTTCACAGTTCAGCGAAGCAGACGTGTTTACGGGAGAGGTTTCAACCTTAGTGCGGGCCCCGTGTTTTTAAAGGTTGTGTGATTAACCTCTGAGCGAGGAAATACCTTACCAATGAAAGATTCAATGTTTCACAAGTTACGTTATTCTAGGAGATTGTGTTTTCCAGTTTTGTGGGCTGTATTTACACGGTTTGTATGATCTCGATTTTTCCTATTATAATAATTATTCTGCTATGAAATGTATAATGAGACTCCAGGCGAAGCCTATCGACATTTATAGAAGAGCTCAAGCAGACATGTTATTTATGACGATGTCCTTTTACAAAGACATCACGATTTATGTAAACCACAAGCGTTCTGGCCGCTGATAGCCAGGATATTGAGTTTTGTAATTGACCATGCCATTAGTCCCTTGGACTCTACTAATAAACAGTTTTCTATGACTTGCAACTATTACTTCCTCATGTATGTTGAGTATGGAAGCACTAGGAAGATACAAATGATCACTGACAACCTGCGTTGAGTAGAAAGAATCTGGTCCTGACAACAGTCATTTGAGTAATTACACATCTGGCAGTCGCTAGTTAACACTCATAAGATAAATATGCAAACCAGTAACCACTACGATCACTTGGGAAATGTAATAACAATGAACTCAGAAGTAATATGTACCACCTGTGACGAAAGGTTTACGTGGTGTGAAGGTTTGGCATATAACCTTGGTAGATCTTCATAAAGCGGTCACATTAGTTTACATGGTGCCGTGACCAGTGGTAACATCGGGATTTCCAGTCAGTTCAGTGAGCAGTTTATTTAAAACAGTTTTAATATTCAAATAGATATAATGTCCGATAAAAGAAAAAAACTATCAGGTGCCGAATATCGGAAACGGAAACTGGAAAAAGAACGCGATATTCAAAAACCTAGCGGGGCCTTACATAAATATCTAAACACTGAAACAGCTGATGTAGGATAGAAGAAAGTAAGCAAATGTACCGAAACAAATGCCGTAATGTCAGGACTGATTTAAGTGATGAACTTGAAAGGTACACTGATCCGACTAGGTGGAATCATTCTTTAAGCTATACCGAAAGACTGGAAATCGTTAAAAAAAGGCCTGCCAGAGAGACATTTATTACAAATAAGGGAGGGAAACCTGAGGCCTGTAAACAGTAAATTAATATGAAATTAATATGAAACAAATATAAAGGTATGTTATCAGGCACTCGCAGGAAATAAAGAAGTAGAACACCAGACAACAGAAAAACAACAGACATGAGTGGCTTACCCAGGATTTGAACACTGGGCCTTCCGTGCGACAACCCCGCCTAGCCATGCAAGCGAATCACACTATCCGCTCTGCCATCTACGCATCATCAAAAAATGATGTTTCAATGGCAGGTCAATAGTGCGGACCACAATACACGACACCAGAAGTCCTCCATGGGCAGTTCAGCCTATTAATGACGCAATCACTTCTGTTGTATTTCTATCAAGCAGTATAGGCCGAATCCAACAAGACCCTTAGGACCTTAATACTGTGTCCAGTAAATGATAGTAGACTAGAACAGTGAGAACAGGATAGTGGGTAGGTTTGGTATTGTACAAACATTTATTACAAATAAGGGAGGGAAACCTGAGGCCTGTAAACAGTAAATTAATATGAAATTAATATGAAACAAATATAAAGGTATGTTATCAGGCACTCGCAGGAAATAAAGAAGTAGAACACCAGACAACAGAAAAACAACAGACATGAGTGGCTTACCCAGGATTTGAACACTGGACCTTCCGTGCGACAACCCCGCCTAGCCATGCAAGCGAATCACACTATCCGCTCTGCCATCTACGCATCATCAAAAAATGATGTTTCAATGGCAGGTCAATAGTGTGAACCACAATACACGACACCAGAAGTCCTCCATGGGCAGTTCAGCCTATTAATGACGCAATCACTTCTGTTGTATTTCTATCAAGCAGTATAGGCCGAATCCAACAAGACCCTTAGGACCTTAATACTGTGTCCAGTAAATGATAGTAGACTAGAACAGTGAGAACAGGATAGTGGGTAGGTTTGGTATTGTACAAACATTTATTACAAATAAGGGAGGGAAACCTGAGGCCTGTAAACAGTAAATTAATATGAAATTAATATGAAACAAATATAAAGGTATGTTATCAGGCACTCGCAGGAAATAAAGAAGTAGAACACCAGACAACAGAAAAACAACAGACATGAGTGGCTTACCCAGGATTTGAACACTGGACCTTCCGTGCGACAACCCCGCCTAGCCATGCAAGCGAATCACACTATCCGCTCTGCCATCTACGCATCATCAAAAAATGATGTTTCAATGGCAGGTCAATAGTGCGAACCACAATACACGACACCAGAAGTCCTCCATGGGCAGTTCAGCCTATTAATGACGCAATCACTTCTGTTGTATTTCTATCAAGCAGTATAGGCCGAATCCAACAAGACCCTTAGGACCTTAATACTGTGTCCAGTAAATGATAGTAGACTAGAACAGTGAGAACAGGATAGTGGGTAGGTTTAGTATTGTACAAACATTTATTACAAATAAGGGAGGGAAACCTGAGGCCTGTAAACAGTAAATTAATATGAAATTAATATGAAACAAATATAAAGGTATGTTATCAGGCACTCGCAGGAAATAAAGAAGTAGAACACCAGACAACAGAAAAACAACAGACATGAGTGGCTTACCCAGGATTTGAACACTGGACCTTCCGTGCGACAACCCCGCCTAGCCATGCAAGCGAATCACACTATCCGCTCTGCCATCTACGCATCATCAAAAAATGATGTTTCAATGGCAGGTCAATAGTGCGAACCACAATACACGACACCAGAAGTCCTCCATGGGCAGTTCAGCCTATTAATGACGCAATCACTTCTGTTGTATTTCTATCAAGCAGTATAGGCCGAATCCAACAAGACCCTTAGGACCTTAATACTGTGTCCAGTAAATGATAGTAGACTAGAACAGTGAGAACAGGATAGTGGGTAGGTTTGGTATTGTACAAACATTTATTACAAATATTACTATCCTGTTCTCACTGTTCTAGTCTACTATCATTTACTGGACACAGTATTAAGGTCCTAAGGGTCTTGTTGGATTCGGCCTATACTGCTTGATAGAAATACAACAGAAGTGATTGCGTCATTAATAGGCTGAACTGCCCATGGAGGACTTCTGGTGTGGTGTATTGTGGTTCGCACTATTGACCTGCCATTGAAACATCATTTTTTGATGATGCGTAGATGGCAGAGCGGATAGTGTGATTCGCTTGCATGGCTAGGCGGGGTTGTCGCACGGAAGGTCCAGTGTTCAAATCCTGGGTAAGCCACTCATGTCTGTTGTTTTTCTGTTGTCTGGTGTTCTACTTCTTTATTTCCTGCGAGTGCCTGATAACATACCTTTATATTTGTTTCATATTAATTTCATATTAATTTACTGTTTACAGGCCTCAGGTTTCCCTCCCTTATTTGTAATAAATGTTTGTACAATACCTAACCTACCCACTATCCTGTTCTCACTGTTCTAGTCTACTATCATTTACTGAACACAGTATTAAGGTCCTAAGGGTCTTGTTCGATTCGGCCTATACTGCTTGATAGAAATACAACAGAAGTGATTGCGTCATTAATAGGCTGAACTGCCCATGGAGGACTTCTGGTGTCGTGTATTGTGGTTCGCACTATTGACCTGCCATTGAAACATCATTTTTTGATGATGCGTAGATGGCAGAGCGGATAGTGTGATTCGCTTGCATGGCTAGGCGGGGTTGTCGCACGGAAGGTCCAGTGTTCAAATCCTGGGTAAGCCACTCATGTCTGTTGTTTTTCTGTTGTCTGGTGTTCTACTTCTTTATTTCCTGCGAGTGCCTGATAACATACCTTTATATTTGTTTCATATTAATTTCATATTAATTTACTGTTTACAGGCCTCAGGTTTCCCTCCCTTATTTGTAATAAATGTTTGTACAATACCAAACCTACCCACTATCCTGTTCTCACTGTTCTAGTCTACTATCATTTACTGGACACAGTATTAAGGTCCTAAGGGTCTTGTTGGATTCGGCCTATACTGCTTGATAGAAATACAACAGAAGTGATTGCGTCATTAATAGGCTGAACTGCCCATGGAGGACTTCTGGTGTCGTGTATTGTGGTTCGCACTATTGACCTGCCATTGAAACATCATTTTTTGATGATGCGTAGATGGCAGAGCGGATAGTGTGATTCGCTTGCATGGCTAGGCGGGGTTGTCGCACGGAAGGTCCAGTGTTCAAATCCTGGGTAAGCCACTCATGTCTGTTGTTTTTCTGTTGTCTGGTGTTCTACTTCTTTATTTCCTGCGAGTGCCTGATAACATACCTTTATATTTGTTTCATATTAATTTCATATTAATTTACTGTTTACAGGCCTCAGGTTTCCCTCCCTTATTTGTAATAAATGTTTGTACAATACCTAACCTACCCACTATCCTGTTCTCACTGTTCTAGTCTACTATCATTTACTGGACACAGTATTAAGGTCCTAAGGGTCTTGTTCGATTCGGCCTATACTGCTTGATAGAAATACAACAGAAGTGATTGCGTCATTAATAGGCTGAACTGCCCATGGAGGACTTCTGGTGTCGTGTATTGTGGTTCGCACTATTGACCTGCCATTGAAACATCATTTTTTGATGATGCGTAGATGGCAGAGCGGATAGTGTGATTCGCTTGCATGGCTAGGCGGGGTTGTCGCACGGAAGGTCCAGTGTTCAAATCCTGGGTAAGCCACTCATGTCTGTTGTTTTTTCTGTTGTCTGGTGTTCTACTTCTTTATTTCCTGCGAGTGCCTGATAACATACCTTTATATTTGTTTCATATTAATTTCATATTAATTTACTGTTTACAGGCCTCAGGTTTCCCTCCCTTATTTGTAATAAATGTTTGTACAATACCAAACCTACCCACTATCCTGTTCTCACTGTTCTAGTCTACTATCATTTACTGGACACAGTATTAAGGTCCTAAGGGTCTTGTTGGATTCGGCCTATACTGCTTGATAGAAATACAACAGAAGTGATTGCGTCATTAATAGGCTGAACTGCCCATGGAGGACTTCTGGTGTCGTGTATTGTGGTTCGCACTATTGACCTGCCATTGAAACATCATTTTTTGATGATGCGTAGATGGCAGAGCGGATAGTGTGATTCGCTTGCATGGCTAGGCGGGGTTGTCGCACGGAAGGTCCAGTGTTCAAATCCTGGGTAAGCCACTCATGTCTGTTGTTTTTCTGTTGTCTGGTGTTCTACTTCTTTATTTCCTGCGAGTGCCTGATAACATACCTTTATATTTGTTTCATATTAATTTCATATTAATTTCCTGCCAGAGAGACCAAAACATGATTTCGTTTTTCCGAGCAGCTCTAATGGTCGGAAATTTTAAGTAAATTTGTACACTAGGGAGCTAAGCAATGGAGAACATATTAATCGATCATGGTTAGTGTATTCAAAAGAAAAATATTCTGTATTTTGTTTCTGCTGTAAGTTGTTTTCCTGTAATAAAATGTCACTCACTACTGATGGCTATAATGATTGGGGTCATTTTTATGTGTATCTTAATGAACACGAAAAATCTAAAAACCACTTGGAGTCCCATACAAAGTGGATTGAATTATCGTCCAAGCTTAAATCAGTACAGACAATTGATTCAATGCAACACAAGTTATTAAATTCAGAAATTCGACACCGGAGGAGCATAATAGAACGCCTAATTGCTTTTGTCCAGTTCTTGAACCAACAATGCTTGCCATTTCGTGGAACATGTGATAAATTATATGACCCTAACAATGAAAATTTTTTCAAGCTTGTTGAACTGATTGCCAGATTTGATAGTGCTATGTGTGAACATTTAATGAGAGTAGCTCGTGCATCGACCCAACATTACCTTTGAAAAAACATTCAAAATGAATTGATTGCTTTTCTCTCTGAAACCATAGAAAAGAAATAACTTCCATGGCGGAGAAAGCTAAATATTATAGCATAGTTGCAGACTGTACTCCCGATGTAAATCACATTTAACAATTAACACTAATTGTAAGATTTGTTAATACGAATCCAGATGATATCAACATTCATGAGCATTTTCTTGGTTTCATTGCTGAAGAAGCCACTACAGGCTCAGCGTTAACCGAATGCATTCTAAGAAAATTGTTAGACATGAATATTCCAATCGCAAACATGCGTGGCCAGGGGTATGACAATGGATCAAATATGAAAGGAAAACATTCAGGAGTTCAACAACGTATTAGGGACTTGAACCCGAGAGCTTTTTATATCCCTTGCTGTTCTCATTCTCTCAACTTGGTGGTCAATGATGCCGCGATGTCATCTAGAGAAGGGGTTTTATTTTTTGAAACGGTTCAGAAATTGTTTGTTTTTCTCAGCGTCAACACTGCGTTGGGGAATCCTTAAGAAACATATTACAACTCTAACGCCCAAGCCACTAAGTACAACTCGCTGGGAATCTAGAATCGAGGCCATTCGTCCTTTAAGATATTATATTGAGGAATGTTATGGTGGATTGATAGAAATTGCCGATGACGAGTCAGTAGACAAAATGGCGAGACATGAAGCTGAAATCCTTGCCTTAAAACTCAGAGATTTTAAATTTGTATGTTGTCTGGTTATATGGCACTAATTTTTAAACGAAATTAATGTTGCCAGTAAACTGTTGCAAAGCATAAAAATGGAATTGACTAGTGCCATAACAACTTTGAGAAATGTTCTCCAAAGCCTTAAGAATCTCAGAAATGATGAATCATTTCAAAATTTTATTGTTGATGCTACAACATTAGCTGAGAAAGTTGAAGTTGATCCTAATTTTATACCAACGTTTGAATGAACTAGAGTGCGTCGGCAGAAAAAGCTACACAACTATGAAGCAAGAGATGAACCTAATTTGGATCCCAAAACTAAATTCAAGATTGAATTTTTCTTTTTCATTATTGATGTTGCAACCAATTCTATTGAAGAAAGGTTCGAGCAATTGGAACATCACAGTTCACATTTTTCCTTTTTATATAACATCCCTAAATTGAAATCTGAGACGACAAATGAGCTCTTAAACAAATGTAAAAACCTAGAAGGCGTTTTAACACATCAAGAAAATAGAGACATTGATGCCATTGAGCTATGTGATGAACTGAAAGTAGTATCCAAATTAGTACCTGTCGTAGATTTTTGAAAGGGGAATTAAGACTTGGGTTGGTCCCTTCTGAATAGGTTAGAATGAGTGATAGCCACAGTGAGATGTGATAATAGAAATAGAGTTCCACGAGTGAGATGGTAGAAATTTATAGAGGCTGTCCCGGAAATCGAGAATCTCTCTCTCTCTCCGCCTATCTTCTACAACAGATCCAGAGGAGTCAGACAGTCTAAAAAAATATATATATATTAATATATATCTATCCACCCACGTGCCCGCACATACAATTGACGACAGTAAGACACACAGACGTGGGAACACTATAACAATGATTATATAGATATTATGGGAACGAACTGACCACCACACTGAATTAAATGTAGGTATAGTTTAATTATCATAGTAAACTTACATCACAACATATAAAATACATCACAAGCATACACATAGTCATAAAAAATCAAGGAATGCTACAATAGTGATAGACCCGTTTGTATGGTCCTCCCCTGGATATATAGCTCACAGTCCCGTTAGAAGAAAGTGATAACCCCAAGGAGTTGCAGATGCATATGATTGAGTCTATGGTTTCCCCCTTTTAAGGTATGGACAGACTTGATACTCTGCTTTTCTAAGGGTAAATATTGTTAGCAATAACTTGCATAAAGGAAGTTACAACGTGGGTGACTCAAACAAAGAACATCCTTCAGTCTACTTTCACTCGGTTCTTTCATCAGGGCCCTGATATACTTATACTTACAATCGTGCTGTTGTTCGCCGTCTGGCGCAAACTTTGGGACACTCACACTTTTTATCTGTTACTGTCGTTTAATGAAACAGATCCCAGCTCTGCAGATTTGTTTGTTGGTTTAATCAAAATGGGTCTGGGGAGCGTCTGCTTCATGCGATAGTTATTTCAGACTAAAGTTAGTGTCACTTGACTCACGAGGTAAGAATTAAGCTTAAACGAGCACACAATGTCAGAACACGAGGTTTCACTTAATTAGGAAGATGACCGGTGGACAACTTCTCTCAACAAATAATCTTGGTTCACCACACACTTGTCAACAATGTCGGAAAGTTAATGTTTTAGATTTCTGTAATTTTTCTCGCCACAAGGCAGTATGTACATTAGAGTTAGTGTAGAAAAAAAAGGCCCAGTATAAGCATTTATTAGGTATGTCCCTGTACAAAACGCCGGCAAAGTTTGGGTTACCCCAGTATTCACTGAATAAAGAAAAACCACATATGAAATATGTTACATATTATGTACTCAATATAACTTACGTTTTTAAAATGCAAGCGTACAGCTTGACTTATCATTTAAAACTTCCCGTGCAATAAGTTATATATTTAAAAATCATCAATCCTCACGAATTAGGAATACATACGTATTCCGTCAACACTCATGAGGCATCTAGCATTTTAAGTAGTTTAGAAAAATAGTCCCCGTCTGATTATTTAGCAGTTAAATTAAATTCATTATAGCTACATTGTTGTTTAAGCTAGAAATTATAATTTATTCTGCTTTCCACTGAAATACGTCACTATAAAATAATACAGACTATATAAATTAAGCACTCTGCACCAAATCTAACTAGTGAAATATGAAATAAGCGATTATCACTTTAAACACTTCACAAAATACTAGATATTTAATATAATATTTACCTCAACACAGAACTACTAAGAAATTAAACCACTGCGACCAAACTAAATGCCATCTCTATTAATAGAGATTCTTAGGAATCGAACAAAGGCTTGTTTTAGTCTTGACTGCGAAGTTACTGAGTGAATTAAGTCTCAAACTCTCGTTTAAGATATATGAAACACACACAAAGAATGTGCCCTATTTCCAAAACCACGCAATCTCTCGTCTTTCCTAACACTTACATAACTTAGACGCATGCCGTAACTGCCATCGGTGCGTCTTCACACCTACGTTAACAAACTGACCGAGAAGCGTGAGTGTCATGGAAAAACCCAGACTATATGTCTCATTCCCGAGCGCTGCGTGAGTGTCATATCACACTTCACTCCGAGAGAAACGTTAGTGTCAGGTGAAAATGCTAGACGGTATGACACCTAACCGGGAACTAGCCTGACGAAACGCCCGTGACATGAGAAAAATACAGACGCATGTCTGCTATCTCTGTCTGCCCAGACGAGTATTCACACGTTCTATCGTCCACTGACATCTAATGCAATAGAATGCATTTTAACGCTCTCCCGTCTAGTGTAGAGACTGATACGTTATGTCATAAATGCGTTTACCAATATGAGAAAGAAAACTGTAAAGTTGAGAATGGGGAAGAAAATATTTTTCGCAATCGAATGGATGCGAAAAATACAGGAAAAAGGTAAAGAGTGATAATAAAATAGATACGGGTAAAAGAAAAATAAGAGGACATAGGCAATTTAATGATCATAAAACCTCTGTGACAGTACCAGAAAATACACCGCCAATTGAAGTTCTTCGTTATATTACTGAATATAATATTTCTCCTAATGTCGCTATAGCCTTAAAAATATTACTAACTTTGCTTCTAACGGTAGCAAGTGGTGAGCGTAGTTTTTCAAACTGAAGCTTATTAAAACTTATTTACGCTCAACAATGGCCGAAACCAGATTGGAAGAACTTGCCAGGATTTCAATTGAACATGAAATCGGTCAAAAATTATACTACGCAGACCTTATTTCTGCTTTTGCAAATATGAAAGCAAGAAAAGTGTCTTTTTAAGCAGTAGATACTTCAAACAATATAAATTCAAATAATGTGAAAATAGTGCTAAAAACTATAACATATACATACTATAGTAAAGTGTTTGTGACTCAATAGTTCATCGTTCCACATGAGAAGAGCATCCCCTATATGTAAGTAATGTAACTACATTTATTTCGTATAATTGTCTCTAATAAAGTCAATGGTTTATTTTATGACTATACAGAATTTTCATCAATTTATCAATACATTATTATTAATGGTACTATTTAAAATTAGGCTAATGGTCATGAAATTAATGTTGAAGCATGTTTAACATAATGGTTTTTAAAATTTCAAACGTTAATTTGAGGTTGGGCTGGGGCAGCGAGGTATGGCATTGCACGGGGCGGCAAAATTCCTAGGGCCGGCCCTGGGTGGCGGCTCTAGTGCGGAGCGGGTGAGGGGGGTTAGGTCTATGTCTGCATTTTAGTTTTTGACGGTATGGGGGGAGGGAGTGGGTGCAGGGTGCACGTTAGGGTTCGGGAAGGTGAGTGGCGGCACTGGTGCAGAGTGGGGTGTAGGGGTTAGGGTTAGGTCTATGTCTGCATTTTCGTTTTTAACAACAGTATTTTGGGGTGATATTGGGTGGGGGCGGAGGACGCAGTTTAGGGTTCGGGAAGGTGGTTGGCGGAAGTGGTGCGGGGCGTGGGAGAGGAAGGTTAGGGTTAGGTCTATGTCTCCACATTCGATGGGAAAATGTTTTTTAGTGTAAAGTGTAGGTTTTTGTGTTACGGGTCATCTGTCGATAAATTAGGTCATATGTCTCCGCGAGGTGTGTTTTCGATGCGGTGTGGTTGAACGCAGCATAAATTGTCGTGATCATGGGATCCCGTTACACGCCCAATGAGAAATATTGGAAATATGGTGTTAGGCCCATATTTTCTTGACCATCGGCACACTAGGAGTGATGTGGTCAGCATCACCCCTAGTGAGCATGATTTATTATGAAATTAGAAAATAGAGGTATTATATATCATATTCCTAACCTATCAGAGGTTGAAAGGGATATTTTTCGTTCACTTAACCCCCCCCCCCCCCCAATTTCTCTTCCCCCCCCCCCCCCCCCCCCCCCAAAAAAAAAATTTAAAAGAAAAAAAGAAGGAATATGTGAACGAGTTGCCAAAGCGCGCGTGTTATCGTCTGCGTTGAAATGTATATTATTTAAATATTTATCTACGTCAGCAAATAGTGTCTGGAATTGTGGGTTCGTGTTTCAATATGGATTTCTTTCACACTTTAAAAGGTTGTGGAAAGTTGCGTGTTGTAGATTTTTGCTCGAAGGTAGGTTTGATTTCTAATAGTTATATAAATGTCCCAAGTGTAACAAAAGTAAACATGTGAATGACTGAAAGGAAGGGGATTGACGGAAACATATGGGTTTGTAGATGTAGGGGTTCGAATGCGCATACTTTTAAACGATCTTTTAAATGGATCTTGGTTTTGAGGAAATTTGATATTTGTGAAATTATGGTGATATCGTATATGGGGGCGAAGAGGGCTGCTATTCAATTTATCAAATTATTGGCAATCTCCAACGTAAGTGGTGATTTTTAAAAATATGTTTTTGTCGACAAGGCCCTAACGCTTTGATAACGGAACACGTCTGCTATCGTTTTGACACATTGTAATTTTGCTGCACACCCAGAGCTAGCCTAGACTCAAAATCCGACTCTTTTTCGACCTCGCACCGTTGCGGGGAAAAAAAGCGTCTAAACCGAGGAGTATGCACTCATGGTCAAGCAGAAATAGGGCGGGGGTTTTCGGGTTAGCGTTAATAGTGGGTATTTTACATTGTGTGGAAGCAATACAGTTACGTGTTCCGTTTCAATACTGTTCGGGCAAAATGGCAGACCTTCCCATTTACTCAAAGAAATGATATCCAGTACGTGAGGACTTCTTAAAGTCATTCAAAATGCTGGATCTGTTTGAGAATACTTTAAACTTTGAGCTGTAAACCCACCTGTGAATTGTTGCCCGGCAAGTTTCTCCGACCAACAGGTCTCCATCAGGAGTAAGCTCCAAGCCGTTTGGAAAGTTAAACTCTGGGCAGCAGCTCTTTCAATAATCCCGTTCGTGGATAAAATACTAGCAGCCTGGTGAAATATTGAGCACACGTAATATCTTGCCTGTTGAAATCGGATGCACTGGGTCAGAGGCCTAACGAAACAGTAACGACGCGCTTACACTGAAAAATTAAGCATCTAAACCAGGTACATCTAATTATCTATATACTGTTGTAAAACAACGGAAAACTAAATGCAGTTATATCGTTCTTAAGGAGCTCTTGAAATATGGAGTATAGTAAAAATCACCCCTTGCCAAAAGAAGGCGACATTAGTAATACCGCTTCCAAATATTGAAAATGTCAAGAACTGGATTTTATTAGTATCGTTTTACTTTTGAACAGAATAAAACAGAAATCAGTCAAAACAGAGTCCTCAGAACAAATCTTCACCGACTTGATTTATACCTTCATCGATTGCAGGTAGAATGGAGATACTTAAAGACTAAGGAAGGCAACCCGACATAAATGCCTGTTGAAATCGGATGCACTGGGTCACAGGCCTAACGAAACAGTGCAACGTACGTCGCTCGATGATCACGTCACTAAAAATTAAGCAGTACATATGGAACGAACGAACAAACGAACTTTATTTTCAAAGGGTTGAGAATTGGGCACGCAGGCCCGTCTGACATTCTGCCCTTCCTTTCTCTCACCTTTCATACTGAATTCATGTTTTCTCACATGCATTTTACATATCAATATCAAGGAATTCAACGTTGTAGAGTAAAATAAAATAGCACACTCATATTAACATTAACTACTTATAAGCATGACATAAAATATGTTGAAAAGTACAAACATCGTCATTAGAACCTACAGTTGATATTATAAGAAAATATAATCTGATTAGGGGGGCATGTAATCAGCACTCATAAAGTATTCGAAAAGTCTTCGATTGTATGAATAGGGACTGAGATTGTTTCTTAGGTTATGTGGAAGACAATTCCAAAAATGAGCAGCAGAGTACGCTAAGCTTTTCTTGAATAAGTCAAGCCTAGGCTTGGGCACTTGCAATTTGTTAAAGCGTTGACTGCGTCTTTCGTTGTATTTGAACCAACGGCCACAGGTATTTTGGAGCATTATGTGACAGGATTTTGTGAACAAATTTAGCTTTGTTAAACATAAGGCGCTTTCTTAAGGGCAGTATTTGGAGATTTGTATATAGATCTACACATTGAGTTAGGCAGTTGTCAGAGACTAGACGCACTGCACGCTTATGTAGTGAACGGAGTCTCTTTGTGTTGGACATTGAGCAACCATCCCAGATTGTGGAGCAATAGTCAATGTTTGCTTGTATGTGAGATATATAGAACAATGTTCGTTCATCTTTATCTAGGAAATGTTTGATTTTAGCTAACTGATAAACTTTCTGTGCCGTTTGCTTGGTCAGTGCATGTACATGTGAGTTCCAATTTAGATGCTGGTCAACGACTATACCTAGAGTTTTATGTTCATTAACGTTTTCAATTAGTGAGGTACCTATGTAGATCCGAAGTGTTGTTTTCTCAGAATTTTGTATTATCTTTGTCTAGTTGATATTAACATGCATTTTGTTTTAATGATATTTATTTTAAGGAGTATATAGGTCTGAAACACTTGTTGGACGGGGGGACACTTCTGATGATCAGATTGCTTCCTGTTGTATCGCTCTGTAAAGAGTTTCCTATCATAGCATGCGATTCCCATTGCTCCTCTTAATAAGATTATCTGTATTTTTTTGTAACGATAGTTCGAGTGTGTTACAACTTTTACCACTCGTGTAAAAGGTACAGTCGTCTGCAAACAGGTCACAGGAGGAGTGCTTGATGCGTAGTGGAAGGTCATTAATGTAAATGGAAAAAAGTAGAGGACCAAGTATAGAACCCTGAGGAACGCCGTGTGGCGAAATGGCTGCTACTCCCTATTTTCCAACCCGCCCCTTCTCTATTTTTTTCTTAGTTTCTAGAGTCAATAGCTCTGTAATTTGTTCTTTTCATGTTGTTCTATCGGGCAGTAACCCCCATTGTTACTCGGTCAGACACCCACCCTGCAGGGTGGCTTTGTTCGTTGATTTCGTGTTCATTTGGGCCAACAACAATTGATGTAAGGAATGCGCAAAAGTACCTGGCATCGGACCAGCGAGAGAGAATTTTTGCCGCTCGTAAACATGTTTGAACACGAGTGGTAACTCTTTTCTTCTTTCTTTTTAAACACAGATTCTCTGTCCACGTGAGTACCCCTCTTGCATTTCTGTAGAGGCGGCTTGGTCTTTTGAGTGCAGTTTGTTCTAGAATACCTGGCGCAATAGTCCTGTTGAATGACATCATGTTACGTAGAAACTTGGGCGGTCATTCGTGTCTGGGTCTTTGACAAACGGAGACGATCATCGTTCTCATGTTTCATTGAGCTCCTATTACGGTAGTCTTACGATTGTTCTAGAGGCACAGGGTAACGCATGTGTCCTTGTTTTTCTATTTCAGCGGAGACGGCCGTCAACCCGTTACGCAAAATCTTTTGGTAGTTGCGTCTTTTAGAGAAAGTTCGGGTCCAGTATTACGTGTCTTTGTCTGTGGCTCTATGCACGTGTTCATGACTGGGGTAACACCTGTGACCGTAGATGGTAGTATGTAAGAGGTCCTTGTCTGTCTGTTAATTGCTTCAGTCTTAGAATTCTTGTCGGAGAAATAGCAACACTAGACAGTCTGCCCGCTTGTGAGTTTCGTGGGATATTCTGATCTTTGTTCGCATACGTCGGCTTTCTCCGGCAATCGACTGAGCCGTGGGCCAGACTTTGCCTTCTGTCGTTAACGCCTTCTGTGGAGACTTTGTCTTTAGTGGAAGGTCGCTCCAACCAACGACCCATTTACAGCTGGGTCGCACATGTATATATATATATATATATATATATATATATATATATATATATATATATATATAGAGAGAGAGAGAGAGAGAGAGAGAGAGAGAGAGAGACTTGCCCAGTTCATCACCCTATAACGGGTCATCGGTGTTTTTCCCGTGAGTGGGAAACAGCATTTCTTCGGAAAATTAATTAGCAAGAGGAGCGCCCTGCTCCTGTGGCTTCAGTGTTCATAAAGCCACCTCGTTCATTCTTGTTTGAGGGCTGCACCAAAGCAGTGGGCCCAACCCAGATGTGGATTAGTTTTCAGGATATAAATTATTTGAGTGTTCCCCCCGCAACTGCCCGGATTTACAGTTCGGTGCTTGTCTTCCAAGGATTTGTTAGCCATTACACTGGAGAAGAGAGGGTATCAATATCTTCAGTGGCCAGCAGTGATCCCTGTGGAGTAACGCACGCGTGCCAACGAAGTGGGAGTTAGGGAAAAGTGTGCACACTAAACTAACAGCAGGGGAGGGTAGTTTTGGTTGTGTCTTTTGAAACGGTATTAGACCAGGTAGTGTAGTTTGTGAGCAAAGTCACTGACAAGGACAAGTCAGTAGGCTTAGTGTGTAGAACTGGTGTGTGTCCAAAGTTTTTTTTTTCAACCACGGATTATTAGATTTAAGATACAACCCCATACCTCTGGGAGCGGGTAACCTTTGTTTGGTTTTCCTGCGGTAGTCTATATTTTTGTATACTATCTGCCTCTGGAGTGTTTATAATTTTGGTGTCTCGTTCTTAGAGACTTGCATTGTAATTTTAATCCATCTGTATTTTGTGCCGTGATTGATATTTATGTTATTCAATTTTTTTTCTGCAGCTATTTAGATGTTATTTCAATAAAAGAGATATATTTATTTAACCGGATCAGATTTCCTTTACTTTCCTAACTGGATCCGTACTATTCACTTGTACTGTATTGTTGTGTGTGGATACACCTTAGTGTATAAAAAACCTTACCTCTTTATTGAGTAGGAGGCGGTGTGACAGTAGTGTACAAAGGGTCACCGAGTGGCGAGGGGAGAGTCATGTTATGTTCTCACCCTCAATAACTATAAGTCACATCATCCCCCGTCAACAGAATCTCTTATCTATCACCTCAGATCTCTCTCAGACTCTTTTTGTCTTGTCTCTGACATCACCCAGACCTTGGCTCTGGTCACTGACAGACACTTATATAACCCACTTCGTGACAAGCCGGTATTTATTACGGCTGGGTTTGAATAGGAGTAATTGTAAGAAACTACATGTTTTCTGTCCGACAGGAATGATTTAATCATTATCACCAGTTGCAAGTTTACTTTTGATGTTTCTAGTTTTCTAATTAAAATAGAGTGATCTATCATACCAAGTGCTTTTTTAGAGTCTACAAAGACTACCCCACACAAGATATCGTTGTTAATATTTAGGTGCCAGTTGTCTATTATCTTAGAGCAGTGTGACATGATTATTTAGGTCTAAACTCCGACTGACTATCAATTAGCAAGTCGTTATTAATTAGGTGTTGTAGTGTTGTTTTATGAATGTGTTTTTTCAGTGGTTTGGATAGCGATGATATTAGAGAGATTGGCCTATAGTTACCAAAGTTACAATTATCGGAGGAACCAGGTTTGAAAAGAGGATATACCTTAGTGACTTTAAAGTGCGACGGAAAGTAACTTTTTGCGATACATAGATTTTATATGTTAATACCATTACTGTATATGCATGTGACGGTTTTTATTGTCCGCATTTTGCTGTCTTTTCTTTTCATTGGTCTGTTTATTTTATTGCTGTTTTGTTGTTTCCTAATTTCACAAATATGCAAAAGTAAGAAATTATGAGTTTTCATGTCTTTGCTCTAATTTTACAAGCAGTGTTGGATCGAGCAATCTAACTTTCGAAGGGAAAACAGGAGTACGACAGGGATGCCCCTTATCAACTACATTGTTTTTGACAGCCATAGTATGGATGAAGCGCCAGACAACAGAGGGCAGTCCAAGAGGAATTAGATGGACAATGTTTTCTACACTGGAATACCTGGAATGCGCAGATGATATTGCACTACTCGCACATTCACATCAACATATCAAAGAGAAAACCGATAGACTGAATAAGTAGAGCTAGCAGGTTGGTCTGAACATCAATCTCAAGAAGACAGAGGTCATCACACTCAATGTGGGCAATCCTCAGCCAATAACAATAAGGAACCAGAAGTTAGAACAGACAGACACATTTACTTACCTAGGATGCATAGTAACACCAGACAGCGGAACAAGCAAGGACATCAGCAACAGAATGAATAAAACGAGAACAGCCTTTTCTAGCCTCAATAACATTTGGAAGTCTTCCCAGTATAGCAAAAACACCAAATTAAGACTGTATGAGAGCTGTGTACTTTCTGTGCTTCTCTATGGTGCGGAATGCTGGAGAGTAACAGAGAAGGAAATGTCGAAACTATCTTCCTTCCACACAATCTGCTTAAGGTAAATTCTTCGAATCTTTTAGCCGAATACCATCAGCAACCAAGAACTACTTATTCGGAGTAACTAGAAGGACATGCAAACCATCATAGCTGGCAGACGCTGTAGTTGGGTTGGCCATGTCCTCAGAAGGGACCCTGATACCATTACAAGAACAGCTATGCTATGGATCCCCGAAAGAAAGCGAAAGAGAGGTCGACCAAAAACAACTTGGCGGAGAACTGTGAAAGGCGAGATGCAAAAAATAAACGAGAGTTGGGGCACTGTACGAAGTATGGCCGCCGACCGAACTAAGTGGAATCAATTTGTTGCTGCCCTACAAGACGCCACCAGGCGTGATGGTCACTGACTGCTTTGACAGTTCGCGGCTATGGATCAAAGAAGAAGAAGATGTCTTTGCTCCCTTAACACAGAATTCTGTTGTCGTGGCCTTTGCAATCTTGCTTTAATTTGGGTAGCGGCAAGCAGCTTCCAAGTTAATTAGAGATTTAAAATATGAAAAGACAGGGTATGTTTCAGTATAATGTATTTTAAATTGTGCGCTAAAACGGATAATTTATTTAACATGATGGTAAAAAAAATTAAACGGCAAAGTCGTATAGACTAACCGGCTTCTAGCAATGTCATGCCGAACCATCCGTGTCGTAGTAAAAATAATGATTTCTAAAGTGTGATATATTTAAGAGAATATGACATAGATCACGTAGGCAACTGTTCCGGGGGAGGGGCCGCTGAAGAGACAACGATTAAATAGGACTACTGTGCCCTTATGTATGTCGTGGAAGGGCGGGTAATGTGGGGTTGTGCATGAGGCTGGCAACCTCATCATGTAAAACAAGAAGCTACAGAAACCACCACTACAAGAGAATTTGAATGCTTAGTGCAGGCTTCCTGCAAGGGTACCAGCTACAGTGTTGATTCCACGCTCTGCAACGGAAAATAATGATGATGGTGATGATGATGATGCTGTCAATGATGGCAGTAATAGCATTAGTGTATACCTGCCCGTAGGTCGTCCATCCATACATATGTAAACATCATTGTCAATGTTGTAAACATCGCTGGAATCAGTCATTATGATAACACCATCAGGAAAGACAACCATATCATTCAAGTGGACGGGTCGTCGGCCTTGGACCGGTGTACTTGTAGAATATATTAGCTTGAAGTTTCCTACATTTCAAATAGTTAGTGATAGAAGGCGTATTGAAACAATATTACAAGACCTTATTATTATTAAAATGTTCGAAAATTTAAAAGAAACTGGGCACATAAATATCGTCATATTTAACATTCATTTTATAGTTAACAGAATAGCGAAAATAAATTTAACATTCAAGGAGCTGTGATGGGGCCATAATAAACGCCCCAAAATCTCCCTGAAGTTCATATTTGTGTTTTCGCTTCTTCAAGAGGGCCACAATAAAGCCTAGAAATAGTTGTGTTTTATGTTTGTGTTTTCGCTCCTTCTAGAGCATCCATCGCGTTTGTTATTTGTGTGGCCCAATTACTACGGGCGCGCACTACACCGTGAGTGATTAGACCTAGCGGCCTATATAAAGAAGTGCGCTGGCCAGCAGAGGCCTTTTTTTTTGTCAGTCGCCCCAAAGATGCCTTGAACACGTGAGTTAATTTAGGTAGAAGGTGATTCCTCAACATTTCAGTTTATAGTGTTAGAAATAATATAGGGCTGTAGGTATGCCCCCTATTTGGTATCTTGTTTAATGAAACAAATAAATGTGTTTCGTAAGGAGATTTCTTTTAGGACATTAAATTTAGTTTTGAAATGATAGATTAGTGAGAATAATATGTGGATAGGTTTTACTAGGCGTGTTAAGTACAGATCACGTGAGAATATAGAAAGAACCTATTTCATACATGGAACTGGAAAGAGATGATATCAGGGACTGAAATTTGGATATTATTATCTGTTGGCAAGATGGCAGCCAGGGCCATGTAATAATGTGCATAAAGACGACGCATGTGAGCGATAATAACATTTTTAGTTACCACGTGCTATACGCCTAATGATGTTAAGCTATTTATTATTTGAGAGCGCAGTGGGCCAATTATAACGTTTGTTAGCTTTGTTAGTCCGAGAGTTATTGTAGTTTATTCTTTACTGCGAAGGTAATTTAGTTAGTATATTTCACAATGATTGATTATAATTTTACTTATATTTTTAGGGGGTTAAACATGTTTATTATTTAGTGTTGGATGAAAATTGGGTTATTATAAGAGGTGCTGTTTTAGAAGTCCAATATTAATATAATTTTCTCCATTCATGCCAAGATAGTTTATTATAGTGGAACGCGAAGTAAGTTAACGAATAATTGTATGGTGTTACTTTGAGATTAGTTTAATTACATCTGTTGTGTACACAGTTTTGTAGTGCTAAAGTTCCCTTTGAGAAGATGAATCTAGCTTTAGGTATTAAGATTTCTTATGGGCGTAATGCTACTGCTTTGTGCGTAAGGCACTTTGGGACATAAGAGTTTCTCTGTTTGCTCCTTGCGGAGTATGGAGACACCAGTGCGGCTGGGTCCAACAGAAGCTAGCGCGAAGCCTTTATATGCTATGGCAATGGTTAGTTTCTGTAACGATGCGATTAATATGATGAGGTTCCCAGTCTTATCAGTGGTCATATACGACACGCTTGTTGTCAGGTGCGCCAGTCGTCACATACGCATTGCTTCACAATGTAGGAAAGCATACTGTTCAAAAAAAGAAACGCATAGCTATCCGAGGACGCGTTTTTATGAGTTTGTAAGTAAAATTTGGTGCTAGGGTATATAAAAACCAGCCTCATATGTTCTTTACAGTGTCAAATGCACATGTTGACCTGAATTGCGTTCGTTTTTGTAATCATTACAATGCAGTGGTCAATAGTGTTTATGACGCAATTTTTGACCACAGCTCATGTTGCGCGCACGTGAAAGCAACAAAATTTGGGGTGAACACTATTCACTGACTACGCAACTGAAACCCTATAAAAGGATAACGCTACACACAAAAAATTCAGTTCATTTTCAAGCAGACATTTGTGGCGTCTCTATCGTTAAATTTAAGGAACATTGCTATTGGCCGACTGCATGCAGGCGAAAATCAAAGTCAGGTTGCCAGGCATCTAAACGTGCATCAGAGTACCATCAGTACGACTTTGGCACCGATTCCAAGCCACTGGCTCAGTTGAAGACCGGCATCGCAGTAGACGACCCAGAGTGACAACAGCAGCGGAGGATCGCTTTATTCGGCTTCGTCACCTCAGAGACAGGTTTACAACAGCTTCCTCAACTGCCCAGACATTGCCTGCAGGACGTCATGTGTCTAATCAAACTGTCCGGAATAGACTGCATGACGCTGGACTTTGGGCACAACGACCTCACCTAGGACCTGTCCTTACGCGCCGCCATCGCCAAAATCGACTTCTTTGGGCCAACCAGCATCGTCCCTGGGCAGCTGACAATCAATGGAGATGTGTCTCGTTTAGTGACGAATCTTTCTTTTTGTTGCAGCGTCATGATAGACGGCGTAGGGTCTACCGTAGGCGAAATGAACGTTTTGCCCAAAATTGCGTTGATGAAGCTCCGCCGCACGGTGGTGGAGGTGCAATAGTGTGGGGAATGATCAAATACAACGGAAGGAGTCAATTGGTGCACATTGAAGGAGGCTTGAATGCGCAACGATACGTCAATGAAATTCTTCGACCCCATGTCCTTCCACTTTTGGCTACCCAAAGGTCTGTGTTTCAACAGGACAACGCCAGACCCCATTGTGCACGGTTGACCACGCAGTTCCTGACTGCCAACAACATTCTCACCATTCCCTGGCCATCCCTGTTTCCATACATGAGTCCGATTGAGCCCCTGTGGGATGAGCTGCATAGACGTGTTTGTCGCCGAGACGTTGCTCCAGCCAATCGTCGTGATCTGTTCCAGGCACTCCAGGAAGAGTGGGCAGCCATCCCACAGGCCCACATCAGACGTCTGATCGCATCCATGCCCAGGAGATGCCAGTCGCTGATCGATGCAAGAGGAGGCCACACACCATACTAACGGGAAAGCCCGTACGCCAAAAAACTCTCGTGACCCAGATGCAAAACAACTGTCAATTGATTGGTTGAACCCAAAAGTATTCTTGTGTGCAATTTGAACAATTAACTCATTAAATTAAAAAAGTTATTGAATGTCAAAATTATGGCTATGTGTGTGCCTTCAGCAGCTATGCGTTTCTTTTTTTGAACAGTATATTGATATGGGTCAATTGCGAGGTGGTAGTTATTCTCGTTAAGGAGAATATTCGTTGTACATAGCGTTTAGTACCGTATTATGCTCATTTTAGTGTTATTTAATTATTGTTATGTTCAGAATGGTTTATCAGAGCACGTGGGTTCACTTGGAGATATATATTTCTCTTCTCGCTCCTTATGGAGCTTAGGGGCCACCAATGTGGCTGGCTTCCGCATGAAGCATTCATATGCTCTTGCAGTAGTGGTTTCGGTAGCGATCTGTGTTGCATGTTGACTTTGCCAGCCTCATGCACAACATCACACTAATCTCATTGGAAGACATGTATGAGAGTGGATGTGTGTGCACAGAGCTGACAACAATCCTTGCAACAAACATTTAACCACAGAAGAAGTAAAGTACGGTAGATGTTATGTAGAGTCAATACTTTAACATGGAAGCTAATCGTGAACAGTCAGTAGACAAGCTAGGAAATGCTGGAGGTCCTTGATGTAGTTTAATGGAAGAATATTAATAAATATCTGCGTCGATTGGCACAGTGGTTAAAGCGCTAACTTTTCGAGGCAAAATTACCAGTTCGAATTTTGGTAGCTTCACATTCCGGTAAACGCAGCTGTAATACACGCCTTACTATAGTCTTGAGTTAGAGAACGCAAAGGCAGCGAGGAAGAAAATCGGTCAACTCACACCATAAAGCTAAGACCTAGTATACTGAAGTCTCTAACACTTTACTCCCGTCCGGCAGTATTTTGTCGTATCATGTATTTCAGACATTCTTTTTTGCGCAAGCACTGATTTATGAACGTCTGTAGCTTTGTGGTTGTTGTTTTTTTTTTCTAAATTTCATCGCCATACAACTTAACTGCCTTGACATTTGAGTTTGAAGATTCAGATTTTTGTTTGGACTTCATTTCTTTTTATTTTCATGTTGTACTCGACGAATAAGATATATGAATTGGTTGTGATGGGAATTGGTAAACTGTTTTAATGCAGTAAGACGAATGCAAAGGAGATTAACCTTGAATCCACCGAGAGCCCAGTTAACCCGCCGGGCCTGTGTGTACCAGCCATTGGCTGATCTAAGGGGATGGCGACGGGGCGATTGCCTGTCCCTTGGGACTTTGAAAACCTGTATTTCATGTCAACTGCTCCAGTATTCCCCCCCCCCCTCCCCCCAACCCACTTGGACACATTTGTGAGTAATCGTTAGGTCGGACGACGGATGAATTAAAACGTGTCTGTCACTAAACAATGGTAAGTACCCTATAATAATAATAATAATCATAATAGCCCCTTCAGTCATAACTGACTATGGGAATGCGCCCCTGAGGTGACAGCCCTCAGCTGCTTATTTTCCTGGTGCTCCTTTCGACGTTTTCTCCCCTCCTCTGCTTGTTGTGTGAGCCTCTCTTCGCCCAATCTGAGTTGGCGCCGTAAATAGCATCGCCACTTAGTGCGATCGGCAGCTTCATCCTCCCATGTTGCTGGATCCATGTCCAGTGCCCTCATATCTCTCTTGCACACATCTTTGAACCTCAGCTGTGGTCGCCCAACTGTTCTTCTGCCATCTGCTAATTGTCCGTAGAAGATATCTTTTGGGTTGCGACCATATTCCATGCGACGAAGATGGCCAAGCCAGCGAAGTCTGCGCTGTCTAAGCAGTGTATACATACTTTGAAGGCCAGTACGTGACAACACCTCGATATTAGTCACTTTATCTTTCCACGAGATGCCGAGGATGCGGCGTAGACACCGTAAATGGAAGGTATTGAGCCTTCTTTCTTGCTTAGCATAGGTCGTCCAGGTCTCATTACCATATAGAAGTGTGCTGGTGACGCAGGCATTATATACCGCAGCTTTGGTCTTCATTGTGAGTTTGGAGTTTCCCCAAACACGCGATGTGAGGCGGGCAAAGGTAGCTGCAGCTTTGCCTATGCGGCTGTCGATTTCTGTATCCAGTGAGAGTTTGTCATTGATGGTAAACCCTAGGTATGTGAAGTGATGCACCACTGCCAATTCATAGTTATCGATAGTGATAACTGGTGCAGCACCCGCATCCTGACTCAGCACATTCGTTTTCTTTAGACTTATTGTGAGGCCAAAGTCCTTGCATGCTTTAGTGAAGCGATTCATCAAGTTCTGATGCTCCTGTTGGCTTTGAGTGACGACTGCAGCATCATCAGCGAACAACAAGTCTCTTATAGTGACCCTTCTGATTTTTGTTTTTGCCTTCAGCCTTGAAAGATTAAACAGACGGCCATCTGACCTAGTGTGAAGGCATATTCCTTCAGTTGCATCTCTGAAAGCATGTTTCAAGAGAAGGGCAAAGAAGATCCCGAAGAGGGTCGGAGCCAGAACACAGCCTTGTTTAACGCCACTTCGTATGTCAAAAGGCTGTGACGTGCTTCCAGCATATTGCACTGTTCCCTTCATGTCGTCATGGAATGACTTTATCATTTCCAGCATTTTAGAAGGGCAGCCTATTTTCAGGAGGATTTTGAAGAGTCCATCCCTACTGACCAGGTCAAATGCTTTTGTGAGGTCTATAAAGGCGATATATAAAGGCCTTTTCTGCTCTCTTGATTTTTCCTGAAGCTGGCGGACAGAGAAGATCATGTCTGTTAATGATCTACCAGCTCGGAATCCACACTGTGACTCTGGATAAATGCGCTCAGCTAACTTGTGGAGTCGCATCAAGATGACTTTGGCAAAAACCTTACCAACAATACTAAGAAGAGAGATGCCTCTGTAGTTATTGCAATCACTTCTGTCTTCTAAGTACCCTAAAGGTTACGAATATAGTTTGCAAGCAATTCTTCGTGGCGGGACAATGAAAGACAATGATTGGAGCCACCATACAACAGGGAGACATAAGACAGCGCCAGGCAGGTGACACAAGGGGACTTCACTCGAGTCGCAAAAATAGAGGGCTTTGTGACAAGAGGCGGATAATTTCTGTATCGGGCGGCTAATCCCAAATCAAAAAATGATATGCTATAATGTAAAAAATGTAATTATGTTAGAAATAGTTTTTAAATAAAAATGAATTTTTATCAAATTTTGTCTCTTTGTAGTAAACAGAAAGAGTTAATAAGTCCCAAAAGCCGATAAATTGGTTTTCATTTTAGACCCATTTGACCCAGGGGCCGATTAATCAGATGTTGTATCTTTTGCTCCTTTCTAGAGCTGTTTTCTAATTTTAACAACCCAAACCGTCATTTCCTACATGAAGAACTTTCTTTAAATACCTCGCGTGTTAAAGAGAGAACGTGTTTTCGTTGTTTGACTTTAATTTAAGATTTTTTAAGCACATATTTTATAAGATCAAATGGCCACGCCCACTGTTTCTAGTAGACTTAAAAGATTATCGTCAGACCAAGCTAGGAAGTTATTTGAAGACATTTTGGATAGTGTTAATAATTCAGACTGTGGTATTTATTCACAGGATAGCGATGACGACTTTGATTTTTAATGAATACTTTTGCTCTAATTTTTCGACTGCTTATTCTTTCAGCCTCCATTTTACCTCGGATAACTAATAATATTTCAATGAAAGCTTTACACTTGTAGCACAAGAGTAAAGTACATTCATTTAACTTCAGTTTCATATACAACAACAAAATTATTTATGCATTTTAACATTTATTAAAATTATTTCCAAACAACAACAATAAAAACGCACTGGGATGGTCATTTTTGTTTGGGCCAAACCCACTTTTTTGCTTGGGACTGAAAGAGTTTTAAAGAGATTCAATTTTAAAAAAGAAGGCTGAGATGAGGTAGGATGAGGCCGGACCACATTTTCCAGCTGGTCCCCCCATCTTGTAGAACCTGCTGACCACAACCTCGCCATCACCGACAGTGATGTTCCTTAAATGTCGGAAATTTGCAATTAATATATGCATCAGACTTAACGAGAATGTAGAAGACACAGAAACACACCGTTGTGAGGATTCACGACAAACAGCCCTCTGAAGGTGTCCAAAGCCAGTAGAAGACTAGTTGTTTGATATCGCCGCAAACTTGTCAACTGTCCACATGTATATTTGTTGTCTGTTTAGAAAAAAAAGCAGTGCAAATTCAATAAATAGTTCTGAAGTTATATTAATACTTTTAACAATACAGAATCTCAGGCAACTAGGGTATATTATCATCACACTTTAGTAAAATCAGTATGTGTATTCTTATTACAAAAACATACTTACGGTTTCCAGTAATCTCTGTTACGTAAAGAAGGAATCAATACCTGCTTGCACCAAGCATGTCGTAAGAGGCGATTAAAGTGAGGTTGTACATAGGACTAGCCTCATCATCATGAACAGTAAATAGCTGCAGGAACCACTACTGCAAGAACACATAAGCAGGTTTCTGCGCAGGTTTGAGGTCATAGCGTTGGTGAACCACATTCACATTGACGAACTAAAAATAGACAGTCACGATGTCTCTCATATCTATTCATTCATCCATTACCGTTCAGCTCACTAAAGAACAAATCATCATTATCAGAAGTATTTTCCTTTGTTCTGTGATAGGGTGATGTGAAGTTTGGTAGATATGTGATATATATTATCGACTTGCGGCCAATTCACACTCGCACCTCCAAACACTAATTTTTAAAAAAAGACTCAAAATGGGCACAACAACCAAAGTCAAACATACATCTAATCTGTTAGAGTCTTGAGTGATTCAGGAGTTTAGTTTCTTCATTTATTTCACTGGATTTTTGTGTTAATTTAAACCTATTAAATCAACCCATCACAAAGTTTTCCAGATGTAAATGTAATAATGTAACTATCCGTTATTTCCCGAGATAATAGATGTGTAACATAATTTTAAACGCTAGGCGAGCGAAATTGTTTAATAACCATATTTCTAATTCACCTCGTGTAAATTTTGAGTAATTAACTGTCCATAGCTAGTGGTAATTAAATCGATACATTGGCTAGTCACTCGTGAAATTTCTTTAATATAAATAATTTAATACCGGAGTGATTTTACAGATCTTACCGAATAACGCGAGTGTTAGAATAATTATAGTAGAATTACCCGTTTTATATATTCTCTTTTATACAGGTGATCATACCTGCGATCCAACGGTTTTTTAGATAGATAGAGAGTCATGTTCAGATGGCTTACGGCATCCCCATTTAGATGTTCCTAAACATACAAGAACAGTGACAGTAACAAATCTGATGTTAAGAGACCCTTATAAGTCCACCGTCTAACCCATGTTAGCGGTTAAATAACCAGAACGGTCAATTGTTCACTTGTGTTAAATGTTAACTGGAACGGACAATGCCAGAAGATTTATCTATATTAATTCTATAAAATTTCCTGGCCTGATGAGGCAGAACTGTCAGCACAAATTTATTAGATTTATTAGGACAGTAAACATTTTTCCTACCATCACTTCTAGAGAGAACATTTGAGGCTAATTCTTTCCCAAGAAAAAGCCTGGAAATAACATTCTACTGTTGAGATATTTCCCAGTCATTACGACAGAATCTTTGAAAAAACAAACTTAGTCAATATTAAATACCTGCAGTCTGACAAAGAATACTTGCTAGGAAAATTATAATCAACACACCATTTCAGCGAAATCTCCGAGCGATATTAGCAGTGGCTATACGGAGTTTTCTGGGGCTGGACTTTACAAAATAACAGGACATCTAATAGTCTTTGTTTAAGAACTGTGTGTGATTAAATTCTATGGACGGATGCAGCCGACTGAGGGGTAAGTCTGAATGGATGTGAGCGCTCACGGATGAATGTAGAGTGGAAAAAAAACGGAACGAAAGAATTTAGTTGCTTCAGTTTACTACTAATATAACACATTCTATTTTATCTACCTCTCACTAAAGTCTGAAGACCCACGGGATAGTTAAACTAAGGACATACCTTGTACCCATCCTGACTACCCCACTCCCCATTGTTAATCCCTAGTTTGATCTTTTGGGTAAATAAACTCCCGGGCTTGATCATTTCTAGGTTTTTCCATATTCCAGAGGGAGGGTCGATGAGAGTATATTTTGTTCTTTTCTCCTATGTAACTATTATTCAAATGATGTACTGATAACGATGCAATTGATGTTGTGATCTATATTTTTCTAAAGTTATAATAAACTTAATAAACCTTAAAGCTGTTGGTTTCGGTCAAAACCCTCGTCTGATATATATTTTATGTGCCCGTAATTTACCTGTTCGTTTCTACGTATGTACGTATTGATGTCACAAAATTGTTTGTGTGTGCGTACGAGAGGATAGTGTAGCATATTGAATCAGTATCTAGTGAGAAAATACGTCTCCAGTAGTGTGTCGTACTAGATAGGTTGGATTGAACAATTACTCAATCCAAGACTGTAATTTCTCCTACACTCTGTAATCCTCGTAAACAGGACTATTTCTCATACCTTTCTCTCACCTAGATTTCACCATCTCACCTCGGCTCGATTGGGACCATAACAATAGGCCTATCTATAAAACTTACGACAATGTAGCAAGAGCATATGATGAATGATGGAGAGAAGGAGTACTCTACAAGGTTAGCAAGATAGGGATAGCAGGAAAAATGTACAAATACATAGAGAACTTCTTACAAGGCAGGTACTTTACAGTACAGGTAAATAATGATAAATCAGAGATTTACGAACAACAAAATGGCATCCCTCAAGGATCGGTATTATCGTCAACTTTATTTGCTGTAATGGTAAATGACCTAGGAGACGAAATTAAGAAGATTAGAAACACGTTATCGCAATTTGCTGATGATGCAGCAATCTGGAGGACTGGAACAATTTTCCAAAACTATATAAAGATCTACGAGTTCAAGTAAATAAGGACTGAGAGTCTGAGTGGCCCGACCCCTTGCCTAGATAAAGAAGACCCAGAACATAAAGAAGTTTGGAGAGCGTTACGACAGCTGGAGAAAAGAAAACAACAGCTTATATCCAGGCTGCCACCACCACACGTACCCGACTCGTCAGCAGAAACCCGATCTATGACAGAGAAGCCGCACGATGCCGAGATGACAGCCGACCCACCTGCAAGCACTATGAAGGAAGTGATAGAGGCAGCTCCTCAACACAGACAGGTACAAGAGGAAGATATCGCAGAGACCATTTTAGATGCACTTCGAAGACTTGAAGACGGAGACGAGTCCCTTAGGCTCGCTCTTCAAGAAGCAACAGTAGAAGTAGCCCCAGGTGTGCTGGACATCGAAACCACTGAGAAGCAAGCTACCATTCCTGATCCTGAGGAAACAACAGCTGACAACTCAAGGGCTCAGACGCAAGATATCACACCGAATAACCAAGAACAAGATTCGAACCAAGCCTGTAGAAGGAAACAAAGACCAAACACTAAAAATACAAGCAACTCAGAAACGATACAGGAGAGGATTGTTAAGATCACCCAGACGTCAGGAAGTGAGGCCTCACTCAGGGCCCTACCCGACAACAAAGTGATCAACATCCTCGAGGTGATAACTGGACGGAGAGGTATCGCCAAAGTAGGGAGGCACGAAAAGGGAGTAGTGCTTTCTCTCAACAACACAGACAAAACAACCTCGCTGATGATCGAACTGGAATCCGGTCCAAAGGAAATCCAGTTGCCCCACCAAATAAAAGTGGTGGTGGAAAAGTACAAGACAACAAAGAAGTTCGTCATCAGAGGGGTGGATACCAGATGTTCCGAAGCCGAGGTCCACAGACACCTTCAAACTGAAAACGCAGACGTCAAAATCACACGGGTAGAAAGGCTAAAAAACATGGGACAAGAAAGACACCAACCTGATGATAGTGACGATTGAAGGATCGACAAGACCCGAGAGACTGACGCTCGAAACCACAACAAAAAAGACAGAGGCATATATCCCTCCGGTGATGCAGTGCTCTAACTGCCAGAAATATTCACACACCAAGAAAACGTGCAGGAGAAATGCAGTTTGCCGGTATTGTGCGGGTAACCACCCATATCGCGACTGTACCAAAGCGAAGGAGGATAACAATTACAAGGCCATAAATCCAAACAGAACCTGTGCATGAGGCTTTTTTATTTTTATACCATCTCAGTGGTTGAGCAACTGATGGGGATCTTTGGAGAACTGCCTCGGAAACCACGGGGCTAGGTACCGAGGATGCCCGATGTTCCAGGAAACAAAGAACATCTTGAAAGAGGCCGTGTCCAAAAACATACCTTTCAAAGAGGCAAAAAACAGAGTGGCTGCGGATGGTGCAGAAAAACAAAGCATGATCGACAGAAGACAGTTACACAAACTAACCGCTGAAGTCAAAGATATGAAAATGAAACTACAGGTCGTAAACAGAAACAAGCAGGCTCCCGAAGACGACAAAGACAACGGTGATGATGTAATAGAACTACAAAACGTCAGAAAAATGATGAAAGACATGCAAAGCCTTCAACAGCAGATAGAAGCAGATGTAAAGAGGCTGACAGAACTGACGGAAGAAAACTCAAAAATTCTCAAGAGAATTGAAACTGAGCGAAGAGCCATCGAGGAAATGACAGCAAACACAATAGCGACCAAAACAAACGAGCAATCAGACGAAGAAGTCATCGAAGAAACACTTGAAAAACTTCTACCAGCAATAATAGAAAAAACACTATTACAGATACAGGAAAGCAGGAAGACAAGAGAAACAGAAACGAGGAAAGCAAAAACTAACAAAACGACACAAGACAGATAGGAAGGCAGAAAATGAGCACACCACGACCGACAAGCAACGAAGAGGAAACCAGACAACCAGCTAGTGGTCCTTTTCAGGACTAGTCCTTTTCAGGACTAACAGACGACTAGCACCGAAGAACCTAACACACAATATACCCCAATTATAACCAACTTTCAGGTTGAACAGGGTATTACAGCAACATAGTAGACGAAAACAACAACACAACAACAACAACAACAGTAAATAAGGTTTCAGAATGGATGATAAAGTGGTGCTTCCAATTAAATGTTAAAAAAACAGTAAGAATGATGGGGTGCAGACATAAAGGTTATGCTTATGTTCTACAGATCATTAGTCAGGGGGATTATAGACGATGCGAGTATAGTATACGAGTCAGCAGCACCCGGCAACAAGAAAAACTTAGATAACATACAACACCAGGCACTATGCACAATTGCAGGAGCAATAAAATCAACATCACTTGAAGCACTAGAGGTAGCACTAGGCATAATGCCACTAAAGTTGAGAAGAAAAGAACTTAGATTAAATTATATGGCCAAGGTACTAACAGACAAAAATCACCCAACCAGATCAGTGTTTGTGAAGAATCGCCCAACGGTATGGGACACCCCACTAGACCCAACCAGATACCCAATAGGGTGGAAGTGCCTGGGAGAAATAGAACAGCTTCAAACTATAATTAATGCAATAAACTATAGTAGCAAATACAGTGCAACAATGAAAATGCAACAAGAGTGAAGAAAATCATTGACCAGGATCGAAAAATGACAATTGTGGAGATAGCTAGTAGAGTAAAACTAAATGAAAGAACAGTTTATAGAATTTTACACAACAGACTGAACATGAGAAAAGTGTGTGCACGCTGGGTTCCGCGACTGTTGACACGTGAACAGAAGCAAACGAGGGTAAATTGATGTCAACAGTTGCTCAAAAAGTGTCAGTCAAAAAATTTTTTGGAGACCATGGTGACAGTAGACGAGACTTGGGTACACCATTATGACCCCGAATCCAAAATTGCCAGCATGCAATGGAAAACCCTGGGCTCCCCAACACCTGTCAAGCCTAGGGCGCAGAAATCTGCAGGAAAAGTGATGCTGACTGTTTTTTGGGATGGCAAAGGTGTCCTTTTGAAAGATTATCTGCCTAGTGGCAACACAGTTAATGGACAGTACTATGCAGATCTTCTCACAAAACTAAGAAAGGTTGTGACCAGGAAACGAGGGATAACGCGCACTCAAAATCTTCCTTTGCTTCAAGACAACGCGCCCTCTCACAAAGCACGGCTTGTGCAGCTAGCAGCCAACGATTTGAATATTGAAATTCTTCCACACCCACCATATTCTCCAGATTTGGCTCCATCAGACTTTTTTCTATTCCCAAATATTAAAAAACAGCTAAAAGGAAATCATTTTGGCAGCGATGAAGAGGTTATACTGGCATGTGATGACTGGTTTAGTTTGAAAAATAGGGTGTTCTACTCCCAAGGTCTTTTCAAGGTCAAGCAGAGATGGCAGAAGTGTGTCAATTCAAACGGTGGCTATATTGAAAAGGAATAAACACTATACAAAATTTCAGCTCTCTGTGACATGTCCTTCATGGTCAGGCCCAAGACTTATGTCAATCCCCTTGTACACTATCAGGTACATGTTGCACTAAACACCGTGCAGAGAGTTATTATATTTATAAGATTGCACAGTTTCCAATAACAATAACGAGGTAATACTAGACACTTTTCCATTACTTCTTACATTACCCGGTAAACAGTGCAGTAAACACCGTGCTGAGATTCATTATTTCGGTAAGATTTCACATACAAGAAAACACCCACACACCACATGCGTAGCATAGATTTACGGGGTACTTATGAGGCTTTATTATTTTATCCATCTCAGTGGTAGAGACAGATGGGGACTCTTTGAGATAACTCAGCCTTAGTCTTACCACCCTGGCTGGCGTTTTTGGGACGAGCAAATACGTAGGGCCAACCAGATATACTGCGACGACACGTACCTCACAGATATCAATAATCAACGGCATCAAACCTACAAAAGCAACCTGCGGTTTATGAAGGAATTTGCCAGAGCAAAGGAGCCTTTCTACAAACAACCACCCACACAAAATAGTAATCAGAAATTATACAGTAATGGATGAGTTACAATTAGCCGCCCACGAAAATTATTGATCAGAAGTTACACAGTAACGGACGATTGTTCACAAGAAGCTACACACGATAATATTGAGATCGTAAAGTACCACAAGTAATGGACCGACTCAACAGAGAAACCTGCTACACCAACATATAGCAATATATAAAAACTGCCACAGTTTTCCCACCGCCATCACAGCAAGCGGACCACTACTGCAAAATTAAGATTCTGTCGCCTAGTTATTTCGTCAAGACACCTTACAGACACGACCAAGTTTTGGGTTTCATTGTAAACTCGTGCGTGGTAAAGAACAAAATATCCAACCGTCGACTCCAGAGGGACTGTCCAGGCCAGATCGGGTTAGTATAAGCTCCATGAATACAGACAAAACCAGGCCTATTGTGTACAAACGCCGAAAGCTTTATTGACATTCAGAGAGAGACCAAGAAACAAGATATCCTTTTTAATTCAGGCAGTAGATAACATAGTCTGGAGTTAGTATTAGATTAAATTCATCATCATCATCACTTAGTATAGACTTAAGATTAGATTGTGTATTTTATGTATTAACTACTACCTTCTTTTCCAGGTATAGTTAGTTTTAGTTGTCATTGTATTTGTATTATTTTATTTGGTTGTTGTGCTACATATAGTAATTCAATAAATGTGGTAATAGGGTTTTCGTTACCTACGCTAGTTAGTTTATCTATAGATAAGGAAAGAAAGTGTGCGACAGACATACAGTTCTTTCTTTCTAACTCTTCTGTCCACTCAAGAGGGACGAGGGGTTGGGGGCTCGCGAGCTATAGGAGAGGATAGATAGATTGGTAGGAGGGACAGTGTCACGAGATTCAGAATCACTGGGATTATCTGCTGGGAACTTATCTCAAAGTCTCAAATTCGCCTTCTTCCGCTCCTGCTGTCTATCTTTACCCGGTTGCAAGGCAAATCTGAGCCATTGACCGCGCCTGCACCACAAAGATAACTCTCCCGGGTTAATCCTCGTGTTAACCTTGTGACAGCGGGAATACAAGACAACATGAAAAATTGTGTCACAGGGTTTGCTATACAATTCGACAAATCAGAACTTAAAACATTTTCGAAGTATCATGACAATTTTCGTATATGAGGAATGAGAAACTGGGACATGAAATAACGTTTAACACATGAACAAAGAAAACTAAAAGGATATATTTAAGGGTGAGGGTCCCTTCTGGCCTCCCGATGGGGCCCCTTTGACGCTACACATTTTTATCGATATAGAGATATGTTTAAGCTGATTAAACTAAACAAGAAAAAAAAAGTTTTTTTTTTCTATAAACATCCAGTAAAATAGAGCCTACTAAGTGTGACCGTACGTTCGTCACTTCTGGCATTCATTCATGCCAAGACCCAAACATAACTTATTATATAGTATCACTTTAACTGAAACAGATGATTATATTGTGAAAGTAAAAGCATAAAATAACGTAAGCAAACATTTTTGATAGAAACAGACTATGAATCGAAGTAAAGACATAGAAATAAATAGGTTAGTTTTAGCTGTGGACACGTGAGTTTCCTAACCAATGATTAGGCTGAGGCTGGTATATTGAGTTTCCCCAACAACGGTAACGAAGCACGCTATTACCCCTCAGGCCAACCTGTTGATTTTTACCCTATTTTCTTGTAACAGAGACAAGTGTCCCTCGCCAGCAATAGTTAGTTTAGAGCTGAAGCCGCTAGGCGAACAGTTATGTCCAAATTCCGGTGATTTGTGACCAAGCTTTGAACAAGTAGTTCAAGCAGTTTTTCTTGATGGAGTTTCCTCTTGTATTGTAATTTGAGTAGAGTTAGATCAGACAGTGATATTCGTAGATATGGAAGAGTGTGCTTCATTTTTGCTGAACAGTTGTAAGTATGCTCTGCCAAGTTTTTCCATATCACAGGTTACTTCGTCTACCGTTGAGAATCAATGGTTTTACCCTAAGTTTGAATTGTACTGTTAATGCAAAGGAATAAGAAGATTTTTCATATATGGAACCAAATGAGAAGATAGAGAACATGAACCCTTGCCTGGGCCAAAAATATGGATATGAGGAATAATGAAAAATATGAGGAAAACTACGAAAATAAATAACTCCCTGAGACATTTCTCCGAGAAGACATGCATTATGAATAATATGTTAAACATTGTTAAAGAGAGTGGCCAACTCTCACATGTTGTACATTCATGTATATGCTTTTCTGTTGGAGTTTTTTCTGGTTGTTGAATTTTCCATTTGAGAAAATAAATAAATGAATCTTGGCAAACATCTGCGCTGTTGAGGATTTTGGATAGATGATTTTCACAGTGGAAATGTATGAAAAACTAAATTTAGCCCATTGAAGACACTCTATCTCTCATGTAGCACATACCAACATGCAATAGGACTAGAGATAAAGAACCTGGACCCCAAATTTATTTAGTGAGCTAATCACCAACTCTGGCGTACTTTAAGCCAGTTATAACACCAATATCAAATCTCACGTCCATGAAACAATAAGTCCAAGAAACAATAAGTCATGAAACAGTCAGTCACATAAACTTAAGAAAAGTACCCCTCGGCTACATAAGTAGATAAATAAATGCTTCACATTCCGACAGAAGCTGACAAGATAACGGGGCACCAAATTCACCTTACACTTAAACTGACTGGTGAGCATAGCAACGCGAGCTCGAAAAGTTAGTAGACGTCCAAAGCTGATAGAAATGGGGGTTCAAAGAACATGTTCGTACGTATCGGATTTCGACGAGACCAGACAATGTGGGGTGTTTGACAATGCCACTACCACTTACTCATCCCTCTTGTACCGTGAGGTGTAGAGATTTTGAGGCGGAAGCGCCATTCTATCCTATCTACTGTCTTCCTTCTGGCCTGGTTCTAATCTAGTCTTTCATCCTTCAGAGATTGTCTAATGTTGTCCTCCCAGCGGACTCTGGGTCGTCCTGGAGGTCTGGATCCATGGCTCTTAGTTTCCAATACTTGTCATGATAGCCGATCTTCATCCATTGTTTAATAATGCACAGATTACAAATTTTGCCCAAACCAAGCTATATACAAGCATTGCGAGAAAAAGACTCATGGTATCAAATTTTCTCGTCTTTTAATGACTCCCACGAGACTCTGCCAGGCGGATCTATAGAAGAGAAATAACTTTCCGACGTATTAAGAGACTATTTTTTCACCTGGATAGCTAATCTAGAAAATTAGGTCAGAAGTTAACTTTCGGACACACCGAGGACATCCTCCTATAGTCAAATAGTAGGTATGAGAAACTAGATCACGCAATGATGTTTAATTCAAAGGAAATTTTAAAAAAAAGATATGTATGAAGATAAAGGTACTTTATAACACTTCTTTTCAAGGCCCACTCGATCCTAGGGGCCCCCGGGACGTGCCCGGTCCAACAGGGCGGTAGTTACGCAACTGCATAGAATCCAATCCTTTTCCTTTCAACCGCTACGATAGGATTGATCATTTTTCATCGTCTTTTTTTTTTAAATACGTTTTGGCGGTGCGCGTCCCGTTCAACAAAATCGGTTATATTAGAGCGGATTCCAAATACAAAAGACCATTAGGTCTGGTGTTTAGTTTTCTTTCATAGTCGTCTGACAATGTATCTCGCTGCATTGTGAGGCAGGACTGGACTGTAATGTGAACAATGATGCAAAGATTTCTCCTAGACTTCAGGAAAGCGGCAGAGGGCGTCTGAAATTATTCAGTTCTCTACATTGTTCTCTGGACAGGACGTCCGACTTCCACCATAGCGTTGCAAACTCAACTGCGACAGCTCAGGGGTTTCTATAGTCTCAATAGAAACGGACTTACCACGTCACAAATACTATTACTCGTAATTATAAGTCTGTTTACGCATCTCTTAGAAATTTAAATCCGTCATTTTCCGACATTTATTTACCCCTTCTGGTGCTTCTTAGAGGTTATCCCTAGACGTCATCAGAAAACCCCACCAATAAATAGTATGCTACCCCGCGGCTACAGCTGATCCCCTTGCAAGAAGCCCCCATCCAACTTTCATTAGCTTTGTAGCAGTGGTTTCTACTCGTATACTAATTTGCTTTACGTGATGAATTTTCCAGTCTCATGCACAACCTTGTACGACTTACCTGATGGTTGCAATAAACCTATTCTTTATTTGTATCTTCAGAGGCTACACGGAGCAAAGAGCATATATCTTCAAAAACTTCATGCCAAGCCTTCCAGTCGTGTGCCATCCATTCAAGGGCTTTCAAAGTCTATTAAAATCTATGAATTTTAATAAAATGTTACAAAAATAAGAATAGTTTTGCAGATATAATGCTTAACTATGAATGTTATTTTAATCAGACTGCATCATGTTTATATGCCACTTTGACTTCTTCTTCTTCTTCGTACACTCTCAGACGTCTACTTGAATATTTTCAAAGCAGTGGTCAGCTTGAGGCTATTTGTATCTCCAAAGAGTTTTTATGAAAATGGTATTAGTGATGGCAATAAGTGCTTTCTATGTTCCTCATATTTTGGGCAATTTTGAAGCAGATATTCAGCAGTCATTTTTTTCAGTGCCACATTTACACTTATCAGTAGCTCCCATCTTTACGTGACGAAATTTCCGTCCCTGTTCTTTTGTGTGATCTCTCACACCTCCAGCCCTGCGGCAGTATCATTTCTTCTTCTTCATTTTACTCTCCTATCGCTTTTATTTGGCATTTCATTTTGCCCTTTCATACATTTTACTCTTTATGCTGGACATAGCATGGGGAAAGTCTCTAACACGCCACTCCCCTATGCCAGTATTTGCTACGGGAGTAATTCTTATCTTATTGTGTCGCATTCACGCTTCACGAAGACGTGTTAAGTTACGCCAGGTTATTAGACGGTCAGCGACAATATTTTATCGCATAATCTGTCTGACCATCTTTTCAAGCGACGGTGCTTGTTTATCCAAGCTTGTATTTCGAAAGTACAACACCCGACCAGTTTGAATTTGATTGGAGCGTTTATTTAACTCCATAACAAACGAAGGCAGGGAATATAGTCTGACCATTTTGCAGTTTTATTTCACTGTGAATTTCACGCTCGCCAAGACAACATCAGACCTTGCCAGAGTGAAGACTAGATTCAGAATTCCTTTTTTTAACCGGACCTTTTATTGGAGAACTAGATAAGACTTTCAAAGCACAGGAAATCTCTACATTTTAATAAGGAACTCCGGGACGAGGACACTGAAGACACACGGTCAGAGAGGAATCTATTGTAAAATTAAAGACATCCCAGACACGTGTAAGAGAACGATTCGTCTCTTTTATTCATCTGAGCAACAAGTATGTAGCCAGCATTGGCGTCAGTTGTGGTTTACATTTCATATTTTATTTCTAACATGTGAACTAACATATATTTGTATATATTGCCATGTGAAGTTTAATTTGTGAAACTCGCTATTGGATGTCACAGTCATTTGAGGCTGGCAACCTTAGTATCTAGAATGATGATTCATGAACCACCACTGCACGGGCTGGTGATTGCTTTATTGATAGTTTCGTAAAGAGAACTAAAAAGCATAAAGTAGTTCCAGGTTCCCTATGGAGCAGGGAGGGAAAGATGAAAGAAATGATGTACATTCTAAGAATAATACTTAAAGTTTCAAACTTTTCCATAAGTGTAAATATAAATGAATTTATATTGTGAACATTTTTCAAACAGTGGAGATGTAAGTGTAAAACATATTATATTTGTACGTTTAACCTTTTCATTTAAATGTAATGTAAAGCTAAAGCTATTCAGTTTAAATGTAAAGGAAGTTTTATTCCGAGGGATTAAGTTTAATTCTCACCGAGGGTAAATTCTGACATGGGATGGTGGTATGGGAAGATAGGAACCCATAACTATGGGTTGGAAAACGCTATACTCAGAAGAGCATTCGTTTCTATTCTTCTATCACAGTTATTGGTGGTACCAGCAGAAAGTACTATCTCTGGAACCAAGTGAAGGTAGAAGTGGACTGACGTTGTGCGAGACGCCATCATAAGAGGGTCTTATAGACAGACGCAGGACCAACTTGGCCGTTACTCCTTGACGTTCTGGGAACGTGCGGCGCCTGAACTTTGACCAGAGACGAGTGCGAGCAGAGTGAAAAGAACCAACCCATAAGGAGGATTAGAATCATTATTGGCAGCTAAGTTAACCTATATGCTGCCACCTGAACTTCTTATCCAAAACCCATCACCCGAGTGATGAAAACTTCATTTATAACTAACTATTATTCCTTTCTTTTAAACTGTTAAACTTAAAGTGATTATTAAATTTTGTTATTTGTAATTATACCAATTTAACTTCGATTCAATCATTTTAAATGTACTACATGTTTGTCTCAGTCAAAGTTACTAAACACACACTCTAAACAGAGCTATATTATAATAATAATTCCACTGATTAACTCAGAGGTGGGGGCTTAATGAGCTAGAATAAACCATTGCTAAATTCTTCATAAAAGGTGTCGGCAGATTACAGAATTAACGTGCTCAGCAACAGCCAGCATTGTTTTTGCTTATCTGAATATCTTGTGAAGACTCCCATGTGATAGAAGCCTTACTACTGTTCTATCTACATTTCTGCCAAGAGTAATCTTGTGTAAAGATAGACTCCATTGAAGCTTATAATAGATACTCTTGAGTTTTGGCCACTGTTGGACCACTACTGAAAAGCAGGGGAGGCAATACCATCACACTTTACCTTGTTGAATAGATGATATCCCAACCTGTTGTGATCCGTGACTTTGACTGTTGAGTAAGAACCAGACAAGTGCCAGTGGACAATGAAAGGAAACGAAGACGCTGGCGAGGGATAAGGCATGCACTGAGGAAACCTGTTGATAGCATTACAAGGCAGTCTTTGTTCTGGAATCCTCAGGGAAAGAGAGGCAGATGTAGACGAAAAAGCTCACGGAGAAGAGAGCTAGAGACACTCGTGAAAATAATGAGGAAGATATGGAAAGAACTTGAATTGATGTCACGTGACAGTAAGACTTGTCATGTGACAGTAAGACTTGTCATGTGTTTTGTTGAAGACCTATGCTCCTTGGGGATGGTGTTGATTTTGACGGTTGAGTGTGTTTTTCACATGAAAATGGCACATATTATTTGATAACTTAACGACTTACAACATCCTTGAGGAGCAAGATTGGCAATGAGACGCGGGGGGCACCTGGCCAAGTCGTAAATCTTGCTGTCTACTGTGCTGGCGTACAAGTGTCCTGAAAGAATAAATATGTTTACAATTTGCTGTTGTTATGGTGGTAGGTAGTAAGGTAAAGGATCCCGTTACATGCCCATTAAGGCATATTGGGAAGTTGGTAGTACATGTAGTGATAGCAGAGATATGTAATTGGAGATGAATGAACAGATATTCTCACGTGCTGCTGTAAACTGTATTGGTAATGAATGCATTTATAATAGTTGTTTTAGTTGTGGCAAGTTAAAATTGTGATATGGTGTCTTTGATAAAAGCAGTAACAAATAAGATGATTTTTAAGTCCTAGTGTTGCGAAACAAACCGAAAAAAAAAAAATAATAATAATGAAAGTGAATGTACACATTTACTATCAATTCTAGCTTTCACTATTTTGATTTCCATCCTTGGATTAAAAATGTATTCTGTAACCACTCATAACCCATCACGGGGCTGATTGAGGAATGGTCCCAAATGCTGTCATAGTCAGGAACAGAGCTTAGGATGAGCACTCAATCTTCGTTTATATGCTCCAAAAGCATGCACAATACATAGCCTTTGACGGCAAAAGCTCAACTCCTGGTCTTCCTGTGGCGGGACTGTTGCAACTAACAGGAGAAGGGGCGAGTTTCTGGCACCCTAAAATCAGAAAGCTCCGGGTAGATAATGTCCGTAAGCCGTGGATGGCTAATCATCTAAGAGAAGGAAAACTCAGATTTCAAAACACCAGCTACCTTGTAGGTAAGGTTGGGGACAGCCAAAGGTAAAGGAATCCCGAATAAAACTGCTTGCCAAAATCAGATGTGCCGGGCTGAAAGGCACAGATATTATAGCTCAGCTGTATAAACGACGTCACAGCGTATTTTTTATTGAAAGCACAATGATAAATAGGTGGCGTTCTTTCTGAGGAGAAGAAACTATATGGTGACGAGAGAAGCCTGAGACGGAGCGCCAGCTTTATAAGAGATATATTATGTGGTTATTTGAGAGCGAACGACGAAGAAGAACAGGGTATTTTTGCTCCATCAATGCTCAGAAAATCAAGAAAGTTAAAACTGAACTTGGTGGTAAAAGTGTATATTCACTTTCGTTACTTCTTCTTTCACTATCGAGAAAGTGAGCTCAGTGATTGTTACAACTAAATCTTGAGCTCATGATGTTAGTTAATGTTCTTGGCACGGTTAATAGTGCATGTACTGATTAATATAGCGAATGACGTGAGACGGTTCTTTTTCTTCAAGATATTATTGTTGCATGTAAAAAAAAACCACCCTGACTGGTGTACGAACATTGGAACGTATCAAATTTGAGACGAAGCTCGAGAGACGATCAGACGACAGTTTATTACACGTATTCATTTCCAACATAATCAACTGGCATCTCAATAAAACGCTGGTTTGCATAGCATACAGAATTCCATTATGTAGACATCAAAAGGTCTTTGACCGATACAACTATCAACTAGTCATCATGTGATTTAGTTGGAGCACTGCGGCAAAGAACGAAATATATGGCCATCTCGGATTTCTCACGATAAAAGTATTAGCTTAACTTGAATTTACATTAGTAGCCCATCATGGCTAAACCATTAACATAATGGCGAAGTCGCTCATAATACAAGTTATAAGACCCTAAAGAACATGAGGAAGGAAAAACAATGCCCTCTTAAATTTATAAAGGACAAGCAAGGCAAATTGCTTACTGCCCCGAAGGAAGTAATGGAAAGATGGAAAGAATATTTCTCAGAACTCCTTGATGGTGAGCAAGGTCAAGCATCAGAAATAATAACCACTAGCACAGAAGAGAAAACCAATGGTGGTGAAGATGACATAAACATGGAAGAACTGAAGGCAGCACTGGAGAAAATCAAGATGGGCAAAGCAGCAGGGCATGATGGTATAACACCAGAAATGGTTAAGTACATGGGAGCATCAGGCGACCTATTACTCCTAAGGGTCCTACAGGCAGCGTGGTGCAACAAGGCCATACCAAAGGATTGGGAGATTGCCATCATAACACCGATTTTCAAAAAGGGTGACAATCGACAATGTGGAAACCACAGAGGCATATCCCTACTCAGTGTCCCTGGTAAAATCTACTCTAGAATCCTAGAGCAGAGACTCCGATGCCTAGCTGAGCCACAATTGGATGAAGCCCAGTGCGGATTCCGAGCAAACCGAAGTACTCAAGACCTAATCTTCACACTCAGGCAGCTGAGTGAAAAGGCCCTTGAGTACAAGAGTGAGATCCATCTTTGTTTCATAGATCTGGAAAAGGCGTTTGACAGGGTCCCCTGGAGCAAACTTTGGGACTGTTTGGCAAGGAAGAACATTCCAGCACCTCTGATTCATGCTATACAGAGCTTCTACAAGTCTTGCAGAAATTATGTGAGGACAGCAAACTATGTCAGAAGAGTTCAGGAGCACCACTGGTGTAAGACAAGGCGATATCCTGTCACCTTTTCTTTTCATACTCCTCATGGACGAAGTCATCAAGGCATGTAAGGAGAGAACAAGAAAGTATTCAGTGGGGTACTGGAAGATGAGACAGGTCTGTATTTCAGAGCTAGCATTTGCTGATGATGTTGTCCTGATTGCTAAATCAGAGACACATCTCCAATCTAACCTGCAAGTCTGGAAGGAAGAGCTGGAGAAGAGAGGGATGGTCATAAGCAGCTCTAAAACAAAATCCATGGTGATATCACGAGAGAAAAGAAAACATCAGATTAAGTTGGGAGAACAGGTCCTGGAGCAGGTCGACCACTTTAAATATCTCGGAGCTATTATAGACCGAAAGGGAGGCATCAAAGAAGAGTTGGCCACTCGAAAAGCAGCTGCTGGGAGACTTTTTCAGGCCATAAATCGAGGATTCCTCAGCAAGAAAGAGGTTGGTATACCGCTCCACCTATGTCCCAGTCTTGACATATGGATGCGAGTCATGGGCAATGACTACAACCCACAAAAGCCAGATCCAGACCTCAGAAATGAGGTACCTGAGGAAGGTGGTTGAAGTAACAAGAAGAGACATGGTGCGCAACCAGACGATACGTCAAGGCCTAAAATCCCACCCGCTGCAGATCCAAATAGAACAGTCCCAACTAAGATGGTTTGGCCATGTCTGCAGAATGGGAGAAGATCGGCTACCACGACAAGCATGGGAAACAAAGAGCCAGGGATCCAGACCCCATAGACGACCCAGAGTCCGCTGGGAGGACAACATTAGACAGTCTTTGAAGGACCGAGGACTAGAATGGAACCAGGCCAGGAAGAAGACAGCTGATAGAATAGTCTGGCGCTCTCTCTTCCAAACCTCTACACCTCACGGTAGAAGGGGAACGACTAAGTAAGTAAGTAAGAAACATGTGCTTGCTAAATATAGTATCTTAGAATCGGGAGCGATAATCAAATATGTCCTCTCGGGACTATGTCTACTCGAGAAAAGGCCTAGAACGTTAATCGTTTAGTAACAAGTACGGACAAATGCTAACGTCACATAGAAACCCTGCACCATTCAATAGTAGTGCGTTATCGCCTCAAATAAAAACAGTAATATAAAGTAGATGCGCTCAGCTATATCTCTTAAAGTATAGGCATATGCCTGAGGGCATAAACATATCTTAACCCACTAATAAACATACCTTAACAGTGATCAACCGATGATGATTATAATAATCATGATAACGAGATTTCTCTGAACAATAATAATAACGATGACCGTAAAAATACCATCATAGTTGACAAAAGAATTTGGTCCTTTGGTAAGATTTTGATGAACCCTCTCAGCATCTTTCAGCAAACTGTTTGTCGACAGAGGCCCCGTCGGCACGGGAGGGGATGGAAGACTGGGGAAGAGAAGAACTTAGTTAAAAAGTGTTTATCACAAGTAAAAATAAAGTAGACTGGGTTTCATTGTCCCCATGGAGGAGCGCAGTTATAGGTGCAGGAAAATTAACGTTTTCTTACTTACAACACATCCCACCTATAAGCGTGTAACCCGCCAAAACATCGTTCTGTTGTTCGCTTTGTGCTGCATGACCTGACGGCTGTAAATTCTCCTGCGGTTATTTCATGCATTTCCATTTTGTTTGAGAAGTAAGACAATGAAACGGAAACAGTGACATGAAAGCATAAAAGCTTCATCTATGATGAGCAATGAGGCTTTGCAGGCTAAATAAATAAATATATGATAGACACACTTACCAAAACTAATATATATATATATGACTCCCAAGCGTCTCAGCCTCCTGTTGTCTTGTATCGAAAATGAAACCATTTCACTTATGGTAGCAACTTTAAAATCCACAACTCCGCCAGCCGTGGAGGCAATTGTGAAAGTAACAAAGAGAAGACATAACAAAGATATATATATATATATATATATATATATATATATATATATATATATATATATATAAATATATATATATATATATATATATATATATATATATATATATATATATATATATATATATTAGAACGTGTGTTGCTTTTGTCCCCTGCGGAAACAAGGGACGCAGCAATGTTTTTGGTAATGAAAGTTAGACATTAATTGTATTGTTTCCCTTAACATTAATCTTAGATCACCATATCAATTGATTTCCCATTTTGAAAAAAAAAGGATTCAACAAGATCAGGGCTCGCAAATTTGTTGTTTAAAAGAGGACATGGCTAGAGTAGATGTGATGTAGGTAAGAGGGACAATGGGGGACATTATTGGAATGGATGTGCTGGAGGTGAGAGGTATGGTGGAAGACATGATTAGAGTAGATGTGACGGAGGTGAGAGGTAAGGTGGAGGACATGATTGAAATTGATGTAGTCGTGAGAGGTACAATGTAGAGCATGATTGGAGTAGATATGCTGGAGATGAGATGTATAGTTGTCATTGAGTTAATCCGAAAACGAAAACGAAGATGGCTGTAAACCGCTCCGTCTATGTCCCAGTCTTGACATATGGATGCGGAGTCATGGGCAATGACTACAACCCACGAAAGCCAGATCCAAACCTCAGAAATGAGGTATCTGAGGAAGGTGGTTGAAATAACAAGAAGAGACATGGTCCGCAACCAAACGATACGTCAAAGCCTAAAATCCCACCCCCTGCAGACCCAAGTAGAACAGTCCGAACTAAGATGGTTTGTCCATGTCTGCAGAAGGGGAGAAGATCGGCTACCACGACAAGCATGGGAAACAAAGAGCCAGGGATCCAGACCCCCAGGACGACCCAGAGTCCGCTGGGAGGACAACATTAGACAATCTTTGAAGGACCGAGGACTAGAATGGAACCAGGCCAGGAGGAAGACAGCCGATATGATAGTCTGGCGCTTTCTCTTCCAAACCTCTACACCTCACGGTAAAAGGGGAACGACTAAGTAAGTAAGTAAGAGTTAATCCGAGAATTAACCGGGGGTGGTCTTGGTTGCTCAGATAATAATGCTGGCTCAGGTGTACCGCAACCAGGTGATATATTAAGGGTTTTTTTTCACTGGGCATCGCCAGGTATATCTGCTAGTATATATACTGAAGCACATTAAAAACGCACCACTATTATATATACTGATGCCGAGAAGCTGGCACAAAAAAGTGTGGGAATGGATTTTCCCCGTGTTTGCCATGAGGTAGAGAGCGAATGGCTGCTGGAATGGAAAGTGCAAGATTCAACCCACGGGTGTGTGTACAGACTACATGAAAACGATGAAAGTTACACGTGCAACACGATTCCCAACAGCTATGACCCTGAAAATGTGTACGCGTTCTGGCAGTATACTTGGTATAAAAAGGCCGTTGAGACAAAACACCCAGTACATGTGCTTGAAATGCCACGACTATCTGAAAACGACCGCCAACGAGCCATTGGTATGTTGGAGACCGGAATGAGCTCGCGGGCCATTGCCAGAAGGATGAATTGCCACCACAGCACTATTGTACGTCTCAATGAACGTTACGGAACCACTGGCAGTGTCCGGGATAGACTTCGGAGTGGCCAACCACGAGTTACTACCCCTGCGCAAGATCGTCATATTGTGCTGAGTCACCTAAGGAATCGTACTCTCCCGGCAAGTCAAACAGCAAGAGCAATAGTGGGTAGACATGGGCAAGTCTCTCGAATGACAGTCATACGACGACTCAGAGATACAGGCCTTACTGCAAGACGACCTTATGTTGGGCCAAAGTTGACTCACAGACATCGTTAGCAGCGCCTGCAATGGGCAGAGCAACATATCAGATGGACTAGACTGCAGTGGAATGCTGTCCTATTCACAGACGAGAACAGATTCAACATATCCTTTGCAGATGGACGTATGCGGATTTAGCGACGGTGTGAAGAGCGCTTTGCAGATTGCTGTGTCAACCGATTTGGAGGTGGCAGTATTCACATTTGGGGAGGATTCAGTTTTCACCATCGCTTGCCTCTTCACGTCTTCCGTGGAAATGTTAATGCTGTGACATATCGAGATGAGGTTCTGGATGCACTGCTTGCTCCTGCGTTCACAATTTATCCAGACTTGCAGCTTCTCCAGCAGGATAACGCACGTGCATTTTTTTGTATTTTTGGTTTTCTCCCTTGCCTGCACATAATGCAATGAATTTCATAACAATCAAATGTACAAATTAATGACCAGCATGGATTCATAGGAAAATGAATAAAGATTCCAAATATGTAAACTTGTACACACTTATATTTACATTTCACACTCTGTTCCTGGATTATACAGGTGGTGCGTTTTTAATGTGCTTCAGTATATATATATATATATATATATATATATATATATATATATATATATATATATATATATATATATATATATATATATATATATATATATATATATATATATATATATATATATATATATATATATATATATATATAGAGAGAGAGAGAGAGAGAGAGAGAGAGAGAGAGAGAGAGAGAGATTTTTTTTAATGTAAAACTTTTGCCTCGTTTTGGCGAGGCGCGTCACGTTCAACCTAGTCGGTTATATTATGGCGCATATCCAAATATAAAAGACCCTTAGGTCTGAGATAAGATAGATAGATAGATAGATAGATAGATAGATAGATAGATAGATAGATAGATAGATAGATAGATAGATAGATAGATAGATAGATAGATAGATAGATAGATAGATAGATAGATAGATAGATAGATAGATAGATAGATAGATAGATGGATGGACGGACGGAAGGACAGACAGACAGACAGACAGAGAGATAGATAGGTAGGTAGGTAGGAACGAACGAACGAACTTTTTTTTCAAAGGGTTAAGAATTGGGCACGCAGGCCTGTCTTATATTCTGCCCTTCCTCTCTCTGTCATCTTGCATACTCTATCCTTTCAATCGTACATGTATTTTGAGCATTATTTAAGCATGCAACATTATCAAGGTAAAATAATAGCATAAGTTAGTTGCTTATCCTTTACAGGACGTGGCAATCAACCCCAGCTTTTATTGGCTGTTTGTGATTTTTCTAGGCAATTTTTACGTTCAGTAGTTTGCCATTGCTTTCTGAACGGTACGGCGCTTATACCATTGTTAAAAATCCACACAAAGCGATCTGCCACCAAACCGCCTGCAGCAGGTTTCGAACCTGGTATATCTGGATTATGAAACTGCGTTCATATCCATTAGGCCACAGACGCCGACTTACAAACAAACAAAATCTAAACCATTCATACAGTAAATTAGAAATCACTTGAAACATAATCAGATTATGGTGGCATATAATAAGAACTCGTGAAATATTGGAAATCTGCTGTTGAATGACTAGGGACTTCGTGTGTTGTCAGCGTATGCGGAAAATTTTCCCAGAGGTGAGCGGCTTTGAGCCCAAGAAGATACTGTCACAGGGAGTGAATTGTTAACGCCTCCACTATACGAGATCCAGCTTTATGACCTATGCTCCTTAGGGAGGTAAAGGCTATTGACTGATAGATGAGATTTTTGCATATAGGCCCGTCTTGCATTTTGCCCTTCCTCTTACTCATCTTTTATTGCTAGTTATCCAGACATTCTCCAACATACTTAAAGTATTAATTTAATGGCGATGCAACATTATAAGTAGTGTATAAGCATACATTTACAGTATCTGATTACAATTAAGAAGTAAGGTATATTAAAATGAAAAACTAGATCATCAGACCCTCTATGATAGATAGATAGATAGATAGATAGATAGATAGATAGATAGATAGATAGATAGATAGATAGATAGATAGATAGATAGATAGATAGATAGATAGATAGATAGATAGATAGATAGATAGATAGATAGATAGATAGATAGATAGATAGATAGGTAGATTGATTGATTGATTGATTGATTGATTGATTGATTGATTGATTCCTAACATTTTGTCACCGAAGAGCAACAGAGGCGGAAATATTTCTAACAAATAAATACCCCATGCAATAAAGAATAATGGGTAGAAATGCACGTTGTTTCAAAAGGCTCGTAAATTTAGTTTCCAGGTCGGAATGCGCCTGGAAAAAGATTGCAAGTTTGGCGGGAAAATATGGGAAAGGGCGTTATCACTAAGGCATATGTACATAAGAAGGATGTGTTTACTTGCTGTTCTGCCGTCATTATCAAGTAGCCCGCCACAACATAACGGGAAATAGTTCTGTTAGCTTCTTTCTGCTGCATGTTCTGATGACGACGCTAATTCTCATTAGTTATTTTATACCTTGCCATTCTGTTTCAACTTCACTGGATTTTTGTAGTCAACCCTATCGTGACCTATGGACAATGGCCAATGCATGACGAAAAAACTGAAAGGCGTCTTGAGGGCTTTGAAACCATTTGACTTACGTAGGACTATAGATAGTTTGATCGTTCGAATTTGATAAAGCTTAGTCGTAGGTTAACTCTGGTCTAGATTTTGCTAGGCTACTATGATAATGTATCGAAGTCTCATCTCATTGATTATGTTCTGCTCAAATTTATTTGACTGGGTGCTTCTTTGAGTTCTGACTCGGTCCAAGTGGTCTGGTACAGTTCCAAGATGTTAACTTTTACTGACTTGCATGCAGGGGCGGATTATCCAATAGGCTAAGTAAGCTGAAGCCTAGGTGACTGGAGCTCTTGGGGGCCTGTGCATAAGTTTTAAAATAAAAATGCAAAGATTTTTCAATAAAATGTCTTTCTTGAGTTAATAATAAAAATAATACTATTAAACTTAAATAAGAAATAGTTACTAATTAACGAGGTAAGCAATGCTAACAAACAAACATACCGATTTATTGATAATACTAGTATATACCATCACTATGCTAAGGGGTTTGAAAAAAATATTAAAATTATTGCCTATTACGTGAAAAAGGGGGAGGGGGGGCGGGGGGGGGGCGGGGGCACACCAAAAAGACTAGAAGCCCTTCTTGGCTGAATCCAGCCTTGGCTGCACGTTCATTACAATGCTGTCAAGCTTCTCACTTCTGTCAATTATAGGAGGATTTTATTAAGAAATGGATAATGGGGGTACCCATTGGTGGAAAGGAACTGTATACACCTCGAATGGTAAAAGGAAGATTGATAGGCTGTTACAATAGCATTATGATAATGCAAGAAGGGAGTTGGAGTGAAATACTGGGTTAGAACTGTAAAAAACCGAGTGTTATAAGTCAGTTGGATTTGAGAGTTAGAATACATGCATAGCTGATAATGGAGGAAAATGTGGGTTATAATAGTTGGATTTGTAGTAAAATTTGGCACATTAACGGAAGGTGGTGATAGTCACATAGTGAAATGATGTGCTTTGTGTGTTCGAATTGAGTTGGTGGGAATGAGATTTGACTAGATTTGAAATGGATATTAATTCTGTTGTGGGAAATAAAGACTTAATTGTTTGGTTGGTTGTGGATTATTATTGAAGGAATTGGTTTGATGTGGTGTGATAAGTGGGTCTGTTAAAGATTGTGGTTAGGGGTGTTAGGGGCGTTGGTGGGTTGAGTAAAATTTTTTTAGAATTTTAAATTGGGTTTTAGAAATTGGAGGTAGGTTCGGGGTGTGATGTTTATTTGGATGATTTAGGAGGTTTATGTGTTTTGTAAGAAATTGGGAGGATGGGGTAAGTGGTTGTAGGTTTTAGTGTTTGGGGAAAAATGTGGGTGATGTGTTGGATTGGGTGGGTTGTGGTGTATAATTTTGATAGGGGGGGGTACATATTGTTTTTGAAGTTAGGTGTTTATTGGTGTGGAGGTGGGGGTTGAGTTAAGGGGAATATATATGAGTATTATGATTGCCGGTGAGGATTTTTTGTTTTTGTTTTAAACTTATAGTGGGTATTTGTTGGTTTGGATGGGGTTGTTAAGTTAAGATAAGGGTATAAGGTGTTGACATTGTGGTTAACATGGGAGAGTGAAGTTATGTGGTATTAAAGGGGGGGTTGTTTTGTGGTTTGGAATTGATAGCTGTATTGGTTTGTATGTATTTTTGATGAATGGGGGGGCCGTGCGGCTGTTGGGGGGGTTGTGTAGGATGTTGGGGATGGTAATAAACCATCCAAGTTATGGGGATTTGGGGTTTGTATTGGAAGTTTGGGACTGTTAATGGGGGAATTGGAGTTGGTTATGGGAGTTTGTGATTTGGGGACCTTGGGGTTTTATTGTTTTTGAAAGAGGTGGGGGGAAACAGAGTTTAATTTATTTGTGATTTTAGTTAGTTGAGAAAAATTGTTTAATGACAGATAGTTTTGGGTATTTTTAGAGGTAAGTTATTTTTGGGGTAAGTGTGTATTTGGGGTTGGGTAGTGGGAATGGGTAGGGGGGGTGTGAAGTTGGGGTATGGGAGGTTTGTTGAATTTTTTTTTTGTATGTGGGTATTATGGTGGGGTAGTGGGGTGATATTTGGGGTAGTTGGGGGTGGGTTTGATATTGTGGTTGGTAGATATTTATGGGGGAGGCTGATTTGGAATTTTGGTGGGGTTGAGGGGTGATGGGGGGGGTTTTTGGGGGGGGGTTTATATGGGTGGTATCGGTGGTTTGTGGGGTTTATGGGGTATTGTGGGGAGTGTTATAGGTTGTTGGGGGGGGGGGGGTTGTAGGGTAAATTTTGAATTGGGGGAATGGGTGTTATAGATGATGTAAATTGTATTTTTAAGTTTTAATGTGGGTGGTGGTGGAAGTGAGTAAAATAGATTTGGGGATTTGGTGGGGCAGGGGGGGGGTTTTTTAGAGGTAAGATATGGTGTTTATTTTATTGGGTGGATTGGGTTGGATTGGTAGGGGGGGTGGGTTAGGGTGGGTGGGTGGTAATGTTGGGTGAGGAGGGGAGGGTTGTGGTATTTGGGGGTTGGGGGGGGGGGGGGTTGGTGGATATAATGTAGGGGGGGGGGGTTAGGGGTGGTTGGGGGTGGTGGGTTGTGGGTTTTGGTGTGGGGTGTGGGGGTGGTTTTATGGTTTTTTTTGGTGGTTATGTTGTAGATGGGGGGGAAAGTTTGGGGGGGTTGTTTGTTGTTTTGGGGGGGTGGGGGGGGGGTTTTTGGTTGGGGTGGTGGGTGTGGGGTAAGGTTGGGGGTTTTTTAGGGGGGTTTGGTGATTGGTTTGGGGGGGGTATTATGGTTTAGTTGTTGGGTGTTGGTTGGGGTGGGGGTATGTTTTATTTTTGGTTAAGTAATTGTGTTTTTTTGGGGGTTAAATTTAAGTTGGGGGGGTTTATGTGGGGGGGTTTGGTGTTGTTTTGGTGGGTTTTTGGTTATGGGGGGGGGTGGTATGTTTTTATTAGGGGGGTATTGAATGTGTTTTGGTTTTGGGGGATGGGGTTGGGGGGGTTTTGTTTTATTTGGGTGGTGGTTTTAGGGTAGGGGTTGGGGGTTAAGGGGGGGGGTTTTGGGGGGTTTGGGTGGTGGGTTTGGGGGGTGGGGTGAATTTTTATGGGGTTAGGGGTAATTTGTTATTGGGGTGTGGGGGGGGGGGTAGGGGTGGGGGGGGGGGTTAATTTTGGGGGTTAGGGGGTTTTTGGGATGGGGGGTGGGTAGAGGGGGGTGTTTTGGGGGGGGTGTGGGTTTTGGGTTGGGGGGGGTTTATTTTAGGGGGGGGGGGGTTGTGTGGGGTTTGGGTGGGGGATTGGGGGGGGGTTTGGGATGTGGGGGGGGTGTTGGGTGAGATTTGGTTTTTGGTGATGGGGGGGGGGGGGGGGGGGGGGGGGGTGGGGTTTGGGGGGTGGGGGGTTGTGGGTGTTGGTGGTTGGGTTGGTTTGGGGGGGGGGGGTTGGGTGGGGGAAAGTTGGTGGATTTGGGGAATGGGTAGTGGGTTAGTTATAAAATTGGTAAGTAGGGTTAGTGGGGGGGTTTAGGGGGTGGGTTTTGTGGTTTGGGGATGGGGTATGGGGGGGGGGTTTATGGTTGTTGTTGATGGTTATTTTGGGTTGGGGATTTGGGGGGGGGGTGGTGGGGGTTTTTTGGGGGGGGGGGGGGGGGGGGGTGGGGGGGGGGGGGGGGGGGGGGGGGTTGGGGGGGGGGGGGGGGGGGGTGGGGGGGGGGGGGGGGGTATGGGGGGGGGGGGGGGGGGTGGGGGGGGGGGGGGTTGGGTTTTTTGTGGGGGTGGGGGGGGGGTGGGGGGGGTGGGGGGTGGGGGGGTGGTGGGTGGGGGGGGGGGAGGGGGGGGGTGGGGGGGGGGGGGGGGGGGGGGGGGGCGGGGGGGGGGGTGGGGGGTTTGGGGGGTGGGGGGGGTTTTGGGGGGGGGGGGGGTTTTTGGTGGGGGGTTTTATGAGGGGGTTTTGTTGGGGGGGGGTGTTTTTTTGTTGTTGGGGGGGGGGGTGGGGGGGGGGGGGGGGGGGGTGTTTAGTTTTTTGGGAAGGGGGGGGGGGGGGGGGGGGGGGGGGGGGGGGGGGGGTTTTTTGGGGGGGGGGGGGTGTTGGGGGGGTTGGGGGGGGGGGTTTTGGGTATTTTGGGGGGTGGGGGGGGGGGGGGGGGGGGGGGAAAGGTTTTGTTTGGGGGGGGGTTGTAAGGGTTTTGTGGGTTTAGGGGGGGGTTGTGGGGGGGGGTGTTGGGGTGGTGGGGGTTAATGGGGTTGTGGGGGGGTGGGGGGGGGTTTGGGGGGGGGGGGGGGGTGGGGTGGGTTGTGTGTGGGTGTGGGGGGTGGGGTTGGGGGGGGGGGGGGGGGTGGTGGGGGGGGGGGTGGGTGCCCGGGGGGGGGGGGGGGGGGGGGGTGTTTTTTTGGGTTTTTGGGTTTATGGGTTTTATGGGGGGTTTGTGGGGGGGGTGGGGGTTTTGTTGGGTTTTGATGTTAAATGGTGGGGTTTTGGGGGGGTTGGGGGTTTTTGGGGGTGGGGGGGGGGGGGTTTGGGGGGGGGGGGTTTGGGGTAAGGGGGGGGGGGGTTGGGTGTTTTATGGGGGGGGGGGGGGGGGTGGGGGGTGGGTGGTGGGGGTTTGGGGGGTTGGGGGGTTTTGGTTTAAATGGGGGTGTGGGTTGGGGGGGGGGGGGGGGGGGGGTTTTGTTGGGGTTGTTGGGGGGTGGGGGGGGTATTATTTTGGGGGGGGGGGTTGGGGGGGGGGGTTGGGGGTGGGGGTTGGGGTGGGGGGGGGTGTTGGGGGGGGGTGGGGGGGGGGGGGGGTTTTTGGGGGGTTAGGGGGTGGTTGGGGGGGGGGGTTTGGGGGGTTTAGGGGGGTTTGTGGGTTTTGGTTTGGTTGGGGGGGGGGGGGGGGGGGGGGGGTTGGGGGGGGGGTGGGGGGGGGGGGGGTTTTTTTGTATGTTGGGTTTGTTTTTGGGGGGGGGGGTGTTTTTTAGATATGGGGGGGTTTTTTTTTTTTTGGGGGGGGGGGGGGGGGGGGTTGGGGGGGTGGTGGTTGGGTTTTTTTTGGGGGGGGGGGGTTGGGGGGGGGGTGTTGGGTTTTTTTTTTAGTGGGGGTGGGATTTTGGGGGGGGGGGGGGGGTTTGGTTGGGGGGGGGGTGGGTATTTTGTATAAATGTATGGGTGGGGGGGGTTGGGGGGGGGTTGGTTTTATGGTTGAATGTTGGGGGGGGGGGGGGGGGGGGATTAGGGGGGTTGGGGTTGGGGTTTGGGTGGGGGGGGGGGTTAGGGGGTTTTGGTTGGGGTGGGTTGGGGGGTTTTTGGTGGGGTTGTTTGGGGGGTTGGTGGTTGGGGGGGTGGGGGGGTTGGGGTTTGGGTTTTTGGGGGGGTGGGGGGGGGGGGGGGGGGGGGGGGTGGGGGGGGGGGGGGGGGGTTTGGGGGGGGGGGGAGGGGGGGGGGGGGGGGGGGGGGGGATTAATGGTTTTTTGGGTTTTGGGGTAATGGGGGGGGGGGGGGGGGGGGGGGGGTTGGGTTGGTGTTGGGGGTTTGGTGGGGGGATTTTTTTGGGGGGGTTGGGGGTTGGGGGGGGTGTTGGGGGGGGGTGGGGGGGGGGGGGGGGGGGGGGGGGGGGGGGGTTGGTGGGGGGGGGGTTTTTTTATTGGGGGGGGGGGGTTTTGGGGGGGATTGGGTTTTGGGGGGTGTTGGGGTTTTTTTTTTTGGTGGGGGTTTTTGGGTTTTTTTTGGGTTGTGGGGGGTGGGGGGGGGGGGGTGGGGGGGGGTTTTGGGGGGGGGGGTATGTTTGGGGGGGGGGGGGGGTGTTGTGGTTTTTTTTTGGGGGTTTTGGTTTGGGTTTGGTTTTTGGTTTGTTTTAGGGTTTGGGTTTGGGTTTGTGGGTTTTGTTTGGGGGGGGGGGGTTTTTGGGGGGTTTAAAGGGGGGGGGAATTTTTATTGGGGGGTTTGGGTGGGGGGGGGTTGGGGGGGGGGGGGTTTGGGGGGGGGGGGGGTTTTGATATGTTTGGGGGGGGTTGGGGGGTTTTGGGGTTGGGTTTTTGGTTTTGTGGAATTTTTGGGTGGGGGGGGGGGGGGGGGGGTGTGGGGGGGGTGGTTTTGGGGGGGGGGGGGGGGGGGGGTGGGGGTGGTTTGGGGGGGTGGGGGTTTTTGGGTTTTTTGGGGTTTTTTTTGGGGGGGGTTGGGTTTGGTTGGGGTTGGGGGTTGGGGGGGGGGGGGTTTGGGGGGGGTTGATGGTTTGTGTTTTTTGGGGGGGGGGGTTTGGTAATAAATGTTGGGGGGGGGGGGGGGGGGGGTTTTGGAAGGGGAGGGGTGCGGGTTTTGGGGGGGGGGGGGGGGGGGGGTGGGGGTGGGATGGTTATGGGGGTTTGGTTTTGGGTTTTTTTGTAGGGGTGGGTTGGGTTTTAGGGGGGGGTTTGGGGGGGGGTTTGTAGGTATTGGGTGGTTTGGGGGGGGTTTGGGTGGTGGGGGGGGGTATTGGGGGGTTGGGGTTTAGGGGTTTTTTGGGGGGGGGGGGGGGGGGGGGGGGGGGGTTTGGTGGGGGTTTGGGTTTGGGGGGGTAAAGTGTTTGATAGGGGTTTGGGGGGGTTTTTTTGGTTTGGTTTTGGTTTGGGGGGGGGGGGGGGGGGGTAGGGGTTGGGGGGGTGGGGTGGTTGTTTTTTGGTTTTGTGGGTGTTAGGGGTTTTTTTTTGGGTGGATGTTTTGGGGGGGATTTGGGGAATATTTGGGGGGGGGGGGGGGGGGTGTTTTGGGTTGGAGTGGGGGGGGGTATTGGGGGTTTTTGGGGGGGGGGTGGTGTTTTTTGGGGGGGGTTTGGTTGTGGGGGGGGTGTTGGGGGGGGGTTTGTTGGGGGAATTGGGGGTTAATTGGGAGATGAATGGGTTGGGTTGGGGGGGGGGGGGGGGGGGGTGGGGTGGGGGGGGGGTTTTAAGGGGGATTGGTTGGGTGTTTATTATGGGGGGGGGGGTGGGGTTGGGGGTTTGTTTGGTTGGGGGTTTTGGGGGGGTAGGGGGGGGGGATTTGGTTTTTTGGGTGGATTTTTGGGGGGGGGGGGGGGGGGGTTTTGGGGGGTAGTTGGGGTTGGGGTTATGGGGGGGGGGGGGGGTTTTGGGGGTATGGGGGGGTGTTGTGTATTTTGGGGGATTTGTTGGGTTTTGGGGTGGGGTTGGTGGTGGGGGGGGTTTTGGGGGTAAGGGTTTTTTGGGGGGGGGGGGGTAAAATGTTGGGGGGGGTTTTTTTGTTTTGTTGGGGGGGGGGGGGGGGTGGATTGGGTTTTGGGGGGGGGGGTTTTTTGGGGGGTTTATTTTTTGGGGGGGGGGTTTGTTTGGGGGGGGGGGGGGGGGTGGGGGGGTTTGGGGGGGGGGGGTTTGGGGGGGGGGGGTTTTGGTAGGGGGGGGGGGGGGGGGGGGGGGTAGGGGGGGTAGGGGGGGGTGGGGGTGGGGGGGGGGGGGGTTGTTGTTTATTTGTGGGGGGGTGTGGGGTTTTTTGTGGGGGGGTTTGGGGGTTTTTTTGGGGGGGGGGGGGGGGGGGGGTGGGTGTGGGTGTGGGGTTTGTGGTGTTGGGGGGGGGGGGGGTTTTGGGGGGGGTGGGGTGGTGGGTGATAGGGGGGGGGGGTTGGTGGGGGTTGTGTTGTGTTGGTTGTTGTTTGGGGGTGTGGGGGTTGGGGTTTTTGGGGTTGTGTTGGTGTTGGGGTGGGGGGGGTTTGGATTGGGGTGGGGTTGGGGGGGGGGGGGGATGGGGGGTTTTTTTGTTATGTTGTTGGGTGTTGGGGGGTTGGGGTGTGTGTGGGGGGTTTTTTGTTTAATTTGTTGGGGGGTGTAGTTGGTGTTGTGGTATTTGGGTGGGGGTGGGGGGGGGGGGGGGGGTGTGGGGGGGGGGGTGTGTGTGGGGGGGGGGTGGGGGGGGTTGTGTTGGTGTTTTGGGTGGGGGGGGGTTTTGTGTTGGTGGGGGGGTATTTTGGGTTGTGTGTTTGGGTTTGGTTTGGGGTGGGTTTGGGGGGGTTTTTGGGGAAAGGGTGTTGGTTGGTGTGTGTGTTGGGGGGTTGGGGGGTTTGGGTGTGGGGTTGGGGTGGGGGGGGCTGACCCATCAATAGCAAATAAATACGGTGCTATTAAGTCCTTGCTTTTACGAAGGTTTCACCTGGACGAGGAACACTGTAGGTTGAAATTTAAGGGAATTTTACCTGAATCTCCAAAAGATTTTGCAGGATTCATTGCGAACATACGCAATACATTTAATAGATGGGTTGAACTGGCAGAAGTCAACAAATCATACGACAAATTAGTTGATTTACTACTACGGGATAAGGTATTATCTTCGGTTAGCCAGCCATTTTTTGCATATTTGCAGGAGCGTAAACCAGGTACTATGACGAGTTAGAAAAAATTTCTTTAAACTACTGTTCGGCACATCCGAATGCAACCATTTCTAACTCCTCATTAAGAGAACCTCTACCTGTGGCGTCTAATATGGCCTACAATCATAATAACAAACAAAGACAGCACAGTGTAGACAGAAGTAGGTTCCAAAGAAATCACAATGTTAACTTTCAGAAGGGACATAATAATGATTTCAACCATAAAAATGAGTTCAACAGAGGTAGATCACGAGATAGAAATTATTCACCTCAAACAAACTACCACAATGGTCAACATAACACTAATTATAATCGATCACATACTCCCAATAATAACAATAACTGGAATGGTAATAATCATGGCTCGAGACATCGAGATAATAGTTACTATAGAGGACGACGAGATAATTCTAACAATTATACTCGGAATCGATCTCATTCTCGGGGATCATCTCATTACAACCATAATACAGGGGCGGCAGTTACAAATAATACTACCCCTATAGCTCAGGTCCCACTTGACAATAATACAACACAGTCTTCTGCTGCATGTTTTGCTATTAATTATAATGTGGCAAATAGTTGCCAACAATGCAATCTTATTTTTCAGAAGGCGAAAGAAACAGTGCTTAACTGCGGACATATTACACCAGAGGTAGGTCTTGCAGTCAACGATGGAACAGGCTTACTAATTTTTAACAGGGGATTAATTAATGGATCCGTCGTCTCAGTGCTGAGGGATTCAGGATCCACAACGATTGGTTTACGACAGTCGCTGGTACATCCTAGCTGTGCAACGGGGGAATATGTCCGTTGCATGACTTTTGGGGGAACTATTGAGTTTTACCCCACAGCTATTATTCATGTTAACACACCTTTTTTCACAGGGAACGTAAAAGTATGTATGCTAAAAAAGCCTATAGCTGATCTGATGGTTGGTCGTATACACGGCAGTAAAGATTGTACTCCAGATGAGATTATGGAATGGGAGAAACATAACCTATGCACTGGAAACGCCGTGACGACTAGAGCGCAGACTCAACTCATGGAGAAAGTTGGGATAATAAAATGGATGCAGACAACCAAGAGGAATTTGTAGTCAATTCACCTATTGACAGGGAAACATTTGCAACCAAACAAAAAGAGGATAAATCTTTAAAAAAATTTTTTAAGCTGGTTGATAAAGTTGACAATCTATCCTCAGGTAATAATAACAAACATTGGTTTGTTATTAAAAATGACATATTGATTAGATGTTTTAATGACAAATCACAAATGAAACAACAATTTATGGTCCCGTATACTTTTAGACGGTACATTCTTCAACATGCACATGACTCACATTGTGCTGGACATATGGGATATACTCGAACACGATCTCGAGTACTGTCTTCATTCTTTTGGCCAGGAGTGTCAAGAGATATTTCGCAGTATGTACGTTCCTGTACTACATGCCAAGAAGTGAAAGCACGTGGAGCTTTTCACACGGCGCCTATTCAGGCTTGCGATATCTCAGTAAGACCGTTTGACAAGATGGCCATAGATATTATTGGTCCATTGCTACCATCGGCCAGAGGACATAGATTCGTCCTTACGTGCATTGATTTGTGCACACGATGGCCAGAAGCTATCCCATTAAAGACCACCACTACCACAGATGTAGCTGATGCACTACATCTCATCTTTTCTAGAATAGGGTTTCCTAGAAAACTTTTATCAGACCATGGGTCACAGTTCATATCTGACACCATGAAGGAAGTCATGAAAACTTGGAACATTGATAGGAATTTAAGTAGTATTTATCATCCTATGAGTAATGGTGCGGTTGAAAGACTTAACCGTACACTTAAACAACTACTACATAAGGTTACTGCTAAGCACCCTCATGACTGGGACAGAGCACTCCCAGCTGTTCTATTTGCTTATCGGGAGGTACCGCATGAACAAACTGGCTTCTCTCCCTTTGAATTAGTTTTTGGTGCTCCCCAAGAGGTCCTATGGGACTAATAAAAGACTTATTAATTGACGAGGAGATGACTCAGGACACTCAGTCATCTTACGAGTATGTGATTAATCTTCGGAAGAACATTATTGAGTCTTGCCAGTTGGCAACAGCTTCTTCTGAGGCTGCAAAAGCTAAGGCTCGATCTCTACAAAATAGGGTCTCGACGATTACGCCAATTATTCCCAGGCGATGAGGCTTATGTGTTACTTCCTCACAATAACAATAAATTATTGATATCTTGGAATGGTCCTTACAAAGTCATTGATAAAATTTCCGACGTTGATTACGTCTTAGATATCAAGGGACACAAAAAGATATTTCATATTAACATGCTCAAGCAATTTCATACACGTCCTGAACACTTACAGTCAATTTTTCATGAACTAGATGACAACACAGTATCTACTTGTTATTATTCAAACTTATCTGTCATCCAGGAAGAAGAATCTTCTTTTCCTGAGGTACAGTTACCGTTACCGGTACCAGTAGTTCAACCTACTGAATCTTGGCGGGATGTAACCATCTCTTCAACGGTTACACCGCAACAGCGTCTACAGATTGCTAATCTATTACAATCTTATCCAGATGTGTTGACCGACGTCCCGGGTCGCACATCGGCTATCAGTCATGACATTACTCTCAATGATGATACACCTATTCGTGTACATCCCTATTCGGTTCCTTTACATTTCCTTGCTAAAACTACTAAGGAACTTGAACAGATGTTGTCTCTGGGAATCATTGAGACTAGTAATTCGCCATTCTCTTCTCCATTAGTGATTGTCCGGAAGAAGGACAATAACATCAGACTATGTGTTGACTATAGAAAATTAAATGCTAAGACTATAGTTGACAGCGAACCACATCCACTTATCGACGACTTACTGCCACGTCTATCCAACGCAACTATATTTAGTAAGATAGACTTAACTAAAGGTTATTGGCAGATACCACTGACCGAAAAGGCTAAGTACTACACCGCATTTTCCACTCCACAAGGTCTATACCAGTGGAATGTGATGCCTTTTGGGCTTGTTAATGCGCCAGCTACCTTCATTCGCCTGATGCGACAAATTTTATCAGGTAGACCAGACGTTATTACATATATTGACGACATATTGCTTGTTTAGTTCGTCGTTTGAGGAACATGTTTCGGGACTTAGATATGTTTTCGACACTCTAAGGAATTATCATCTAACTGCTAAACCTACAAAGGTTCAAATCGCGTGTAATGAGATAACCTTTTTGGGACATATCATTGGATCGGGATATATCCGATCGTTACCTAGTACGGTCTCCAAAATTCTAAACATAGCAGTTCCTCAGACGAAGAAACAGGTCAGGAGTTTGTTAGGACTTGTTCAATATTACAGTAGATTCATACCAAACTTGTCATCCATCACGGCTGTATTGTCTTCATTGTTAAAAAAAGACATGCCGGTGAAGGTGACATGGACTGGTATATGCAATGAAACTTTCAACAAAATTATAAATTTGTTCTCGCGTGAACCAATTTTAAGACTTCCCGATGCTTCCAAAAGATTTTTCTTACGAACAGATGCTAGTAACTACGGCATTGGTGCATGCCTGCTCCAGAACCATGATGGCGTTCTACATCCTACCTTATATATTTCAAGAAAGCTAAAGCCGGCAGAAACAAAGTATTCCACAGTGGACAAGGAACTTTTATCTGTTATATGGGCAATAACTAAACTTGAAAAGTTTTTGCTTGGTGCTCCATTCACCATACAAACCGACCAACGTGCTGTAGCATCTTTGCGTCGATCTAACCACAAGAGCCCAAAACTCGCCAGATATGCAATCATCCTACAGCCATTTGAATTCTCCATTGAACATATTCCTGGCACTGAAAATATTGTGGCGGATGCGTTGTCACGTAATCCTATTGACGACGAATGATCAACATTGACATTCCTAAAACACGTCAATCATCACTACATTGGATATAACGAAGTATCAACTATAAGGGAACTAACCTTGCCTTCAATTTAATATTTATAAACACTATATGCATCACAGAATTGAACTAAAGACAATCAAGGTATACATATTGACATTGAAACTTCGTCTAACGTCCATACACAATATATGAATATTCGTTGAACAATCATGGAACAATATCTGACGACAAGTCGAACTTATTATCCTATGTGCACTTAATTCTTGGATGCTGGGATAAATGACATTTCTTTCCAACGTAAACGTTTGAACATTTTTGCCTAAAAGAATTCATCAGGATCAAGACTATCCTATACTAATTAATTAGTTAACTTAACTTCTTAATTGAATTATTATCAATAAAATGAAATGTGAGAAAAAAATGAAATGAAAAAAACAAAAAAGAGAACGAAATATAAAAAGAAGAAATTATGAAAAGAGAAAATAAATCTCACACAAGTATTAGATTAATATTTTTTTTAATGTACATATACGTTATTTAGTTAGTTAAATTAGATAGTTATTATTCACTAACACTTAACACACCCAATTAAGTTAAACTTATATTCGAATTTCTTTCTATTTCTTCTCACTTATTTTGTCTTTTCTTCTCTCATAACATCGCGTTATATTAGAATCTTAATAATTTAACTCTTAGTTTAATTAATTAATTTAATTTTAATTAGTCAAATTAATTCCTATATGACATACTAATACGACAGACCTTACTTTAATTTAATTCTATCATTCACTATTAACATTGGACATTTTATTTAGTTGATATAATAATATGTATAATATTGATATATAATGTGATTATTGTTAGATGACTATGACAAATAGTTAGTTGACATGACCGCGACACGGTTCTACTCAGAACATCGTCGGCCATATGTCACGATTGTATTAAATTTTTTTTGAAAAATTGTTAAGTCGGATAGATCTTGAAAAAAAAATCTATCGATTTTTTTTTCCCCGGTGTACAGGGAATTGTTACGGTATATGATATTAACGCCGTCTGCTAAAGGTTAGCGGACGTGCAAATGTAAAGGTTAAGACATTTAATATATTGCGATAGATGTTTCAATTATTGAACGCTCCATACACGATCGATTATGACGTGTCTAGCGTTGTTTGGGTCACAGTCGGTAACTAGGAGACGCTACCCATTGTTACTTGACCGCCAAGCTGAATAGCTGCGTTTTGTTAACCTTCCAATTCAATGGCATGATATAGCCATTTATATGTGCATTATGATGGACCAGGGTCAGTCCTAGAACTCTACATGAGAGGAAACTTATGGAGGTTAGTGATTAACTAAATCCTTGGAAGGAGAAAGATAATCGTCTACTTTATACGAAGTAATTAGACTCACAGTCTCACTGTCGGCATGTAGCCATTCTATCTGCGCGTGCATATAGCTGTGATGTTCTGACGACAATTACTGCATTGTATCCTTAAACGGACATTGACATGTAAAACAGCAGTCTACGCTATTGATTGATTGATGCATGTACCTCATGTGTGAATTGAACTGTTTATGTATGTGTGTAATCCATATTAAATTGTGAAGGACTCGAACCGGAGGCATTATTGATTGAATCACGTTACACCATTCAATCTTATGAATTATGTATTTTATATCAAGTTGCTGAGTTAATAAGATGAACAGTTGTTTACATCTTGATGCCAAGTTCAGGCATTACGACAACCCAAAGGTGAGGTTCACCCCATTCGCGTACGAATATTAGCACGATCAGAATTCAAGCAACACAACCAGTAACCACACACGAAAGTCCTTCAACAGGGACATAACAAAATATACCATATAAATATGCTCAAACAATTTCATACTCGTCCAGAACATCTACAGGCTATTTTTCACGAACTAGATGACACATTAGTACCTACATGTCACTATTCTAATCTGTCAGTTATTTAGGAAGAAGAATCTTCTTTTCCTGAGGTACAGATGGCGTTACCTGTACCTATAGTACAATCTACTGAATCTTGGCGGGACGTAACCATCTCTTCTTCGGTTACACCGCAACAGCATCATCAGATTGCTGATCTTCTACAATCTTACCCAGATGTGTTGACCGACGTTCCAGGTCGCACATCAGTAATTAGTCACGACATTACTCTTAATGATGATACACCAATTCGTGTACACCCTTATTCTGTTCCACTACACTTTCTTACTAAAACTACTAAAGAACTTGAGCAGATGTTGTCTTTAGGGATTATTGAGCCTAGTAACTCTCCATTTTCGTCTCCATTAGTCATAGTCAGAAAGAAGGACAACAACATTAGACTATGCGTGGACTATAGGAAACTAAATGCTCAGACTGTAGTTGATAGCGAACCACATCCACTTATTGACGATTTACTTCCACGTCTATCCAACGCAACAATATTCACTAAGATAGACTTAACTAAAGGTTATTGGCAAATACCACTAACCGACAAAGCAAAATACTACACAGCGTTTTCCACTCCACAAGGTCTATACCAGTGGAACGTGATGCCTTTTGGGCTTGTTAACGCTCCAGCAACCTTTATTCGCATGATGCGAAATATCTTATCAGGTAGACCAGACATCATCACATACATCGACGACATATGCTTATTTAGTTCGTCATTTGAGGAACATTTTTCAGGGCTTAAATGTGTTTTGGAAATACTCCGGGATAATCATTTAACCGCGAAACCTAAAAAAATACAAATTGCGTTTCAAGAGATAACCTTTCTGGGGCATATTATTGGAGCGGGACGTATTCAAACGGTTCCTTGTACGGTTTCAAAAATCTTAAAATTATCAGTTCCTCAAACGAAGAAGCAAGTCAGGAGCTTATTAGGGTTAGTTCAATACTACAGCAGATTCGTACCCAACTTGTCATCCATCACGGCTGTCTTGTCATCATTGTTGAAGAAAGACATGCCGTTGAAAGTGACATGGACAGACGAATGTGACAAAACGTTTAATAAAATTTTGCATATATTTTCAAATCCACCTATTTTGAGACCACCTGATGCTTCTAAAAAGTTTATCCTTCGTACAGATGCCAGTAATTATGGGATTGGTGCTTGTCTGCTCCAATGTCACGAAGGCATACTACATCCGGTTCTTTACATCTCACGTAAACTTAAGACTCCAGAGATTAAATATTCAACGGTGGACAAAGAATTACTGGCCGTCGTATGGGCCATCACCAAGTTAGACAAATTCCTCTTGGGTGCACCCTTCGTGATCCAAACAGATCAGTAGGCGGTGGCATCGCTACGCCGTGCCAATCATACAAGCCCCAAGCTAACAAGATTCGCCATTCTCCTCCAGCCTTTTGAATTTATCATCGAATATATATCAGGCACAGAGAATATCGTGGCAGATGTATTATCTAGAAATCCTTCAGATGTCGATGTATGAACACTTAAACGCTTCGAATAAAGTAACGAAAGTACCTATAATAAGAGACAGAATCCTATCGTTAAACTCTCGACTTGTGAATGAAACGTCAACTACAATTCAAATAAATGGTTATTAGAGACATGCGTCATACGAAATGAATGAAAGCAAGAGACATTGAGTTCGTATTTACGCTGGGACTTTGGTTAGTGTCCATTCATGCTACAACTAGTTGCAACAAAGTCGGAAAGAATATATGAATTCAAATTGGACAAATTTTGTTATGTGACATGACTAATTGAACATTGTGAAAACTTCAATTCATTCAGGATTGGAACAGTTAAACAGTTTTCGAATGGAACATTATGTAGATCGTAATGGAAAATAACGACGTCTGGATCGTCATATCCAATATTACTTAGTTCTAATTATTGATTAAATTAATAAAGAAATAAAATTAAATTGAAATGTGTGAAAAAAAAATATGAAAATGAACTATGAAAAAAAAGGTGTAACAAAGAAAACAAATGAATCTCACACAATGCTTAGATAATATTCTTAGATGTAATTAGTAATATGATAATGATATAATATATTATTATTTAATTAATTAATTTAAGTATTTAGTGAGACAGATATTTAATTTCAAACTTATTAATTTTATACCTTAGTTTTCTACATTTCACTTGTCCTTACTCCTCATTTGTCTTTTTCTTATGACATCTTCTTTCACTTTCGTTAATTAGATTTTCAATAATTTGACTACTTACACATACACTATGAGTAATTAGTTTAATTTTAATTGGTTATAATAATTTCATGACATCTCACCTTCTTACTTAGTTAACACTTACATTAATTAATTAGTTAATGACTGTTGACAATCCTTTAGGTTATTTAACTTACATGTATAGCATGACTGTCAATATGTTACATGATTATATATTATCGACATGACCACGACACTGTTCTAGCCAGAACATCGTAGACCATATGTCGGGTTTTTGTTAAATTTTTCATATGATAATAGATTTTTTTTTCCCGGTGGACAGGGAATTGTTACGGTATTTTATTGAAGCCGTCTGCTATGTTTGGCAGTGTGCTATTTCTAGGGTCACAGCGTTTAATATAATTTGAGATTAAGAATTCGCGGTCTATTGAACGCTATGTACACGATCGATTTATGACGTGTTAGCGTTGTTAGGTCACGCATCGTGACTGGGATACGAGACCCGTTTTACGTTGACCGTCAAGCTGTGAAGACGCGTCCTTTAGACGTTCAGTGTTAGGCATTGTATTGCCACATATTTATATAAGTACTTCGAAGTAGGGACTCAGGGTCAGTCCAAATGTATGTGAATAAATAATATAATAGGTTAGTATATAACCAACATCTAGGAAGATTATTTCAGTCCATATGATTAGATTTATCAGACGCATACGCTCATTGTCGGTCGTTGGAAACCCCAACTACGCGTGCACACAGCTATGCTGTTCTGGCGATGTTGATTCAATTTTACTGGACACGGACTGAGAATATGATATGGATTCCCAATGTACTCAAGTATGGATGTATGCTATTAATGAATAATATATGTCATGTCTTCATCCGTTGTTTCGTCAATAAACGTTTTGGACTCAAGCAAAAACTTACCCACATTACTTCGGTTACGCTTGGTTGCTTCAACTTGAGTATTGATTGTTGTTTGACCTGATGAACTCTTTTTCATATGAAGTTTATAATAATGATAATGAGGTTCGTACGGAACCAATGTTTCCTTGGACATTCAGTAATCGATAAAAAAATCTATGTCTGGACATTAACTGAGATAATGATGAATAACCAAGCATACATATTTAAACAATACTAATAGAATGAAAGACCCAACGAACACGAACCGAACCCATGGCAACATACTCACATAAGCTTATCTTCATCCACTCCTCTTTTCCTTGAACATAAACAAACGAAGTTGTTTACCAACTTTCGCGACCTGCCAGTCATAACTGTGTGGCGAATCAAGTTTGTTTATCAAGTTTCTCACGCGAGCTGATCTGTCAATCATCGGATACCTTATAGACCGCACGTGAAAAACACCGGACCTTTTTGAAGTAGACGCAAGGGCAAAAATCTTTCCCCGAGTACTCTTTGATGTTCGTACACAGAGGGAAAACCCCTAGCTTTGATCTTCAGATACGGGCAAAATCTACGAGAACCCCGTTACACGGAATTAAGGCTTTGATGGCGGTCGAACGCCAGAGAAAAGCCGACCGTAAACTTTTATCTGGGGGGACTCATGTTTTATGGTTCTCTGCTATACACTATAGTGTGAAAAGCAGCATCATCTATAGATCAGAGCAACCATGATGATATATAACTGTGTCTTCCTAAACCAGCTATCAGTCGTCACTCAGAATTTTTGGAATAGTCTAAGCACGCAGTAGCAAGCACCATTTCGCTAAATGTGTTAATAGCATTCGTGGGGATCTTTTCATGAGGATTTTCTGGTAATAGAAATGAGTGCTTAAGTGTTAAAGTGTTAAAGCTTCTACCATTATAATTCACTTAGAGTTCTAGCTGTTAAAACCAGTGAAATAACAACGCGTAGCTATTTTATAACAGAGGTTCAGTTTTAATGTTAATTTTACCACTCGCTTTCTAACACAAGAAGAGACGTTTTAGTTGACTGAATATGTGCTAGGTGCGACTTATAGTGACAGAATAGAATTCACGTTATATTTCATTTTGTGTATTTTATAGTAAGTGACTATTATTTAATACCATACGGTGACAAACAGACTCCGACAATGTATTAGCTATAAACGACAGGCGATATTTATGTAAGTGCGCGTATGGACAATTGACTAATAATTGACATTGTACGCTGATCGTTGACCGGGAGCAGGAGGGGTAGAGCTGCATAACTCAGCCAAACCTGCACTCGCTAAGCGACGTGCGATAAGATAGGCTAAAGTCATCGTGTGCCTTTTAAGTTAATCAGGACTGACGGAGTGGATAAGAGTTCGTCTTGTCCCCGTCCATGTATATATATATATAGCTATATAAAATAGTAGCATTTTTTCCATAAATGTTTTGTTTATTCCACGTAGACCTGATCAAAGGGCGTCCAGCGGTCTTTTGCTTCATTTACTGATTGGTTAATGTTGTTTTTTTCTTGGCCTGTGCGTCCGCAAGTTCATTTGTGAACAGAATTGGCCAAAGAGACAAAGAAACGTTTTAACATTTGTAAATTTAACTGGACTTATAAAGGCCAGCAATATTTATTCAATTTTATCAGCCCACTGGGGTTGTACAGAACAATAACATTATCTGACGACTGACAGTCGTATTCAAGTGTACCATCCTCAATTTACGCTGTTTCAGAATCGGCCCTCACCATAGAGCCAGCCGATAGGATTACCATCATTTATCAATTGTAACAGTTTTTTTGCAACCAGATGTTTCCCAATACTGGAAGTATTTTCCTCTGTTTACTGTGAACCCAAGATCTCGGTTTTCTACACTAACTATTCGAAGTGACATTTGTTCATCCAGGAATAAACCACCAAATTTGGCTTCGAACTCCTTAATCTTATTCGTTGGGGGATGGACTGGGGACAATTTGGAAGATAAAAACACTGACAATTTGTATATTCAGGAACCATTGTAATTCGTAAGGGATATCACCAAGAATAGGTAAGCGTGATTGAGTGGCCACTGTATAATAGAGAGAGTATGACAGAGAGAGTGAATATTTTTCTTTTTTACAGGAATTGTATCATCCTAGATTTTGCTTAAAATTGTTTACTTTACTGGGTAGCATTTAGTAGTAACTTGTTTCTTTACTGTCTATTCTGTAACATAGTGCTAACCTTTGACCTTTGGGTTATTAACTTTTTGGGTTCTATTCTCAAGAGGGGGAGGGCACATTTATTCTGTTATTTCCTATGTATGGAAATCTGATTTTATTTTATTTGTCTTTAGATATTCGATGTTGTCATCAAGTTTAATGATAATAAACAACAAAAGAAACTTAACTTTGTGTGTTGGTCAGACCCATACCCAATTAACAGTAGTTTTTCACGTTTGTGTGTCTTGTTGTCACATAGCTGTGTGTGTGTATGTGTAGTTAAACTCATATTTATATGTATGGGGAGTGAAAGATTGTCTTGTACTAAATTATAGTCGTATAGATAGGCTGGACTAGAGAAACTTACTCATTTCAGAGACAGATCTTCTCCTTAAAATATTCCCCCGTGAAATCTACTTCTCACACCTTTATTTCTCACGTACTTATCACCATTCACTCTACTCAGACGAGACCATAAATAACTCTCAAACCTACCTGTACGACAACCATATCGGTATGACGTCACTTCCTTTATTAGTGAGTAATTCCGTATAAAATTATCAGAAAAGGAGCCCTGTCGAGCTTATGTAAGACCTACATAAATGTTATGAATTTTAATCATAACATCACCCCCCCCCCCCCCCCCACCGGCCGCAAAAATAATGAAAACAGGGTTTTCTTTTTTTCCGTGGTGTGAGTATAACATCACTAGAGTGAAAAATGGTAACATCAAATTTCACTGTAAGTAAGAACTAGAATAGCACCCAGGTTTTGCCATAGGGCAGGCAATTTAACACAAAAAGTGTGGACAATGGTTTTGGAACCGTCGCCAATATCTCCTCAAGGACAAAATCCTTTTAACGGCAACGTGAGGTCGCCATGACTAAGTGTTCACAACACATTAAAAAATGATGGTAGCAATACACACACTCACATACCTCACACAGTCCAATAACACTTATCAGTCAAGTCCAGTTTCAGTTGTCAAATAAGTAACAAATGAATTAAAAGCAATAATGCAAAGTATTATAGAACACACCAATTTTTAAAAGCGTAAATAGATGAAATTAGGCAAACAATCATATTAGTAATGTAAATGAATGCATCATCATACGCGAAAAGATTAAAGTCATGTGTACATCTTGAGTACTTGAAATAAAATGTATACTGTGGTGTCAATTTAAAAAAATAAAATTTAACAACATGACGAAGTTGTGTGCTCAATCAGGTGAAATTACGATGATGACTGGTATAATTTAAGAACTTGTTGTTAAAACAATTAAAATGTTCAATTATATAATTAGTGTGAGTGTTGTACCAAGCTAAGTCAAATACAGAATCTCATCAAACAAATTAAAAGTAATCAACAGGTAATAAAAGCTCCGTATTTAAAACATGAACATTACACTGTCATCCGTACTGGTTGACTAATAACCAACTAAAGTTCCTCGAAAATATTTATAATCGCGCAGAAAGTCTATGTCCATGATTATCCTCCACGTTATAATGTAGGTTCCTTTAAGAATTAAAGTTAATCACTATTGTTCCATGTCCATCCTGATACAGATCAATTATCGCACGTTCGGATTTATTAAGTTATGTCCCTTTGTCCATGAGAGGCAATCATGAGTTAAATCCCCTAACTTTTGTTCAGTGTTCGGAAACTGGAATAAATACATCTTCGCATTCAAACGACTCAACTGTCAGATTATTCGTAGTCCATCAATTAATGTGTGTTTTATGCACATAAACCGTGTATGGAAACAGTCAATAAGGTTCAAGACATCCATGTGATGAGCTGAGCAAAACGAGTTACAACTTGCAATTGACGATCTCAGGATTCATCATCATCATGTGCTGAGAGATCATGGTCAATACATGTAAGCACTGTCAATAGAGTGACTGAGCGATTTCTTTCACTTTTTTTCATGAAGCAATATGATAGATTTCAAACTTGGTGTTCATCACACGGTATGTTTATATATCCTCTTTAAGAAGCAGTAATAATTCATTAGATTCAAGCAAGAATAAGCATCGTCAGCAAAATATGTGCATATATGGTACACTGTCTATTGGTCAACTTGCGCAGAAGTAAGTTGATAAGTTTGCCGTAACGTCACATCAGAATTGCATTTGCAGTGTTGTTAAAAAATGCATAGTAACACCAGACGGCGGAACACGCAAAGACATCAAGAACAGAATGAATAAAGCGAGAACAGCCTTTGCTAGTCTAAGCAACATCTGGAAGTCCTCTCAGTACAGCACAAACACCAAATTGCAATTATATGAGAGCTGTGTACTTTCTGTGCTTCTCTATGGTGCGGAATGCTGAAGAGTAACAGAGAAGGAAATGTCGAAATTGTCCTCTTTCCACACAATCTACTTAAAGAAAATTCTCCGAATATTATGGCCGAATACCATTACCAATCAAGAGCTCGGAGCAACCAAGAGGATATGCACACCATTTTAGCTGGCAGACGCTGGAGCTGGGTTGTCCACATCCTCAGAAGAGATCCTGATGCCATCACAAGAACAGCTATGCTAGGGACCCCTGAAGGAAAGCCAAAGAGAAGCCGACCTAAAGCAACTTGGACAGAGAACTGTTTAGGCCGAGATGCAAAGAATAAACCAGAGCTGGGGCACTGCATGAAGGATGGTTGGCGACCGAGCTAAGTGGAAGTAGTTTGTTGCTGCCCTACAAGATGCAACCAGGCGTGATGGCCACTGACTGCTTTGACAGTCGGTGGCTAAGGATAAAAGAAGAAGAAGACAAAATCCCGAACATTCCATGAAAGGTTCAATAGGAGCTTAAGATTTGCCAGGAATTCTTCAAAATCTTGGTCTTTGCTCTGTAGGGTATTGTGGAAAAAGGTCCGGTAGCCCTCTTCTGTTTTGTAATACTTGTTCAAAAGCTCCTCCTTCACCTTATCATAATTCAACCGATCACTCAAAGGTCAGGAAAAATAACTCTCTAACGATGGCCCCGTTAACATGTCACTCAACATACTACTCCACTCTTCTTTCTTCACTTTCAAAGAGACAACCTTAGTTTAAACCTTAGCAGAACGTAGTCTAATGAGTCAATCGCATCGTTAAATGAAGGAATGTGTCGCTTAAATGTGAGCTTCTTATCAGCAGGACTTGATGATCCCAACCATCTCCAGTTGGATTTGTCTGAGAGAAACCACTTTGTCTACCTCAATTTTTTTGGTTCGTTTCTACCTCCATTTTCTGTTTCTGTAGTTCTAATTTCTCAATTTCCTTGTCGGCTTCTCTTTCTCAACATCTGCCTTCTGTTTCTCTTTGTCAGCCTCCAACGTCAGTATTGTTTTCTGTAATTCTCTGTCTTCGTACCTGTTCGTTAACAAGTAGGATCTTAGAGCTTAAAGCTCAAAGCGATGCCTCTGGAGTTACTATTTTCTAACTTTTAGAATTCACTTTCAGTCCTATGACCTGTCCTATATTGGAATCCTAATGTCTCGTGGTCCTAGCTGTCTATGATTTCTCCTTGACAAAATTTTAACTCTGTGCGTAATTCTAAATATGCTTAAGGTTATTTGCAAAACTTTCGCTTCCACGCACATGTTCCTTCTTTAAGGAAAGATCCATTCAGTAGAAGTTCAGTTGAGCATTCCAATACCAAACCAACTGCCAATAAGCGATTGATTTTTGTAGTGGTTTCTTCCACCCTCATTTATAACCTTACTCCACTGTAACACAAGATATTCCTCTTACATGTTATTTTCGAAATCGTCTGCATACTTCATGACCATATAAGTTATTGTTACTTCAGTGTCGCCTGTCATGTTTTGCAAATTCACTACATCACCGAAGTATCACTGATAATCTCTTCCAAAATGTCACTTTCTCATAGTTCTTTATTACAACAAAGTTCTATTCCGGAAATGTTAAAACATTTCTCATATTCCGCTCCTCTCCATCTGGTCATGTCTCCAAGTTAACACATTATCTTCAAATACCGTCTGTTATCCATATTGGAAAACCTGAGCAACATGGTCTATTGACAATTTTATCCGGCCATGTTCAAAAATCAAACGTTCGTTATCTACATTCTCCGACACAGATCTTGGTTTGTCTCCACATCTCAGCCGGAGCCAAGGAGATATGTATCACTAATCCATCAAGTGTTGACGCTTGATCTAACAAACGCACTGACGTGGCTGCAGAATCAGTCAAGCGATCAGGTAACCATGGTTGGTTGATAAGATAGGACCAGATAACCTCTATCAATGAAAGTGTAAGCAACAATACTGGAAGAATAGGCATGTAGAAGGAATGGTTGAGTAACGCTGCCGGAGAGGAATGAAGACAAGACAAAAAGGACGAACAATTTCGTCACATTTTCCCAAGTAACAGCGCTATCTCATTTTTTTTTTCTTGCATTCATCTGTTTTAGTACATAATTACATTTATTGATTAGCAAACTTCTTCCCTTTGTGGACGTTTTTACTTCGGTCGTAAAGTATATTTGTGATTTAACGTTATAGAAAAATTTAACGATAACCATTGGGTAAGACATAAATAATGCTAAATTGGAGATTATATGCAGCACAATTATGCACAAGAGAGAAGGTAATACTAAAATTAGCGATACAAAAAAAACAACGCTTTGAAAACTTAATAGTGTACCTCTAGATTCCAACTTCCGAAATGCGAAGGAGACCACTCAAGTCATGAATTTATCCCACAGCAATGACTACATGCAGTTTCATTTTTATCCGCTCACTGTCAGTTTGAATTAGTATGACATAAAAAAAGCATTAAAATGTACATGCATCTAGCCCAGTGTTTCTCAAGCGGTGTGCCGCGACACACTAGTGTACCGCCGCGCCTATCGAAGTGTGCTTCAAAAATTTTATTAATTTACTACATCAAGTATATTTTTAGTGATCATGTAATATAAAGCTGATCATACAACTTGGGAGCAGAGGTTAGTGCACATGGTTCGATCCCCAGTTGAGGTGGGATTTTTTGGACCACAAACGGCTTCGGGGTCGACCCGGCCTCGTGAGTTGGGTACCAGAACAACTCTGGGAAGGTTAAGGCGACCGGCGTAATGCTGACCACATCACCCCTAGTGTGCCGATGGTCAAGAAAATATGGGCCTAACACCATATTCCCAATATGCCCCAATGGGCGTGTAACGGGATCCTTTACCTTCACCCTTTTTTACAGCTTGAATTCATGCAATAATAACTGCTTTGAACAAAAATCGATATACTTCACAATTATTTTAAACAATTAAAAGAAAATCGAATTGTGAGTTTTCTTTATCCTGAAGTACCCACAAATTAGTGTATTTAATTTAGTATATATCACTGTAATTTTTTATTCAGGCGCGGGCTCATATAGGTGTGCCGCACATTTTTAGAAAATTGAGAAGTGTGCCGTGAACACAAAAAGGTTGAGAAACACTGATCTAGCTAAAACCCGCCAAAACACTTTAGTTCCTTAGCTGACTGCGTCAACAGTGAATTATTTGTCCAGTATCTTAAAAAAAAGTATGTAATCGTAACATAAAAACTTCACAGGCATTTCCTCAGTCGCAAAATACTCTTCTCTAAGGGTTCTCAAATTGGGGTGCACGTACTTCTGGCGATAACTCGAAGCGTACGAGGGGTTACCTAGAAGGTTGCGTCTAAAATGGCGGATTTTCATGTGGCTTAGTTGTTAGTGAGGAGCTGTGATAGTGCAATGGTTAGTGCACTGGCTTCCTAGCTCTGTGGTCCATGGTTCGATCCCCAGTTGAGGTGGGATTTATTTTAGACCTCAACCGGCACCGGGGTCGACCTAGCCTCATGAATTGGGTACCACAGTAACTCTGGGAAGGTTAAGGCGGACGGCATGATGCTGACCACATCACCCCTAGTGGGCCGATGGTCAAGAAAATATGGGCTAACACTATATTTCCAAAATGCCTCAATGAGCGTGTACCGGGATTCTTTCAACTTTTTCAGTTGTTAGTAAAATGTTTATTAACTATTCGAGAAATCAATTACATTTGCAATATTTATAATTCTATTGTTAAAAGGGGGGTGTGTGTGCAGTAGAAGTTGGGACTTAACAGCTACAATTCGGATGCCGTAGCGTGATTGGCAGAGCAAATTCTCTGTCGCTGAGATCTGTATGAGGCTCGGGCGGTGGGGAAATTAGTTGGGTCAGTATTAATATGGGTCCAGGTTCACACACAGAGCACAATACACTTGCACAGGCAATTAAGGAAGATGGAGATTCACGGAAATGTTTGTTGTTGTTGTGATATTGTACTGGAGCAAAGTGGTGGTATTTATTTTCTACTTAACTATCTTTTAATTTGTATCTCACACCGTCCAATCATGGATAAATGTAAGAGGGACAATGAGAAAGTTAAAATATACTGAGAGAACAGAAAATCCTGAGAAAACATGAAAATATTAGCCAAGAACATCTCAGTATTACAGACCAATGGGCAGTTGTGCTCATGGCGATTCATACAGTCAGTCTATGAGCTCATCGGCTCTAGATGAAAACCAGACAAAACCAAGACATTATCTGAATGATTATGTGAAATAAGGCTGCTTTTATTGTGGTGAGGAGCGGAATAAAATCTGTATGTGTTTATTATGTGAACAGAAACTCAACAATAACTATGTGAAACTCTCTCTCTCTCTCTCTCTCTCTCTCTCTCTCTCTCTCTCTCTCCCTCTCTCTCTCTCTCCCTCTCTCTCTCTCTCTCTCTCTCTCTCTCTCTCTCTCTCCCTCCCTCTCTCTCTCTCTCGCTCTCTGTTGATGGGACATTCTGAAAGGTCTTTGGGGTCGTCCACATATGACGTCACGCAAATTTTGCCATTTTTTAAAACCCGAAAGTCCACATTCGTCCAAATGAAACCCAGACTTCCTTGTTACCCCCCCCCCCCCCCGTCACAAAAACCAAGACCCCCCCCCCCCCCCCCCACCCCCCCCCACCCCCCCCCCCCCCCCCCCCCCCCCCCTTTCATCCCAATTTTTTTTTTAGCTGTAATACTCGAAAGCAACATCACAATCGAAGTTAGTTAACTAATCATCATCATCGTAAGCAGCAAATGCTTTATGCCAAGTTTTCCTGTCCTGTGCCATCAGTTCACGGTCTTTCCATATTTTCTTCATATCTGTCTCCAGTTCTCTTCTAAATGAGTTTCCTGGTCTACGTCTGCCTCTCTTACCCTGAGAATTCCAGAATAAGGTCTGCCTGGTAAAGCTGTCAGCAGGTTTGCTCACTGTCTATTCTAGTCATCTCTTGCGTCTTCTTCTTCTTAAGCCTTGTTCTTCTGACACTTGTCTAGTACGTGTCATCAGTTCCCCATTAGTGATCACTACAATCCTTCTATGTTAGACAAGCACCCATTTATGACAGAGTTAGTGGTTAAAGCACAGGCCTTTCGCGTGAAAGGTAGCGAGATCAGGCCTCACGCGGGAAAGGTAGCGAAATGGAAACATCATGCTACAGTCTACCCAGCTGTAAATGAATACTTGACTCTGCTCTTGGGTTAGGAAAGGCAAAGGCAGCGAGAAGACAAACTGTTTACTCGAAACTCGACATAGTATTCTGAAATTTCTAACACGTCACTCCCCTACGTCAGTATCTACTATGGGACAACCATTTTTACCCTTTTATGAAAGTCTTAAATTTCGTTGTTTATTTTGTTGTTCTCCACGTTAAAGCCATACAATAGGACTGACTTGACATTTGAGTTGAAGATTCAAATTTTTGTGTTGGACTTGCACAGAAAGTTCCTCTAGTTTTCTGTATTCTTATTTTGATATCATTTGTCTGTCCTTGTAGTTTTGGTTATTGTTTTTCCCTGCATTTTACTATTTCTCTTTGTTTACTACTTCACAAACTAGCATTCTCTCATGAATTATGTTGTCTGTATCTGTTTCCAAGACAATTCTTCATTTTGTTGTGATGTTTCTTCATATGTAGTTTTGTTATTGTTTCCTGCATTTACTCTCATTATCTTTGTTTTCTCCCTGTGTATTTTCACACACACTTGCTGTGGCGTCTCATGAATTATTTTTATTTTGTCTTGTATCTGTTTACGGTTATGTACAGAAGAGCCAGTTCATCTGCTAAATTGTTAACTGTACGTTAACAAGTTCAGACAAAATAATCTTTTAAATAAAATAGTGTTTCATTAATCCGGCTTTTACAAAGATTTTCCCTTTCATGTGCTGCGTCCCAGCACGACACATGGCCCAACCTATGTAGTACCCAACTAAAGGCATTTGCATTTTATTCCCCACACCACCCACACATATAAGCATGTACGCGCGCGCGCACACAGATATTGTAAATCCTGACATCAATTGGTTCAACTCGTTTATCGTAGGTGTCTTTGATCTCACCAGACTAGTCGCGATGGTGGTAACGTGTTACTGTTTTTCAAATCTAATTTTATACTCTACCGTTTATTTAGTCTGCATTTTGTTTTCAGAGTTGTGAATTACATAATTTAAAAAAGAAACATATAGTTAAAACAATTTTAACCAGTTAAAGATAATAACAATTATCAGATATTTCAGCGGAGATAATAATATCAAAATAGGTGTTACACAAGGGAATTCTTAATAAAAGTTAAATATTACGGATAACAGTTCAATATTGCGGATAAAAGTTCAATATTGCGGATAAAAGTTAACTATTGCAGATAAAAGCTAAAACACCACTGATAAAAGAAGCGAGTGCGACTAGTATATTTGTGTGTGTCGTCACACTTTTCCAAACCCCCTCCCCCTATCATCACACTTCGTCACAAAATTTTGGACCCCCCTCCCCCCCCTCCTCACTGCGTGACGTCAAATGTGGACGAATCCTTTCAACAGATTCACGGATTAAGTCTATTTTTTATTGTTGGAGTCAGATGAATACTTACATGTTTGTTGAGTTTATAATTTTAAGAGTAGTGATTATTCTTACGTATTATAGTGGTATTAATTTATTATGCCGTACATACATTCAAAACAAAACAGAAAACACCAAATTCTTAGCGTTCTATGCCTACGATAATCTTAGGAGAGTACCTGAGAATCTCATCGACCATCTAGTGGGTACCTCGGCCAAAAGAGGTCGAGAACAACTGATGTACCTATTTCTTTTAGCCAAATAAAAACTCTAAACTAGTCTCCACTATATCAGGAGAGATTCTTGCGAGGCAGCAATGTAGATGAGTTTTCATATATTTTATTAATAATTGTCTGTACTAGCAGTAATATATTCAGTGGAGCACTTACAATGTTCCAACATAAATCCCGAGAACAACATAGTTTTATGCAGGATGAAAGGGACAGAGAGAAGCTTGACGCAAATGTACAATATATCATGATAAAATATAGCTTCATTAGGTAAACTATGACAAAACTAGTCGTTTAGGTGCCTAGACACTTGCATGACCCCACGAAACTTCGTCTTGTTTTTGTTCTCAAGCCATGAGCTTCAAGGAAGAAACGCGGTGGGAGCGGTGTCTTTTCGCGAATGTTGAGCAACCACGTTTGTAACAGACCATGGCCAATCAGCAGTGTAATTATGGCTAATGTAAAATGGAGTATATCAGTCCACTGTGCTTAACGTCAAGTGCGTAAAGATAGTTTAGCCATGTTTGTTGTAGAGTGCTTGATGATGTTTGCTGAAGTTGTAAACTGTATTAGTGTGGTTGGGTGTTTGTTTGTTTTTTTTTGTCACATTTTCTTTTCTAGAAACTTTCTGGACTACAATATGTTTACATTTCCCTCACTCGTCTTAGGCTTATTTTCTCCTGAATTTTTCCTTTCGAGATCATGTGAGGTGTTATCTTTACATTCATTTCTGTTATCTTCCTAACCACAATCTTCTTCATGTAACATGCCAGTTGGCCTAAGTAAGCAAGTCCCGCTACGCCTTTCTGTTCCCGGTGATTTTGATCAGTTCTGTTGTTGACTTTCTTCCATGTTAAACTGCCCAATATTTTCTCTTGTTATCGTCCTCTGTTTCCTTTAATAATTTAAATGAAGCTTTTACAATGCAGGACCTTTAAAATGCAATACAGGAAAAAGCAAATATATTAGCACTGTGGTAATATTTTTAGATATAGCTAGTGTCTATGATGAATGCTGCACAGAAGGTGATCTATCAAATTCTACTTTAGCACTTCACTTCAATTTTTACACTCAATCTGGAAGCCTGTTCCTTCCACATTCACATTTAAATATCCTCACTGCCACAGTGGGTTTGTTAGAGAATATATCTAGTGCTTTTAGTATTGCCACAATCTCTACAGTGAAAATGGATGTATATTCTTTGACACTATATTCTTTTGACATATTCCGTATTGCAATATATATTCCTATCCCTAATTTGCAATTTTCTCCCTTAAATCCATTTGTGTATACAGTAATGCTATCCTTTGAAATTTTTTGTATATATGATTTGGCTGTGTTTTTAATATTTTCTATATTATTTGCTTTCTTAAGTACTTCTACGAGGTGGTAGTCCATGTCTGGTTTCTTGATCTCCCAGGGTGGAATCACTGGCTTGTATTCACAACTGTTATTAATTGATGTAATTAATGTACCCAGATGGACAATTTTCTCCATACACTTCCATCCTGTAGGGTATCAATTGGTATTCTTTGGATTGACCCCAGTTGCTAATCGACATTTAGTAAAAGCTGTATATGCTGGGTGAGACTTATCTAACATAACTTTGTTCATGTAATTTAGTCTTAACTCCTTTCTCCGTAAATCCAAGGGTAGAATTCCTAAAGCCACCTCTAGAGCCCCACTGATGTTGATTGCACCTGCACAGTCAAATGTTATACTTCCATAATCTATTTTTCCTCTAATAAAAAATTTATAAAACGTGAACATGGTCTTAGTGCTTGCACCCCATCCATTACCTGTCAAACATCTTAACAACTTAGTCAATCTTCTGCAAAACTCCACTAGTTTATCTATTTCAGTTTAGTTGTTGGTCCAAAATTATTCCTAGATTCGAGTGGTTTGCACTGTATTAATGTTTTGCTTTTGGACATATATTTCTAAAATTTTATTTTTAACAACCCTGCCTGTATAGAAGATCATTCCCATTGTTTTACTTGCATTTAGCTGAAATCTCCATTTTGTCATCTATTTACACATTTTTTTAATTTGCTTTAGTGGACCCTTATATCATTTTGGAAGATTTTTCCCAGTTCTCCATGCAGCAACGTCATCTGCAAACTGTGACAATTTATGTTTCACATCATTAAATTCTTCACCTAAGTCATTTACCATTATTGTAAAAATTGAAGGACATATTACTGATCCTTTGAGCATTCTTTCTTCTTCTGCGTTCGTCCTGAAAAGGACGTTGGTTGCGTTGTGTCGCCGTTTAGAGCAAAGCTGCGATATCTGCGCCTTTCGACCCGACATATCCGACTTCTGCATGGCATTTTTTAGGACCGGGTTTGCCTTCCCACTTCGATCCCTACTCAGTCAGCCAGACTCCAATGATGCAGCCTGTTTCCAGGACCACCACTTGGAGGTGGAGTAGGGTCTTGGTCAGCTCTGGTTCGCTGACCCTGACGCAAGCATTCAGCTATGGGTCGCTGACTCCATTCCTCACTTTTGACGCGTCTTAGGTCCCCTTGGAGCACTCCATGTCATGTTGTTTATACGGTTCTGATCTATCACTGTTTACCTGACCAGTAAAATATATATCTTGCAGGAAGTTCTCTAAATAAGTATATATTTTATCTGTTACTCCTATCTTCTTCATTTTAAAGAGAACACTTTCTTTGCAGCATTCATCATAAACACTAGCTATATCTAAATATATTACCACAGTTTTTTTTCTTTTGAAATCCTGAATTTACTACTTTGTCGTGGTTGAGTTAAAGTGAAGAGTATTTGTCGAGTTGGACAATAGTAGTGAAGTCGACAATAATAGTGGACTGACAGAGTTATAGATTACACTTAGATAAGGTGTAAATAGGAGGTGGACTTGAGACAACCTGGAAGAAGATTTATCAAAATGATCTCTCTCTCTCTCTCCAAGCCTCAACACACTTATACTGTCTAATCACCGCCTGCTCTCACTCTTTTCTCTGAATCATACATAGAGACTATAGTAAAGAGCTAATAAATGTAACTTGTGGATGGAAGGGTCGTGAACAGCGCATTAATAAATGTGTAAAATTTATTAAAGAAGAAAAGCATGAAAATAATGCATATCATCACAAACAACATAAAATTCATCAATAATCAAAATATGTAAAATACACCAACGAACACACACACCACCGACATAAACCTGTAGAACACCGAGAAATGAAATAAACTGTCTGTCAGTCTGTCCGCTTTTGTGGGACCAAAGGTGCTAGCTCCAGGAAGTGTCTTACATGTAGCTATCCTTCAAAGTGATGGAATAATATACAAAACTTCCGTTGTAGGTGCTAAACGTTGGTGACCCCTAATTGCGCGAGGGGGACTGGAAGACTGTCTATCTCCGGCTGACCAAATAAACAAACTGGCGTCAGTCTGTCCGCTTTCGTGAGACCAAATCCGCTAGCTCCAGAAAGTGTCTTACGTGCAGATGTCCTTCAAGGTGACGGAATAAACTGCATAACTTCCCTTGTCGGTGCTAACTTTGGTGACCCCTAATTGCGCGAGGGGACTGGAACTCTGTCTATCTCTCTGGCTGACCGCTCATAAGTGCGAGGTTTTACATAACCCAGGAATACACCAGACGAAGCTATTTGGGGACAAAGAGTCCCAGGCGCTCTTATCCGGCGCTATTGCTTGCTTGGCATTAAATCCGGTTTGGGCTGGCTTGACTGTGGTTTGACTGAGTGCCCCGTTTAGGCACTGTTGCTGTCATTTTCGACGGAGTCATCTGTCAAGTTATTTGCTTATGTTTGTATCATAAGTATAATTGTGTCTTTACCTGCGATGTCAGGTTGATTAGGGGTTGTCTTCCCTTGTTTATTCATTCATTGTGTTTGACCTTTAGGGTCAGAGGTTGACAGTTCGGCGTGGGCCTATGGGAAGGTTTTTTAAGCGGGAGTGAGATATACTTCCGGGAAGCCGGGAGGTCCTGTTTTTCTGAAGGGACCAAGAGTCCATTGTTTTTCGGGGAGAATCTTCGAAGTAACTGCTATGGCAGTTTTCCCCAGTGAATCTCTGTGCGTCGGGATGACGACAGAATTCCTTGTGTAGTTCTGAGGATTCATTTACCAGGTAATACCGACCTTTATGCATTATTACGCTTTTCGGTGGCAGAACATGTAAAGGATTACCTAGGGTGAACAGCAGTTCACGGATCCGCCATTTCAGAACTTATATATTTGTGCTCGAGGTAGCCATCCAAGACTGTTAGTCTTATATTGTCCAGAAATCCAGTGACGAAGATATATTGTGGGAGCCGCAGATTGGCGGAACTTCTATCTACAATAAGTATTACTGCAGGGTTGATGATAACCTATTTAACAGAAGTACACGGCCGACGTTAGGACGAGGCCTGTGCTTCCGGCTATTATACTACAGCCTGATATGTGCAATTGGCAGGGAGTGCCAAGTTGCACCTGTGTGTCAAGGTAACTAAGGCATCTGACGCGTTTAGTCAGAGACGCCAAGGGCGACGCTACGAACTGTCATTATTGAAGAACTTTGCTATTGACCATGCACGTCTATTCTGATGTTTACCTTTTTGAATGCCAAATGTATACCTATCGATGTCAGGTCAGCATGACCTTGTTACACTGACTGTTCCTGTTGATATTATGTGTGTTCCCGTCAATAAATGTCTTGAAACATGCCTGCAGTGTCAAAGCATCCTTGATTACTGCATGTGAGAGTATGGGTTGCAGGATCTACATCTATACGAGCCTAAACACATTCGCGTCTTCATTCGCACCCACACTCAACTCATCATACGCTCGCACTACACATCTAACAACATGTAAACTGTCTTGGGCCAGTGATCACCTCAACAAGAAAAAAAAGACAGTTACATTTCTGGTGGACCAGTTACGTGGGCTCTTATGATACATTTCTTGTCGCCAATGTGGCCTAGAAACTTACATTTCTGATGGACCAGATCTGTGGGTTTAAAAAGAACAGAGCGAGCATTTGACATTATTGTTGACATTTATGGATTCAGAAATTTACATTCCTGGTTGGCTGTTACATGTATGATGTCTCCAGTTTTGTCGAGAAAGTTACAAGAAGGACAAGTACACATTACACTTCTGATCTGTGGGTCTAAGCTACACACGGGACAGCCGTAACAGCGCTAATTCTACACTTGCAAGTTTTGGCTACAACAGGACAGATATAGGTCATCAACGGTTGACACAAATAAACAGTACGAGCATTTATATTATAATGCTACATAAAGCATAACAAGACAAGTACTGAAGTGAAATACTAGGCATTTGCTACGTGGACCATAACTGCATAGAAGGCGGGTTCCTATTGTAAACAGTACTGCGGGTTGTTACACGTTTCATTCAACAACAGACTTTTCTAGGTCAGAGTATTCAAGCTACATTGTTGGAGGTCAAGTGTCTGTAAACAGTACGTGAAATTGTAAACATTCAATGTGCAAGCCCTAATTTGAGAAGGTCATAGTAACTTTGGTTCGTGAATACCACTTTATGTTACAGTGGATTTGACGTTCAGTGCGCGTTTGACATTTCGTTTCTGTGTTCGCAAGGAGCAAGAAATTTATTTTAGTTTCAGCTGTGACTGAACTTGTTCTGCAACACATTGAAATTGATTGCTATATGTTTATGTCACTTCTACTGTTTTGTGTATTTTTCTGCGGGTTTTTCGGTTGGTGGGTCTTACGGTAAATATGCCACTTGATCGAGGCTTACTGTAAGCGGTCTGTAGGTGCAAATTTTCTTAATTTGGAAATTTGCTAGTGACAATTGGTCGCTATTGATGTTAGCTGTGATGTAATTGTACTTAACGTTGTTTTTGTAATATTTTGTCTGTTTTTCAGTTTTGATTGTCGATTTGTTTTGTTTGTATTCTGTAGGTCTCTCCTTTCTTGTGTATTTCTCTACACATTTTTGGTTAAAACAGTGTTGCCATTTGTATTGTTTTGTATTTTTGTCTTTGTATTTTTTTTTTTGGTTGTACTACATTACTGTCATGCACAGTCTACATACACATACTTGGTCATGTTTTGATATTATTGATAAGGTAGACTCTTCATATAGAGTTTGTTAAATAATATTATATAAGATATTTATACAAGTTCTTTGATAAAAGACTTGTTATCTACAAAGATTGAGACAGTAAAATAAAGTGAAGTGAGTATACAAGTCTAGCATTTCAGACTTGTCTCCCATTGAAGTGGGATAAGGTAATTTATTTAATTTTTTTTTCAGGTTTCTGATGATCTCATTAGACAGAATGTCTACATTGGATTTCTTCATCCAGCAAGGGTTGACCCTTGGTAAGTCTGGTAAAGAATTGGAAGAATATTCATCTGCTCAATTCGCCATTGCATTAAAGTCAGAAGAAAAGAAACAAAAAGAGGAAATTAAATTGAAAGCAGAAGCTGAACTAAAGAAGCTAGAAGCTGAGAATAGAAGATTAGAACTTGAAGAAAGAAGGTATCAAAGAGAGGCTGAGGAGAGAAAAGCTCAAGCTGCTGCTGAGGAGAGGAAAGCTCAAGCTGCAGCTGATGAAAGAAAATTCCAGATGGAAATGGAAGACAAAAAACTTCAAGCTGCTGCAGAGGAAAAAAAAAACTTCAAGCTGCTGCAGAGGAAAAAAAAACTTCAAGCTGCTGCTGAGGCTGAAATTAGAAAAATGGAACATGAGGAAAGAAAACAGAAGATGGAACTTGATGAAAAACTCGCAATTTTGGAGTTAGAGAAATTGAAATTGGCGAGTACGGGTGCTCAGCAAACAACTTCGAGTACGACAAAGGAGTTTGTTAGTAGGATTAAATTGCCTCATTTCAATCCTTTAAAGGATGACGTAGCAGATTATCTAGATAGATTCCAATTTTTGTGCGATACGCATAACATAAAAAAGGAAAAAATATGTTGAACAACTGATGCCATTTTTTACAGGTGACACAGTGACTACTCTTATGACAATAGACGAACATGAGAGGACTAATTATGATGTTGTCAGGGCAGCATTACTAAAGAAATACCATTAAAAACAAGAAGACTATCGTCTTCGTTTTAGGACAATGTTGCCAGAAAATGGAGTAGATTTCTCTGATTTTGTTACAAAGATACGTCGTACATTTACACGATGGGTTGAGTTGTCTCAGATTGAGAAAAACATATGAAGGTCTAATGGACTTATTATTGCGAGATAAGGTTTTGTCATCTGTTAATGATTCTTTTCTTGCATTCCTTCATGAGCGTAAGCCTAAAAACTTAAAAGAAATGGAGGAATACTGTTGTCAGTATGCCACAGCACATCCCCATGCTACAGTTAGCAATTCTAAAGTGAAAGAAGGGTTGCCAGCTGCTTCGGCAACACCATATGGCCCTAATTTCAGAAAAAAATTTCAGGGTGCTCAAACAAAATTGGAATAGGGGAAGTAATCAAAATTACACTCAGAAGCGGAGTAATCCAACACATGATGGTTCTTCGTCTATGCAGTGGAGACAAGATGGTAGTTCTCGTAATTTTAGTGGTAATAATTTGAGACACTTTCGTAAAGGCTATCCAAATAATAACTATTCAAATTTTCGAGGTAATCATTCTCGACGTCAAGATTATGACGATGGTGAATTTAGAAACCGGGATTCAAACCGGAATGATGATTACAATAGGCAATATGATAACAATTACAGGGGAAATGATAGTCGAAATAATTACAGGGGAAATGATAATCGAGGTAGACCTAGGTTTAACAAAAAAAGACCTTACCAACAGGCAAACTCTGCGCAACAAGAGTTTGATGGAGCCTGTAATACAGTAAATGATAGTGGTAACTCTAGGGCTATCACTGGTTGTGCTTTCGATTTTGGGAGAGCAACTGAATGCCCCCAATGCTTAACATTGTTTGACTCATCAACTGTATCTACGCTAAGTTGTGGTCACCCTCTTCCTGCTCTACCTGCTACAGTTGCGCATGATGGGAGAGGATCTCTCATCTTACATAAAGGTCTAATAAATGATAGGCTAGTCTCAGTACTTTTCGATTCGGGATGTACTACCGTCGGGGTTAAGGAGTCTCTGATAGATCCTTGCTGTGCCACGGGAAAATCAATCAAATGTGTTACATTTGGTGGTACTATGGAAAGCTATCCTACTGCTATTATTAGGATTGACACTCCTTTCTTCACAGGAGATGTCCATGCATGTCTTCTTCCTAATCCTATTGCGGATCTTATAATCGGTCGTATTCATGGGGTTAAGGAATGCACCCCGCAACAAATTGCTAGTTGGGAAGAAAAAAACATTCAAACGGTCAATGCAGTGGTGACAAGAGCTCAAGCTCTTAATCCCCCAACTTCATCTGATAATAGTAATGAAGTTGATAGCCAAGACGAGCACTTGGTGATTTCCCATGACTCGTTTGTTAAACGTCAAGAAGAGGATCCTTCTTTGAAGAAATACTTCCTTCTTGCAAAGAAAGGGGATCCCAATCAAAATACGAATCACAAATCGTATATCACTATGAAGAATGGTATATTGGTACGAATGGTACAACACTCGGACAAGTCTATGCACTCGCAAATTCTTGTGCCTAAGTGTATGAGAGCCTTAATTCTTCGGCATGCACACGATTCTCAGTGTGCGGGACACATGGGTTTTTCCAGAACTAAAACTAGAGTCCTTGCGTCATTCTTTTGGCCATTCGTGAATAAAGACATCCGAATTTATTGCCGATCTTGCAAAATTTGTCAAGAGGTCAAGTCTAGGGGTCCGAGACATGCTGCTCCTATTCAGGCTGCAGATATTCCGATTCCGATTCGGCCGTTTCAGAAAATGGCTATAGACATCATTGGTCCGTTCAAAATTAAGTCAGCCAGAGGACACCAATTTATCCTCACTTGCGTGGACATGTGCACGCGTTGGCCAGAGGCTATTCCTCTGAAGAGCATATCAACTGTCGATATCGCTGATGCTCTTTGGCTCGTATTTTCTCGTCTGGGATTCCCCGGAGAAATACTGTCGGATCACGGCACTCAGTTAATTTCGGACGTTATGTCTCAGGTAATGGCTACGCTAGACATTAAAAGGTCTCTCAGTAGTATTTATCATCCAATGTCCAATGGATTGGTAGAACGTCTTAACAGGACACTAAAGAACTTACTTGGCAAGATAACGGAGGATCATCCTGAAGATTGGGACAGGGTTTTACCTGCAGTCCTCTTTGCCTATAGAGAGGTTCCCAACGAGCATACAGGGTTTTCTCCTTTCGAACTTGTCTTTGGCGCGCAACCGCGCGGGCCAATGTCCTTGTTACACGATTTGATAACTTCCGATAATATTGACGATGATACACAATCGTCATATGAATATGTTATAGCTCTTAGAGAAAAGATTATCGAATCGTGCAGGTTAGCAACTTCATCTTCCGAATTTGCGAAAGAAAAAGCTAGGCGATTTGCTAATAAGAAAAGACGCCTACGTCAACTTTGTCCTGGAGACAAAGCATATGTCTTACTGCCCTCAAGAGAGAATAGACTTCTCATTTCTTGGAAGGGTCCATACACTATAGTCTCGAAAATTTCTGATGTCGACTATATTGTCGATGTGGATGGAAGGCATAAAACCTTCCATATAAATATGTTAACAGAGTTTATTGAACGTCCAGACTATTTACAGCCTATTTTCCAGGCGACGGACGACTCTCCAGTTCAACATGGTCACATCTCATCCCTGTCCGTTATACAGGATGAGGAAACTATTTTTTCTGACGTGAACTTACCTCTTCCTACGATTCCACTTATTTCAACGGAATCGTGGAGAGACGTTACAGTCTCTTCTAACTTGTCTTTTGAGGAACAACGTCAAGTATCCTCTACGTTACAATCATATCAGGATGTCCTTACCGACATTCCTGGACACACAGATGTCATAGAACATGACATCATACTTACTGATCGTAATCCGATCAGAGTAAGACCATACCCAATACCTATTCATTTTCAAGCACAAGTCGAGAAAGAATTGGATGAAATGATTCAACTACAAATAATTGAACCATCCACTTCAGCTTATTCTTCGTCGATAGTTATTGTTCGAAAGAAAGACAATAACATACGTCTTTGCGTTGATTATCGCAAATTAAATCAAGTTACGAAGTTCGATGCTGAACCTATGCCGTTATTAGATGATCTACTTATTATTAGACTTTCTAAAGCTAAATTCTTTACTAAACTAGACTTGTCGAAAGGTTATTGGCAAGTCCCATTGACGGAACACGCCAAACCTCTCACTGCTTTTTCGACACCTAGGGGTCTGTTTCAATGGAATTTTATGCCTTTCGGGCTTATGAACGCCCCAGCGACTTTCGTGCGCATGATGCGACGAATTCTATCAGATCGTGCAGATGTCATTGCATATTTAGACGACATCTGTCTTTTCAGCGATACTTGGGAAGAACACTATGTGGGTCTGAAGGAATTGCTATCTACTCTACGTGAGCATAGTTTGACTGCTAAACCCTCTAAAGCTTTTGTTGGGTTTAGTGAAATTTCCTTCCTAGGTCATCGAGTTGGTCATGGTCTGTTGAAGACAGAGGACCAAAACATTTCAAAGATATTAAATATCTCGGTTCCGAAGACAAAAAAGCAAGTGCGTAGTCTCTTGGGATTGATACAATTCTATGGAAGATTCATTGAGAATCTGTCCTCCATTATGGCACCACTTTCAACGTTATTGAAAAAAGGTTCTCCTAATATGGTGCGTTGGTCCCAAGAATGCCAATCTTCATTGGATCAGGTTAAGAATTTGTTCTCATCTCATCCTATCTTAAGACTACCGACGATTGATAAGACTTTTGTCCTTCGTAGTGATGCCTCTTCCACTGGCATTGGAGCGGCACTAATGCAGGAATATTCAGGAACTCTGCATCCTGTAATGTATATTTCTAGGAAGCTGAATGCGGCAGAAAGGAATTACTCGGTTTTGGACCGTGAATTGTTAGCTATGGTTTGGTCCATTCTTAAGCTACAAAGGTTCCTTCTGGGCGCGCATTTCTTTATGGAAACCGACCAAAAAGCTCTTACGGCTATGCAAAGTAAGGATTTGAAGAGCTCGAGATCTACTCGTTATGCTATTGCTCTTCAGCCTTTCCATTTCACGGTGCGAGCTATCCGTGGTTCGGATAATGTGATGGCGGACATATTGTCTAGATGCCCACATGATTCCAGTTAAATCTTGTGTCCTAGTTTTTCCTGATATATTTTCAGACTTAGGTCTGTCCTTAATATCATAATATGTTGTAATACAAATGTATTTGGATGATGTTTAGATAATTTTACAAATTTCATTTTGTCCATCCATCAGTGATATGTTGCTAAAATAGCATTGACATTTGTATATTGCTATGATTATATTATTTAGTAATGTTTGATATATGATTGGTATTGCCAGCAACTTAGGTTTCTTGAATGGTATCCCTTAGTTTGTTTGGCTTAAAGGAAATATTTTCTCCTATGTTGGGAGATGATTTGTACCCTCTTCTATTGTACCTGATATTAGGTTCATTGTTTGCATGAGCACAGAAGTGATACTGGTGCTATCTTGCTCATGAACATATTAAAAAAAAAAAATTGCATTTTTTTTTTACAGGGGGGTGGTAGTAATGTTGCTGTCATTTTCGACGGAGTCATCTGTCAAGTTATTTGCTTATGTTTGTATCATAAGTATAATTGTGTCTTTACCTGCGATGTCAGGTTGATTAGGGGTTGTCTTCCCTTGTTTATTCATTCATTGTGTTTGACCTTTAGGGTCAGAGGTTGACAGTTCGGCGTGGGCCTATGGGAAGGTTTTTTAAGCGGGAGTGAGATATACTTCCGGGAAGCCGGGAGGTCCTGTTTTTCTGAAGGGACCAAGAGTCCATTGTTTTTCGGGGGAATCTTCGAAGTAACTGCTATGGCAGTTTTCCCCAGTGAATCTCTGTGCGTCGGGATGACGACAGAATTCCTTGTGTAGTTCTGAGGATTCATTTACCAGGTAATACCGACCTTTATGCATTATTACGCTTTTCGGTGGCAGAACATGTAAAGGATTACCTAGGGTGAACAGCAGTTCACGGATCCGCCATTTCAGAACTTATATATTTGTGCTCGAGGTAGCCATCCAAGACTGTTAGTCTTATATTGTCCAGAAATCCAGTGACGAAGATATATTGTGGGAGCCGCAGATTGGCGGAACTTCTATCTACAATAAGTATTACTGCAGGGTTGATGATAACCTATTTAACAGAAGTACACGGCCGACGTTAGGACGAGGCCTGTGCTTCCGGCGATTATACTACAGCCTGATATGTGCAATTGGCAGGGAGTGCCAAGTTGCACCTGTGTGTCAAGGTAACTAAGGCACCTGACGCGTTTAGTCAGAGACGCCAAGGGCGACGCTACGAACTGTCATTATTGAAGAACTTTGCTATTGACCATGCACGTCTATTCTGATGTTTACCTTTTTGAATGCCAAATGTATACCTATCGATGTCAGGTCAGCATGACCTTGTTACACTGACTGTTCCTGTTGATATTATGTGTGTTCCCGTCAATAAATGTCTTGAAACATGCCTGCAGTGTCAAAGCATCCTTGATTACTGCATGTGAGAGTATGGGTTGCAGGATCTACATCTATACGAGCCTAAACACATTCGCGTCTTCATTCGCACCCACACTCAACTCATCATACGCTCGCACTACACATCTAACAACATGTAAACTGTCTTGGGCCAGTGATCACCTCAACAAGAAAAAAAAGACAGTTACAGGCACACAGAGGCTGGTGATTGAAATTCTACTATAGACGCTGAGCTGATTGATATGCTGCAAGCCGCATTGCTCTGACTGGTAATCCAATAGGCGAGTAGGAAACTACTACTGCAACAGATGATTTCAGATTTTGCGTTGGCTCGTTGCATACTGCGTGAGCTTAATTTCCCTTTTTAGAGATTGGCGTTGACAAGGGTTGTATTTCAGGTATTGGGGTTTGACAACTCGTGATGCTAGCTGTATTCAGAAACCCTCTAGATCGAAGAGACTATGACGTTCTTCGCCTGACTGGATTCTTGCTCTAGCAATTCGGTATCCCTGAAACTGAGACCCAAAAGATACACCCTTTACATCAAGCAAACAATAAAATCACACTAACGTTATATAACCAGTTATGCTCCGCTCCTTCCACTCTATCAATTATCAGCATGCGCCTGCATAGGCTTAATATCTTTTGTACACCCATGTACCTGTCAGTAAATGTTCTGACATTAAAATCTACTCCTCTTCTCCCAATCTCAACATACAGGAAACCTAACCCTGTAGTTACAGCTGAGTGGATATGCTATTCATCTTACAACATTTAGTGAATTTACATAAACAGATTACATCATTTGACATTACAAAAATAAATCGTATGTCCCTTTGGGGAAACACCCAGAAATGAATACATAGAAAATGCAATGTTCTAGCTATATTAATACAGTTGTGACTGAATCATAAGATAAAATGTTTTCTATGGCTGGTGACTGCTTTCTGTGAAAGTATGACTAGTGTCTAGCTACACAAATCGGCATCTAATGATTTCACCCTGCCACTAGAAGTTTCTATCAAAATGAATAAGTGACTATCTCCCATAATTCAGAGTTATAGCGCCTGCATCTCACTATTAAGTTTTAAGTGAAAAATCAACACCTCTGACATTTTCTTACAGTAATGACAGTTAATTCAGCCAACTCAGGTTCCAAAGGTTGTTATTGCCGGGAGTTGTAGTGAGGATAAGCTCTCACTGCAGATAAAATACTTCTATGGCACGCGCCTCAAACAGCCTCAGACAACCAAGTCCAGCTCCCGGCCTTCACGTGTGGCTAAATTTGAGCCCGGCGGAACTGTTTCCACTGACGGGAGAAGGGGCAAAGGCGAGCGACTGGCGCCTTAAAACCAGCAGCTTCTGGCAGATAGGGCTCGTGATCCTTGGTTGGTAGCTTATCTAAGAGAAGGAACTCTGAATTCAAACCACCGCTGCCTTGCGGGAATATCCATTTATGGAATTGGCTTCGGGAGTAAACCCTGAGGATAAATCCGGAGTCGGAGTCCCTAAGACAGTCTAATGTCGATTCGACATTATTCTGGCAACTCCTGCGACATGGCTGGTACCAAACTGTATCGGCTACAGCCGTTCCTTTAGATCTACCGGCTGTGTGGAGAGGGGAAACATGCTGCATGGGCAACAGCTTGATCTCCATATAAATGTGCCCAAGCTCGCGCCCTGGAGAGGACACTCCAGCTTCACCCTATAGGTGTCGGCAAAGCACGGGAAGTAGCAGTTACCGGTTATAAGCATTTTGCCCAATTGGCGTAGGGCATGGCGCCAGGGTCTACTTCCGACAGTGGGAGAGGTTCTAGGATCTCACTGGACAGCTACCGTCCGCTTCAAGCTGGGCAGCCCCCAGTCAATAAGGTGTTGTCCCGCCACTGTCTGCTGTACCCATTGGGTGCATGGGGATTAGGGTCAAACCCGAACTGTGGACAGAAAATTTTGCACCAAGCAATTATCGAAAAAATAGAAATAAGCAAACTCTCAGATTGGGATGCTGGAACGTCCGGACTATGTTGACTGGACTATCCGAAAACCTACAGGATGTAAACGATGTAAGGAAGACAGCCATAATTAATGATGAGCTTAAACGACTTCAGGTGGATATAGCTGCACTTCAGGAAACGCGCCTGGCGGGCTCTGGAACGGTGAGCGAGAAGGATTACACATTTTATTGGCAAGGGAAACATCTTAATAAAGCTAGAGAACACGGAGTAGGTTTTGCAGTCAAAAAATCGCTAACTAAAATGGTTGAACCAGGCGAGAATGGATCAGAACGCCTGTTAACGCTCCGCCTGCAAACTAGCACAGGTCCCATCACACTTGTCAGTGTGTATGCTCCTACTCTGTACTCTGCCTCAGAAGCTAAAGATGAGTTCTACGAGAATCTAACAGCAATTATCAAAAGCATACCTAGGCAAGAACAGCTTGTTCTCCTTGGTGACTTTAACGCTAGAGTGGGTGCCGATAATGTTTCATGGTCTTCATGTCTGGGCAGGTTTGGTATTGGCAAGATGAATGAAAATGGACAACGGCTCTTAGAGTTGTGCGTCCACCATAACCTCTGCGTGACCAACACCTACTTTCAGACAAAACCCCAGCATAAGGTGTCATGGAGACACCCATGATCCAAGCACTGGCACCAACTTGACCTGATTCTCGTCAGAAGGCCACTCCTCAGGTCTGTGCTCTCCACGCGCTCGTACCATAGTGCAGACTGTGATACAGATCACTCCTTGGTTTGCTGCAAAATCAGAGCACAACCAAGAAAACTCTATCGTGTCAGACATGAAGGGAAACCACGCATTGATACCAGCAAGATTTCAGACCCTTTCATGATCGCTCAGTTCACTGCGACCTTCGAGAAAGTGCTCAGTAGCCCTCAGCATGGTGATACTATTACAGAGAACTGGGAGCATCTACGGAACACCATTCAAAGTACTGCACTTGCCACCTTTGGTAAGAAAACAGCAAAGTCAAATGACTGGTTTGATGCTTCATCAGATGTGATGGCACCTGTCATTGAAGCTAAGCGCAGTGCTATGAATGAATTCAAACGTTCACCGAGTGCCAGAACCCTACAGATCCTGAGGGCTACGAGAAGCAAAGTTCAAAAAACTGCTCGACGCTGTGCAAATGACTACTGGCTCCAGCTCAGTGAGAGCATCCAGATCGCAGCGCAAACAGGCAACATTAGACAAATGTATGACGGTATAAAGAAAGCACTTGGCCCCCATAAAAGTAAGACGGCACCGCTAAAAACCATCAGCGGAGAGAAACTAACCGATAAGGGTAAGCAGATGGAGAGTGTCGTGAAATATTCTAATCCACATATATAAATTAAAACGTAAATATAAAGCCTAACAAATAAATTTAATAAAAGGAAAGAAGAATGATAAAGAACAGTGCTGTCACAATGACTGTACTCGAAATCCCCCTTGTTTTCTACTTCGTCTGCAAATTGTAACGTTTCACGTTGATAGTAAAAGCCTACTGCTTCAATACCCGCTTTCTACGACAAAACATGTGCTGCATTTCTAAGAAAAACCTTGAGATACACAGGTTGACCTAGATTTAAAATTCCATTCATGTCTTTTTATACACTACGTTACCTAAAACGAAAGACAGATGGACTAAAGATAGAAAGAAGGGAGGGCTGAAAGCAGGGACGCAGGCAATACTACCACAGTCGCGCGATACACAATTACTACCATCACGCGTGTAAGGCCACAAGCACTAGCTTTTTTTCAAATCGACAGTGATAAATAACACTACCCATACCAGAGTTAGGTTTTAAAATCCTGAAAAACGCTTATTAGGAAATATGACATTATACTGGTTTACGTTTGAAAACATTACAGTACCCAGACACCACATCGTATTCGAAGTAAACAGGAGGTAGAAGAAAGTGCATATTTTGAACGCAGCCACTTAGCTCCTTTAAATTTGTATATTTGGGTTCCTTAGGACTTGCTGACAAATAATATGTTAAACGTTACGCAAATAGTCTAGGAAATACCAAATTATAGCCAAAAGAAATAGTGAGGGATGTCAGACAACACCCAAATCAGAATCGCTCAGTGGCAGATTTTCAACACACCATTGTACGGGAAATATGCTGACATGTTACCTCCTATTTGATTGGCGGAAAATAAATGTAAGGCTAAACACGATTAGTCGGACTATAAATACTACTTCGTTGTTGTTAGGGGAAACGTGAGTAGGAGTACTTTTTTGAAAAGCTGTGTAAACATGGCATGATTGGTTAGACCTGCCAATATAGTCAATTAGAGGCGTCAGGTCAACACCACATTTGCAAATAAACTTACTACAGAACCAGTGCGTTGAGCGCCAGTGCATATTTTTTTCTAAATAAAAGCCTGGGACATCGGCAGATCGAAATTGTGCTATATTCAGTGCCAGTCAACGTAATTCTGTATTATTTCCATGAATTGTGGTAAGCTTGAAATATTTGATATCTTTTAATGAAAATTGAATGTAAATTGATAATTTATGTCTGTATATATGTGTGGTTCAGTAGCGAACATGAGGTAAAGCCTATATAATGCTCCAGCCTGAACAGAAGGTGTCGGAGGAAAGTAAAACTACATGGAATTGCCAAACAGTACACTGACACCTATATTATTGACTAGAAAGAAATAATGCTGGAATTGCAGAGGCGTAATAACCATTAGGGAGGAATATACTGGTGAAAATTGTTTCAGGTGAAGATAGCAGTTGGCCTACCGCTCTGAACTCAGTGTTTGTTATGTAGTGTGCTCAGTGTAGAAATAGAGTATAAATTAGTTCTCAAGTAGGAGGTACAACCTTCTTGTTTCAGGGACTGTGGTCCTAAAGTTATTGAGCAGCACCTGGTCAGAGCTTTGCTGAATCCAGAGGCGGACAGCATACTCCTTGGTCCATATAGCAAACAGTGAGGTGTCTCCAGAATACAGGGAGGCTATCGAGCAGAGGAGTCCTTTCCTGCCGCCATCACGAAAGATAAGCCTATGTGGCCAGCGGAGCTCAACATTATGTAACCCCATCTTAAACTGACATTGTATAAAAATAAGAGGGGAAATTAATTGTTTTAATGAACGGAACAGAGAACATCTCCAATACTAGTTCCAACAGAAACAAACACTTGAAGTCATGATGACAAATAACAACGTAGCTTGAAAAAACAAAACCAGTATTACCTCATATTACTACTACACAACTGACACACATAGGATAATATTAATAAAATATGTCACTACAAGATTCAGATTGATAAATTCTGTACATATAACTTGTAATTAAACTTGATTGTGATTCCTGGTTCACTTTGTATTTGAATCAGGACACATATATCTTAGTGACAGTAATTAATACATATTTATATTTGAAAATTTACCAGTGCCTCATTTAAGAATAGTCTTATAGAGTGTTAAATGTGTGTGAGTGTCACAGTGTTGTCACGTGTGGTGGAATAAATTAAATTGTTTATCTGTCTGTTGTTGTTGTGACTTACACTTCATCATATACATACCCTAGACATTCAACGTAGTCATCACAATATTCCAGAATAATTCTGACTGAGGTATAAATATGTGGTAGCAAGTAAGGTCATCTGTAATACACTACCCTTATTAGATACAGATACCTTCACAGCTGATCTCAGTCAGTACAATAAGTCCCCTATAAATATTTATAATATCCCACTTTACCACAGAGAGGTGGGTCGAGCACTACTCTGAGCTTTACGCTAGAGACAATACCGTTACGCCTGCAGCCCTTGATGGTGTCAACAGTTTGCCAACTATGGAGGAGCTGGATGCCGAACCAACATTAGAGGAACTCAGCAAGGCCATTGATAGCTTGGCCTCTGGCAAAGCACCAGGCAGTGATGGGATTCCTCCTGATTTAATCAAATGCTGTAAGAGCACGCTATTACATCCCCTGCATAGGATGCTGTGCCAGTGCTGGGAAGAGACAACTATTCCTCAAGACATGCGAGATGCCAAGATTGTAACACTGTATAAAAATAAAGGAGACAGAAGTGATTGCAATAACTACAGAGGCATCTCTCTTCTTAGTATTGTTGGTAAGGTTTTTGCCAAAGTCATCTTAATGCGACTACACAAGTTAGCTGAGCGCATATATCCAGAGTCACAGTGTGGATTCCGAGCTGGCAGATCAACAACAGACATGATCTTCTCTCTCCGCCAGCTTCAGGAAAAATCAAGAGAGCAGAAAAGACCATTATATATCGCCTTTATAGACCTCACAAAAGCATTCGACCTGGTTAGTAGGGATGGACTCTTTAAAATCCTCCTGAAAATAGGCTGCCCTTCTAAAATGCTGGAAATGATAAAGTCATTCCATGACGGCATGAAGGGAACAGTCCAATATGCTGGAAGCACGTCACAGCCCTTTGATATACGAAGTGGCGTTAAACAAGGCTGTGTTCTGGCTCCGACCCTCTTCGGAATCTTCTTTGCCTTACTCTTGAAACATGCATTCAGAGATGCAACTGAAGGAATATGCCTTCACACTAGGTCAGATGGCCGTCTGTTTAATCTTTCAAGGCTGAAGGCAAAAACAAAAATCAGAAGGGTCACTATAAGAGACTTGTTGTTCGCTGATGATGCTGCAGTCGTCACTCAAAGCTAACAGGAGCTTCAGAGCTTGATGAATCGCTTCACTAAAGCATGCAAGGACTTTGGCCTCACAATAAGTCTAAAGAAAACGAATGTGCTGAGTCAGGATGTGGGTGCTGCACCAGTTATCACCATCGATAACTATGAATTGGCAGTGGTGCACCACTTCACATACCTAGGGTCTACCATCAATGACAAACTCTCACTGGATACAGAAATCGACAGCCGCATTGGCAAAGCTGCAGCTACCTTTGCCCGCCTCACATCGCGTGTTTGGGGAAACTCTAAACTCACAATGAAGACCAAAGCTGCGGTATATAATGCCTGCGTCACCAGCACACTCCTATATGGCAGCGAGACCTGGACGACCTATGCTAAGCAAGAAAGAAGGCTCAATACCTTCCATTTGCGGTGTCTACGCCGCATCCTCGGCATCTCGTGGAAAGATAAAGTGACAAATGTCGAGGTGTTGTCACGTGCTGGCCTTCAAAGTATGTATACGCTTCTTAGACAGCGCAGACTTCGCTGGCTTGGCCATGTTCGCCGCATGGAAGATGGTCGCATCCCAAAAGATATCTTCTACGGACAATTAGCAGATGGCAAGAGAACAGTTGGGCGACCACAGCTGAGGTTCAAAAATGTGTGCAAGAGAGATATGAGGGCACTAGACATGGATCCAGCAACATGGGAGGATGAAGCTGCCGATCGCACTAAGTGGCGATGCTATTTACGGCGCCACTTCAGATTGGGCGAAGAGAGGCTCACACAAGAAGCAGAGGTGAGGAAAAAACGTCGAAAGGAGCACCAGGAAAATAAGCAGCTGAGGGCTGTCACCTCAGGGGCGCATTCCCATAGTCAGTTATGACTGAAGGGGCTATTATTATTATTATTATTATTATTATTATTATCAGCCAACTCTTAACCCAATGGTAAGCATTGTATGGATTGATTCTATGCCTTGTAAGTATCTGTTATCGTAAGTTTATCATTTTACCCATTATAAACCATAACACTGTGATAAGGGTGGATTAGGGCTAAATGATAATGGTGCGCCACAATGCCGGGTACGTTAGCTCCGTATAAGATTGACGACCACTTGCCACCCCTATCGACACCTGGTATTAAAGTGCAAGATGTAGGTGTCTTCTCTGATTTTAGGATGTTGCTGTGTATGTGGTAGTAGAACAGTTCACAGGGTATAACACAGGCAACATGATGTGTAGAGTCATAGAAATGGTAACTTCGTTGTATAATTTTTTCCATTTATTGCACGCCACAAAACAGTCAGGATATTTATATCACCAACATAGTTCAACGAGTTCAGCATTCAAAATCATAGAGTTCTAGTTCGTGAAGCTGTATAAATAATATATATAAATTCTGCAACAGTGTCAGCTGCAGATCATCACTGTTCATAGACAATAATAAATATTCCCTTTCTGATGCTAGCAGATCAGATGTATACAATCAGTCCGTTTACTGTCTGCACGTGAATAGCATACATGGATTACAGGTCAGCTCGACCTTTATAATGTTTCTAAGTCTAACCATCTGACTTGGACGTGATCTCTGATATAACGAATCCTGGAACACAGACAATAGTCTTGTTGGTCTAGAGCGACCCATATATATATAACTAGTTCAGGTATAAAGATACCGGTGACTTAATCCTAGTCAAAGTACCTCTCCATTTTGAATCACACAGGCGAGCAAAAAGGCGACAAAATGACGAACCTCTAGATGATAGCATAAAGTTCGATACAAGAGGAATTACCTTATTTCGGAAAATCAACCATGAACATATGCCTCCAGGCAGGCTTGAATAATACTGGGAAATAGTCTAGTTAGCTAACTAACTCACAAAGACAATGTATTTCCCTCAGAAAATCACAAGACGCAGGTCGCGTCTGCTCGCTACTTAGCCCATTTCTAAACTCCCCGAGCTGGCCGGAACAACAAACGAAAACCAAGTCGAGACATGCGCAGAACGACAATCTCTGAGTCGCCGTTCACAATAAGACGATTCTAAGAACATTCGAGATAAAAGTCTTACACAGCCGCGCCTTTTATGGTCATGAAAAGAAGCGTTAAGACAGGTTTTCAGACATCTACCATAGTTGACTGGTACTACCAAATAAGGAGATGTGGTCACGCTTCGTTCAAGAAATTATAGACCGAACGTGTCTCTATACAAGAGGAGGTAAACTCCTAAAAAATAGCAGTATCAATATTTCGGGTTCTGTCCCTTTGACTGTAAATATATATAATATACATTTCAGTCAAAAAATGATCATACATACGAAAAAAGTTTATACAAACGAAAAATAATAATGATCCGTGCGTAACATTACCACACCCTCCCGGGAAAAAAAAAATGAAACATTTTTTTTTTTTAATCCTGGAGCCGGAAAAAAAATCTAGGCTCCTAACGCACGTATGATGCGCGGATATATACCTAACAAATTAGCTCAACGCATGGAGCGACACTGAGATCATATCTCAGATCCTTAGAGAAAAAATTTATCTAAGTATACGCTTATATATTCCAGGAAGGTGCCACCAACACACGCCACAATGATGGCAACATCATAATGAAAATCAAATTATTCTCATACCAATATATGAAATTAAATATATTATTATGGTATCATACAATGTGTTGCAAATAGCGGTGTAATTTACTAATATACCGCACTATATTATTACATTATATAAAGCAACAGTAATTAATAAGTAATACATGTGTTGATCTTCGTTGACATAAAACATTCAATAGAAGAAGATGTGGACATCATCCGCTCCCAATCTAGGACAGGACTTGATATCCTCAAAGTTCCACAATGGACATAAACTCGCAGACTTCAATGATGTGCTGCGAAAATATCAATAACACAAATCTTAAAGACAACTGGTAAATCTCCTAATACAATCCTGAAAATAATTTATTTAAATGTGGCCGAGTGATCTTTTGGCCCGTATATCACTAACTAAGCCTTCTTAGATAATTACATGGTACAATGTTATAAATTCCGCCCCAAAAAAGTGAGAGAAAAAAATCTACTAACATGTCATTATAATATTGGCTTGTATATCAGGAAATATATATGACAGAAGAATCATGTGGAATCGTGTGGGCATCTGGACAGAATGTCTGCCATCACATTATCCGAACCACGGATAGCTCGAACCGAGAAATGAAATGGTTGAAGAGCTATGGCATAACGAGTGGACCTCGAGCTCTTCAAGTTTTTGCTCTGAATAGCAGTAAGCGCTTTCTGGTCGGTTTCCACAATGAAATGTGCGCCTAGAAGAAATCTTTGTAACTTCAGAATAGACCATACCATAGCCAATAACTCACGGTCTAAAACCGAGTAATTCTTTTCTGCAGCATTTAATTTCCTAGAGATATACATCACCGGATGCAGAGTATCAGAATACTCCTGCATTAGTGCTGCCCCAATCCCAGTTGACGAGGCGTCACTCCGAAGAACAAAAGTCTTCTCAATAGTAGGTAACCTAAGAATAGGTGGAGATGAAAATAGGGCTTTAACCTGGTCCAATGAGGATTGACATTCTTTAGACCAGCGGATCAGATTAGGCGACCCTTTCTTCAATAAAGTAGAAAGCGGTGCCATAATGGAGGACAGATTCGGAATGAATCGTCCGTAGAATTGGATCAAACCTAATAGACTCCTTACTTGTTTCTTCGTCTTAGGGACCGAAATGTTAAGTATTTTTGAAACATTGTGGTCCTCTGTCTTTAAAAGACCACGACCAACACGATGACCTAGGAAAGAAATCTCACTAAATCCTATAAAGGCTTTAGAGGGTTTTGCAGTCAAGTTATACTCGCGAAGAGTGGACAGTAATTCGTATAAACCCAAATAGTGATCTTCCCAGGAATCACTGAATAGACAGATATCATCTAGGTATGCTATGACATCTGTACGATATGCGAGAATTCGCCGCATCATGCGTACGAATGTAGCAGGGGCGTTCATAAGACCAAAAGGCATGAAATTCCATTGGAATAAACCCCTAGGTGTAGAAAAAGCTGTGAAAGGTTTGGCACGTTCTGTTAGCGGGACTTGCCAATAACCTTTAGACAAATCTAGTTTGGTAAAGAATCTAGAATTAGAAAGTTTATTGAGTAGCTCTTCTAATGAAGGCATAGGTTCAGCATCGAACTTCGTAACTTGGTTCAATTTGCGATAATCTACGCAAATGCGAATGTTATTATCCTTCTTTCGAACAATAACCATAGACGAAGAGTATGCTGAAGTGGATGGTTCAATGATTTCCAAACGTATCATTTCATCCAATTCTTTTTCGACTTGAGACTGGAAATGGATAGGTATTGGATAGGGTCTGACTCTGATAGGATTATGATCAGTTAGCACAATGTCATGTTCAATGACATGTGTGTGTCCCGGGATGTCTGTAAGAACATCCTGAAATGATTGCAACATCGAAGAAACTTGTCGATGTTCCTCAGCGGAAAGATTTGGAGAAACGGACACGTTTTTCCAAGATTCCGTAGAATAAAGTGGGACCATAGAAAGAGGAAGATTGACATCAGAAAAAGTAGTTTCCTCATCCTGTATAACTGACAGAGATGAGTACTGACCATGAGGTGCTTGAGAATTGTCCGTAGCCTGGAAAATAGGCTGCAAATAGTCAGGTCTTTCATAAAATTCCGTGAGCATATTTATGTGGAAAGTTTTATGCTTTCCATCAATATCGACAACATAGTCGACATCAGAAATTTTGGAGACTATTGCATATGGACCTTTCCATGCAATTAGAAGTCTGTTCTCCCTTGAAGGAAGTAGAACGAGAGCTTTGTCACCTGGACAAAGTTGTCGTAGACATCTATTCTTATTTGCAAACTGCCTTGCCTTTTCTTTAGCAAATTCGGAAGACGAAGTTGCTAGTTTGCATGCCTCGATGATCTTTTGCCTAAGAGCAATGACGTACTCATAAGAAGATTGAGTCTCATCGCTAATATTATCGGCAGTGATTAGATCGTGAAGTAAAGACATAGGGCCGCGCGGTTGCGCGCCAAAGACAAGTTCAAAAGGGGAAAACCCTGTATGTTCATTGGGGACCTCTCTATACGCAAAGAGAGCCGCGGGTAAGACCCTGTCCCAATCCTGAGGATGATCCTCAGTTATTTTACCAAGTAAAGTTTTCAGAGTCCTATTTAAACGTTCGACCAACCCATTAGACATTGGGTGATAGATACTGCTGAGAGACCTTTTAATGTGTAGCATAGACATTACCTGTGACATAGTGTCTGATATAAGTTGAGTGCCATGGTCTGACAATATTTCTCCGGGAAAACCCAAGCGAGAAAATATCAGCCAAAGAGCGTCTGCGATATCAGCAGTTGAGTTGAGATGCTCTTGAGAGGTATTGCCTCTGGCCAACGTGTGCACATATCGACACATGTAAGGATAAATTGATGTCCTCTAGCCGACTTAATTCTAAAAGGACCGATAATATCTATTGCCATTTTTTGAAAAGGGCGAATAGGAATGTCAGCAGCCTGGATAGGCGCAGCATGTCGTGGTCCTTTAGATTTGACCTCCTGACATACTTTGCAAGAGCGACAGTACATTCGTATGTCCTTGCTCACAAATGGCCAAAAGAAAGCCGCAAGAACCCTCGACTTTGTACGGGAAAAACCCATATGTCCAGCACATTGCGAGTCATGAGCATGTTGCAATATTTGCAATCTCATGCTCTTGGGCACAAGAATTTGTGAATGAGTGGACGTAGTCGAGTCTTGTACCATACGTACAAGTACGCCGTTCTTCATAGAAATCCAAGATTTTCTATTAGTATTTTGATTAGGATCACCTTTTTTTGCTAGAATGAAGAATTTTTGTAAAGAAGGATCTTCTTCTTGCAATTTGATAAATGAGTCACGTGTAATAGTCAAGTGACTATCTTGGTCATTTACTTCATCATTATTAGTTAATGAAGTTTGAGGTGGATCCAGAGCATGTGCTCTTGTGACCACCGCATTGGTAGCTTCAATGTTTTGCTCTTCCCAAACAGCAATCTGCTGTGGGGTACATTCCCTAACTCCGTGAATACGACCAATAATAAGGTCCGCAATAGGGTTTGGAAGTAGACACGCGTGGACCTCTCCCGTGAAGAAAGGAGTAGCAATGTGTATTATAGCAGTAGGATACTTTTCCAACGTGCCACCAAATGTGACACATTTGATGACCTTTCCTGTAGCACAGGATGGATCTACAAGAGATTGCCTAACCCCGACAGTAGTACATCCAGAGTCAAACAACACTGAGACTGGATTATTATTTACAAGCCCCTTATGTAATATAAGAGAACCTCTCCCATCATGAGCAACATTAGCAGGAAGAGCGGGCAAAGGATGACCACAGCTTAAAGTACTAACGGTCTTTGGGTCAAATAAAGTACTGCATTGGATACATTTATTTGCTCTACCAAAATCAAAAGATGAGCATCCGATAGCATTATGGTCTTTATTATCATTAACCTGTTTATCTACTCCCTGAGATTCTTGTTGAACAGAGTTTGTCTGTTGATATTTTTTTCTCTTATGTTGCGATCTACCGCGACCATTATTGCCTCTGCAATTATCATTAAAGTCCCTACTGTAATTTTTATCCTGGTTTGAGTTCCAGTTTCCATAACTGTCATTACCATCTCTATACTGTTGAGAACCTCTATTATCCTGGTATTGAGGTCTCTGAGAAAAATATTTTCCTCTATACCGATTACCTTTGTGAAAATTTCTAAAGTTAACCGGAGTAGAATAACGTGTAGTATTAGGATGTCTCCAGTTCTGGGAAGAAGAATCACCCTGGAATTGATTACTATGATTCTGGGCATAATTACGGTTACTCTTTTTATTGAAATTTTGCTGGCTACCCTGAAATTTACGCATAAAATTTGGGCCATAAGGTGCTGCCGAAGCAACTGGCAGACCTTCTTTTACTTTAGAGTTGCTAATGGTTATGTGAGGATGCGCAGTAACATACTGGCTACAGTATTCTTCCATTTCTTTTATGTTTTTAGGCTTACGCTCATGAAGAAAAGAAAGAAAGGATTCATTAACAGAAGACATAACCTTGTCTCTAAGTAGTAAGTCCGTAAGAGCTTCAAATGTACTCTCTGTCTTAGACAACTCAACCCATCGTAAAAAAGTAAGACGGATGCCTGAGATGAATTCAGAGAATTCAACTCCAGTTTCTGGTAACATGTTTTTAAATTTAAGACGATATCCGTCCTCGTTAAGTTGGTACTTCTTTAACAATGCCGCCCTGACAACCTCATAGTTGTTTTTGTCAGGCACATCTACCATACTCAACAAAGTCAAAGCATCACCTCTAAGTATCTTGGACAGATGATAAACATATAATGTTTTATCTATATTATGCACATTACATGCACTTTCAAATCTATCTAGATAAAATGTTATATCATCGATTGAGGGATTAAATGCTGGTAGATTAAGCTTGAAATCCTTAGCATTAGTCTTATCTGACACCTTATTTGCATCATTAGCATTACCAGCGTTCAATAACTTTAACTTCTCTAACTCTAAAGCTATGAGTTTTTCTTCATGCTCCATTTTTGCTTTTCTCTCATCAGCTTCTCTTTGTAACCTTCTTTCTTCAGCCTCAGCTTGTTTTTCTAATCTTTTATTTTCAGCCTCTATTTCAAGTCTCTTATTTTCAGCCTCTTTTTCAAGTCTCTTATTTTCAGCCTCTTTTTCAAGTCTCTTATTTTCAGCCTCTTTTTCAAGTCTCTTATTTTCAGCCTCAGCCTGAAGTCTCTTCTCCTGAGATTCTGCTTCTCTTTTTTGTTTTTCCATTTCCATTTGTAATCTTTTTTCATCTACCTGCATCTGCAGTTTTAAATTTTCAGCATCTATTCTCTTTTGTTCAGTTTGTTCTTTCATTTTCTTTTCTTCCGACTTCAATGCCTTGGCATATTGAACAGTCGCAAATTCTTCTAATTTATCACCTGTCTTCCCAAGGGCTTTACCCTGCTCAATAAAGTACTCAAATGTAGACATGATGTCTAAAATGTGAGTACAGAACCTGAAATAATTAATTATCTTATTCCAATCTTAATAGCAACAAGACTTAATAAAGTGCTTGTATAATCACTATGTTTACTCCAATCTCTGTGGGAAACAAGACTTGACACCAACTTGTATTATCAAATGTATAATAATATCACAAGTCACCTCTTAATTATCAGTGCACTACCCAAATCAGTGCATAACCATCAGTTATTTATCATAACTGCACTACAATAGTGCATAAGCAAAAAAAACCCACCAGTTAGTTATGATAAGTGCACTATAGACCAATAGTGCATGAGCATATATGTAACAATAGTGAAAGCTAACTATGCAAGAACTATGCAAACAATAACAAGACAATGTAAACAATAACAAAGGTCACCAACAATGTAAACAATAACAAAGATCAAAGTCAATGTAAACAACAACAAAGATCAAAGTCAATGTAAACAATAACAAAGATCAGAGTCAATGTAAACAATAACAAAGATCAGAGTCAATGTAAACAACAACAAAGATCAAACAATACGAAAACATTCGCATAAGTCAAATAAATAAACAGCGAAACTAAAAAGAAATGTGATGACAAAATGCGAAGATATGACAAACAAATGACGCTACAGTGTATACACAAAAATATACGTAAAGAACTGAATAATAGAAAAGGGGAGACCTACAAATACAAACCATCGAAATCGAAACTAAAAAACAGAAAGAAAGAGAGAAAAGAAAAAGAAAAAAAAAATATACAAGAAACAAAAATAAAGCACAACTCGTCACAACTAAACAGATATAGCAACGATTGTCGCTAGCAAATTTCACAGTAGGAAATTCGCACAGTCCCTAACGAAAACGCTAACAGTAGAACCTCTGTGACGTGGTATCTTCTACTGAAAGACACCGCCCAACCGAGAAAACCCGCAGAATATAAACATATAAATATACAAATACAAATAACATATAACATGTAACAAATAGCAAAAAATGTGAAAGAATTTAGAAGGCTCAGCTAGAACATAAGGGCACAGTTCACAAACAAAACAGGCCACTTAACTTCTATGTATCCACAACGTCAGCACAGTTCAGAACAGGATGTGATCAGCATTCTTAGGACAATGATCCAACGTTGATCCATATCTGCTCTCGTAAACTGCCATGACGAAGGAAATGAGCTTCTAACAGGAAACAGCTTCTGAACTTGACCTTCTGAATCTGCAACAGTACCTCTCAGACCGGAACAGTTGTTACGGCACTTGTCCTTCTTCTTAACAGATCAGGAAATCCATTCGCTCGGTACTTGTCCTTCTAGTTGTAGACAAACTTCAATACTGCCGAGCAGCGCCGGGTAGTTTCAAAATATCAACAACTGTCAGTAATGCCGGGTACTTTCAAAATCTTTCATCAAAGGTGATGAATAGAAACTGCAACGTTGTCTTGTAGTCTGCTGATGATGTCTGGGTTTGTTGACCCCCTTGAGAGCTGGTATCAGAGTAAACCAACCTATGGCCACCAAAAATGATAAGGGTGGATTAGGGCTAAATGATAATGGTGCGCCACAATGCCAGGTACGTTAGCTCCGTATAAGATTGACGACCACTTGCCACCCCTATCGACACCTGGTATTAAAGTGCAAGATGTAGGTGTCTTCTCTGATTTTAGGATGTTGCTGTGTATGTGGTAGTAGAACAGTTCACAGGGTATAACACAGGCAACATGATGTGTAGAGTCATAGAAATGGTAACTTCGTTGTATAATTTTTTCCATTTATTGCACGCCACAAAACAGTCAGGATATTTATATCATCAACATAGTTCAACGAGTTCAGCATTCAAAATCATAGAGTTCTAGTTCGTGAAGCTGTATAAATAATATATATAAATTCTGCAACAGTGTCAGCTGCAGATCATCACTGTTCATAGACAATAATAAATATTCCCTTTCTGATGCTAGCAGATCAGATGTATACAATCAGTCCGTTTACTGTCTGCACGTGAATAGCATACATGGATTACAGGTCAGCTCGACCTTTATAATGTTTCTAAGTCTAACCATCTGACTTGGACGTGATCTCTGATATAACGAATCCTGGAACACAGACAATAGTCTTGTTGGTCTAGAGCGACCCATATATATATAACTAGTTCAGGTATAAAGATACCGGTGACTTAATCCTAGTCAAAGTACCTCTCCATTTTGAATCACACAGGCGAGCAAAAAGGCGACAAAATGACGAACCTCTAGATGATAGCATAAAGTTCGATACAAGAGGAATTACCTTATTTCGGAAAATCAACCATGAACATATGCCTCCAGGCAGGCTTGAATAATACTGGGAAATAGTCTAGTTAGCTAACTAAATCACAAAGACAATGTATTTCCCTCAGAAAATCACAAGACGCAGGTCGCGTCTGCTCGCTACTTAGCCCATTTCTAAACTCCCCGAGCTGGCCGGAACAACAAACGAAAACCAAGTCGAGACATGCGCAGAACGACAATCTCTGAGTCGCCGTTCACAATAAGACGATTCTAAGAACATTCGAGATAAAAGTCTTACACAGTCGCGCCTTTTATGGTCATGAAAAGAAGCGTTAAGACAGGTTTTCAGACATCTACCATAGTTGACTGGTACTACCAAATAAGGAGATGTGGTCACGCTTCGTTCAAGAAATTATAGACCGAACGTGTCTCTATACAAGAGGAGGTAAACTCCTAAAAAATAGCAGTATCAATATTTCGGGTTCTGTCCCTTTGACTGTAAATATATATAATATACATTTCAGTCAAAAAATGATCATACATACGAAAAAAGTTTATACAAACGAAAAATAATAATGATCCGTGCGTAACACACTGACACCTGCCTGTTTAAGCACCACTTAGCTAAGGCAGTAGACGGCGCAAAATTATCACTGATTTAATTTACCGGGAGAAATCCTCAAAAAATGAAGTAAGTCACTTTCCTATCAGATATCTATAAAAACTAACATGAATATATCATATTATAAGAGCTGTCTACTCACCCCGAGGAATGACTAGAGATAGGCAAAAACATTTAGTTTTGGGTTAACGCCTGCCTAATTCTCATGATGGTCCATCTCGGGCAGGAAATATTCACGAGTATGTTTGACTTATTAAGACTCTCTAGATTTATAGTTTACAAATAACGCTACCAGGACACCTGCATGGCCTGATTCTACAGATGTATCGGCGTAATGCGTAATAAAGAGTAAGACAAAGGTTTCTCTAGAGACTACATCAGAAGTCAACAACAGCGAGAAAGTTCCCTAGATAGACATAATATTATGAGGGCTCTAACTCGTCTAAGGGGCAAAACCCAGAGACTGACCGCGATTGTTATCTCCCCTGAATCGAAGATGAAACGGTTACCCAGGCCTCAAAGGGTACCATGCGCTAGCAGACCGTTTCTTCACGGACCCTCTAGCTCGTGATCAAACTTATTTACCGACCGCACGCGTTCTCTCCCGCTAGCGATCAAACGCTTAAAGCGACCAGAGAAATTCCCCTGGTCGGACGGACCACAGATGCGTTTAGATAACATTACGTTAACTGACCGTTTCGGACCAGTGGGAGATTTCTACTGAAGGCCAGACGTAACAAAGCACGGGGTGGGTCTGAGAAGGGGGGAAAATGTAGGTAGAGTATGAAAGAAAAGAAAATACAAATGTCTAGGAAAACAGAACATTAAAAGAGTAATAAAATATGGAACGGAATGGTAAAATAAATTATATTCACCGTGACAAGTAGCCCCCGTTTTAAAAAGTTTGTGGAGCACGGACTAAATGACAGTAATTTATCTTTTCCATAGACGTCCATTACATGTCCTTGGAACATCCTATACTCATGAGCCGAATTCGTTTCCAATTTCTGTCTGTCTGTATGACTACGAGTTCGTTTCTTTCCTTCCCTCTGTCTAATAGACGTTCGGCGAATGGGATTTTGCGAGGCCACTCGGCACTGACGTAATTCGTTTCCGTGTGAACCTGACCTGGCTTCCACAATTCGCTGTGCCTGTTTATCATCCGGATAAAAAATCTGTAATTGTTTCGAGCTTAGGCGCCGCCTGAACTCACTGACCACTGCATGGGTAATCCGCCTGTTATATACAGTGAAGTCATTGTTGACCGAAGAAATGCTAGCATATTTCTTCTGCCTCTCCACACCTACTCCCATGTTTCGGCGGGAGCGTTGATCAATCATCAGACCAGTGCCGTCTAAAGGCAGGTCTGGAACTTTCCTTGCTTTGCCTCTCCTAATTCTGGCTTGGTCAACGGAAATGATCAAGTTGCTCGGTAAAGGCCTGGCGGGGGCGAGTACTTTGCTGTCCATCAGTGGGTTTGAAACCACTGGAATAATGCGATTAGAATGAGGGAACTCTGCTGTCTGAAGCAGAGAGTAATCGATCGCATTCTGGGGTTCTACTAAATCATAACAGATCTCCGTAGCTTCTATCTTTGGAGAAAGATAGGTATTATCTGCGAGTTGCAGAGTTTGTTGAGTCGCTTTACCGTTACTAGCATGACGTGAGCCAAGGCTCTCAACAATGGCTCCTTGTAAAGTAGTAAAGCAGCTTTTCTCACTGTCTTCTGCCCTGAGTATGAAAGAAAAGAAAATACAAATGTCTAGGAAAACAGAACATTAAAAGAGTAATAAAATATGGAACGGAATGGTAAAATAAATTATAGTCACCGTGACATACATGTTCCAATTTAATTATCGGATCCATAGTGCATCTGTTCTTCCTAAATCTTGACTGAGTTTGACTATATAAATTATTCTTTTCCGAACGGGAGCCGCGCTGGCGTAATGGTTACCACACTGCGTTGGCGATCGGGTGATCCAGTTTCGCGCCCTGGCGAGAACATTTGAAGAAGTCTCTTCGACGGGGACTTTGACTCGATTAATTCGAGTTCTGGTGAAGACATTTGAAGTAGTGCCTTCGACTAGGGGACTGGAATAACCCGACAGGCTCCTGAGCACAAACCCTCTGTGGATGGGAAGGAGCGAAGTCCATAAGCTCCCCAGCATCTCAATGCCATGAAATTTGTTTCATGTCATTGGGCCGAAGGGCTGAAATCCCAAGTGCTGCTGGTTAGGAGAAAAAAAAATTATTTTCCAAATAAAACTTTAATCTTTTATTTACTATGGTTTCTAACATTTTACCTAGAAGGAAATTTAAAGAAATTGGTCTGCATGAACTGGCATCATGGGCATCTTTTTTCTGGTTTTAATTGGAATAATTACTGCTGCTTTCAATGTTATTTTGTAATATGTATTATCATAAGTTTAGTTCTGTCTTTTATTGCTTTTAACTTATTCCCCACATCTATTATAGAATTAGTTCAGGGTTCAGTGTTTGTCAGAATTTCTTCCATTGATTTTCTTTTGCCTTAAGTATTATTTTGTTTGATTCAATTCTTATTTTCTTATAAATATATCAATTATCTTCGGATCTACTCTTTCTGTTTTCCTGAAAAGCTTGTTTTCTTTGTTTTTGAATTTCTGTATATTTAACTGTCCACCAAGTTACTGGGTTTTAGTTCAAAATTCATTCTTATTTTTATTCTTAATGTGGTGTGGAATTATGTTGTTAAGGATAAAATTAATATGTTATAATATGTTGCTACACCCAGGCATAAATCCATTGATTTGAGGAGATATAGCTGTTTGTAGTAAATTTCATTTTTGTGTACGATTTTCAACTTATATTGAACGCCGCATAACTTGCTACGTCACCGGTCACTAATGACGTAATATATCACGCGCTTTTGCATTCTAACGGTCAGCCGTCTTGGCCTTTCGTATTTTTCAGTCGTCCGAAGTAGACGTACTTTTTTTCAAGCTCCCTAATATTGTGGAGATTTGTATTCTGATGTTCAGTGGCATTGTTATTTCGGAGGCCGCCACTTACTTGATATTATGCAGAATGGTTCATTAACTTACCCAGAAGTTATTACCATTTCCAGGGAGTATTTTTTCGAATAATGCATCTAAGATTTTGTCATGCACATTTCTGCCGCATTGCTTGGGCCCTCGTGGTCTACACGAACCTTTAGACACAACGGCCAGAATTAAGGAGAGGAGAGGATTGTATTATATTTCATTACCACTTATTATAAGATGCCTATGATTGAGATTTATGGACAGAAGACTGATTATGAAGAACTACATTGTTGATACATTCTTCCATGCCATATATATTATTACTTGATGGAGCCAGTTTTTATGAGAATAAACTTTTGCCATGTTTGCTGTCGACCTGCCACTTGCCGGCTCATGTTGTACCTATCAGAGTTGTCCTGAATGACTGCCCATTATCATTTGCGTTATATAGCACGATGTACTCTACAAGATCGACTGTCAAAGCTGTATTCGTCACCTCTAAGTCGTAACATATGTGTTGTATCATTTGGTACATGTTTAACAGCTATTACTAATATTTCTCTTGTGAAATTATCTGAAAATACATCTATATTTTCATTTTCTATCTTAATCATTTTTATCTGTTTCTTTTCTTTCTGGAAAGCTACCCAATTGGCGTTAATATAGTGACATTTTTGTCTTTCTACCAGTTTGTTAGGTTTGTAGTTATCTTTTAGTGTTATTTCAATGGGTAAATGATCTGAATGTGTATCATCAATAACTTCCCATTTTGCATTAGCAAGATTTGGTGTTACAATGCCTATATCAATAGATGTGTCTTGCTGATTTACACAAGGGTTAATTATTGTTACTGATCCATCATTCAGTATAATTAGTCCATTGTTTTCAATGAAATTCAACAGTTTCCTGATTTATCAATTAAGTTGCTTCCCCAAGCTGTATGACGAGCATTGTAGTCTCCCACTATGATAATTCTGTTAGTTATTCTTTTATTCACGTCTGTGATATCTCTTTTGTTTATGTTTCCACTTGAACAGTACATGTGGGACCCAAAGACGCAGCAATAGAGAATGCAGTCAGCGACCCGTAGCTTGACTGCTTGCGTCAGGATCAGCGAACGAGAGCTGACCAAGACCCTACTCCACCTCCACGTGGTGGTCCTGGAAACAGGCTGCATCACTGCAGTCTGGCTGAAAGAGTAGGGATCGAAGAGGGAAGGCAAACCCGGTCCCAAAAAATTCCGTGCTGAAGTCGGATGTGTCGGCCGAAATGCGCAGATATCACAGCTCCGCTGTAAACAGACACAATGCAACCAACGTCCTTTTCAGGACGAACGAGGAAGAAGGAAGAAGAAAAACAGTACAGGTTAACTATTTTTATTTCTTCTAACCCATTCGATACTGTTATTGTTATTTCTTCAAAAGTTTCTGTCCTAAATGATTCCCAGTCAGTTATTATATATGTTTTATTAACTTGAAATGCCACACCTCCTCCTTTAGGAGTTTCTTTCCTACTTTAAATGGTGTGTCAGTAGTAACTGATTTTATATGAGCTAGTTTTTTTCTTTTTTGGTAATGTGGACTGTGGTTTCCTAGACAGTTTACACATTTTCTGTTTATTTTTCTTGTTCTTTAATCTTTATCATCTGCTAATTTGCAGTTATCAGAGGTGTGGTCCCCTGCACAATATGGATATTTAGGCTTATAAAGGCAGAGAAAGATGTTGTCAAAAGTAACAAGAAGGGCGTGTATATCAGAAAATGGACGCTACCAGGGTGATATATGCAATAAAATGACTTTAATAAAGACAAGAATGAAAATATACTACTCGTCAAAAGTCAAGGGCCATCCTATTATTTTCACTACACTTTTATATAAGCGCATAGAATGATTAAATGAAGGAAGTTTTTAGTAAAAATGGGTGCAATATCTTCCTCTGACAGTCCTCTATGCACGTTAAGCATAAAAACAACTCACCAACAACCATGGTGATCACGTGCAATTTGGTGAGCTGACCATAAATTCACATTGTTAATCTGTTTTTTTTTTTTCAAACTTCCGTACAACCAAACAGGTGAAGTAATCGTACTGATTGACATTCCACGTGCAATGGCGACTTTTCGTGAACAGAGTTCACTCTTAATTTGTTTTACAATCAGCAGAATTAGGGTAGTTTCATCACTTGCAAAAACCATGCCACCGAGAAGAAGTCTTGACACCTTACAAAGAATGAGGGCTATAACGTGGGTTGAAAGGGGTTTATCTGTCCATGAGGTTGCTAGACGGCTTGCAGTGTCACACTCTACTATCCAAAGAATTTTGGAGAGATTTCAGGCCACAGGAAGTGTGGAGGATCGCCACCGGCCAGATCACCCTAGATGCACCAATAGACATGAAAACCGGTACCTCTTGTTGTCAGCCCTGCGCCATCGAACAGTGACTTGTTCAACTCTAAGATGTCAGCTGAGACAAACTGTAAACGTTAATGTCAGTTAAAGCACCATTCGCGGACGTTTACATGAATTTGGACTGGCTGCTCGACGTCTTGCAGTCAGAATCCCTCTTATTCCAGCTCATCACAGAGCCCGTGTTGCTTGGTGTCGTGAGCACATCCGATGGACAAGGCAACAATTGAGTCAAGTTCTCTTCACTGATGAATCTCGCTTCACTGTGTCATTCAATGATGGCAGGATTCGAGTTTGGAGACGACCAGGAGAGCGATTTACTGATGACACAATTCGAGAGGTGGATCGTTATGGTAGGGGTTCTGTCATGGCCTGGGGAGGCTTCTACAGACACGGCAGGACCTCACTTTACATCATCCAAGGCAACTTGACCGGCCCAAGATACCAGAACGAAATCTTGAGACCAATTGTTCAGCCTGCTGTGGAGGCCATAGGTGGTAATGCCATCCTCCAAGATGATAACGCTCGACCCCATCGAGCTCGTGTGGTGAATGAGTTTATTCAGCAACATGGGATCATCAGGATGGCGTGGCCAGCTCATTCACCTGACCTTTCTCCGATTGAGCACCCCTGGGGTGTCCTTGGTCGAAGATTGTCAACAAATCACCCCCTGCCAATGGATGTTGCACAGCTGACTGCATTTCTGCTTCAGGAATGGCAAGCTGTTCCTCATGATACTTTTCGGACCCTTGTGGACTCGATGCGTCTACGCTGTCTTGAATGCCTTGCTGCAAACGGTGGTCATACCCGATTTTGAAATGTCTATTTGTCCAATATCTATTGTGTGACTTTTGAAAAGGTGGGTGACACACTTCACAGCTTCATTGCGTTTGAATGCGTGTTTCCATTTCTTTACGTGACATGTCAATTTGATATTCAATAAATGCCGTTTTAACTGATACCAATTACGTTTATATCAGATTTGTTTTATGGTTTCAACCAAGGTTTTTCTAAGTGGCCCTTGACTTTTGACGAGTAGTATATTTAGCAACATAAAAGAGAAAACAAAGAGATGGAAGAAACAATTTGCGGACTTTTAAATAAATAAGTTCTCCAGAAACACAGCCTACAGAAAAAGAAATAGCTACATGTTAATTGTGAAAATCCAAAAAGAAAAGAAGTAAAGGATGCTAGTAAGCATCTAAAATGTGCGAAAGCCGCTGACCCATATCATTCCAGCAGAGACCATCCAAGAAGACACTGACGCCCATATAAAGATAATATAAAAGTTACTCGATAAAGTCTGGGCCAGAGAATAAAAACCAGCAGACTGGCAAGTAGGGGGCTGGTGAATTTTAAAAAAAGAACATAGGCTTTTAAGAATGCATAAAGTACAGCGGAGTAATAGGGTCGCACTTGAGAGATTTACAAGAGGCTGTAGCGTAGTCCTGAACCAATATCTAAGGGCAATTAACGAGAGCCTACATTGCCTACCTATATCGAAACATGTCAACAAATGTTTTCAACCAATCGCTGCACGAGCTGGAAACCGGTCTCAGTAACCGTAGGCGGCAGGATTGCTAGATGGAATCTGTGCAAACGTGAATGTGTACTTGTGACTTCAGGCCAAAAGATAAGTTATGTCCCTCAGAACAGTGAGCACAGTAAAATACCAGGAATCTTAAACTTTCATTAGATACATGGATTTAGTTGTAGAAGCATGGACACAGGAGTTTTGAGTGATTACATGCAGTATAACTTAGAGCGAAGACTGTTTTCCCCGGTTTCAACTGTGATTGCAAACGCTACAAGGGAGGCAGAAAAAGGTTAGCGTGTTTAAATGGTAGCGCCCAAATGGCCGGTTTAAACAAGACCGGGATGGAAAGAATCGGTTGGGAAACACCGGAAGAATAAATTATCGAAGTTTTGTATGATCGACAGATCGGGCAGAAAGGGTGTTTTTACAGAAATTTTTTTAAACATAAACTGACCCAGCCAGCCAATAGAATCGCTTGTCTTCCTTTTGCCCGCTACCTGTAATAAAAAGGGGAAACAAATCTGGAATATTTCTCTTGAACCGCCAGAACCCAGCTCCTTCGCCAATTGCCAGTGAAGCAGACTGCATGGGTTTAATTAAAAGCCTGTTGAATCTGAGATTGTGGGTAAGAGAATTAAGTCATAATATGTATAATATTAATTACTAGTGGTTAATGGAAGTGATATTGTGTGTAAATCTCATTGTGTGATTCGTAGTAGGAAAGCTACTTTGTGCTGTACAAATTATGTTCGACTTTAAAACTAAGGCCGGACAGAATGAGGGGTGTTAGTTTCAGAAGCTTTTAAAGCCTTTTCTGATTGCTGAACTAGACTATACTATCAGGAACTAGTAAAAGAGGAAATATTGTAATTTAATGTATTGTTTGAGTAGGCCTAGACACTCAACACTCACCATAAGGCCTATGCAGTTAATGATGTCAATTATGGACATATTAGGAAAGTGTGTGTGTTGTAATGCTGTGTTATATTATTGCATAAAACTTGTCTAGACACTCAACACTCACCATAAGGCCTATGCAGTTTTGGTGATGTCAGTCATGGACATATTAGGAAAGTGTGTGTTGTAATGTTGTTATATTATTGCATAAACCTATTTGTCACTGACTGAGTCTACCTTTCCTGTGTGTTGTAATCATTTGTTATATTATTGCATAAACCTATTTGTCACTGACTGAGTCGACCTTTTCTGTGTTACCATCACTTATTCTGAACTGCCTCACTAATCTACAATCTGGGTAGGAGGATTTTAGAACCCGATGCTATGTAAGACCTACTACATTTCAGGTCAGAGGTATCCTGTCACTCATCTTGTAGCAGAGAAGAACATTGGTGTTGTACCTAGCGGTGTATGATTTAAACAAGCACCCTGTACCTACATCAGTTGGAAGAGTGGGGACCCTCAGTGTTGGGCTTCTCCATCTTATATTCTGGCTTCAAGGAAAAGGCGGAAGCGAAGAAGTTAAGTTCTATTAGACAAGACTGACTCGCAGAGCATTGGCGTACCACACCCAGTCATAGTAGTAGTGATGAAAACAGTGATGATTAAATTAGTCTGGAAGCAACATAGACTTTAGTCAGTGTGACATTCTCAAAAGCTACATAACATAGAAATAGTTTGAACTCAAGTGATCTCAATAACATTGTAGTCAGTGTGACATTTTCAAAAGCTACATAACAAAGACTTTATTTTTAGTGATTGACTTTTATTTGGTGTAGATACATGCAACATCATCAGTGTGTTTTTATTTTTAGGGTTTGTGTTTACACAAACAAAACTAAACAGATGACTGTACATAAATAAAATTAAGAAAATTGTAGTGCACTGTTTTATTACTTTATGTCAGCTTTGAATTACTTTGAATTTAATTAAATCCCCTAGATACAATAACAGCCCATAGGTATAATTCTGAGAGGGGCACCATAGAATTCTGGTACTGAATATTACTATCTCGGCCAGAAATTCTTTACAGCCTGACTTTATACCTATGAACTCTATACACCATTGCTCTTTTCTGAGAATGGGGTATTTCTTTTAAGACCAGACTCTTCTCTGGCAACTATCCTAGTATCACCTGATACACCTTGTTGTCTTATACTTCATAAATTAAGGAACCTCTCGCGACACTGGGGGCTCGTCCGGGATTGTTCCTGTATATTCTGAGCCTGCTGTTACCTTTTAGTGCTGTCAAGTGGGAAATTTTTGATAGTAAATTTTTGGTAGAGCAGGATTAGAAATAGATTTTGAGTACCATTGAGTACAAATTAAGGTGTGGTACATGTGACGCGAAATCAGTCATTAATTAATTAATTAAGAAATTAATTTGATTAAGTGACTAATTATATTGGCATACATTTTTTTTTCTTTGTATTGGTTGCAACTAAATTACAACATTGCCATGGCAGATTTAGTAAAGTTCAGGTCAGCAACACTGCAAGTGGGGAAAGAGCTTGGGATGACTGGTGATCTTCTGATCCAGTATGTTACGACTGAATGCGATAAATTCACAGAAAGGGAAGATAAGCAGTTAGCACGGCAAGCGGAAGCTGAGAAAGAGAATAAGAAACTGCAATTGGAGGCTGAGGAAAGAAGGGTTCAAGCAGAGAGAGAGGCTGAGGAAAGAAGGATTCAAGCAGAGAGAGAGGCTGATGAAAGAAGGATTCAAGCAGAGAGAGAGGCTGAGGAAAGAAGGATTCAAGCAGAGAGAGACCATGAGCTAAGATTAAAAGAGCTTGAACTTCAGGCAACTACCAACCACAATGGTAGTAGTTCACCTCATTTGGACAACAGCCCCAGCCAGAGCACCTCAAATGGAGCCATGAATTTTCATCTGGATCCATTTGTGGACAAAGTTGACGCAATCGAGGCTTATCTAGACAGATATGAGAGATTAGCGACTACTTATGGTCTAGAAAAGGAAAAGTGGAGTCTGAAGTTATCGCAAGGTTTGCGGGGAATTGCGTACGATGTCTTTTTGAAATTGCCAAAAAAGGATCAGGAAGATTACGAAGCCCTGAAGCAGGCATTGCTTGTTCGATATGAACAAAATGCTGAAGCATATAGACGGCGCTTCAGAATGGCGAAGATTCAACCAGGAGAGACGTATCAGCAGTTCTCAGAAAGATTAGAAACTTACTTACTGAGGTGGTGTAAGTTAGGAAACTTCACCACAGATTTCGAGGGGCTAAAGGAAATGATGTTGATTGAACAACTATTGGATTTCCATAACCCCAGAAACTAAGAAGTTCCTAATTGAGAACAAAAGAGACAGGTTGGCTGACATAATCACATATGCAGAAAGCCACCACATGGCTCAATCCCTGACTCAAGGGAGTAAAAAAGGAAACAGGAGGGAGTTAAGCAGCCCCAAACTCATAATAAGTTTGATCAAAAGGACAATGCAACATAAATACAGGCCAGGATATGATAATAAGGATAGGAACCCACAATTTTCAGGATAGGAAACCTTACAAAAAGGAAGAAAAGTGGTGCAAAATTTGCAAAATGAACAACCACCATACAACGGAATGTGGTAGGAAAGTCCCTCCATATCACGCTGCATGCATGATAACAGTGGGAAAGGGAAGGAAGGAACCGACATCGAGTCCAGTAGATCTCCATCATCCCTCCATCTGTGAAGAAGTGATATGTAACGGCACTAAGGTAAAGTGTCTGTATGATTCCGGATTGGAATATGACTCAGTTGTGAGTGCGTCTCTAGTGCACCCTGAGCAGTATACCACAGACAAAGTGGAGATACAAGGGGCGCTAAAGGATACAGCCACCATAACACTTCCCATAGCCAGAATCAATGTGAAAACTCGCTATGTGGAAGGAGTGATCAGTGCAGCAGTGTGCGATAATCCTAATTACCCGCTGGTGTTAGGAGGGAGATATGTTTTCCTAGGGAAACCAATAAAAACCTGTGATAATGGCAACACTCCAGGTCAGGTCAACCCCTGGGAAGGAGGAGGGAACACCACTCAATATTCATCCGAGAGAGATGAGAAATGCCCAAGCTGAAGATAGCACATTAAAACCTTGCTTTGGCAGGCTGCCAAAAAGCCATAACCCCCCAAAGAAAGGACAGTTTTATTTGAATGATGGATTGCTTTACAGGAAAGCTGGGACAGGACCCAATGGGCATAGCCAGTTAGTACTGCCATCTATTTACAGGGACAAGGCTATGGAATTAGCACATGTTGATTCAGACGGTGGACATAAGAAGATTGGTACAACCTGTCAACGGACCTCAGTGCAACATTATTGGCCAGGGGTTGCTGAAGATATATTTCAGTATGTGACTGCCTGTGCACAATGTAGCAAAGAAAACCCCACATGTTGGGAAAATCAACAGGACCTAGGAAAGCATTGGGGCGGACGTAGGCCTGAAAATAACAAGGTAGACATAGTGGATAGGATGGCATCATCTCACAAAAGGGTCTACCAGACAACCAGTTACCATGGCAACTCTCCGTATTGTACAGAGAGGGGATACAACACATCCCATACCGACAAGATTTACTAAATCATTTAGTTCGGAACACCAGGTACTGGATCAAAATAGGAGTGTGGTTAGTCGACCACCCTTGATAAAGGACCTGCGGGGAAACCCCAGGAAAATAGGTAGTGGGAGAGTGTGTGCAGTGCGAACAATTTGACTGATGCACAGCCAACTTCGCTATACGGCTATTAAAATTAGCATTATGAGGGCACGGCAACATTGGTAGTTGCCCCGGCCCATCACAGTCCATTGGAAGTACTGATATACGGACATGGATTGATATATATATATATATATATATATATATATATATATATATATATATATATATATATATATATATATATATATATATATATATATATATATATATATATGGCATCTTTAAAGGGAGAATTGATTTCTTGGTGCAGGAAAATTTCATTTCCCCATAGGAATCATATTATATGCTACGAATGTTTTCTCCAGGGTGATGAGATTATTGGATCCCTTACAAAACCCATCTGATCCGAACCAGGATGGAAAGGGGGAAGAATAGATTCCGGCTGGATGATTGCCTCGTTATTGGTCTCAGATTGAAGCTCGACATAAATCTCTCGCTTAAAAATTGGGGGGCTATCTGTAGCGTAGTCCTGAACCAATATCTAAGGGCAATTAACGAGAGCCTACATTGCCTACCTATATCGAAATATGTCAACAAATGTTTTCGACCAATCGCTGCACGAGCTGTAAACCGGTCTCAGTAACCGTAGGCGGCAGGATTGCTAGATGGAATCTGTGCAAACGTGAATGTGTACTTGTGACTTCAGGCCAAAAGATAAGTTATGTCCCTCAGAACAGTGAGCACAGTAAAATACCAGGAATCTTAAACTTTCATTAGATACATGGATTTAGTTGTAGAAGCATGGACACAGGAGTTTTGAGTGATTACATGCAGTATAACTTAGAGCGAAGACTGTTTTCCCCGGTTTCAACTGTGATTGCAAACGCTACAAGGGAGGCAGAAAAAGGTTAGCGTGTTTAAATGGTAGCGCCCAAATGGCCGGTTTAAACAAGACCGGGATGGAAAGAATCGGTTGGGAAACACCGGAAGAATAAATTATCGAAGTTTTGTATGATCGACAGATCGGGCAGAAAGGGTGTTTTTACAGAAATTTTTGTAAACATAAACTGACCCAGCCAGCCAATAGAATCGCTTGTCTTCCTTTTGCCCGCTACCTGTAATAAAAAGGGGAAAACAAATCTGGAATATTTCTCTTGAACCGCCAGAACCCAGCTCCTTCGCCAATTGCCAGTGAAGCAGACTGCATGGGTTTAATTAAAAAGCCTGTTGAATCTGAGATTGTGGGTAAGAGAATTAAGTCATAATATGTATAATATTAATTATTAGTGGTTAATGGAAGTGATATTGTGTGTAAATCTCATTGTGTGATTCGTAGAAGGAAAGCTACTTTGTGCTGTACAAATTATGTTCGACTTTAAAACTAAGGCCGGACAGAATGAGGGGTGTTAGTTTCAGAAGCTTTTAAAGCCTTTTCTGATTGCTGGACTAGACTATACTATCAGGAACTAGTAAAAGAGGAAATATTGTAATTTAATGTATTGTTTGAGTAGGCCTAGACACTCAACACTCACCATAAGGCCTATGCAGTTAATGATGTCAATTATGGACATATTAGGAAAGTGTGTGTGTTGTAATGCTGTGTTATATTATTGCATAAAACTTGTTTAGACACTCAACACTCACCATAAGGCCTATGCAGTTTTGGTGATGTCAGTCATGGACATATTAGGAAAGTATGTGTTGTAATGTTGTTATATTATTGCATAAACCATTTGTCACTGACTGAGTCTACCTTTCCTGTGTGTTGTAATCATTTGTTATATTATTGCATAAACCTATTTGTCATGACTGAGTCGACCTTTTTATGTGTTACCATCACTTATTCTGAACTGCCTCACTAATCTACAATCTGGGTAGGAGGATTTTAGAACCCGATGCTATGTAAGACCTACTACATTTCAGGTCAGAGGTATCCTGTCACTCATCTTGTAGCAGAGAAGAACATTGGTGTTGTACCTAGCGGTGTATGATTTAAACAAGCACCCTGTACCTACATCAGTTGGAAGAGTGGGGACCCTCAGTGTTGGGCTTCTCCATCTTATATTCTGGCTTCAAGGAAAAGGCGGAAGCGAAGAAGTTAAGTTCTATTAGACAAGACTGACTCGCAGAGCATTGGCGTTACCACACCCAGTCATAGTAGTAGTGAGAAAAACAGTGATGATTAAATTAGTCTGGAAGCAACATAGACTTTAGTCAGTGTGACATTCTCAAAAGCTACATAACATAGAAATAGTTTGAACTCAAGTGATCTCAATAACATTGTAGTCAGTGTGACATTTTCAAAAGCTACATAACAAAGACTTTATTTTTAGTGATTGACTTTTATTTGGTGTAGATACATGCAACATCATCAGTGTGTTTTTATTTTTAGGGTTTGTGTTTACACAAACAAAACTAAACAGATGACTGTACATAAATAAAATTAAGAAAATTGTAGTGCACTGTTTTATTACTTTATGTCAGCTTTGAATTACTTTGAATTTAATTAAATCCCCTAGATACAATAACAGCCCATAGGTATAATTCTGAGAGGGGCACCATAGAATTCTGGTACTGAATATTACTATCTCGGCCAGAAATTCTTTACAGCCTGACTTTATACCTATGAACTCTATACACCATTGCTCTTTTCTGAGAATGGGGTATTTCTTTTAAGACCAGACTCTTCTCTGGCAACTATCCTAGTATCACCTGATACACCTTGTTGTCTTATACTTCATAAATTAAGGAACCTCTCGCGACAGAGGCCATAGACAGACAGCTGAGAGACAGGTTTACGACACAACTATTCCAGCACAGACAGCCACACTACGCATAATATACTACTCGTCAAAAGTCAAGGACCACCCTATTATTTTCAATACACTTTTATATAAGCGCACAGAATGGTTAAATGAAGGACGTTTTTAGTAAAAATGGGTGCAATATCTTCCTCTGACAGTCCTCTATGCACGTTAAGCATAAAAACAACTCACCGACAACCATGGTGATCACGTGCAATTTGGTTTGCTGACCATAAATTCACATTTTTAATCTGTTTTTTCAAACTTCCGTACAACCAAACAGGTAAAGTAATCGTGCTGATTGACATTCCACGTGCAATGGCGACTTTTCGTGAACAGAGTTCACTCTTAATTTGTTTTAAAATCAGCAGACTTAGGGTAGTTTTATCACTTGCAAAAACCATGCCACCGAGAAGAAGTCTTAACACCTTACAAAGAATGAGGGCTATAGCGTGGGTTGAAAGGGGTTTATCTGTCCGTGAGGTTGCTAGACGGCTTGTAGTGTCACACTCTACTATCCAAAGAATTTTGGAGAGATTTCAGGCCACAGGAAGTGTGGAGGATCGCCACCGGCCAGGTCGAACTAGATGCACCAATAGACATGATGACCGGTACCTCTTGATGTCAGCCCTGCGCCATCGAACAGTGACTTGTTCAACTCTAAGATGTCAGCTGAGACAAACTGTAAACGTTAATGTCAGTCAAAGCACCATTCGCAGACGTTTACATGAATTTGGACTGGCTGCTCGACGTCCTGCAGTCAGAATCCCTCTTACTCCTGCTCATCGCAGAGCCCGTGTTGCTTGGTGTCTGTCGTAATTTTGTTTGAGAGAGTTCTTAGAAAATAGTGGTCCCGTTTAGAGGGAAGAATGATGGTGAATGTGCAGTGCAAGAAAGGGTTAGAAAGTAAATAGTTGATTCATAGAGTGCTAGGGGGAGTAAGGACAGACTCTATACGACAATCGTTTTCTCTCACTCTACTCCTTAAACTCTCCTGGACAAACAATTATTTGCCAGTTTCCAAACACACATGCGCTCACACCAATTTGGTGCTTCAAACACACGGACGTACGTGAATACAAACTACGAATATAACAAGTATGGGGTAAGTTTGGGCTTGGGCCTTCCAACACAATACTAGAAGTTTTACGTGTTTATTTATTTATCATTTAAAATTTTGGGGGGGGGTGGGGGAGTGTGGTTGCAGATCACAACATTTATCAAATTACAGGAATAATCAATAGTTACGGCAAAATACGAATAACAAGATTGGGGGGGAGGGTGGGGGGGTTGAAGAATGGTGTCAACTATGCACTTCCCGCTTTAAATAGGCAGAGAAAAAAACAACCCCAGTCCAAAGACAGGTGTTTTATCAGAATAGATAATGTAACCCAACCCGTAAATTAAATTTACTTCAAAGAAAGGTGTTAAAATACCAGGTATGGTGGTGAAAAAATCCGATCGTTCTCAAACGTGTTTCCCTTTTCTAAGCAGATATAATGGAGGGGAAATAACAGAGTTTAAGAAATCCCGCTTAAAGGACAATGCAAGACATACAGTAAAAGGTATTTATCAGGTAAAGCAAATTAACAAGGTTTGCAAAATAAATCCCATTCATTCATGCACGCTCGTGATGGCCAACACTCAGTCTCTCACACACACTTACCGATCGTGGAATCTGGCACTTCATAGAAATACACAACAGCAGCTTAAACACTTTACATAATAGACAAATGTCTTTCCTTCGTTTTCTAGCCCCAGATTTGCGGGTTTTGTGTTGCACAGATTTGCCCGAGAATCGCTAGAAGATGAAGCCTCAGTGTTCTGTTGGTTTTATATCAAAAGGTTTCTAGAGGATGGCACAGTCACCGATACGGGGGTGTGTGAATTATTGTGGTCTCAGGTTATTATTCACCGCTGGTGGTAGACAATATTCTCTAGCGTGATGACGAAAAACTGTCAGTGTTCTTAAAAAGTTATTTCTTATTTCCACAGTAGAACAGTAAAAATTATATATGTATCGTTTCTGGCAATGTTCTGCTCCAGTTATATCTTTTAACAGGGACAATGTTTATTTTAAATTTTCTTGGTGGTTGCTTTGTTTCTGGAAAACTCCAGTTTAAGCAGGATCCCAACAGAGGATCGCCACAAGGGTTAATTTAAAAAATTAATGTTTATGCAATGACTGAAGTTAGAACCGAGAGTCTGGACTCTCTATATAAGTTATTCTTTGCTGGGACGCAAAAGGTTGTATGATCATTCTATAGGAAAAGATAGAAAAACACGACAACATAATTTCCAATACCAATTATATACTGGCGCGTGATAAATTTACAGTTAAAACTATTTTATGCACTCGCGTCTTTATTTATATGAATTCAAGAAAAAACTCCCCGCGAGTCTAATAGTTAAAAACACACACATCTATATATATCTATCTATATATATATATATATATATATATATATATATATATATATATATATATATACATATATATATATATATATATATATATATATTTATATATATATATATATATATATCATATAAACTATATATATATATATTATATATATATATTATATATAAAGAAACTAAACTGTAATTAAAATAGTTAAAAAAAATCCCTTAAAACGGCTTTCCAAAATTAATTTAAGCATCTAGTTGTATTGGGAATTAACTTATTGCTATATCATTTAGTTTACAACTGGAACTTTGAAATGGGTTTATTTAATAAGTTTAAATTAACACACAAATCCAGTAAACTAAAATGAAAGCACTAGCCCACTGATCCCTTTAACAAATATATTATACCGTCTACACAGAACAGAATAGCACTCCATTATAGCCGACAATTCAGATGAAATCTAGCAGGATTCAACTATACGCTAGTGTATTTTAAAATCTCTGGCAAACGAATGATAAAATGCATTTCTTCAGGGTCTGTATATATAGTAAGTGGAATGTAAGATTAGTGGGACATGTTAGAATCTAACACCTTTCTTGAACTCAGGGGAAAATCGAGATTCTAGCCGCCCGTTCCTCGTCCGATTACTCACTTCCTGATCGGCTCGTTTCTCCCGTTCGCCTTAGTCTTCGAGCGCTTCAGCGCTCTCCTCTGGTTAACACGGAGATGCGAAATGCCGCTGAGACGCTGCTTCTGTGGACCATCACTGCTTTGATCGTAGCCACTTCTCTCGTGGACTTTGGTAACGCCCCACTGGGCAGGCGTACTGACTAAGATAATGAAAATAACTGCATATAATTTCTCTAGAGATATCCGTGAGCGTGATTTAACCTCTCCTTAAATCAATGTGATTCTCTGAATGCACGGAAGATAGCAGTCTACATATTAAGTAGCAAACGTGTTGACAATCTACGTGGAAAGGTTGCATGCTAATGAGTCCACGTTTCTGTTGTGCATTGCTAATGAACCCAGGTTTCTGTTGTGCATTGCTAATGAGCCCAGGTGGTGAGAATTCCCCGTTGATGAAAAGTTCCAACAGTACTGATGTTATACAAGGGACGTATCATCCTCTAACAATTCATGGGTACTGATGTTATGAGAGGGTTCTTACCATCATCTAACAATTCAGGGACAGCTGATTTGTCCGTCACACTCGTCCCCACTTTTGAGACATGGAAACTCGTTTTCATGTTTGATTTATGACAATGAAGCTGCTCTGATCGGTAGCTTTTGGATGATTGGTATTTTCGATTTCGTCCTCTTCCTCCGTAGTCCAGTTTCTACTCAAGACGTCAGCTCCTACATTCTGTTTTCCTGGAATGTATTCCACTTTGGAGGAATAAACACTTAGTAATAAGGCCCAACGCATGATCCTTGCGTTGAATTCCTTATTGGCACCAAAAAAAGCTAATGGAGCGTGGTCTGTTTGCACCGTGAAAGGTGTGCCATAGAGAAACTCGTGATGGCGTCTGATGCCATCAATCAAAAAGAGACATTCTCTTTCAACAACACTGTAGTTGCGTTCAGCCTTGTTTAATTTCCGACTGCCATACGCAACTGGGAATAGCATATTCGGATCGGTGTCCTCGGCTTGAAGCAATGTTGACCCGATGCCCTGACCTGACGCGTCGACTCGCAATACGAAAGGTTTCTTAAGGTCAGGTAACCTCAGAATGGGGTATGCAGACAACTGTCCTTTTAAAGTGCTGTACGCGTGTTCGCACTTTTGATCTCAGATAACCTTATCAGGACAACCTTTCTTTGTGAGGTCAGTCAAGGGTGCTGTTAGTCCGTTGAAATTCTGGATGTATTTCTGATAATATGCACATAGTGATAGGAAGGAACGTACGTCTTTCTTCGTTCGGGGCCTTTTGGCTGCAACTATTTTCTCCACGTTCTTCTTAACAGGCCACATGGAGCCGTGAGAAATAGTATGCCCCAGGAAGTCTAGCTTTTCAAACCCGATGAGACATTTGCTAGGTCTGGCTGTGAGACCAGTTTCCTGTAGTCTCCTGAGGAGCATAGCAACCGTAGCAATATGTTTGTCGTAGGTCTCCGATGCAATTAATATGTCATCCATGAAATTATGGATATGGGGACTTTGCAAAGGTTCTAGAAGCTTCCTCATCATCCTGGTGAACACTCCTGGTGCGTTATGCAATCCGAACGGCATCACATTAAATGTGTAATGTCCTCCACTAGTGCTGAAAGCTAACAAAGGTTTAATTTCCTCCTTGACTGGTATTTGATAATAACCTTTACTGAGGTCAATCTTGGAGAAAATTCTTGCTTTGCTAAGCTTGGTGAACAACTCAGAAAAAGTTTGGAGAGGTTCGGGCTGGAATTCCGTTACAGCGTTTCTTCTTTCTTCTTTGATCCTTAGCCGGCGACCGTCAAAGCAGTCAGTGGCCATCACGCCTAGTGGCGTCTTGTAGGGCAACAACAAATTGATTCCACTTTGCTCGGTCGGTGGCATCCTTCGTACAGTGCCCCAACTCTGGTTCATTCTTTGCATCTCAGCCTCCACAGTCCTCCGCCAGGTTGTTTTTGGTCGGCCTCTTTTTCGTTTTCCTTCAGGGGTCCAAAGCATAGCTGTTCTTGTGATGGCATCGGGGTCTCTTCTGAGGACATGACCAACCCAGTTCCAGCGTCTGCCAGCTATGATGGTGTGCATGTCCTCTTGCTTGCTACGAGTAAGCAGATCTTGGTTAGTGATGGTATTCGGCCAAAAGATTCGGTGAATTTTTCTCAATAACTTACAGCGTTTAGCAGCCGGTAATCTATGCACAGCCGAACTTCCTTATTGGGCTTCTGCAACAGCACTACACTCGAGCTGTAAGGAGATGTCGACTCACTGATAATTCCTGCCTGACGACGCTTGTCTATTTCTCCGCGAAATGCATCAGCTTTTGCGTACGGAATGGGGTAAACTCTGGTTCGAACAGGGGTCTCGTTTGTTAATTTCATATCAAATTCGATGAGATTTGTTCGACCAGGTACATCCGTTAAGACTGCACTGTACTGCTTCAGTAGCGCCCTGGTTTCTGTTTGTTGTGATTGTGAGAGATTGTCGCCGAACTTGACATCTTTAAAGGATTCTGTGGGTTGCAATGGGTACTCCATGCAACCATCATCATCTTCCTCGTCTTCCGTTGCTATGGCGACAGCCAGGAGATGCTCGGAGGATGGCACTGGTCTTTCCAAATATTTCTTAAGCAGATTTATGTGAAAGACCTTCTCCTTTCCTTTAATGGAGATCTTGTAATTGGTACGTGAGATCTATTTAAGGACGGTAAACGGTCCTTGCCATCCGATGCGAAGTTTATTGCTCCCGGTTGGAAGTAGCAACAAAACTTTCTCCCCTGGTTGGAGTTCTCTCTCTTTTGCAGCTTTGTTGTATCTTTTAGCATGTTTAGCGCGGGCTTTCTTAAGGTTGGTTGTAGCTAGATTCCATCTTAGCTTTAGCCTTTCCTTGAGCTCAGATACATATTTGCTTACAGAGACGACTGTCTCGTCAGCCTTTTGATCTGTCAGGGACCGAAGTAAGGCTTCTAGTGGCCCCTTAATAGGTCTGCCAAATAAAAGTGTAGCTGGCGCGAATCCCGTAGACGCTTGGGGAACCTCTCTGTAGGCGAATAATGCAGCAGATATATATATAGGTCCCAGTCTTCCGGTTTCTCCTGACCCAGCTTACGTAACATCATGGTGAGGCTGCCGTTAAAACGTTCCACGAGCCCATTTCCGGCCGGATGGTAGGGACTTGTGTGGATATGTTTGGCCCTCAAGATCTTAAAGATCTCCTCCATTAACAGGCTACGGAATTGGATCCATTATCCGTCAAAACTTGTTGAGGGAATCCCATCCGTGTAAAAATTTGCTGTAGGGCTTCTGCGACATGCTTTGAATCTGTGCATGTTAGCGGTATAGCTTGGGCCCACATTGTGCAAGTGTCGACTAAGGTCAGGATGAACCTGTTCCTTCTTTTGGTCCTTTAGGGGTCCAATGATGTCGACAGCAACCCGTTCAAATGGAGTCCGTACTATTGGCATTTGCCCCATAGGTACTGGGGGTGTCAAGTGCTTGAGTGCTACACGTTGGCACTGGGCGCAGGATTTCACGTACCTGATAATTTCAGAGTTCATTCCTGACCACCAATAGCGGTTTTTTATTCGCTGAATAGTGGCGTTTTGTCCCATATGTCCGCTAAAGGGAAGAGAGTGCCCCATTTCTAAGATCTGGCTTCTGTACTGTGTCGGTACTAGGAGCTGGTTATTCCCTAAATCAGGGTCGCCCGTTCTACGATACAATACGCCATCCTTCGAAAAGATGTCTCCGTGGTGTCTGGGGTCCTTAGCCATGGGCAGTTTTCTAAAGCAGGGCTCCAGAGTAGGGTCCTTTTGTTGCGCCTCTTTCAGTTCGTTCGGCAACAAATTTGGCGCAGGCTCCCTCTCCTTCTTAGTTTGCCCTCTTGTGGTTACCGCTGCCACATGCGGCTCCTTTGGTCTCCCAACAAACACGTATCTACATCTCAGGATAACTGGGTAGATAATAATAATAATAGCCCCTTCAGTCATAACTGACTATGGGAATGCGCCCCTGAGGTGGCAGCCCTCAGCTGCTTATTTTCCTGGTGCTCCTTTCGACGTTTTCTCCTCACCTCTGCTTCTTGTGTGAGTGTCTCTTCGCCCAATCTGTGGTGGCGCCGTAAATAGCATCGCCACTTAGTGCGATCGGCAGCTTCATCCTCCCATGTTGCTGGATCCATGTCCAGTGCCCTCATATCTCTCTTGCACACATCTTTGAACCTCAGCTGTGGTCGCCCAACTGTTCTCTTGCCATCTGCTAATTGTCCGTAGAAGATATCTTTTGGGATGCGACCATCTTCCATGCGGCGAACATGGCCAAGCCAGCGAAGTCTGCGCTGTCTAAGCAGCGTATACATACTTTGAAAGCCAGCACGTGACAACACTTCGACATTTGTCACTTTATCTTTCCACGAGATGCCGAGGATGCGGCGTAAACACCGCAAATGGAAGGTATTGAGACTTCTTTCTTGTTTAGCATAGGTCGTCCAGGTCTCGCTGCCATATAGGAGTGTGCTGGTGACGCAGGCATTATACACCGCAGCTTTGGTCTTCATTGTGAGTTTAGAGTTTCCCAAAACACGCGATGTGAGGCGGGCAAAGGTAGCTGCAGCTTTGCCAATGCAGCTGTCGATTTCTGTATCCAGTGAGAGTTTGTCATTGATGGTAGATCTTAGGTATGTGAAGTGGTGCACCACTGCCAATTCATAGTTATCGATAGTGATAACTGGTGCATCACCCACATCCTGACTCAGCACATTCGTTTTCTTTAGACTTATTGTGAGGCCAAAGTCCTTGCATGCTTTAGTGAAGCGATTTATCAAGCTATGAAGCTCCTGTTGGCTTTGAGTGACGACTGCAGCATTATCAGCGAACAACAAGTCTCTTATAGTGACCCTTCTGATTTTTGTTTTTGCCTTCAGCCTTGAAAGATTAAACAGACGGCCATCTGACCTAGTGTGAAGGCATATTCCTTCAGTTGCATCTCTGAATGCATGTTTCAAGAGTAAGGCAAAGAAGATTCCGAAGAGGGTCGGAGCCAGAATACAGCCTTGTTTAACGCCACTTCGTATATCAAAGGGCTGTGACGTGCTTCCAGCATATTGGACTGTTCCCTTCATGTCATCATGGAATGACTTTATCATTTCCAGCATTTTAGAAGGGCAGACTATTTTCAGGAGGATTTTAAAGAGTCCATCCCTACTAACCAGGTCGAATGCTTTTGTGAGGTCTATAAAGGCGTTTTATCAGTGAGCAATGCCATGCCATCAGCATTTAGGACCGGTGATGATTGATTCGATTGAGGGCCATAAATTGCTTTCAGGGCATCATAAAAGCGCTTTGAGTCATTTATGTCTGCATACCTCTGTATCTCGTCTGCTTTATTGCTGAGCCATGCATCATGCATCTTCCTGAGCTTATTCTGGACAACTCTGCGTATATTGGTAAAGGCTGCCTTTTTGGATGTTGAGGAAGGGTTGCTTTGATAGTCTCTGTGCAAGCGATATTATTCAGCCAGCAGTGTTTTAATATTTTCATCATTCTCATCAAACCAGTCAGGGTTCTTGCGTGTTGTATATCCCAAGCTCTCAGAGGCTACAGAGTACACAATGTGCTTTAAAGTGGCCCATTTTTCCTCTATAGTGGTTTGACCGAGCTCAACGTCCCTCAGACGGCTGTCCAAGTCCCTTGAGAAGCTCTCTGCGGTTGCTTCGCTTTTAAGTTTTGTGACGTTGAGCCTCTTCATGGGTTTCTGACTCTGGTGTCTTCGCTTGGGCTGTATGTTAAGGTTGAGTTTTGATACAATCAGCCTGTGGTCAGTCCAGCATTCGGCACCACACATGGCCTTGGTCACTCTCACGTCACGTCTGTCGCTCCTTCTCGTGATGGCATAATCAATAAGATGCCACTGTTTGGATCGGGGGTGCATCCATGTTGTTTTATTTCGAGTGGGTAGGCGAAACATGGTGTTCGTGATAGACAAATCATGTGTGGCACACAGGCTGAGTAATAGGAGCCCATTACTATTACATTTGCCTATGCCATGTTTTCCAAGTATTCCTTCCCAGGTGTTGTGGTCAGTGCCTACTCTGGCATTGAAGTCGCCGAGAATAATAAGTTTCTCAGATTTAGGAACTGATGAGATGATTGAGTTAAGTTCGTCATAGAACTTTTCTTTTGTTTCCTCGGGGTTTGTCATTGTTGGGGCATATGCACTGATCAGTGTGGCACTTCTGTTGCTTCCTAGTGGGACATGAAGGGTCATTAGGCGATCATTAATGCCCTTAAGAGATTTGACAAGTTTTCGTACGATATGAGATTTAATGGCGAATCCAACACCAGCCTCACGCCGTTCCCTGCTGTCCCGGCCACTCCAATAAAATGTGTAGCCACCTCCAATTTCAGTAATCTGACCTTCTTCTGGTAGTCGCGTCTCACTTAGGGCTGCTATATCGACATTATAGCACGCCAGTTCTTTGGCCACAAGTGCAGTCCGTCTTCAGGTCTGTCGGCCAGGGTATTGTCGAGTAGTGTTCGCACGTTCCACGTGCCGAAGGTAAGCACCTTCATTTTTTTTCTTACTTTTTGTTCGAACGCATGATTGGGATACCCTCCAGCCGCGTCAAGCTGGTCAGAGTAGGTTGAAGCAGGCTATGTTCAGGGCACCTTTTCTAGCCCCTTCCTCGTGCCATGGAGGTGAACAGAGTGATCCTAAAGAGGGCTGCTCAGTCGCTCAGGGGGCTGCCGGATCTCGCCGCTGCTTCAAAGTTCCAGCGAGAAACGACCCTATGGCCTGAGCCGCCTGTGTGCAGGATTGTGGCTGCAGCTTGAGTGTATCCACACTTTCTGGTTCGCCACTCCCCCATCGCCACAGGTCTTTGAGTGTAGTGTCTGTATGTATCTGTCTGAAGCTGTGACTTGCGCTGTAATTGGATTAAAGTGAGGAAGAGTTGCGCTAATCGTCATCCTCACTCTCTCGTCCGGAGTTATCTGTTCCAGTGGCAAGATATTATCGAGACGACTGGAGACAACACAGGATGCAGTGGATGACCAGGGCGTTCTACGTGCCTCGCCGTGCTCCTTACGCTCCACAGCGCGTTGCTGGTAATCGCCTTCATGCCCGTTGAACCAATAGATGGTTTCTTCCGCGCAGTCTATCGAATCCAGTCTTCGCATGCATGGGTAGGCAGACCCTAACTCACCGAAGGTTTATAACCAGTCGGCTACCCTCACCTAGTTTAGCCGGCACGCTGGGCACAACACTTCAACGCCATCTTAAATTGTCCATCAGCCGTCAACGACCAGGCCATTGCAAGTATACCGCAAGTTACAGTCAATGTCAGACTTGACCTTCCACCCAGCATGGAAGAGGTCAAGAAAGCAGCCAGTCTACTGTCCAGCGGCAAAGCCCCTGGATCAGATATAATTCCTGCTGAGATTTATAAAGCTGGAGGCAGCATGCTGCTGCAGAGACTAACAGACCTCTTCCACTCAGTATGGGATGAAGAACAGATACCACAGGAATTAAAAGATGCCACCATCGTTCACATATACAAGCGAAAGGGAAATCATCAATCATGTGACAACCATAGGGGAATCTCCCTATTATCTATTGCGGGCAAAATCCTGGCTCGAGTCCTGCTCAATCGCTTGACTGTTCATCTCGAATCGCAGGACTTACTTCCAGAGAGTCAGTGTGGTTTCCGAGCAGGCCGCGGGACCGTCGATATGATATTTGCTGCTCGCCAACTTCAGGAGAAATGCCAGGAACAGCACAGTGACCTATACACAACATTTATTGACTTGACCAAGGCCTTTGACACTGTCAATAGGGACGGACTATGGAAAATTATGGCGAAATTCGGCTGTCCCGATAAGTTCATCTCAATTGTCCGCCAGTTTCATGAAGGTATGACGGCTCGCGTATTGAATGATGGAGAACCTTCTGAACCCTTTCCCGTCATAAATGATGTCAAACAGGGTTGTGTGCTCGCCCCGACACTATTCAGTATGATATTTGCTACCATGCTGTCTAACGTTACGCATGACAGTAGCGACGGCATACACATCAGATACAGGACAGATGGGAATCTGTACAATTTGAGACGATTATAGTCCTTTACGAAGGTGAATAAAACAATGATCTCTGACCTCGTCTTTGCGGACGACTGTGCCCTCAACACCTGCATAAAACTGGACATGCAGAACAATATGAGGAGGCTTTCTGTAGCGTGTGATGACTTTGGCCTTACCATCAATACGAAGAAATCTAAAATAATGTTGCAACCTGCTCCTGGGAAACCTTACTGTGAACCAAATATCACAGTAAAGAACCAACGTCTCCAAGTGGTGGACAGCTTCACTTATCTAGGCAGTACCCTCACCAAAGATGCGAATATCGACTCCGAGGTCAACAACAGAATTGCAAAGGCAAGTGCAGCTTTCGGAAGACTAAGAGTAAATGTCTGGGATCGACAAGGAATTAGTGCAGCCACCAAGATAAAAGTATATCATGCAATAGTACTCACTACCCTCCTGTATGCCTGTGAAACATGGACAGTGTATAGCAGACATGCCAAGAAGCTTAATCATTTCCACATGAGCTGTCTTCGCAGGATCCTCAGGATCAAGTGGCATGATAGAGTATCTAATTCTGAGGTCCTCAACAGAGCACATATCTCAAGCATCTACACATTGCTGCAGGGGGCCCAAACTAGATGGGCCGGACATGTTGTTCGCATGCCCGAAAAACGCATCCCAAAGCAGTTGATGTACAGCGAACTCTCCACGGGTAAGCGAACAGCAGGGGGACAAAAGAAACGCTTCAAAGACACACTGAAAGCATCGTTGAGAAGCTTCAAAATTGATGTCTCCTCCTGGGAGACTATTGCACAGGATCGCTGTGCCTGGCGGACAAACATTACTCAAGGTGCTCGCATTTCAGAACAGAATTTAGCTGATAAGGCAGAAGGCAAGCGTGCTGCAAGAAAGGCCAGAATGCACAGCAACACTACTATCGACTCTAACCATGTGTGCCCCGTATGTGGCAGGGCCTGTAGGGCCAAAATAGGATTAATTAGTCACATGAGATCACGGCACAGATGTGTCACAACTCAAGTCTGAAGCTGTCGCCATCTTCGCTTGCGATGGGCAACTATTATTATTATTATTATTATTATTATAAAGGCGATATATAATGGTCTTTTCTGCTCTCTTGATTTTTCCTGAAGCTGGCGGAGAGAGAAGATCATGTCTGTTGTTGATCTGCCAGCTCGGAATCCACACTGTGACTCTGGATATATGCGCTCAGCTAACTTGTGTAGTCGCATTAAGATGACTTTGGCAAAAACCTTACCAACAATACTAAGAAGAGAGATGCCTCTGTAGTTATTGCAATCACTTCTGTCTCCTTTATTTTTATACAGTGTTACAATCTTGGCATCTCGCATGTCTTGAGGAATAGTTGTCTCTTCCCAGCACTGGCACAGCATCCTATGCAGGGGATGTAATAGCGTGCTCTTACAGCATTTGATTAAATCAGGAGGAATCCCATCACTGCCTGGTGCTTTGCCAGAGGCCAAGCTATCAATGGCCTTGCTGAGTTCCTCTAATGTTGGTTCGGCATCCAGCTCCTCCAAAGTTGGCAGACTATTGACAGCATCAAGGGCTGCAGGCGTAATGGTATTGTCTCTAGCGTAAAGCTCAGAGTAGTGCTCGACCCACCTCTCCATCTGCTTACCCTTATCGGTTAGCTTCTCTCCGCTGATGGTTTTTAGCGGTGCCGTCTTACTTTTATGGGGGCCAAGTGCTTTCTTTATACCGTCATACATTTGTCTAATGTTGCCTGTTTGCGCTGCGATCTGGATGCTCTCACTGAGCTGGAGCCAATAGTCATTTGCACAGCGTCGAGCAGTTTGTTGAACTTTGCTTCTCGTAGCCCTCAGGATCTGTAGGGTTCTGGCACACGGTGAACGTTTGTATTCATTCATAGCACTGCGCTTAGCTTTAATGACAGGTGCCATCACATCTGATGAAGCATCAAACCAGTCATTTGACTTTGCCGATTTCTTACCAAAGGTGGCAAGTGCAGTACTTTGAATGGTGTTCCGTAGATGCTCCCAGTTCTCTGTAATAGTATCACCATGCTTAGGGCTACTGAGCACTTTCTCGAAGGTCGCAGTGAATTGAGCGATTTTTGATAACTGCTGTTAGATTCTCGTAGAACTCATCTTTAGCTTCTGAGGCATAGTACAGAGTAGGAGCATACACACTGACAAGGGTGATGGGACCTGTGCTAGTTTGCAGGCGGAGCGTTAACAGGCGTTCTGATCCATTCTTGCCTGGTTCAACCATTTTAGTTAGCGATTTTTTTAACCGCAAAACCTACTCCGTGTTCTCTAGCTTTATTAAGATCTTTCCCTTGCCAATAAAATGTGTAGTCCATCTCGCTCACCGTTCCAGAGCCCGCCAGGCGCGTTTCCTGAAGTGCAGCTATATCCACCTGAAGTCGTTTAAGCTCTTCATTAATTATGGCTGTCTTCCTTACATCGTTTACATCCTGTAGGTTTTCGGATAGTCCAGTCAACATAGTCCGGACGTTCCAGCATCCCAATCTGAGAGTTTGCTTATTTCTATTTTTTCGATAATTGCTTGGTGCAAAATTTTCTGTCCACAGTTCGGGTTTGACCCTAATCCCCATGCACCCAATGGGGAAAGCAGACAGTGGCGGGACAACACCTTATTGACTGGGGGCTGCCCAGCTTGAAGCGGGCGGTAGCTGTCCAGTGAGATCCTAGAACCTCTCCCACTGTCGGAAGTAGCCCCTGGCGCCATGCCCTACGCCAATTGGGCAAAATGCTTATAACCGGTAACTGCTACTTCCCGTGTTTTGCCGACACCTATAGGGTGAAGCTGGAGTGTCCTCTCCAGGGCGCGAGCTTGGGCACAGTTATATGGAGATCAAGCTGTTGCCCATGCAGCATGTTCCCCCTCTCCACACAGCCGGTAGATCTAAAGGAACGGCAGTAGCTGATACAGTTTGGTACCAGCCATGTCGCAGGAGTTATCAGAATAATGTCGAATCGACATTAGACTGCCTTAGGGACTCCGACTCCGGATTTATCCTCAGGGTTTACTCCCGAAGCCAATTCCATAAATGGATATTCCCGCAAGGCAGCGGTGGTTTGAATTCAGAGTTCCTTCTCTTAGATAAACTACCAACCAAGGATCACGAGCCCTATCTGCCAGAAGCTGCTGGTTTTAAGGCACCAGTCGCTCGCCTTTGCCCCTTCTCCCGTCAGTGGAAACAGTTCCGCCGGGCTCAAATTGAGCCACACGTGAAGGCCGGGAGTTGGACTTGGTTGTCAGAGGCTGTTTGAGGCGCGTGCCATAGAAGTATTTTATCTGCAGTGAGAGCTTATCCTCACTACAACTCCCGGCAATAACAACCTTTGGAACCCTGGGTAGATAGGATCATCCATTATGGCCGCTTTAATAACACCTCTGACAAAATCAGAGTGTATTTCTACCAGTGCGATAGGAAGCGTCCTGGGTGCATCACTCTTGAAAACTCCACATAGTTTGACGGTTTCCTCTGTCTCCTGACCGGGTTTGACTAGGTGCCTGGCGACAATACAATCAAAACTTAATCCAGTGTCAAAAAGACAAGTAGTTGAGGTACCATTCAAAATTACAGTTCCTCGCGTTGAGGGTCAGTCCCCCTCAGGTTGAGAATCACTGACATTGACTCTTCCTTTCGAGGCTGTATGCAAACATCCGATGCGGTTTGGACCGGTATGCTTGCCCTGATCAGACGTCCCTGCTGTAGGGGTCTTTCCTTTTCCTTGACCTTGGTGGCCGCGCTGCCACGTAGGCTTGGTGGGTTGATCAGAATTGTTGTTTGGGGGATATCGGGTTTTGTAGAATTTCGATTTTTCCTGGGGAGGTCTCTGGGTATTATTTTCTCGTTGGTTATAATGCTGAGAGGAATTGGAAGAATAGGATGACTGCTCTAGATTTTGTTTTCGAGATGGCTCATCTGTGGGTTTGCGTTTTGTGCTGGGAAGTTCGGCCATTGCGTTTGTATAGCGTTCTGCCTTATTGAGGATGTCCTCAAGCCTGACTGCGCCCTGTTCAGCCAAAAATCTACGGGTTTCGTTTGACAAAGTTGACTTTATCTGTTCCACAAGAACAAGTTCAAGAAGTCCCTCATATGTAAGAGGTAATTCAGATAATTCTATGCACTTTGTCAAAAAAAAACCCGTGAGACGTGAAGAGAACTGGGGAAATGTTTCCGTGCTCTCTTTTCGGCTGTTTCTGAACATATGCAGAAATTTTCGGGCGGTCATCTCAAACCGCTCTAGCAAGGCCTTCTTTAGCATGTCGTAATCATGTTAGTTGGTTCCAAGCTTTGTGTACACGTCATAAGCATTACCTTTTAATGACGTTGAGAGTTTAAGTGACCAACGGAAACTCTCTAACCCATACAGATTTGCGAGCCTTTCGAATTTGTCTAGGAAGGTGTCAATTTTCTCATTGGGGCTGGGAAAAGACTCTAAAGTAAAAGAAATCGCAGTTAATTGGGCAGATAGAGTGCTGGAGAGATCCGTTGACTGAGACTGGGGCGAGGACAGCTCTCCATTATTTGAAGTAGAAGCGCCCCGACTATCTAAAGCCTTAAGCGCCAGTTCGTTCTGTCTCTCCCTCTCTCTCTCTCCCTCCGAGCTTCCATCTCTGTCTCAATTTTCTTCTGCTCTAATTGACGATCGTCCGCTTCTTTCTTCTCAGCCCTCTCTCTTTCTTGCTCCACTTCATACCTTTCAAGTTCCGTGTTTACAAACAATTTCGCGGCTTCTCCCTCTAATCCTGATTCCTTCGCATCCAGTCTCAACATGGACCTCACTGTATGCTTCTACTACTAGAGAATAGTAATAAGGAACAAGAAGGGGGAAAAACTCAAAGCCGCTACGAGGAAAAAAAAAATATATATATAAATTTACTTGTGTTACCTCCTACCTTGAAATGTGCTAACTTATCGCTGTCACTTAAGACTCCTTAATGCAGGCGACTATTCCACGTTAAATTGTAAGTTAAACACTAGGAAACAATCTACTTTTACTAACAGTAAAGAAAATTTTATATGAAAACAATTTAAAGGGGGAAAAAATGTTCCCTAAATTTTGATTCTCCGACAACAAAACTCCGCCACTGAAGTCAGTTATGAGATGAGACGTTGTTAACTTGACTTAAAAAATCAGAACAATGCGTCTTTAGCTTAGCTCAACTCGCTAACTTCAAAAAACCTTTGTGACTGTTAACCAATCACGCGATCCCAGCAATTCTTATTTAAAAAAATATTTCAGTTATCTCTGCCAGAAAATAATGAAAATAACAAATATTTTTGTTTTTCCTTAACTTCAGAATGCTTTAAATAGACAGAGAAAAAAAACCCAGCCCAAAGACAGGTGTTTTATCAGAATAAATAATGTAACCCAACCCGCAAATTAAATTTACTTCAAAGAAAGGTGTTACAATACCAGGTATGGTGGTGAAAAAATCCGATCGTTACCAAGCGTGTTTCCCTTTTCTAAGCAGATATAAGGGAGGGGAAATAACAGAGTTTAAGAAATCCCGCTTAAAGGACAATGCAAGACATACAGTAAAAGGTATTTATCAGGTAAAGCAAATTATCAAGGTTTGCAAAATAAATCCCATTCATTCATGCACGCTCGTGATGGCCAACACTCAGTCTCTCACACACACTTACCGATCGTGGAATCTGGCACTTCATAGAAATACACAACAGCAGCTTAAACACTTTACATAATAGACAAATGTCTTTCCTTCGTTTTCTAGCCCCAGATTTGCGGGTTTTGTGTTGCACAGATTTGCCCGAGAATCGCTAGAAGGTGACGCCTCAGTGTTCTGTTGGTTTTATATCAAAAGGTTTCTAGAGGATGGCACAGTCACCGATACGGGGGTGTGAATATTGTGGTCTCAGGTATTATTCACCGCTGGTGGTAGACAATATTCTCTAGCGTGATGACGAAAAACTGTCAGTGTTCTTAAAAGTTATTTCTTATTTCCACAGTAGAACAGTAAAATTATATGTATCGTTTCTGGCAATGTTCTGTTCCAGTTATATCTTTAACAGACAATGTTTATTTTAAATTTTCTTGGTGGTGCTTTGTTTCTGGAAAACTCCAGTTAGCTGGATCCCAACAGAGGATCGCCACAAGGGTTAATTTAAAATGTTTATGCAATGACTGAAGTTAGAACCGAGTCTGGACTCTCTATGTAATTTATTCTTTGCTGGGAACGCAAAGGTCGTATGATCATTCTATAGGAAAAGATAGAAAAACATGACAACATAATTTCCAATATTAATTATATACTGGCGCGTGATAAATTTACAGTTAAAACTATTTTAAGCACTCGCGTCTTTAATTATATAAATTCAAGAAAAACTCCCCGCGAGTCTAATAAGTTAAAACACACACATCTATATATATATATATACAGAACTAAACTGTATTAAATAGTTAAAAATCCCTTAACGGCTTCCAAAATTAATTTAAGCATCTAGTTGTATTGGGAAGTAACTTATAGCCATATCATTTAGTTTACAACTGGAACTTTGAAATGGGTTTATTTAATAAGTTTAAATTAACAGACAAATCCAGTGAACTAAAATGAAAGCACTAGCCCACTGATCACTTTAACAAATATATTATACCGTCTGCACAGAACAGAATAGCACTCCAATATAGCCGACAATTCAAATGAAATCTAGCAGGATTCAACTATACGCTAGTGTATTTTAAAATCTTTGGCAAACGAATGATAAAATGCATTTCTTCAGGGTCTGTATATATAGTAAGTGGAATGTAAGATTAGGGGGACATGTTAGAATCTAACACCTTTCTTGAACTCAGGGGAAAATCGAGATTCTAGCCGCCCGTTCCTCGTCCGATTACTCACTTCCTGACCGGCTCGTTTCTCCCGTTCGCCTTAGTCTTCGAGCGTTTCAGCGCTCTACTCTGGTTAACACGGAGATGCGAAATGCCGCTGAGACGCTGCTTCTGTGGACCATCACTGTGGACCATCGTAGCCACTTCTCTCGTTGACTTTGGCAACGCCCCACTGGGCAGGCGTACTGACCAAGATAATGAAAATAACTGCATATAATTTCTCTAGAGATATCCGTGGGCGTGATTTACCTCTCCTTAAATCAATGCGATTCTCTGAATGCACGGAAGATAGCAGTCTACATATTAAGTAGCAAACGTGTTGACAATCTACGTGGAAAGGTTGCATGCTAATGAGTCCACGTTTCTGTTGTGCATTGCTAATGAGCCCAGGTGGTGAGAATTCCCCGTTGACGAAAAGTTCCAACAGTACTGATGTTATACAAGGGACGTATCATCCTCTAACAATTCATGGGTACTGATGTTATGAGAGGGTTCTTACCATCATCTAACAATTCAGGGACAGCTGAGTTGTCTGTCACAGTGTCGCGAGACATTCCGATGGACAAGGCAACAATGGAGTCACGTTCTCTTCACTGATGAATCTCGCTTCACTGTGTCATTCAATGATGGCAGGATTCGAGTTTGGAGACGACCAGGAGAGCGATTTACTGATGACACAATTCGAGAGGTTGATCATTATGGTAGGGGTTCTGTCATAGTCTGGGGAGGCTTCTACAGACACGGCAGGACCCCACTCTACATCATCCAAGGCAACTTGACCGGCCCAAGATACCAGAACGAAATCTTGAGACCAATTGTTCAGCCTGCTTTGGACGCCATAGGTGGTAATGCCATCCTCCAAGATGATAACGCTCGACCCCATCGAGCTCGTGTGGTGAATGAGTTTATTCAGCAACATGGGATCATCAGGATGGCGTGGCCAGCTCATTCACCTGACCTTTCTCCGATTGAGCACCTCTGGGATGTCCTTGGTCGAAGATTGTCAACAAATCACCCCCTGCCAATGGATGTTGCACAGCTGACCGCATTTCTGCTTCAGGAATGGCAAGCTGTTCCTCATGATACTTTTCGGACCCTTGTGGACTCGATGCGTCTACGCTGTCTTGAATGCCTTGCTGCAAACGGTGGTCATACCCGATTTTGAAATCTCTATTTGTCCAATATCTATTGTGGGACTTTTGAAAAGGTGGGTGACACACTTCACAGCTTCATTGCGTTTGAATGTGTGTTTCCATTTCTTTACGTGGCATGTCAATTTGGTATTCAATAAATGCCGTTTTGACTGATACCAATTACGTTTATATCAGATTTGTTTTATGGTTTCAACCAAGGTTTTTCTAAGTGGCCCTTGACTTTTGACGAGTAGTATATATATATATATATATATATATATATATATATATATATATATATATATATATATATATATATATATATAAATATATATATATATATATATATATATATATATATATATATATATATATATATATATATATATATATATATATATATATATATATATAATACTTATATAATATATATATATATATATATATATATATATATACATACTTGAGGTTCTGGATCATACATATTCCTTTCTCCCTGTAATGATTAATTCAACTATGAATTTGTCAGAATCACTATATACAAATTTAATGCTCAATTACTTTGAAACAAATGTAAATAAATATGAAATGGCAATTTTGAGAAATTATGGTTCATCATAGATCTCGGTTTGGGAGATGAAAATATAGTCTTTTGGAGTGGCGTGGTAAACTTATGACTTAGCTTCCAAATTGCTGAAATGTTGGTGCTGCTGGTTCCGTCACTTCTTCCCTGTGGCAAGGTCACGTGTCTAAAGGATTCTGGTTAGGGCAGGGATCTTCACCACCCGTAGGATATAGGTTTCAGTATCGATCTTATGCTTCGAACCACAGACTAGTACAGCTGGTAACGTGAGTAGAACCTCAAATGGTCTCTCCAATCCGTACCATCAACTTTAGAGGCAATAAAAGAACACTTTCCGCTGCTAGGTATTTGTTTTCCTGATTTAGATCAGGCGCTTTTCCCTGCTGTCCGTCACCGATTTTTTAAATCAGAATTTGTACTCTCCCTGAGTGTACACCATATAACTCAGGGATGTGATAACTAAATCACCATTCTTTTAGTTAATGTAATGAAAAAATTTCAACTAGACAGCGGCAAGTGGCTTGTGCCTGAAGGAACAACTTTAAACATACATACAACTCATTACAAATGATACTATACATATGATGTCATCATCATCCACTTCCTTTCTCCACTTGGAGTCTGGGTTTACCTCTGCTTTTGGTTCTTCCGTGAGAACTAGCATGATGCAATCACCAGCGCTTGCTATGGTGGTACATGAATGTATCCTTTTCACATGTTGAGGTTACTAGCCTCGTATGAATCTTTAACACTCTTAGCTAGTATAAACCAGTAAAATTCAAAGTATAAAAATGTGTATAACTCACTCTAGTAACTAGGTAAATCTTAGGCGTCTTGCTCAGGGAAATAGTCTTGGCAACTTAACACAGAAGCCAGGAACACACGTTTATGATATCATTTCTTATTCTAGAATTCCTCTGTGACTTGAGAGTAGTTTTTGTAGGAGTCTGGTTCCATATTAATAGAGCGAGTTTTCTTTTCCAGTGGATAAAAGATGCTCTAACACGTTTTTCCGTTCCTAAAAATTCAGAATCCTGACTCTATTCTTTCCTGTGGCACGGTCCTGGATGTCTACTTGTGACGATTTCTGGAATGCAGTATCGTATGCTAGATGTTCTACGTTATATCGTAGCTCCCGACCTACGCTTCCTGCATGGCGTTCTGACAAATTTTCCAATCGCGTGGTTGTTTATTGGTGCCTCAGTTGTCATCTAATACATTCAAAGTTCATATTATAAAAACTTTTCCTCATGCAGTATTCTGTATGACTCATGCGTTTGAAAATTTCAATCAGTCATCCTCCGTATATGGAAATGCTACATTCGACAATTCTTGGTAATGTTTACGTTACAACTTCTTACATTTTTCCTGTCGAGTCGGAAGTACTTATGCAATCTTAGCAAACACTTCGTGCTCGCATTTACCTGGAGCCAATGTGGTATAATCACGTTTTAGGGATTCATTTAATCTTTCAGGGATTGTCTGGTCCTGTCATGCATCGAAGCGAGAAACGTGAACAATGACAGTAGGGAAAAAGAGAGTGCTAACAACTGAATAATGCACCTAATTCAGTACGCATAAGAAAGGTAGTTCAATACTGACGGAGAGTAGAAGAGCGCGCACAAATTATGTCACAACATATACAAAGCTCATGTGATCTTAAATAAAACTGGTTAAAATGTCACATTTAGGCTGCTTGTCTTTTAACGTAGCTTACTTAAGAAGAATAACTGTGTCAAGTCTGCCAAGCTTGCATTACTTGTTGCCTAAGTGTTTCCTTGTGAGACGTTAACAGATCAATCAACATCATAATTTTCTACCGTAAACATGCTATGTTAAAATAAAAAAACTGTTTAAATTTGTCGGTAAGTGTACTGAACAGTATAAATAAGATAAATAAGGTACACATTAAAAATGTTTAAAATAAAGGATTTGTAAATTAAATTTAACAAAAACAGGAATTGAAGCTTTTAACAATAAATCTAGCAATAAATATTGCAAGACCTCAAATTCATATGTGGTCTTCAGGTTTTTCTTAACAGCAAGCCCTGGTTTTCTCCTTCATATGGAGGTTCTTTTTCTTCATAAGACGACAATAAGTTCGAGATTTTTACCATAATTACCTGTCAGGTCCCCATTGAACACAGCCACACACGAAGCTCTCCAAGAACTTCTATCCGGTGCCATGAGATAATAATCTTTCTATGTCAACTTGATCCGTTTTATGTCAGTCTCATTCTCTTCTACATGTATTTTCATGGTGTCCCTCTGTTTCACTTACATTGGGAATTACAGAACAAGTGCTACTTGGTAATGTTATCAAGTGTTAATCTGATTTGTATGTAATATTCAAAGCCAGTGTTCTCCTCATTTTTTGTTTCACTGGTATTGTTTGGTTCCTTCCATCAGGAGCAAGAATAAACAGGGTCATCTTAACAGCATTGTAGGCCCTGGGCAAAGCAATGCACTGGGCCCTTACCAGCCCTACCCACCCACGGGAATAAAAATGTAAACGGTCAATGAAATTAAACCTATAGATTTATAATTTTCAACAAAAATTTCGTCAACTTACCCACGCCATGTTTGATTTGAATCCCAGGCCTTTCCAGCGAGAGATCGAGTAATTATCCACTCTGCCAAGAGATGTCTTATGAACAATATGGCAGCATCCCAGCATGGGGCCCCTAGAATCGTGGGGCCCCTGTGCCCATGCCTTAAGACGGCACTGAGAATAAAAATGGGGAACGGCATGGGTGGCACAGGCAGAGACAACGATGAAGCAGGTGACCACAGTTGAAAATATATTCAACCTGGAAGAATGGAGTAAGTCAGATGAGAACTGGATTAACTAACAGCAAGCCATCATCATCCTTGGCTGAGAGTGTAGAACTTGGGGCAATAGGAAAGCAGAACTGGAAATTAATCAACTAATACATGATCATGCCGGTGATAATGATGCAATTGAATGTACAGATTGGTCTGTGGTCCGTGGTAAGAAATCAGCTTAGGGCTTCTCTGTTAGGGTAAAGGGCAGAATTGTTGCTGAACATAGCGAGGCTTACAAGATAACAACTTCCAGCATGAGAATGGAGGTAGAGGCAGCCATTGCAGCTTTAAGGTGGGTGACTGAAACTTCATTAACAAAGGTAGTCACTATGTCAGATTCTCAGTCCTTGCCTCGAAAGGTTCAAAATGGTTGGCTACGGCATGAACGGAAAACATTCACAGAAGCTTCAAATCTGCAGGGGCCACTGGATGTGGATATGGGAGAGATACTGAGAACAATAAATGATCTCCTGTTATAGAATGACACTGCAATAGGTGAATCATCAAATTTAAAACTGTTGGAATTTGGCATCAAGCGTTAAAGGTTAGCAGAAATGGACGAATCAGAGGATGCATCCGTCGTGTATACTACCAGCTAGCTACAGGAAAAATTAGCATTTACACTCTTCGATATATACTGAGGTAGATTGTGCACCTTTGAGTTTGCCCAAAGTGCAATAATATCGATTCTGTTCAAGAATGACAATACCATCAGTTCCATATTAGTGAACCCATCGGATCATTTCAATCTTGCTCTACGCTACCACCCCTTTATGAAAGTCTGTATCTTCCTGGTTGTCGCACCCCCCCGCCCCCTCCCACCCCCCCCCCCCCCCCCCCCAATGACCCCCCCATACTGTAACCCCCACCCCCCCCCCCCCCCCACCACCACGTTTCAGAGCCCGAACTTACGACTGACTGTACATTTGAGTTAAAGATTCTTATGTTTTTGTTGGCCTTGATTTCTATTGATTTCCATATATACTACTCGTCAAAAGTCAAGGGCCACTTAGAAAAACCTTGGTAGAAACCATAAAACAAATCTGATATAAACGTAATTGGTATCAGTCAAAACGGCATTTATTGAATACCAAATGGACATGCCACGTAAAGAAATGGAAACACACATTCAAACGCAATGAAGCTGTGAAGTGTGTCACCCACCTTTTCAAAAGTCACACAATAGATATTGTACAAATAGACATTTCAAAATCGGGTATGACCACCGTTTGCAGCAAGGCATTCAAGACAGCGTAGATGCATCGAGTCCACAAGGGTCCGAAGAGTATCCTGAGGAACAGCTTGCCATTCCTGAAGCAGAAATGCAGTCAGCTGTGCAACATCCATTGGCAGGGGGTGATTTGTTGACAATCTTCGACCAAGGACATCCCAGAGTGCTCAATCAGAGAAAGGTCAGGTGAATGCGCTGGCAGTGAAGCGAGATTCATCAGTGAAGAGAACTTGACTCCATTGTTGCCTTGTCCATCGGATGTGCTCGCGACACCAAGCAACACGGGCTCTGCGATGAGCAGGAGTAAGAGGGATTCTGACTGCAGGACGTCGAACAGCCAGTCCAAATTCGTGTAAACGTCTGCGAATGGTGCTTTGACTGACATTAACGTTTACAGTTTGTCTCAGCTGACATCTTAGAGTGGAACAAGTCACTGTTCGATGGCGCAGGGCTGACAACAAGAGGTACCGGTCATCATGTCTATTGGTGCATCTATGGCGACCTGGCCGGTGGCGATCCTCCACACTTTCTGTGGCCTGAAATCTCTCCAAAATTCTTTGGATAGTAGAGTGTGACACTGCAAGCCGTCTAGCAACCTCACGGACAGATAAACCACTTTCAACCCACGCTATAGCCCTCATTCTTTGTAAGGTGTCAAGTCTTCTTCTCGGTGGCATGGTTTTTGCAAGTGATGAAACTACCCTAAGTCTGCTGATTGTAAAACAAATTAAGAGTGAACTCTGTTCACGAAAAGTCGCCATTGCCCGTGGAATGTCAATCAGCACGATTACTTTACCTGTTTGGTTGTACGGAAGTTTGAAAAAAAAACAGATTAACAATGTGAATTTATGGTCAGCAAACCAAATTGCACGTGATCACCATGGTTGTCGGTGAGTTGTTTTTGTGCTTAGCGTGCATATAGGACTGTCAGAGGAAGATATTGCACCAATTTTTATTAAAAACTTCCTTCATTTAATCATTCTATGCGCTTATATAAAGTGTATTGAAAATAATAGGGTGGCCCTTGACTTTTGACGAGTAGTATATATCTATATCGAGCTAATAAAAGGAATTTCGCTGAATTAAATCAGTTAGGGGCTTGAACGAGCAAATCCTTAATATCCATCTTCACAAAAGGCGGCGGGTCAGATGCAAAGTCAACGTTCTAAGACTCATTCAGCATTGTTCTTCACTTCTGGAATATCTTGTGAAAACTCCTGCGAGGTAGAAGCATCATTATCCTTCTATCCACAACTTTGCCTAGAGTAATCTTGTGCGAAGGTAGACACCTTTGAAAATCCACATTAGATACTCTAGGTTTCGGCCACTGTTGGACCGCTACTGCAGAACAAGGGGAGGCAACCTGTGACATATGTGTTGCCTTTAAAATCGTTGACCCTTAAAATTCCTATGTTCCACTCATTGTAGAGATCGGAACTTTTGTAAGCAGCTCCCTTTCTCGGCATATTTTTATCTCTGATGTTTTGACCGATATAGACAGCCAATTTTATATAATAAAGAAAACAGTGTAAAATAAGGTGGAAATAACTCTCTTAAAGTAAGGGATTTGAAATAAGGGACACAATGAACTGCAAATATAAAAAAGCAGAAAAGAAATTTCTCATACATAAAGTAATAGTTGTTAGTCAGTTGTAAGTAATCAGTAAAGCTTCATATTGTTCACAAATTTGTATTTCTTGTGAATGATATGATCAATTACTGATTAATTATGACTGGTTATCCACTTGTATTCTTCACTATAGCATTATGGAAAATTTATTAGCTAATTTTTATGACTTCTGATAACAACAGTAAAGGTTGTCGTTGGAACTTGTTCTTCTTTTTTCCTTTACTTATTTACCTCTCTTTGTATGTGAAATATGGAACCACTACTTCAGCTGACCCCTTACAGGAAACCTGCACTAGATCCTCATGTCCTCTTGTAGTAATGGTTTCTGTCGTTATTGTTTTAACATGTTTGAGATTGCCAGCCGGCTGGATGCACAACTGTGGCCGTATGACCTACTACCATAGCATTTATTCGTGCTAGAAACTAATTGTAATAAAATAATAGAAATTATCATTTACTATTATAGAAAATAAACAAGCAAGTATGACATCTCGAGGAAAATTTTTAAAACCCGAGATACATTGAGTATAGGATGACGTAAGATGAAATTAACTATGTCAAGCTTGGCATAAGCCACGCTAACGATCGGCGGGAGTTACCATAGAAATAGTGACGTAGATAGGAATAGCCTTGCTCCCTGTAAGATCGCTTGATGGAATGACCAGTAAATAAATTAACAAAATAAAACTTTGACCACTGAACAGTAGCCAGAATCGCGCACTACTGAAACAGGCTCAAAAATAATTTTCTGAAAGTTAGTTGTACGGATTGAGCATTGCATATGGACGTGATTCTAACCGTATTTGGCGCTACCTCCGGTCTGTCACACAAGTCTTTCTACTACGTTGAGATATTCAACAAGAAACTTAGTGTATTTCCATACTCTTCAAGATTTTTGCAGTTTGCAAGATAATATTTCCTTTATTGTGAAAATCTGTGCTTACAGATTATATTTTTGTGGTTCATCCACGTAAGTACGTTCCAAGGAACTTTATTTCATTTTAAGATCAATTTTCGTGATACGTCCCTGATATTTGAAACTAATGAAGCTGCTAAAAGAAGAAATAAGTACTATAGAGACTCCTACATACGAAGTGCCCAACAATGATATAATAAACACTAAGGACTCAGAGAAGTTTGAAACTGTTGAGGAAATACACAAACCACCTTGGATTGAAATTAAGGAGGGAAGGTTTATCGTACATGTTGAAATGGATGCATATGATGTAAATAGATGAAACATTGTTGCCATATTTGCTTGTTGATCTTGAACAGTTCTGTCACAAATAAACTTCACTTTAATTGCCAAGGCTGTTGACGGATTACTTAACAGTTGGATAAGTTAAATGTTATGTACATGTTTGGTACATCATCACAACTATTGTCTCCCATCAAAACATCTCAAAAGAGGAACGAACCAACCATGGTCCAAATAGATTGAAACCAAGAAAGTAATACCTCTGGCGGACTTTAAGCCAGTCAAGATCTAACTTGGAATATACAAGCAGTAAAAAGAAAAACTATTAATACGTGCCCCGTCACACAACCTCACATTAGTCGCCTCCTGTGACAATCCTAAGGGAGCAGTTCTCCTATTCTTTGGTTTGGTTTTAAGTACTTCGATCTCGTCCCTTAGATCACACACAGAGGATCTCAGCACAGTGCACGAACTTCGTAGCACCGGCGAAGATCCCAATGTGTGTATACAGAAATCACACATTCTACCATTCGTTATCACCTCAAAGATTCCCGACTACTACTACATGGTTAAAAGCGTCATACTGCCAGAAAAAAAGATAAGGAAATGGTTAAGTGATTTATTGACCTAAACACACTTTTGTCGTGCTGCCTGTTAAAGCTTGACAGATAATTCACGTTTATCTGGACACGAAACATAAATCATTTCTTTATGGTATTTAAAATTTATCAAATGTCTTCTTTTCTGCACTCCCATCCATTGTCTCTCACGTCAAATAAAGCTTGCAAATGTAGGTCAGAGGACGCAAGTAACAAACTCTTGTATGAGTAACTAGTTAAAAATGTATCGTATCATCCACCGTAGGCAGGGCCGGATTAAGGCCAACTGATGCCGTAAGCACAGCCCCCTCCACCCCCCCCCCCTTTCCCGGCGCTTCCATTGCTTAACAGACAAGACATTAAGACTCAATAAATGCTGAAGAGACTGAAAATTCAGTTTTTCTTCCTTCTTTCTTTCTTCCTGGCCAGACTCCACTGAAATTCATGCAGAAAAACGTTGGTAAGACAGGCAAACATACTGAACTCTAGGTCTATGTCTGACACTTTCAGTCACTCACCATACCAAAGAAAATTTTCTTTTTTAACAATTCGGATTAAAGTCGAACACGGCAGATATTGAAAATTACAAAAAAATTCGACTAAAGACGACTGTGGCAGTGAAAGAGATGACAGCTAAGGGCATGATAGCTAGAGGGGAAAGTCTGTGGTGCCCCCCCCCCCCTTTTCCCTTGGTGCCCTAAGCACGTGCTTATTTTGCTTAATGGTTAATCCAGCCCTGACCGTAGGACATGAAATTATGTGTGCCCAATAACCTTTGGTTTAAGGGCTGTAAGAACAAAAAAAAACGACTACACAGGCGATAAAAAGAAAATGAATGTATTTTTTGCGTTATACAGCACATGGGGCCACTACCCAACATTTTGGCAACCCGTGTAGGAACAGTCCGTCCAGCACATATTCATGTTCGCTTGCGGCAGTGGTTTCTGTAGCCACTTGTTTATACATAAATGATGCTCCCATCCTACTCCGTATTCAGTAACACCTTAGCTGCTGCTTGCGACATGCCCTTATGGAAGCAAGTGTTCCATTCTTTGTCTCCCTCATTGACCTCCATAATCCCACGGGTAAAGAGGGGAGAGAATTTGACAGAAAATCTTTTTGCTATTGTGGCAACATTTTTTAAGAGTCAAAATCTGAAAATTTAAACGGGAAAAAAAATTGTGGCAAATGGAAACGGACAGTCGTCACACATCCGAAATAGAAATGGCTTATTAAATAATTTCCTTAAAAAAACAACAAAGGACAAAAGACACCCAAAATGAAACATTAAATAGTCATGCATTTTTGCTCCTAAGATTTGTGTGGTTTGTTTTGTTTAGTTTATTTTTCTAAAACTAACTATCAATATATCAATTTTTTCTATATATAATTTTAATAACAAATCACCCCACGTGGGGCTATTGGCAACATGGTTTGATAATTCCGGTATCTATACATTTTATTCGGTTCAAATAACGAATTTTGACATCTTTTCATAAACGCTTCGACTTTTTAAAAAAATCTATCACTCAATGAGATAACGCTTTCATTCAATCAACCCAACGGGAGATTTATTTTTTGAGTGTACTGGCATACTGGAATAAAAATATTTCAGCAATAAATAATCTCAGCAAATTAAAAAGAATCACAGTTTTACATTAAAAAAGCTTACAAACAACAAACAAAAAGCTAATACTTCTTACTAAGAGGAAAGGACAAAGACAAACCTACGTTGTCGGCCACGAGGCCTTCGTCAAGAGAAGACAAAACAAAAGACAGAAGGGAAAGAAAGTGAGAATTAAGTGGAGAAACATGAAAACTATAGAAAAAAAAAGAGCACAATACTCCTTTATGTGTGTCACATGTGACGAAAATGTCCGCTACCTGAACCGAAGCCGGAAGTTTAATAGTTCATAAAAAGCATATAATAAAAATATAATGAAAACAAGGACTGTAAAACCGAGAGAGGAAAAGTTAACATGATATATAGTATAATATAGTATATAGATGAAAATATATTAAAATATATTATATAGAGGTAATATATATAATATAATATATTATATATATATATAATATATATATATATTACTATATAGATATATATATATAATATAAATATATATATATAAGATAAAAATATTTTAAAAAAAATAATAAAAACATAATATATAAAAATAAATATTAATAAAACATATACATATAACCAAATATGTCATTTTACAATATAAAGAATACAATTTTTTAAAAACATTATATATATTATATAAAAATAATATAAAATATATATATATATTAATATATAATTATATATAATATATATATTTTGTTTTTGGTATGTTATATATAACATAGATAAATAAATATTATATAATTAAATATAAAAAAATATGTCGGAGTCCCCCTAATGTTTGATTCGACATTATTCTAGAACTCCTGTGACGTGGCTGGTACCAAACTGTAATCGGCTACTGCCGTTCTTATGGATCTTTCGGCCTGCGTGGAGAGGGGGAACAAGTTTGCATGGTCAACAGCTTGATCACCATATATCTCCCTAACTGTGCCCAAGTTCGCGCCCTGGAGAGGACACTACACTTCCACCAAAACTTCACCCCTTATACGTGTCGGCAAAAACAATGGGAAGTAGAAGTTACTGGTTATTAACATTTATTACCCAATTTTGCTTAGGGGCAATGGCGCCAGGGGCTACTTTCCGAAAATATACTTCCGACCGTAGGAGAGGTTTCTAGGGATCTCACTGGACAAGCTACCGCCCGTTTCCCAAGTTTCTGGCACCCCCATGTCAAATATGGTTTTGTCCCTCAAACTGTCTGCTTTCCCCATTGGTGATCATGAGGTATTAGTTCAAACCCGAACTGTGTGACATAAAATTTTCACGACACCAATGCAATTATCGTAATAGAAATAAGCAAAATCTCAGATTGAGATATTGGAACGTCCGGATTAATGTTGACTTGACTATCCGAAAAACCTACAGACATAAAGAGAGAATGTCGTAGAGGTTTGTCTTGCAGAAAACAGGTCCCCCCAGTCATGTTCCCGTTTGGTCGAATGTAAGTAATTATTGGCAACGTTTGCATAATAATAAGCATAAATGACATTACGTGACTCGCATGTGAAGCCCTGGGTGATTAGATGTGATACAGAACTTGCCTTAGGAATGTCACTAGTGCGTGTTTGGATTACATACACATGTCCTTCAAGCTCGTGTCCGGTTACATGGGCTGGGACCAAAATGAGGCCATCACTGACAGTTTTTTCAAACGGCTATGGACTATAAGGTCCCCCTCAAATAGTTCTATCCCCCGGTCCCTAATATGCCTAGCCAAGAGGTGGCTCACCTAAACCACTTCCGGTGCCACTGGGTCATCTTGGAGGAGAGGTAGGTTGTCGATACAGGATCCTTTTTTAACCAGCAACGCGCTGTGATGAAGTGAAAGGTCAATATTATAATTGACTCTTTCCCGAGGAGATTTGGTGGCCCGGGGCTGAGGGGCCTCTAGACGTGAGATAGGGAGAACACGAACGCTCTAAGGCAGAGGTAAACCATCCTCCGGATACTGTCTCCCCTGCGAAAGAATCCAACATTTCCTGTGCTCCCGGCATAAAAAGTCTCATCGTCATGGCATAACCGCACGGAGCGTGAGAAGTATGTACTATTCACTTCCGGTTTCCGGTTCATACGACATTTTTGGGGTCTCTAACATTTGACTCAAACCATTGACACTAACACATCAGGGAGTATATTTTTCTCCTCTCATTTCTAATAGTTTTTACATGTTCACAACACTATATTCTCATTATTCACTTTCCCCTTCTGTCTTTTCTTTAGTCTGTCCCATGACGAAGGCCCTTATGGCCGCAACGTAGGTTATTCCTTGTCCTTTTGTCTCTTAGTCACACTTTACTATTGTGTTTTTTGTTAGTTAGTTTTTTTTCGGTTTTTAACCCCCGTCTTAAACGGCAGTCTTCTCTCAAAATACTCATGAAAATAGCTTAGCCAAATCACAGTGTGATAATCACGTGAACTGGCTTTGCTTGGTTTTGAGCAGTGAACATCTGAGAACGTTGTGCCCAGTGTATTTAATGTGTTTTTAAATTTAATTTTAATGACATGAGTGTTTATTTGTCCTCACGAGAACCGGTCACATTGTTGGATTGTATAGATGTGACTTTTTGTTGGGGGTTTTATTGTGATAATATTTGTAATTTTACACGTTAAAATGTCATCCCATCGCGGCACTCAAAATCAAAAAGTGAACTGCGACCATCAATATCCATAAAAGGTTAGTCAAATTACTACCGTTCCCCCTGTGAAGCAATATTGGTCGATCTCTGCTTTAAAACTCCGGAATGTAATCAGTTATACACATGTTTGTACTGACTTTAGTTACGTGCTTTTCAATGGTCAGCGCCTTTTTTTCTTCTCACCCCCAAGCTATTGTGGTAGATTTTGATGTTATAAAGTGTGGTTGCTATGTTACTAGTTACTGAATTGAGGTCAGTTTGAAGGTCCCTGAGGATAATAACATGTTTATGTGAGTTTACAGTGAACCTTTTTGCTACTACCGACCTATGACCTCAACAGACTTAATTGTGACTAATATGAATGATGAATAGCTACGTATAATGTCTAGGGGTAAATGAAGGGTGGTGTTGCTGGGTAATTAGAGTACAACAAACACACACACCCACTAAACACTAATCTTAAGCTCTATAATCAAGTCAATTAACACTGTGTAAAAATTTAGGAATTACAATTTTTTTCAAATTTATTTGGTCCTGAACCAAAGTTTCTTCTGGTCAGGACTTTAAAAAAAAAAAAAAAATCAAATATTAATCAGTTTCAATAAATTTACATAGAATCGGGTAAACACATGAAAGACTTGTACATATATATATAAGTTGAATCTACTAGTATTGTTATTAACTAAGTAGTCTTTAGAATCTAGTGCTGGATGTCCTGGGTCGTTGTATTTTCATCATTCACAGTCTGTGTGGTAATAGTGTGATTCATTTTGCTCTTACACAAGATTTTTATGGTGGAAAAAGTTAGTTATACACCAGGGATATTGTATCTAATATGCTCTAAGTGGTAGAATGAATTTTCCTCCGCAGCCCAGATCTACAATACTTAGCTGGCCGGTGACGACTGAAGAAAGCTGTTCCTTAGGCCCACACTCCTCAAATGCTCTTCTGATGTAAGTATGGAAGGCATCTTTAATTGGATGCACTGGTTGATACTCTGTCATGAACATCTGACACTAAGCACAGTGCCAGACCAAGAAACTCACAATTCAAAATGAAAACACACAGTAACTTTTGAGATAAGCACAAACTCAGCTTGAGCAGCTGGCTAGACTATGGCGTCCCACACATCTACTATTAGTAATATTGTATTCACTGACGGATTCACTTCTTAGCCTCAACAAACCTGCTTTTGTATGGACAAGTCTTCGTAAAAAAATGCAACGAGCCCGGTCAAAATTTTCAATAATCTTTTAGCTATTTCCTCCAATGTAGAGTACTGCCCCCTTTAGAATTTAAAATTTCAAACTAAATGTCCAATTTTTGGAAGTCAAATGTTGTAATGTTTTTCTGTCGGCCGGTCTTGTCCTAAACTTGTCAATTCCCAAAGTTGGACTTCCGTTTTGGAGCCCAACTTACAAAAAACTATTCAATCAATTTTTCCTCACCCATACCGCTTAAATTTCTACTTCTGAAGTATGCTTTTATAAGACTCTCTCCTCCCTTGTGTCCTTCCCTTGTTTAACATGTACTTTTTCCCCTCTGACTTCGTCTCAAGGACGCTCAAATGTAAACTTTTTAAGTGGATGCAAAACTGACATTGTTTTGCAAGTCAGCATCGAACAAATCAGTCTTTGTGTCCATAACTCTGAATTACTAGTCTGTCCGTCTTTTTATTTGAAAGCATAATTTTTGTCAGGAAAAGATAGGCTATAATCAAACTAGCTAATTTTTGTGATTCTAAACCTATTAATAAGAAAAGGGTCCATATTTTTTTCCATGTTTAGTCCCTTGACACAGCCTTACTACCACCACGCGTTCAATTTCTTTTCCATGTGCTGTCCCGCTATTTTCGATGAGTTTTTACACGCCCAAAAACTCCCACCCCACACACACGTTCATTCGAAAATAAGAGCTAAGTCTGTTTCGTGATCTAAGTGGTGGTTTTACATGTTCTACTTTACCTCGAATATTCAGACAAACTAATTACGAGCTCGCGCGATATGTAGGCTGTAGATTTACAAAAAACGCTATCAGACAGCATCATTTTATTCTTCCCCTCCCTTTCTTACCCCGTCTGACGAATAGATGGCCTTTCGCGTTCCCATGTTTATCATTATTTTTTTTTTCTTTTCCCAAATGAAACACTAAAAACGATAGTATACTGATCTACCAAATCAACGCTCTTTGGCGTAGGCAAAAAAAAAGCCGACAGCAATAACTTAACTATATTATTCCCACAATTTAATTTATTAACCTTTAATTATATCTTTATAAAATGGAGGATTTTAGGGCGCTGTATCAATGTAATTGCCATCACAAGCGTATGTAGCAGATTTTTTTGTATTTTCAAACATTATTACACTCTCCTCTCAGCGATAATTCGTCTTGTTCTGTTTATCTTGACCATCCCTGTCTTGGAGAAGGAACTGAATAAAGATAATAATTAGACGCGACAACCACGTTTGTTAATTCGGAGTGCCCGACATCAGGCTAACGGAGTAACACATTAAAATCCCCAGCAAAGTTGTTTTAAAAAAAAAAATCGCTGGGATAAGCCAGGGTGCGTTCTCTGCCAAGATGGTAAAGAGATGGGATTTAGTGTCTCAAGCGACATATAGACGAGATAACTTTGTCCTGTTGCGACACAGTTTGGACAGACATACATTAATTCAATCATTTCCGGGCACACCTTTGTGTACAAAGACATTACTTTTATATTGAAAGTAAATAATAAGTTAATTGTAAACATGGCCGAGAGAGGATCGAATGTTTTCATTCCATATATGGGAGACGTGACCTTTTGTGCATCAAGCATATTATTTCAATAATCGGAAACAATTTTGAAATTACCCCGACGAATCACGCATGTTTTGAAAAAACGATTGGAAACTTCTTTAGCATCGTAACAAAACAAATGCGGGGAGAAAGGGCCATTATAGACCTGAAACCTTTTCGCAGTTTTTAAGACACTGTGAAGATCGCTTGCCATGACGAAACTAGACTGCCAGAAGTTAGAATTCAGTAATTTCCATTTTTCAGACCAGACTTTTGTTTGGAGTAATTTTGAAGGACTTAAACAAGCCCAGGAAATTTCTCTATCATTTAATAAGGAACCGGGATCTGAGAAAACTGAAAACACGGAGTCATAGAGGGGAATCTAATGTTTAAATAACGACGACCCCAGAGAACCACGTGTAAGAGGCCTAGTCAAGTGCCTTTATTCCATCTTGGAGCAAACAATCTGTGAGCCAAGACTGGCGCGTAAGTTGTGCATTTTTACATTTTAATAATTTTTTATTACTAACATTGTGAACTAATTAATATATATATATATATATATATAGTATATATATATATAATATATATATATATATGATAAATATATATATATATATATATATATATATATATACTATACTGCACGTGAGTAATTGATATGTGAAAATCGCTAGTGGATATCCAAGTCATTTGAGGCTGGCCACCTCAGCCTATAGAATGATGATTTCATAAACCGCCACTGCAAGGGCTGGTGACTGCTTTATTTATTGCTAGTTTCTCTTAAATAGAAACTAAAAGCATAGTAGCCCCAAGTTCCACATGGAGCAGGGAGGGAAAGATGAAAGAAATAATGTACATTGCTAATTAAATATTTCATTTTCAAACCAGAGTAAATGTCTATTTAAACATATGCACTTTAAAATTATTAATGAAAGTTTCAAAGCTTTTCAACGAGTGTAGATGTAAATGAAAACATATTCAATCTTTATATTGTTGAACCACTTTCCCAATCAGTCTAAATGTTCATGTAAACATATTCTATCTATACTATTAACCTTTTCATTTGAATGTAAAGTAAATATAAAGCTATTAAATTTAAATGTAAAGAAAGTTTCCTCTCCAGGGATTAAGTGTAATTCTCATCGAGGGTAAAATGGGCATGTCTGAGGTAGATGGATGGTGGAATAGGAGCAGAAAGGGACCCATAACTATGTGTCGGAAAACGCAATACTCAGGGGAGCGTTTTGTTTCTATTCTTTTACCATAGTTGTTGGTGGTAACAGTTGAGGGTACTATCTCTGAAACAAGAAGGGAAAAGTGGCCTGAGCTTAAAGACGAGGTACCAACTTCGTAGACACTCCCTGACATTTCTGGGAACGTGCTGCTCCCTACAATCTTGACCAGAGACGCGAAAACTCCAGTGACCTATCTGCACAGAACCCTCCTTCCCCCCCCCCCCCCAAAAAAAAACCAGCAGATGAAGAAACTACCATTGGCAGCTAAGTGAAACTTATAAGCTGCCAAGTGACTTCTTACATAAAATAACCTGTCCATCACAACAGTGATGATATTTTTCCTGATCAATCATTATTCATTTTTTTTAAACTGTTAAAACTTAGATGATTTTTAAATTTTTTATTTGTAATTATACAAGTTTAACTTTGATTTAATCATTTTGAATGTATTGCATGTTTGTCTCAGTCAAGTTACTAAACACACTCTAAACAGAGCTATACCAGAATAATAAGAAGTCCACTGACTAAATCATGGTGGGGGCTTGAACGAGCTGAAACAAATAATTGCTTAATTCTTCTTAAAAGGCAGCGGATCAGATATAAGTTAACAATTGCCCTACCCAACGCAGCATTGTTCGTGACTTCTGAAATATCTTATGAATACTACCTTGAGTTAGAAGCATCATTATCCTTCTATCTACAACTCCGCCAAGTGTAATCTTATGCGAAGATAGACATCTTTGAAGACTCATATTAGATACTCTTGAATTTTGGCCACGGTTAGACCACTACTGCAAAGCAGGGGAGGCAATTCCGTGACAAAATAGAATTATTGAAATGGCATGACAAGACACTAATCTGAACTGATGACACTAACCAGACAAGGGCCAGAAGAACCAGGCATGAGAAGATTTCGTTGGGGATGGATAGGACACAACACAGCGCAAACCTGATGATAAATTTACCAGGCAGTCCTTATTCTGGAATCCCCAGGGTAAGAGAGGCAGAGGAAGACCAGGAAATACACGAAGAAGAGAACTGGAGACAGACATTAAGGGGAAGAGTATGGAGAAACCTTAAGCTGATGGCACAGGACAGGAAGACTTCGCATAAAGCATACGCTCCTTATGGAGTTGAAAGATGATGATGATGATGGTGACTAATTTACATTCGATTACGTTGTTGCTTTTTAGTAGTACAAAAAAAAAAAAAAATAGAACTGCAAGGGAAGAAATTTGCCGTGGCAAAATGAATGACATGATAATGAAGCCAATCTGATGACATATGTTAAGCTTATCAGCTCCGAGAGGACATGCTTTTTGCCAAAAAGCTTATGACAGACACGAAAGGTTAAACAATTTTTTTAATAAGTTAAGACTTCTATTAAAAAAAAAATATTGCCCTTGAGAATATATTGGCTTGTGAAAATGATGGTGCAGCATCTATAGACAGCAGAAAAATAAGATTCATTGCTCATTTAAAAAAACGATGTGCCTGAATTTTTTTTTGCATACATTGCGTGATCCAACTTCAAAAGTCATTTTGGTTGCAAAAAATTTGGGAGGAATCATCTGGCATACGCCCTTGACATGGTAAAAAGGATGTCAATCTTATCAAATCAAATGCACTTTAAGATCGTCTTTTCCTACAACTTTGAATGGAAAATGAATAAGGGTTTGGTTTGGTTTGGTTATAAGGGCTATCTTCATTGCACACGGACAACACCATCAGTGCTTCGATCTCATCCCTTAGATCACAGAAGGAAGATCTAAGCATAGTGCACAAATTCCGTAGCACAGGCGAGAGAAAAAAAATCCGTAGCACAGGCGAGAATCCCACTGTATGTATATAGGAATCACACATTCTATAAATATTTTTGTGGTGAAGAAGGGTTTGATTGCCAACTGATGCAAACAGAGAGGTCCGATGACTCTCTAAAAAGGTACTTGTCTTTGTTGCTGTGTTGTACTTTGGACAGAATTGTGTTATTTCTGAGCGGTAAGCAGCTTGATGAACAGATCATTGCTGCCAGTTGTGATATGTTTTACCTACCCAGAAGTATTTAAAAAGCTGAATTTGTTGAACAAGCAATTCCAAGAAATAGATTGTAATCTTATATCTATCAAAGAGGTCATTGCTGCTTTCCTTGGAAAACTCAAGCTGTTCTGTATTAATATTGGACGTTACGAGTTGATGTAGTTATATCTCAATAGTGCGAACCACAATACACGACACCAGAAGTCCTCCATGGGCAGTTCAGCCTATTAATGACGACGCAATCACTTCTGTTGTATTTCTATCAAGCAGTATAGGACCGAATCCAACAAGACCCTTAGGACCTTAATACTGTGTCCAGTAAATGATAGTAGACTAGAACAGTGAGAACAGGATAGTGGGTAGGTTTGGTATTGTACAAACATTTATTACAAATAAGGGAGGGAAACCTGAGGCCTGTAAACAGTAAATTAATATGAAACAAATATAAAGGTATGTTATCAGGCACTCGCAGGAAATAAAGAAGTAGAACACCAGACAACAGAAAAACAACAGACATGAGTGGCTTACCCAGGATTTGAACACTGGACCTTCCGTGCGACAACCCCGCCTAGCCATGCAAGCGAATCACACTATCCGCTCTGCCATCTACGCATCATCAAAAAATGATGTTTCAATGGCAGGTCAATAGTGCGAACCACAATACACGACACCAGAAGTCCTCCATGGGCAGTTCAGCCTATTAATGACGCAATCACTTATGTTGTATTTCTATCAAGCAGTATAGGCCGAATCCAACAAGACCCTTAGGACCTTAATACTGTGTCCAGTAAATGATAGTAGACTAGAACAGTGAGAACAGGATAGTGGGTAGGTTTGGTATTGTACAAACATTTATTACAAATAAGGGAGGGAAACCTGAGGCCTGTAAACAGTAAATTAATATGAAACAAATATAAAGGTATGTTATCAGGCACTCGCAGGAAATAAAGAAGTAGAACACCAGACAACAGAAAAACAACAGACATGAGTGGCTTACCCAGGATTTGAACACTGGACCTTTCCGTGCGACAACCCCGCCTAGCCATGCAAGCGAATCACACTATCCGCTCTGCCATCTACGCATCATCAAAAAATGATGTTTCAAATGGCAGGTCAATAGTGCGAACCACAATACACGACACCAGAAGTCCTCCATGGGCAGTTCAGCCTATTAATGACGCAATCACACTTCTGTTGTATTTCTATCAAGCAGTATAGGCCGAATCCAACAAGACCCTTAGGACCTTAATACTGTGTCCAGTAAATGATAGTAGACTAGAACAGTGAGAACAGGATAGTGGGTAGGTTTGGTATTGTACAAACATTTATTACAAATAAGGGAGAGAAACCTGAGGCCTGTAAACAGTAAATTAATATGAAACAAATATAAAGGTATGTTATCAGGCACTCGCAGGAAATAAAGAAGTAGAACACCAGACAACAGAAAAACAACAGACATGAGTGGCTTACCCAGGATTTGAACACTGGACCTTCCGTGCGAAGTCTTGTTGGATTCGGCCTATACTGCTTGATAGAAATACAACAGAAGTGATTGCGTCATTAATAGGCTGAACTGCCCATGGAGGACTTCTGGTGTCGTGTATTGTGGTTCGCACTATTGACCTGCCATTGAAACATCATTTTTTGATGATGCGTAGATGGCAGAGCGGATAGTGTGATTCGCTTGCATGGCTAGGCGGGGTTGTCGCACGGAAGGTCCAGTGTTCAAATCCTGGGTAACCCACTCATGTCTGTTGTTTTTCTGTTGTCTGGTGTTCTACTTCTTTATTTCCTGCGAGTGCCTGATAACATACCTTTATATTTGTTTCATATTAATTTACTGTTTACAGGCCTCAGGTTTCCCTCCCTTATTTGTAATAAATGTTTGTACAATACCAAACCTACCCACTATCCTGTTCTCACTGTTCTAGTCTACTATCATTTACTGGACACAGTATTAAGGTCCTAAGGGTCTTGTTGGATTCGGCCTATACTGCTTGATAGAAATACAACAGAAGTGATTGCGTCATTAATAGGCTGAACTGCCCATGGAGGACTTCTGGTGTCGTGTATTGTGGTTCGCACTATTGACCTGCCATTGAAACATCATTTTTTGATGATGCGTAGATGGCAGAGCGGATAGTGTGATTCGCTTGCATGGCTAGGCGGGGTTGTCGCACGGAAGGTCCAGTGTTCAAATCCTGGGTAAGCCACTCATGTCTGTTGTTTTTCTGTTGTCTGGTGTTCTACTTCTTTATTTCCTGCGAGTGCCTGATAACATACCTTTATATTTGTTTCATATTAATTACTGTTTACAGGCCTCAGGTTTCCCTCCCTTATTTGTAATAAATGTTTGTACAATACCAAACCTACCCACTATCCTGTTCTCACTGTTCTAGTCTACTATCATTTACTGGACACAGTATTAAGGTCCTAAGGGTCTTGTTGGATTCGGCCTATACTGCTTGATAGAAATACAACAGAAGTGATTGCGTCATTAATAGGCTGAACTGCCCATGGAGGACTTCTGGTGTCGTGTATTGTGGTTCGCACTATTGACCTGCCATTGAAACATCATTTTTGATGATGCGTAGATGGCAGAGCGGATAGTGTGATTCGCTTGCATGGCTAGGCGGGGTTGTCGCACGGAAGGTCCAGTGTTCAAATCCTGGGTAAGCCACTCATGTCTGTTGTTTTTCTGTTGTCTGGTGTTCTACTTCTTTATTTCCTGCGAGTGCCTGATAACATACCTTTATATTTGTTTCATATTAATTTACTGTTTACAGGCCTCAGGTTTCCCTCCCTTATTTGTAATAAATGTTTGTACAATACCAAACCTACCCACTATCCTGTTCTCACTGTTCTAGTCTACTATCATTTACTGGACACAGTATTAAGGTCCTAAGGGTCTTGTTGGATTCGGCCTATACTGCTTGATAGAAATACAACAGAAGTGATTGCGTCATTAATAGGCTGAACTGCCCATGGAGGACTTCTGGTGTCGTGTATTGTGGTTCGCACTATTGACCTGCCATTGAAACATCATTTTTTGATGATGCGTAGATGGCAGAGCGGATAGTGTGATTCGCTTGCATGGCTAGGCGGGGTTGTCGCACGGAAGGTCCAGTGTTCAAATCCTGGGTAAGCCACTCATGTCTGTTGTTTTTCTGTTGTCTGGTGTTCTACTTCTTTATTTCCTGCGAGTGCCTGATAACATACCTTTATATTTGTTTCATATTAATTTACTGTTTACAGGCCTCAGATTTCCCTCCCTTATTTGTAATAAACCTTTTTTCCAGCCAACAACGGCTATGAGGGAAGTAATTGAGATAAATGAGGCAGAGAAGGGGGCCAAGAACAAAAAAAAAAAAAAAGATTGAGAACCCCTGGTCAATAAAATTGTCACGAGAGGTTATTTTGTATATGGATGATAGTTAGATAAAAAAAGATGTATCAAATGATACAAAGGATACAATTAACAGATAAAAGTTCTGGTCTTATAAGAAATACCCCAGTCTCAGATGTATGGTTGTCATAGGGATAGTCAGACTATAAAGTTATCTGGCCCAGATGGTAATAAGAAGTACCAGATACTTAGTCGTCTACTCTCAGCAGCTATCCGATGTTATGTTATGTTATGTTATGTTATGTTATGTCTAGGGAAATTAATAAAAGAAAGTAACTTCAAACAAAACTGTAATGAGTTACTCAAGTCTTGGATACAATTAATCAATTTATTATATGTACATTAATCTCTTCTTTTTTTGGGGAATAAGAAGTATGGTCTGCAATACAAATGATAATGAAATTTACAAAAGAAATGTGTAATACACACAATTACATTTTACATACAGAGTGTCTATGACTCCTTCCTCTTGGGAATTATCACTTTATAATAAAAGTGTCCTTTACATTAAAATGTCACTTACTTGTATACTAACTCTTATTGTTCCTTGTCTTGAACTATTAGCTTTTGAATCATTGTTCTTACACTTTTAGAGAGTCACTGTGCCTTAAGATCCTGTCTTTACTTGTGAATTGATCTTAACAAAGAGTGGTATCATCATACGCCTTTTCTAAGTGTGGTCGACCATGTATTATGAATCAGTCCTTTCCTTGAAAACGTATCTGTGTTGACTGCACCGAACTGTCAATCTGCTGTAGACAGTGGCTGACAATTCCCATACATTAGGGTTCCCAAACCAGATCTGAGGTATACACTTGGTGACTGAATGCTTCTGTGGCTTTCACAGGTATACACAACAGTCTTCTGCCTTGCTGACAGTATGGTTTGATATGACCCTTAATTCAGAATACACAGGGCATCTAAGGCCTGGCAGGATGCACACACATATAGATGGCAAAGGTGCTTGGAGGCGAGCTCTGTCTTCTGAGTTTTGAATCAAATTTTAGCGGTGAGTGCCTATGCATCCGCTCTTCTCCATTTTTATTCTTCCAATCCGGCGATCGAGAGAACACTGACGTCATAGGTTATTCGTTCGTTCATTTTCTTGCAAAATATATTGCCGCTATTGTGTTTTTAGTAAAATTTCCATTATATCCTTTTCCTTTACTCTTCAACCTATTTTCTTCATCCTGGGCTTGTTGCAACCGGGCGATTAATAGCTGTAGATCCAAATAACTGTCTTTTACTTCTGTCCATTGTATCTTTCGCTATGGCAAACGAAACAGTGCAAACCTCCATGTGCTTCATGTGTTACTGCCTTCAATAACAATTATCTCAGGATGTACTGTACGTAATACGAAGATACAGGTATCCGGACAAAGCTTAGGCTCTCTAATATCTTACCTTGATGGCATTATTAGTTGTAATTCATCTGAATTTTCACAATACCAATGGAAAAGCAAACACATTAGTACACCTTCGATTCCATCCATGTTACAGCTTCCAACCTACTAGTCTCGCAGTAAATGGCTTGCGATGCTCTCATTGGCTAAAAAAAAAACTTCGCACTACACAGTGTTAGACCGTGTTCGATTACCTAAGATATCGAGCCCATCGCTTTATGCGACAAAAAGACAACCGAGTGGACGTAATTGAACAAAATAACTTACAATTTACATACCATGACTGGCAACCAATGCATGAACACAAAGTTAATACTAACCCAGGGACCCAAAGACGCAGCAATAGAGAATGCAGTCAGCGACTCATAGCTTGACTGCTTGCATCAGGGTCAGCGAACCAGAGCTGACCAAGACCCTACTCCACCTCCACGTGGTGGTCCTGGAAACAGGCTGCATCACTGCAGTCTGGCTGAGAGAGTAGGGATCGAAGAGGGAAGGCAAACCCGGTCCCAACAAATGCCGTGCTGAAGTCGGATGTGCCGGCCGAAATGCGCAGATATCGCAGCTCCGCTGTAAACAGACACAACGCAACCAACGTCCTTTTCAGGACGAACGAGGAAGAAGGAAGAAGAAGAAGCAGGGTTCGTAGCGACCTGGAAAAACCTTGAAAAGCCTGGAAACGAAAAAAAAAATCCAGGCCTTGAAAAGCCAGGAAAAATGGCTAAAAGCCTTGAATTTCCCGCATCGGACCTGGAAAAAAATTACAAGTCCATTTTTCGGTTATTGGTGGTATTTTTCGTTAAACTTCAGTACTGTAGAATTTTTACCTCCCTTTGCGCACTAAATCCATTTCCAGGCGTTTTCGGCGGTTTGTGTTTTCGGCGATTTGCGTTAATGATGTGAAGCAGATTTATTTTTATCGCTCGCGTCTGTTGCTACTCGAAAGCGGTAATTTCCTATTACTCGTGGGTTTTTGCTCCGCAGTGAATATGTGTAGTTATGTCTTGTTTCGTAGCAGTTAGGGTTAGGTTTAGTATTAGGGTTAGGATTAGGGTTAACACTAACCCAAACCCTAATACTAAACTTAACCCTAACTGCTACGAAAGAACACATAACTACACATATTCACTGCGGAGCAAAAACCCACGAGAGCTACTGGGAAAAAATTGATTTATAACCTCAGACCTAAGGGTCTTTTATATTTGGACATGCGCCCTAATATAACCGACAAGGTTGAACGGGACGCGCCTCGCCAAAACGGGCAAAACTTAAAAAAAACAACAAAAACACAAAGAACTTGTCTCTACGCATTCAAGTTGTATTAAATCGTTCATTTCAACTGAGGTAAGTAATAAATTCATTTATCTCATTTATAAAACATATTTACACAAGTGCAGTTTATAGATAGGCCTACTGTACTTGCGGCTGTAATTTACAATGTAGGCCTATTTACAGTTTTATTTTTAACCATGGCCAAAATTAGTGTTTGAATGAAATTTCTTGGTTTACAACTGTTTACGGGAATATGTTTGACACAGTTTGAGATGGTCAGGAATAGAAATTGATGGCGATTCCATATCCTATAGCCTACCCTGTTATCAGACCATGTCCCACTGTTCATTTCACTACATTTTTGGGAAATAAATATTTTTGAATGCTTTTTTATTATATTTATGATGAAGAGACATATCCCGTTCTGCTCTGCAGGGTTATAATTAGGATATGCCTAGGCCTACATGTTTTCAATTCCAGATAACATGAATAACCGCCGATACATGAAAGTGGCATCACATCTGTCAAATCACTGTAATTAGGATAAATGAAAATTACCAATATTGTGCATAGGCCTATGTTATTTAAAATTTTAAAAATAATTAAAATGTTTTTATTTTTTATCGAAACAAACAGAAACGATAAAACAAAACAAACCCCAACAAAAAAACCAAACAAAAATAGTAAAGATGGGGAGGGGGTGTGTGTAAAGGCCTGATGTTTCCAGTTAGATATTAAATAAATTTTCACTTATCATAAGTGTTATAAGGATATCATCATACCTTCACCCTCCCAATTACTATACATTAACTTTTTTTCTAGTTAAATATTGTTTGACTATATTATTCATGCGTTTAGAACTTTGACTAGGTAAATATACATAGCTTAGGCCTACTCATAAGTTATTTGTGTGTTCCATTTTTTTTTTTAAACAGAAAAGAACACAACCCCAAGGAGCAGTTGTTCCCTCAGAAACATCAAAACCATCTAACACTACTCCCTCGGACACGTCAAAAACGTCTAACACTACTAGGAGACCTAAAGATGTGACATCATTTGTGACCAAGGAAGAAACTCTCAGAGCTGAGATTATTTGGACTCTTTTTTCAGTGAAAAGTCACCATAGTTTTAATTCAAATTTCATACGCAACAAGGGACATTTCTCTTCTGTGGTAGTTTTTATTCAGCCTTCAGCTTTATTTCAAGACCTGAAATTCAGATTGGTGCATTTGGAACAGTAGCTGAAAATAGGAAGCATTTTCCTGTAGCACTGAAGAAAAAACAACTCAAATTGAAAAAGACAAATCATCCTGTGTTTTGTGCGACAGAAGATAAGGCATGCCGACAGCCACCTAGCATGATACGAAAAGATTTAACCTTATATCTACTGTTCCCTCCAATGATAATATAAACAAGACAGTTAGAAAGACAAATTCTTTAGGGTAGAACAATTCAGAAGCCAGTGCTTGCAGAAAAATACAGCAAAAGTATGGGAGGTGTCGACCAATTCAGCCAACTAGGTGCAAGCTACCCCTACCCACACAGATCCTATTTTTACATCATTTCTTAGTTGAAACTGCCCTGGTCAATGGGCACATAACCTACAACACTGCCAACTCTACAAAAAAAAAAGATCAAAGCAAAGATCAGGATGTCAGTATGACTCTTATTGAACCTGTTATTCTTCGACGCAATGTGACACCTTCAAAACCACAGGTCACAACAACACGACTTACTGAGCACCACTTCATTGATAAATATGAAAGGGCAAGGTACAAACCAGTGTGTAAGGCTGCAGGGAACAGAAGCCAGACTTGCATGTACTGCCCAGATTGCAATGTACCTCTATGCCTGATACCCTGCTTCAAGTTATACCACACAGTTAAGGATTATCAACGATCCAGACAAAGACTCTTGCAGAGGCCTACAGCAAACAACTTCAACCCCAGTTAATGAAAAAAGCAGCTCAGACTCCAACTAGAGGTACTTAACTACTCAAACATTTACAAACGCTCATTGTCAGATGCCACAGACGCAGAATACATTCAAAAAAGACAAACACGAAAAATAGTTTTTTTTGGCATTTTATTCACAATTTTATTAGCCTTTTATGTTGATATACGTGGTTAATCGTTAAATCAATACGTCAATCAAGCTTATTTTATTCATTACCATCCATGTCACTAACATTTTATTCCACTGACGTTGAACAAATTCACTAAAAACTGGGAAAAGATGTCTGTTTTTCAATCTTTTATGAATTTAAAAAAAAAAAAAAATGCAGTTCTTTTTAAAGAAATCTGCAAACACCCTTGGTAATGGGAGACGGTAATGCTCTGGATTGCTGGTCAGCAAAGTGATAATTATATCTGAGAAAATTAGATGAGGAAAATATTAGAGTTTCCCATCCTTGAAAATCACGTGCTGGACCTGGAAAAAGCCTGGAAAATGCTTGAAGAAATTTGCTATGAACCCTGATTAGAAGATACCAACCCTGGTATGACATAACTGCAAGCAACTAGGAATGGGCTATTTTAGAATAGAAGAACCATACTGTGCAGAATGTCTAGAAAAAAATAATAGAGAGCATTTCCTATTAAAGTGTAGTAAGTGTGAACAACAGAGGAAACCAATACCGTATTTGATTATTTACAGGCATGCAGTTCATCCATAACTGTGGAACAGGTGTTGAGAATAGATAGACGTAGGGAATTGCACAATATAGTAAAACAGTATATAACAAGAACTAAAATTAATGTATAAGAATCATTGATGGTGTTTTTTTATTTGTTTGTTTATATGTTTTTTTATACGTTTGTTTTTGATTTTTATGGTTTGTCAGTTTCTTGGGAAGGGGAGGTCATACACAAAAATATTCATATAAATTTAGTTTTGATTTACCCTATTAGTACTGAGTGGGGGGAAGAGGGGGGGGGAAGAGAGAAGGTACTATATTTGGATATTGGAAATCTGACTTTATTTTCTTGATGTAGTACATAATATGTCCTAATTATAACCCATCAAGGGTTGTACGGTATACTTTAAAAAAAAAGGACACAAATGCAAGAAGTATTTATACAGACAGGTTATAAGACAATGTTAATTTGGATTTATTCGAGTGGTCATTTTGTTCATACTTGAATTGAAGAGAACAGTATCAGCTAATTTCATTTAGGGCTCGTAGTATTTCCCCCCCCCCCCTTTTTTTTTTAAGTGTTTAACTTAGTTCTCGCTTTTTTTTTAATGTGTCCCTTAAGAAGACCTTGAGACGTTAAAGTATGCAATAATGTCCTTTGTCCTAGTAAGGCGCATTGCCGGATTGCATTTACCCCGTCATATACTCAAAGATGCATATTAAAAGCACTGGAATATTAGATTTCTATTCCAAACACACGAAATGACAACATTGGCTAAGGAGGATAACTAGAAAATCTGCAAATTAAAGTCACTAAGGAAGTAAGAGTTGCCCTCAATTTTTGAAATCAAAGGTAAACGACATCTACAGCAAAATACTGCTTGTCTGCACTGATTAAACTTTGCGAAGTGAGTTACTGGCCTATTGGTGTACATGAATACGTCCTTCAATTCTCCATCTTGTCTAAGCGTAGAATCTAATTTTCTCTTATCTTAGCTCTCATGTTTTGTTTTCACGACTTTCATCGTTCCTTGTGAGTTATGTGCTAAATGTATGATATAGACGTGATAAGAGGATGAAATGAAGCGTAGAATATCCCAGACAAAAGCAGCATTCAATAAAATGACAAGTATTTCATCCGATAAATCTACATTACCAAGCTTTTTTATCAGAGTCTACTGATTTCCATTTCTGTTAGTTCATATATTTTTCTTAATGCAATATACAGTTAGTAAGAAAATAAAGGCAACAAGAGGCATTCCTGGGGCACTCCACTTCTTATGTCAAAGGGCTAAGTTGATTGTCATTTATGAACGCTGTGACAAAATAACCTCGAACGTTACATTTACCTGTACCATCCTATAACTAATTCTGTGCTCTTCACTTTAGTTTTTCCCACCTCTGATAGGAGTTGGTATTTTCGATTCATTATTTACACTCCCCTCCCTTAATTATTGTTACGTCGGGACTTTAGCGACCATGTTCTGCTGATTAGGGTAATCAATTCCTTTCGTTTGAACCCATATTGACACCTTGGATCTGTAGAGAGAAGTGTGGTTTACTACTGTATGACACAGTTTCCTACCATACCAGACAGTGCAGGGAAGCAACCGGATTAGTGAGCAAACAACCTTGGGATGACCACAGTCGATTATTTCTGATAATAGTTCTGTCTGACCAGTTTGTTGATTGTTGGCGAAACCGGGTAACTGAGATAAGATTTGTCGGAAGAATAATAATCTATCTTATGATAAATTTGTAGGTCGTGAGTGTAAACATGATCGATAATAGACGGAAGCTGGCATACCATATATGGTGACTGTAAACAACTCCTTTATTTTTGAGTTTGTTACACAGGAATTTTTCGTGACAGAAGGGGAAATATTCGCATCTTGCATGCTATTGGCTTGGCATTTGAAATGTAAAAATACAACATTTATGATTGGAGCCCTTGTCATAAAGTAGCAATCTGGATGTGGCCCGAATGTTGCCTCATAATTTTGCGCCTTGTGAGTTTACCGTACTGTGAATTCACCTCGCCAAGAAGACAGCTAGACAAGCTAGAGTAAGGAATAAGATCAAGATTTCACTTTAAAGGACCGGACAATGTGTTTGAGCATCTTGTGGACTTAAATTCCAGGAAAACTCTACCTTCTTTAATACAGAAAGCCCGGAATCCTAGGAACCTGAACACTAAGTCATAGTGGGAGTCTATTGTAAAGTAACACCCCAGACCACGTGTAAGAGGCATCTTAATCAAGTTGCTTTAACTATTTTTCTGAGCCAGAAGTCAGTCTGTATTCCCAAAGAAATTTGGGGTAAGTTGTTGTCGTGATTCGAAGAAATTTCTGTCACTTTTAGCCAAGTGGTCTGCCCTGTCTTGTTCTCTATTTTTTGTCTACGCCCACTTTTCTGTCTTATAGCTCCTAATAGCGCTATTTCTGGCATTGGTCATGTCAATCTTACGTTGGACAGGCTAAATTCCACCCCTTTACACGTGGACATCGGCATCTAGCTAAAGGTCCTTTTATTCTGCCTTTCTAGTAGATGACGGCTAGTTCCCTGTATTCTTTGATTTACAGAGAACTCGTGGAAACGGGGAAGTAACTTTAACTTTTCATCCTTCCGCCTGCGTCTAGAATCTCGAACTCAGGTCGCTCGTAAGACTGCCTAGTGTTGCTTCAGATTACGTCTTTTTCCTGTATCTAAAGTCGCCAGGGAAACATTTCCCTAGACCCTTATGTCTTGTTACGTTAGATCCTTGCACGTGCAGAAGCCACGCTCAGCCACCTGCAGACTTTATCTTACTATTTAAGCGAGGTGTCTTTATCACTCAATACCATTGTCTCAAGAAAATTCTGCCACTGGACAAAGTGATATTCTGCGCCAGAGCTTAATAGCAGTTGTAGTGCAGGAATTATTCTTTATTCGAGCCTTGGTCAGAACATTTGTTCTGTGCTTCTTGGTGTGATGTGCTGCTGTCTGTGGATTACAACTTCCACATAATAAATATTACAAGGCAATCTACGTCATACTGCCAGGTTCCAGCTATAAGGCCGCTGCGTGGATTACCTAACCACAGCCTATTGTTGAAAGTGTCTTTCGCTCCAGCACATACGGGCTGTCGTCTTTGCAATCCTGTAATTTTCGGCAACAATGTCCGACCCATTAACAGCCAGTTAACTCGGAGTATACAGGCATGCCGACAGAAAGGATTCGTCGATAGCCAGTACTTGTTAAGCACACATTACTCGTGCTGTCTGGAGTACACCACTCTACATGGATTTCTGTTACCTACACGTAAGCAGTAGTCTTGCGTCCTGCAATGTTTACCTTCAGCACATATTGCCGCCAGTTGCAGTTAACCGTCATCTCAGCACATACGGGTTATCGCCTTTGCCATCTAGTCATTTTCGACAACACTGTCCCACCCATTGATAGCCGGTTATCTCTGAGTATACTGACAGAACGACCGAGAGGAATAGTCAGTTTCCAGTACTCGTCACCTATCTTATAGTCCAAGTCTTCATTATTCAGAGTGAAAGAGGACGCTCCATCGCGCCTACTGGATACTCGCAAAAGTCCTCGTCGTTTGGATCGTTTTATATCAGTGGGTGCAAGTATTTCTGCACTCGTTGTAATCTCCTTCACCTGCTAGTGTGGCCACCAGCCACAGAAAATTATGAACGCATAGGATTTATTACGACGCTGTTACAGAGAGAACTTATCTCCATAGCATGTGAATATCAACTTAGGTGGAACAGTGTAGTGTTATTGTTAATAGCTGAGGAAGTAACTTACCTACCAGGATTTACATACAGGAGTGACCGTTTCCTCGCGAAACCGGGAGCCTAACCCCTTTAGTTAGATTATCTTGGTAGTGAGAAAGTGTACGGGTGTTGGTGGTTTGAAGTGAGACGTTTTGCTTGAGTGATTGAGTTGAAGTATTTTTTCTGTTATTGTGACATATAATCACTAGCGCGTCAGAGCTAGTGGAGTTATATTAATTTTTGTTGTTATCGTAGTGTCTTTAATAAATATATTTAAATGTTCTAAGCGGTCAGAATTCATTCTATTCTAACTGTCACTTGATGTTTGCTGTTGTAGTCCTTCCTGTAATAGATTTTCCTATTTTTGCACGAGAGGACGGAGAAAGGTATGACATGTTATAAAGCATATTATTACATATTAATCATAAGAAAAAAATAAATTTTAATATATACCCTCATATACCGCATATAATTATAATGCATACGTACCGCATGCATATATAATAATTATTAATAAAACATTACATATTAAAACATAGTCTCAAGTATGGCTGGAAAGTAGACCTTATATATTTTATGATATCTCTCTTCTCCCCAGAAGTCATATCTCTCTCCACATTTTCATTGGTGACTTTACTTTTCTCTACTTTTACATTACGACATACTCTATTTCCATTTAACTCGAGGCAGGTTTGTACAATTTTATTAATTCTATATTTTGCATTTTTAAACATTATGAAAATTGCTAGTGGATGTCCAAGTCATCAGAGGCTGACAACCTCAACATATAGAATGATAGCTTCATGAACCACCACTGCAAAAGCTGGTGACAGCTTTTTGCGGGTTTCTCATAGAGACCCAAAAGCAGAGGTAGTCTCAAGTTCCAGATGGAGCAGGGAGTGGGATGATGATTGAACTGATTGTTTACATATACTTATTATTATTTAACCTTTTCAACCAGTTGCAAATATTTTTTAAAAGTAAACATGTTCAATATAAAATGCAAGGGATGTTTTTCCGCGCTCACTGGGATCTATCATTTAATGCCCAGAGAGGGTAAAGTTCTGAGGCAGATGAGGATGGTGGAATGAAAACGGGGGACACACTGATTTTCGTATCAGGAAACCCAATTACTCAGGAGGGTATTGTGTTTCTCTCTTATTTCATGGATTCACTACAGTCAGTGTACTAAATTGGGTGGTGTTTTCTGTGGAACAATCAATCAAATCAATCGATACCCTTTAGTTCCCCTAGCAGCATAGGGCTTCAAACCAAAACACATGCCAAATCTTCCGGTTCCTGTGCTATCTGCTTCAAGTTTCTTTCCATTTTTTCATCATCATGTTCACCTCTGTATCCTGTTTCTTCTTACGCCATGTGTTTTTGGTATTACCCTTATACCTCTTTTTCCTTGTGGATTCTATAACAAGGACTGCCTTGTAATGCTATCAACATGGTCTCTTCAATGTGTGTCATTATCGATCGCCAGCGTCTTCTTCTCAACTCTTGTTCCACTGGCACGATGTCCTGGTTCTTGTCATCAATTCCACATTTGTGACTTTTGTCATTCCATTTCAGTCCTTCTATTCTTCGCAAGAACCCGTTTATAAAAGTCTTTAGCTTTTTGATTGTTGTTTTGTTGCTCTCAATGTTCAGGGCCGTACAATAGGGACTGACTTGACATTTGTGTTGAAGATTCTTATTTTCGTGTTGGACTTGAATTTCTCGTTGTTTCTCCATATATGTTTCCCAATGCAATGAAAGTTCCTCTGGCTTTTTGTATTCTTATTCTTTATATTCATTGTCTGTCCCTCCAACTTTGTTATACTTACTGCAAACACCATATGAGTAACGATTGTACATCTTTTAGTGGTGTTACTTCCTAGTTCATCCTTGTTATACATTTTCTTGCCTTTATTCTCATAATCTGGGTGCTGCGCTGGCTGTAATGGTTACAAGGACTGCACCGCTAGGCGTCGGTTGGGTGATTCCTGGTTCAAGCCCTAGTGGGCGAGACACATTTGAACGAGTGTCGTAGTCACCAAGGAGTGGATGGTGACTTCTGAGCCGAACCTAAGCTCTAATGGGTACCGTCACGAGTTGGACGGCGAGTATCTGCCTGGAATGGGAGATTGTGGACTCCTCCTGTCAGGTGTTCAGAGACAAAAGGGGGATACTCACGTTAAATGTCAGTCCCTCAGGTTAGATATACTAACGGAGATTCTCCGCCTCGAGTAACAGCGGGGTCGTTACGTTAACCAAAAACGAAAACAAAATATTCTCATTAATCTTTGTTCTTTTTCCCTGTGTATTTTCAGGCCCACTTGTTGTGACCTCTCATCGAGAATTTTTCATTTTTTTTGCTTTGTGTCTTGCATCTGATTATGGTTATGGGACAGAAGAGCCAAGTCATCTGCAAAAATCCAGATCATCAAACTGTTTAGTTCAGATTCCATTGCAGTCCATTTCTGTTGTGTGATGTCGATGTTTTCATAACCCAATCTATTGCTAGTAAGAAAAGAAATGGAGACAAGATGCATCCCTGTCGTCACTCCCGTTCTAATCCATAAAAGCGGTTCTTGTTAGTTTGTCCTTCATGAAGAACTCTGCATGTCATGTCTTCATAGGTCTCCTTATTAAGTTAATGATCTTCATGGGAACTCCATTATGCCTCATTGTCACGAATGGTTTATAGAATGAATGTCAGTACTCATACTCCGGTGGGAGCTAGATATGTTTATGTAAGTTGTGAGGTTGAAGTGAGTGAATGTTAGTTTGACTGCGGGCATGAATGCATTAGTAGCAGTAAAAGCGCTAATGTCGAGGTTCACGGGCATGAATGAGTTGTTGAGTCTGAGCGAAGTGGTTGGTGAAGACTGGTCAGGTGTGAAAAGGGCCATGGGTAAAAAGTGATTCGAGACAGAGATTAGAGCGAGGAGAGATTCCGTGGAGAGTGACGCCGAAATGGTTGAAGAAAAATAGGAAATTTATATTAAGATATTGTGAAATTCGTTCCATGAGATGCTGGTTCTAATTAGGCACATCATACGTTGTGCTTTTTTTCTTATGTGATGATTTAATGGCCAAAGCGGCAGTCCTGCCATTTGTTATTGTGTTATACTAAAAGTTTGTGACATAAAGTCGTCGGATATCGTATCTACGTGTTGGAGTTTTAGTGAATTAACAATTAGCTGTGAAAAACGAGCCATGTTTGTCGCTCCATGTGTAGGTAATACATATTTGTCAATGTGTAAACACAGCAAGCACTTGACATATTTTGGGGAAACTCGTAAGTGGAAGAGAGAACCCACCCCTAATTTTTCTGCAGAATTTTTGACAAAAATTTCGCCTTCTCATGAATTGTTGTTGAAAATTACATCAAAGCGGAACAGAGAAAACTAGGCCTATTATTGGGTTGAAATCAGGTCACATGAACTTGATGTGCAAAATTGAAGTCTTCATTTCAGTGATATAGTCAGCAATGGTATGAGCTGTCAGAAGGACTGAATATTTATGAGCGAAGAATAGTTTATCACTGGCGGAGAGGCGACGAAGGGGACAGTTTTGACGAAATCGACAGTTTATTTTGGAAAGTAGCACGAAGAATGAAAAGGCGCTGTAATTAAGTCCTTGTTTACCTCGGCGCACCCTGATATTATGTTATTCCGCCCCCGTGATTGAGTGTGCTGATCTGTCGTCATTTTATCTGTGCTGTGTAGTTCGGCATGACTGTTGACACCGAAAATCGTTTCTGCTGGGGTCTTGTAATGGAATAACAAGGCCATTGTTTTGCTGGTGATCGGACTGAAATCGTAAGATCTTGCCTGGAGATTGGTGTAAAGCAGTGAGAGAGGCATTTTCCTTTGCTACCCTTTGGACCAGTAGTGAAGAAGATCCGGTTCACCGTACTGAGAGCTCAGGTGCACGTAGGAGCTGATTTTGATATTTGACTGTGCTGTGTTACGACGTGAAGCGTGTTGTTTGTGGTGTCCATCATTGAGCTGTAACACCGGGACTCCAAGCCTGCGCCTATCTCAAGTGGAGCAGCTGACATAGGATATTGTTAATTTAAGTTTGTTATTAATTTTGTTAATTCCAGTCTTCTGTTTACTTGACTTGTGCGTCTGTATATATATATATATATATATATATATATTTATATATAGTATATATATATATATATATATATAATATATATATATATATATATATATATATTTATATATAGGAGGCTATACTTCTTTTAATTAATTTATTTGTATTTGGTTATTTATTTCTTCCTTGATAAGGTTATTGCCCGGAACTAATAGTGGGTTTTGTGTGTTTTTTTTTCTTCTTTCCATTCTTTCTTCAATAGCATTTTTAATTAACGTTATATTTGAACCCTATGACGTTATATCTAAAGGTGTACTAAACTTAGTTTATTTTGATATTAGTTCCTTTTAGGACGACAATTTTGCTGCGTCATATCTAAACTTCCTTCTGTCTATCACTTCTACAGTGTACTCGAAACTTATGTTATTTTTATATTAGCTCTTGTTATTAGTTAAGTATTCATATATTCATTCCTGTTTGCCCTTGCTGCAGGGTGCACGAGTAGAGCTCTTGTGGTACTTCATTGTCCAGTGTTTTGTTTTTGTTTCGTTCATATTGTGGGTTAGTATTTAATTTCGATTTCTGTATAAGGGTGATTTTAAGTGGTGAGCACAATACATCTTTCTTCATTGAAGAAATTTGCCTTGTGTTGTCTTTAATAGGTTTTGTGAGACAAATTACGCTGCAGGGAACCCAATCTGTCTAAGATTTGGGGAGTTGTGAAGCCTCGTGTAATTTGTGGAACAATTGTTGGCGTTAGTTGTTTGCGTTTAGTTTGTTTACTTATTGTCTTCTATAATAGTCTTTCTTTCGTGGTGTTTTTCTGGCGTGATTCTCAGTCCTTTGCTCTGCTATCCGTGTATATAAGTTATTTTACGATATCCTGTTTTTGTTCGTTCGATAGGTTTGGGTGTAAATATAAGGTCTATTCTTACTTTCTTGGTCTATAACTTCCTCTCCACTGGCCTATCAGTTGTTGTAGTGTCATGTGTTCTGTGATTATCATTTCAATCATCATCATACCATTTGTGTTAACATAAGCAGACACATTTTATTTTGGTCTATTACAGTTTGTAATGCATACAGATTGATACAAGCGATTGACCCAGTGTGTAAACCCAGTGTGAAGAGTTATTCTAAATCTGTTGTGTATGACAGACGTCCTTCATATGTGCAGGGGTATCCATTATAATTTTCCAGACACCATTTGACATATCAGGTGGTATATTTTTTTTTCTCTCTCTCCTTAGTTGTTTTTTGGTTGCATCATTTTTTCATAGTTATCATAGTTGATACATATTACAGGATGTCTAGCTTCTTGGATTTTATCACCAAGGGAGAGGCACTTGGTAAATCAGGGGATGAACTTGAATTATGGGCCAAGACAAATTTTGTGGATGCTGAGGAACGGAGGGAACGCAATGAGGAAAGAGATCTTAGGAAGTTAGAAATTGAGGCTGACAGGGAAGCAAAGAAAGAAGAAACAAGGAAAGCTGAAATTGAGGCTGAAATGGAAGCAAAGAAGGAAGAGACAAGGAAAGCTGAAATTCAAGCGGATAAAGAAATTACTTTGAAGAAACTGGAACTTGAGGCTGCTAGTTCTAGACCAGCTACTAAGGAGGCTACTCGTCCTTTCAAGCTGCGACTCCCATCCTTTGTTGAGGGCGTCGATATGATGGATGCGTATCTAGAAAGATTTCAACAAGAAGCAGTATCTTGGAAGGTTAAAAAAGAAGATTGGCCAGCTCTGCTCAATAATTTGTTGACCGGAAGAAGTTTACAATGTGTCTTTGCTTTGCCAGTAGAGGATCGCATGAATTATGACACGGTGAAAGAGACACTGCTTCGAAGATTTAGACTGACTGCTCAAGGGTACCGTGAAAGATTTAAGGAGGCTATTCCTACAACAAGTAATGACTTTAGTGAGTTTGTTGCGGAAATCAAATTGCTGTTCAATAGGTGGATTGAACTATCAGGTATTGTGAAGGATTTTGATGGGCTAACCGACCTTATGCTACAGGACAAGGTTCTATCGTTTTGCAATCCAGAGTTAGTGGCTTTTCTACAAGAGCAAAAGCCAAAAGATATAAATATTATGTCAGAGCTAGGACAGCAGTATGTCAATGCGCACCCGGGGAAACCGATTCACGAGCAGATAGTTGCTGAGACCTTTCCAGCTTGTGTGGCTCAAGACAAAACTGAAAAGAAGCCATACATACATCCTCGGGCCCGCAGCTTAGACAGATATGTTGATAAAGATGGTGGAAATAGAAGATGGAATGGGGATAGAAGATATTCTCCTAAGAGACAGTACCCTTCTTTTGGGTCAGGCTACAGTAGAAGGGGTTGTTATAAGTGTGGCTCAAGGCGTCATCTATCTTATCAGTGTGGGAGGGACCCAGAGAGGTGTCCCTTCAACCCACAAAGAAGTCTATATGCCAGCCCAAAGAAAAATTATAATAGCAGTCCAAAGAGAAGCCCTTACAAGCGCCAAGAGACGGATTCCCACTGCCCCAATTGTAATGAGAGAAGAAACAGTCGAAAAGAGAGCCCAAAGGAAAACACTGAGCATGCAAATTCAGCTACTGTCCTTAATATATTTAATAGCGAGGAGTGTGAGGGATGCAGACCATTGTTCGAGCCTGATGGCAAGCCTATTTTAATATGTGGCCATACTTTGCCTTGCCTTTCATCAGTTGATGGGAATGGCACCTTAACTTTACATAAGGGTTTTGTGGAGAATAAACCTGTATCTGTTTTGAGGGACATGGGCTGTACAACCATTGGCATTAGGAAGACATTGGTTAAGGATACGTATTATATTGGAAAGATGGCCAAATGCATTACATTTGGTGGTAATGTCGAGTACTATCCATTGGCGATTGTGCAGATCGACACCCCTTTCTTGTCGGGTAGAGTTCGAGTATGCGTCCTTGACTCTCCCGTCGCTGATCTCATTATTGGAAATGTTAATGGGGTTCATGATTGCACCAGTCAGGATATTGAGGAGTGGGAAAATGGGCATGATTTGTTTGCTAACGCAGTAATAACGAGGGCTCAGACTAAGGCTGATGATGCAAATATTATGATATCGCAACCCAGTAATATCCCTTCGGTGCCTACGGTTGCTGGAATTACAGCATCGGATTTTGTAGACATGCAGAGGAAAGACATTTCACTTCTGCCTTTGTTTCGGTTGGCTGAGTCCAAGAACATACGGCATACCAAGTCTGCTCGATATTGGTTTGAGGTTAGGAACTCCATTCTAATCAGATGCTTTGCGGAGCAACATTCAGTCATTACACAAGTGGTTATTCCAGTGGAACTGAAGAATACAGTGTTAAGGACAGCACATGATATCCCTTTTGCGGGTCACATGGGTATTGCGAGAACTCGCTGCAGAGTGTTGTCCCAGTTTTACTGGCGTGGATACAATAAGGATGTGAAGGTTTACTGTCGGTCGTGTAAAGTGTGTCAGAAGACAAGCCAGAAAGGAAGGACTCCCAAGGCACCATTGGTAGCAACAGATTTGGCATTTCGCCCTTTTCAGAAGGTTGCAATAGACATTATTGGGCCCCTTCCAGTTATGTCTGATCGGGGATATAGATTTATTCTAACATTGGTTGATCTATGTATAAGGTGGCCTGAAGCATTGCCAATGAAATCCATCACATCAAAGGATATAGCAGAGGCTCTAATGAGCTTATTTAGCAGATTAGGATTTCCTGAAGAGATTTTGTCTGACGGGCCGGCAATTCATTTCAGAAGAGATGAAACACATATCTAAACTGTTAGACATAGCCCAAGTGTTCACCACCCCGTATCATCCTCAGAGCAACGGGGTCTGCGAGCGGTTCAATGGGACACTGAAAAGAATGCTAGGTAAGGTTACAGGAGATTTTCCACAGTTGTGGGATAGATACCTACCGGGAGTTTTGTTTGCATACAGGGAGATGCCACAAGAGAGCACAGGATTCTCACCGTTTGAGCTAGTAATTGGTGCAAATCCTCGGGGTCCAATGAAAATTTTGAGAGACTTACTGACCGGGAATTACGCTGATGATAGCGTTAGGTCAAGTTATGAGTATGTCATTGACTTGCGAGAACGCATAATTACATCATGTTCGATAGCACGTGAGGCATTACAGACATCGGGTGCAAGGTATAGAGCATACGCCAATAGGAATAGCAAACTTGTATCCCTCAGTCCTGGCAGCGAGGTATGGTTGTTGCTACCTACCAAAGAAAATCACCTGCTAGTGAGCTGGCAAGGTCCATTTCAAGTAAAGAAACAGATTACCGATGTGGATTATCTGATATTAGTCCGAGGGAAGGAGAAGATTTTCCATATTAATATGCTAAAACCATTTGTAGTACGTCCAACTGAACTGGAACCAGTTGTGAACGCTGTTCTTGAAAATACAGTTACTGTAGCTAGTGCAGCAGTCATCGAGGAAGATGGAGAGAAAGGTGAGGAGGTCAATCTCCAGATCCCACTATTGCCATTGGTTGCTTCAGAATCATGGAGAGATGTAGAGGTCTCCGCATCTCTCCCACAGCATCAGAGGAAACAGGTGAAGTCACTGCTATGCGAATTTCAAGATGTGCTCACAGATATTCCTGGAAGAACTGATTTAGTTGAGCATGATATTAAACTAACCTATGGAGAGCCCATCTGGGTGAGACCATATCCTATTCCACTACATTATACTTCTGCTGTTGAAAAAGAAGTGAATGATATGTTACGCTTAGGTGTTATCTCCCCATCTGAATCATCATACTCATTTCCCATGGTCATCGTGCGGAAGAAGGATAAATCCCTACGGATATGTATAGACTTCCGCCGCTTGAATAGTGTCACAGTGATTGATGCGGAACCTATGCCCAACCAAGAGGTCCTCCTATCCCAAATAGCGGGGGCAAAGTATTTTACCAAACTAGACTTATCGAGGGGGTATTGGCAAATTCCCTTAGCAGAAGGTGCTAGGCCACTTACAGCATTTTGTACCCCTCAGGGTCTTTTCCAGTTTAATTATATGTGCTTTGGACTGGTGAATGCCCCTGCAACTTTTGTGAGAATGATGAGAATGCTTTTGAGGGGACAGAAGGATGTTATCACATATATTGATGACATCTGTTTGTTTCATGACACGTGGGATGAACATGTAGAGGGATTGAAGGCACTGTTATCATGCCTTCGTGTGCATCACCTTACAGCGAGACCCAGTAAGATTAAGGTGGGGTTTCAGGAGTTAACGTTTCTGGGGTATGTGGTATGACAGGGTGTTTTAAAACCAGTTGATCAGACAGTTGGAAGAATTTTGAATTTGCAACCTCCAAAAACAAAGAAACAAGTACGTAGTTTACTCGGTCTGATAAATTTTTATCATAAATTTATCCCCAGGTTCTCTTCGTTGTCGGCAGCTCTAACATCACTCACTAAAAAGGGCACGCCGAACAGAGTGGTCTGGACTGAAGAGTGTGATAGAGCACTGAGGAACATCAAGGCTGTATTCTCCAGCGAGCCCATTCTTCTACTGCCAGACTTGGCTAAGCCCTTTGTACTGAGGACTGATGCTTCTGCAGTGGGCATTGGTGCGTGTCTGATGCAAGAACATGATGGATTTCTACATCCTGTCATGTATGTCAGCAGGAAGTTGCTTCCGGCTGAAACGCGATATGCCACTATAGAGAGAGAGAGTGTTTAGCCATTATTTGGGCTTTTTCCAAACTCTCTAGGTATTTGTTAGGATCTCATTTTGTACTGGAAACGGACCATTGTCCTTTGACTTTTCTTAAGTCATCTAGATCACCAAATTCACGTTTGACAAGGTGATCGTTGTTGTTACAACAGTACAACTTCACTGTTTTTCCTATTCAGGGTAAATTAAATGTTCTTGCAGATTCATTATCTAGATTATGAACACTTGCTTGAAGTAAATGGGTGTGGTTTTTTTTAACCACCATTTCTATGTAATATTTCATACTTGTTGTGGTGAAGTGGGATGTTATAAATATTTATAGGGGACTTAGTGTACTGACTGAGATCAGCTGTGAAGGTATCTATATCTATTAAAAGTAGTGTATTATAGATAACCTTACTTGCTACCACATATCTCTTTATCTCAGTCAGAATTATTCTGGAATAGTGTGATGCTACGTTATGTGTCTAGGGTATGTGTATGAAGAAGTGTAAGTCACAACAACAGACAGATAAACAATTTAATGTAATCCACTACTCTTGACAACACTGTGACACTCACATACATATAACATTCTACAAAGATATCTTAAAAGAGTCACTGATAAACTTTCGAATAACAATATGTATTCATTACTGGCATGAATGAATATGTGTCCTGATTCAACTACAAGGGAATCAGGAATCACAATCAATTTAAATTACAAGTTATGTACAGAATGTATTTAATATGAATATAGTAGTGACATATATTATTACAAATGTTCTATGTGTGTCAGTTGTGTAGTAGTAAAATGAGGTAATACTGGTTTTGTTTTGTTCAAGCTCTGTTGGTATTTGTCATCATGACTTCAATAGTTTGTCTTTAGGGACCAGTATTGGAGATGTTCACAGTTCCTGATTTTAAGACAAGTAAATTCCCCTCTTAATGTTAATTTTATAAAGTCAGTTCAATATGAGGGGACATAATGTTGAGCTCAGCTGGCCAATTCGCTTATCTGGCGTGATGGCGGCAGGAAAGGACTCCTCTGCTCGAATTCTCCTCTGGGCTCAGGAGACACCTCACTGATAGCTAAAAGACCAAGGAGTATGCTGTCCGACACTGGATTCAGCAAATCTCTGACCAGATGCTGCTCAGTACCATCAAGACCACTGTCCCACAATTCATACGAATAACACAGATACGTTGATTAGCAATGAATTTCTGGCACAAACTGGCACAAACTTCCATCTGCCTATGTTCCAGGCTTTTATTGAGCCAAATATATGCTGGCTTCAACGCACTGATGCTTTATCAAGCTATTTTAAACAAGTGGTTTCGAACTAACGCTCCCAAGTGTGTATATCAGCGAGTCTGACCAATGAGCCCCGTTTCGACAAGTGTTTGAAAAAATGTTACCTTTCCCCGTTTCCCCTAACAACCAAGATAGTATTTATAGCCCGACCAATCGTGGTTAGGCTTTCATTTGTTGCGCTCCAATCAATTTGGAGTTTACATGGTAGGCTATTTATGTAACGTAAGGTTTTTTTCAAACACGTTATAAAAAATTTTATGAGCAGAAATGATTTCATGCTGTCAGGCAGCCTCACTATTTATTTTGGGTATAATTTATTAATTCCTGGACTATTGGCGTAACGTTTTACATATTATTTGTCAGCAAGCCCTAAGGAACCCAAAAATACTAATTTAAAGGAGCTACGTGGCTGCGTTCAAAATATGCAATTTCTTCTACCTCCTGTTTCGAAGATGTGCTGTCTGGGTACTGTTATGTGTTCAAACGTAAACCCATCTAATGTTGTCTTTTCTAATAAGAGTTTGTTATGATTTATAAACCTAACTCTGGGAAAGGGTAGTGTATTTTATCACTGTCCGTCTGAAAAAGTTAGTGCTTGTAGACTTACACGCGTGATGCCAGCATTTGTATATCGCGCGTCGCGTGTTGCATGCGTTCCTGATTTTCAGCCCTCCCCTCTCGCTATCCTTTTGTCCATCTGTTCGTTCGTTTTGGTAACGTAATATAATTAATGTTAGGATTAATTTAGGTCATTACGCAGTCTCTCAATGTTTTTTCCAAGAAATACAGCACACGTTTCATTGAAGAAAGCGGGTATAATACAGTAAGCTTTTACTATCAACGTGAAAGCGTTACAATTTGCAGACGAAGCAGAAAACAAGGGGATTTCGAGTACATTCCTTGTGACAGCAATGTCATTTTACCATTGCTCTTCTCTTTATTAATTTTATTTGTTAGGCTTCATATTTACCTAATAATTTATATATGTGGATTAGAATATTTCATGACACCTCCCCTCTTAAAACAGACATTATATGTCAGTCCTTTATTCTATATACACATAGAGAAATTTATTATTATTTCTGGGGTTTACGGTGATTCTCATCACACGGATGGCGGCTTAAAAAATCCGCTCCCAGATTGGTTTTTCCAGATATATATTCAATGCTAAAATTATATGGAGCCAGAAGCAAAGACCATCGGAGTAACCTAGAGTTCTCATGCTTAGCCTGTGCTAAAAACGATAAAGGTTTGTGGTCAGTTTGCAACTTAAATGCCTTCCCATATAGATAAATATTGAATTTCTTTATTGCCCATATTACTGCAAGACATTCTTTTTCGCTAGTTGAGTAGTTGATTTCAGCTTTATTCAACTTTCTGCTAGCATATGCCACTGGGCTTAATTCCCCATCCAATGCATCTGATTTCTGTAGTAGAGTTGCACCTAACCCAATATTACTTGCATCCGTCCTTACTATGAATTCTTGACTTAAGTCAGGTAATTTCAAAATGGGTTTACTTGTGAGCTTTTCCTTCAATTCTTGGTAAGTCATTTCACATTGTGGTGTCCATGTAATGCGATCTGGAAGTCCTTTACGTGTCAATTCCGTTAAAGGTGCACATATGGAATTAAAGTTTTTGATATACTTCTGGTAGAGACCACATAATGAGACAAAGGATCTCACGTCCTTCTTGGTTTGTGGTCTCGGGGCTTTCTGTAGTTTCTCTAAGTTCTTTGGGTCAGGGGTCATGTTTCCCTGATAAACTGTGTGTCCCAAAAATTCCAATTCTTTACATCCAACGCAACATTTGGTTGGTCGGGCTGTTAAATTTGCCTCCCTAAGTCGATCAAACAGCATGTTCAGAGAGTCAATGTGTTCCTCAAATGTTTCTGTTGCTATAAGGATATCATCCATAAAATTTGTTATACAGGGATTATTCAGAGGATCCCATAATTTTCTCATCATTCTAGAGAAGACACTAGGCGCATTCTTCAATCCAAATGGCAATCTATTAAACTCATAGTGTCCTTCTGAGGTACTAAAAGCTAGGTATGGTCTAACCTCAGGCTTTACTGGAATCTGATAGTATCCTTTACTCAGATCCACTTTTGAGAAATATTTAGCTTTATTTAGCCTGGCAAACAGCTGATTTGTATCCGGCAATGGATCCACCTGTCCTTCTGTAATAGCATTCAGTCTCCTGTAATCTATACAGAGTCTATGTTCTCCCGAGGGCTTCCTTAAAAGTACAACACCGGAACTATACGAAGACTCACTGTGCGAAATAATTCCTTCCTTCAATAGATAGTCTATCTCTTCCTTCAAAGCTTTTTCCTTAGCAAACGGAATCGAATATGGTTTCATACAGACAGGTGTGGGGTCTATCAGTTTCATATCATATTCCAATAGGTTTGTATGCCCTGGTCAGTCTGTTAACACCTCTGCATGATTATTTAGAACCTGTTGCACTCTCTCTTTCTGAGTTTTCGTTAAATGTGTACTGATTTTCACCTGTGCTGCTGTCTCACAGGGGTGTAATGGATATACAAATGATGAAAGTGGTTCCTTTTTCATCTCCATGGCGATGGACAAGGTCAACAAGTGTGTCTCTTCCTGATGTTCTCTTTCCAAATATTTCTTCAGGAGATTCACATGATAGATTTTTTTCTTTCCCCTTCTTATCTATCTTATAATTTGTTCTAGACACCTTCTCTAGAACTGTATATGGACCCTGCCATCCAATTTGTAACTTATTCTGATCCCCAGGCAAAAGAAGCAGTACTTTCTCTCCCACAGCCAAATTTCTGTCTTTCGCCTTCCTGTTATAATAGGCAGCATGTTTCTTCCTGGCTTGTTTCAAATTTTCATTGCCAAGTTTCCAGCCAGTTTTCAACCGAGTGGTCAGCTCATTCACATATTGGTATGAAGATGTAATGTTTTCCTCTGCCTTTTCATCAGTCCACGTTCTTAACAAAGCTACATATGGACCTTTAATTGTGTGGACCTATTTGTCCATGCACCGGTATGGTCTCTTCCACTCGAAGCTTTTTAGTGATGATTTTTCCTCCCAGAATTATCATTCACAAAACGACCGCTACCAATTTTTCTTTTGGGGCTTTCTCCCCTCTTAAAATTCTTGATGAGAGATTTCCTCTCTACATCCTCTTCCTCCAGTTTGTTTAAGTCCGATTGAGGGATTGTCGGCTTATCCTGGGGTAAGACATCTTTTTGCACTCTCCGCATAGTGGCCATTGAAAAACAGTTAAGTGAAGCTTGTCCGTGAAAAGGGGCTTCCCATTCCATTTGGTCCACTTTATCAAATCTATTTTTCCTTTTATTGTCAGGCCTGATTTTGCCCCATGGCGTGTCCAGGTCCTGATCCATGTTCCCACTTGTGGGTGTTCCCTCATGTGCTATGCTACACCTTTCTACAAAATTCTCAATGTCCCATCTTGCTTTGGGCCAATAATAATTGTGAGCCACCTTTTTGAATGATGGTACCTATCTTCTCATGGTCCCCATCTGGTTTCACATGTAGGCTCCTTATTAATTCTGTCCTATATCTTTTTTGGAAGAACCAGCTGTCCGTGACCATTGGATCTAGCTCCAGTCTTCCTATACATCAACTTGTTTTTCATGTAGAAATCTCCCTTGCCTGGAGTTGTATGACAAGTTGACAATTTTCTGAAACAAGGCTTGAGTGTTTTATCCCCAGCCTGTGCCTTCCTCATCTCTTCTGGAGTGGTATCTAACATAATATCCTCCTCCTGTCTTGAGGTCGACCTGACCTGAAGGGTTGCCATATACACAGGTTTCCTTCTGCAACGGTCAGTGTCATGATTGTCCATCTGACAATTCTTACACCACCTTTTTCCTTGGTTGAAAGATTTTCTTTCATCATATTTCCTTCATCGAATTGTGGGAATTTATTTTTATTTTCATACCGTGGCCTATCAAATTGGTGCTTACCTTTATTTTGATCCCTAGGATCAAATTTATTAAAGTTCTGTGGTGCCCTAAAGTTATCCACCTGTTTCTTTTTATTACCTGTTACCTCTGCTTGAGCTGCTTGATACCTTTCAGCAACATTTAGCAACTCACCCAGCCTCTCTGCACCTTGTTCCATGAGAAACTTTCTCAGGTCTGGAGCCATGGACTCTCTTAGTTGCTCTATAAGGACCATTTCCTTAAGATCTTGGGTTTTCCCCAGAGAAGTCCATTTCTCCAAGTATGTCTCTGTTCGTGCAGAGAACTGGTGATAGGTTTCACCTGACAGTAGTTTAGCATTCCTAAATTTTTTCCTATAAAATTCTGCATTCTTTTCATACCTTAACAAAAGAGGCTGCTTTAGCATGTCATAATTTTCCTGATCACCTCTGCTCATTTTTGCAAAAACTTCATAAGCTGCCCCACGAAGTCCCTGAGATAACTTTAAGCTCCACCTTTCTCTCTCTAACCCATACGTGGTAGCTAATAGTTCGTACCTATTTATATAGCTCTCAATATCATCGTCTTTCTCAACAAAATGATCTAAATGAAAATTCATAGCTGAGGTTGAGGCTCCTTGAGTAACCGTAGCATCAGAGGCAAAGGGACTGGCACCATTTTCAGGAGGATGGCCTTGAAACTCAAACTCCCTTAGTCGTAACTCATGTTCCCTTTGTAATCTTTTATCTTCTGCTTCCCTTTCTGCAGCTAATTTCTTCTCTTCCCTTTCTGCAGCCAATTTCTTCTCTTCTGCAGCTAATCTTTTGTCTTCTCTTTCTGCCTCCAATTTCTTAGCCTCAGCCTCAATCTGCAACCTCTTAGTCTCAGCCTCAGCTTCAAACTGTAACTTCTTAATTTCCCTTTCAGCCTCTAACCTTCTTTCGGCTTCAAACCTTCTTTCTTCGCGTTCAATAAATTTGTCACATTCCGTAGTAACATAGGCAACCATAACTTGCCCATCTAATCCTAACTCTTTTGCAGTCTGAACCGCAGCAGATCGAAATTTGGCCAGGTCCGCCATTGTCTATTATGTAAATTTATACAATGTCTAACCAACAATTCAATCTCTAATGGACAACACAGGCACCGTGAGCTCAACCTTATTTAATTCCACCCAAGGATACCTTTTAATTCTTATATTCCCTGAAGTGAATTACCCCCAATATTTGTAATAGTTAAAGATTCAAAATCCCAAGAGCGAGACCCCAATATATGTGGTGAAGTGGGATGTTATAAATATTTATAGGGGACTTAGTGTACTGACTGAGATCAGCTGTGAAGGTATCTATATCTATTAAGAGTAGTGTATTATAGATAACCTTACTTGCTACCACATATCTCTTATCTCAGTCAGAATTATTCTGGAATAGTGTGATGCTACGTTATGTGTCTAGGGTATGTGTATGAAGAAGTGTAAGTCACAACAACAGACAGATAAACAATTTAATGTAATCCACTACTCTTGACAACACTGTGACACTCACATACATATAACATTCTACAAAGATATCTTAAAAGAGTCACTGATAAACTTTCGAATAACAATATGTATTCATTACTGGCATGAATGAATATGTGTCCTGATTCAACTACAAGGGAACCAGGAATCACAATCAATTTAAATTACAAGTTATGTACAGAATGTATTTAATATGAATATAGTAGTGACATATATTATTACAAATGTTCTATGTGTGTCAGTTGTGTAGTAGTAAAATGAGGTAATACTGGTTTTGTTTTGTTCAAGCTCTGTTGGTATTGGTCATCATGACTTCAATAGTTTGTCTTTAGGGACCAGTATTGGAGATGTTCACAGTTCCTGATTTTAAGACAAGTAAATTCCCCTCTTAATGCTAATTTTATAAAGTCAGTTCAATATGAGGGGACATAATGTTGAGCTCAGCTGGCCAATTCGCTTATCTGGCGTGATGGCGGCAGGAAAGGACTCCTCTGCTCGAATTCTCCTCTGGGCTCAGGAGACACCTCACTGATAGCTAAAAGACCAAGGAGTATGCTGTCCGACACTGGATTCAGCAAATCTCTGACCAGATGCTGCTCAGTACCATCAAGACCACTGTCCCACAATTCATACGAATAACACAGATACGTTGATTAGCAATGAATTTCTGGCACAAACTGGCACAAACTTCCATCTGCCTATGTTCCAGGCTTTTATTGAGCCAAATATATGCTGGCTTCAACGCACTGATGCTTTATCAAGCTATTTTAAACAAGTGGTTTCGAACTAACGCTCCCAAGTGTGTATATCAGCGAGTCTGACCAATGAGCCCCGTTTCGACAAGTGTTTGAAAAAATGTTACCTTTCCCCGTTTCCCCTAACAACCAAGATAGTATTTATAGCCCGACCAATCGTGGTTAGGCTTTCATTTGTTGCGCTCCAATCAATTTGGAGTTTACATGGTAGGCTATTTATGTAACGTAAGGTTTTTTTTCAAACACGTTATAAAAAAATTTTATGAGCAGAAATGATTTCATGCTGTCAGGCAGCCTCACTATTTTATTTTGGGTATAATTTATTAATTCCTGGACTATTGGCGTAACGTTTTACATATTATTTGTCAGCAAGCCCTAAGGAACCCAAAAATACTAATTTAAAGGAGCTACGTGGCTGCGTTCAAAATATGCAATTTCTTCTACCTCCTGTTTCGAAGATGTGCTGTCTGGGTACTGTTATGTGTTCAAACGTAAACCCATCTAATGTTGTCTTTTCTAATAAGAGTTTGTTATGATTTATAAACCTAACTCTGGGAAAGGGTAGTGTATTTTATCACTGTCCGTCTGAAAAAAGTTAGTGCTTGTAGACTTACACGCGTGATGCCAGCATTTGTATATCGCGCGTCGCGTGTTGCATGCGTTCCTGATTTTCAGCCCTCCCCTCTCGCTATCCTTTTGTCCATCTGTTCGTTCGTTTTGGTAACGTAATATAATTAATGTTAGGATTAATTAGAATATTTCATGACACTTGTACATGAGTAATATTTTGTCAACTGTATTCTGCATGATTTTTGTATAAGCTAAGTTCTTATCATATGTTGTTTATCCAGTACAGGGTTATAGAACAGATATTCTCCGGTATAGGAGAATTTGGTGAAATTGATGTAATGTATCACCTTTAATTTTGTGTGTAATTAGAGATGCATGATTTTTGCCATATGGTTGCTGTTGTATTTTTCTAGCAACTCGGTTCTATTGTAATTTTTTTAATTTTATTTTTGTGTTCTTCAGAATGTTATTATTGATTATTTGTAGATGGCATATTTTCACACTGATGCTATAGATTTTGCCCACATATCTTCTTCTTCTTCTTCTTGCGATCGCATCTTTGATGATTACACCGTCAGACGAGTTCTCATGATGAATTCGACTGTTGTTTGAAGTTCCTCTTTAACTCCATATAGCTTTGAGTTTAGTGTTGAGTCATTGGGCCAGTATATCTTTCTTAACTGGTCATACAGAGGACAGTCCTGTAGAACATGCTCAGCAGTTTGTTCGTTTAATCCACATGTGCACAGTGGTGAAGCAGACAATCGTAGCTTGTGCATGTGTTTATTCAGTTTGTTATGCCCTGTCCTGAGTCGAAAAATAGTTGTCTGTCCCTGCCGGTCGAGAGTGTGATAGTCGTCTTTGGGTTGGTTCTGTTCTCTTCTGATAGTCTGGATAGCTCTCTTTTTCTCAAAGTATGTGACTTCATTATCTTCTTGTTCACATTCTCCTCCCTTTTTTGCAAGTTTATCTGCCTTTTCATTTCCGGTACACCACAATGAGATGGTACCCACTGAAGTATGGTTCTCTTTTTGGCAGCTACCTTGTTTAGTTCATTTCTCAGATGCGGGAGTTTACCACCCTTGAGAGCTTGCAGGACAGACAGTGCATCTGTGAGGATGACTACCTGGTGGCAGTCAGAGTTGGTGTTATAAATCATATTTGCAGCTTGCTCTAGAGCTTGAACCTCAGCTGTATAGTTGGAACAGAATTTACCAGTGGGAATGTGCCTAGTCTCATAGTGGTTGTCAGGATATAAGATAAAGATACCGGCACCTCCATTCCTAACAGCATTAGTTGCTGATCCATCTGTATAGGCATGTATCCATGATTGATCGGGATAGCTTTCTTGGATCATACTCAATGTAGCAGTTCGTTTTTGCAGATCATTATACTCACATCCACTTGTGAGACCACTGACTGTTGTATTAATTTGGAGGGCACTGCTGGCCTGCTCCCATGGTACAGGGTATAGGGTGGGCTTCAGTGGTGTTGTCTTCATGGATAGGTCTTCTTGATGCTGTCTTATAAGTCTTTTCCCCCGATGCACAAAGCTGCTACGCTTTAGACGTCCCAATGCCAGATCATCTAGTCTTGCCTTCATTGGGTGCATTGGCATACTGTTGTACTTTTCCATCTGGATCATGGTTTTTGTGTCTCTTCTATGGGACAATGTCTGTAATCCAGCAACCTTCTGCATCTCTGTTATTGGTGTAGTTTTCATGGCTCCTGTAATGAGCCTGAGAGCTTGATTTTGCACCTTGTCCAAAGACTGCAGATGTGAGTTAGCAGCTGATGACCATGCTGCTGAGCTAAACTCTAAGTGTGGTCTTATTACTCCATTATAAATCTTCTTTAGATTTCGTTCATTTGCTCCCCAGTTGGTACCTGCTAATTTCCTGAGTATGCCTAGTCGTCTTCGGGCCTTTCCTTCTGCATTTTCAATATGCTTATTCCATGTAAGCCTTTGGTCAAATGTCACCCCAAGATAGGTGGGGTAGCTTTCTTCCTTGATCACGGTTGTCCCTAGGTGTATGTTAGCTGATTTGTCCTTGGGGGTGAGGGAGAACAGTGTTGTGGAGGTTTTGTCTGTGTTTATTGTGATAAGCCATTTCTCTGCCCATGACACTAGCATGTCTGCTGCCCGCTGCATTCTATAATTTCCTGTGGTGACATTTTCATCAGCGCACCAGAGTACTAGGTCATCTGCATATAAGGCAGCTTTAACTCCTGCAGGGAGATCTTTCACCAGGTCATTGATGTAAACAAGGAAGAGTGTTGGGGAAATTACTCCTCCTTGAGGTACCCCCTGATGGAGCAACACTTTTCTGCTCTGCAGACCGTCAAGAGTGACTCTAGTTCTCCTGTTATGCAAGTATGACTGGATCCATTTCATCATGTTGCCTTGGATTCCACTTCTCCTAAGTTTTGCAATGAGGCCATCTTTCCACACCTTGTCAAAGGCCTGCTTGAAGTCGACCCAGATCGTTAGGACCTTTTTCTTCTCCTGGAAGGCATCTTCTATTGCTTGAGACAAGTAAGTAACTTGGTCTTCTATACTGTAGCATTCTCTAAATCCAGCTTGTTCCGGCACCAGGATCTGCTCAGACTCTAAATACCATTTCAATCTGTGGTTGACTATTCGCTCCATAGTCTTCCCAACACAGCTTGTGAGACTGATTGGCCGGTAACTTGCAGCCTCGGTCTTACATTTCCCTTTCTTTAGTATGGGTATTGTGATGGCTTCTCTCCATACTTGGGGTACCGTTCCTTTCAACCAGCTGTGGTTGAATATCTCAAGCAGTTTTGTCTTTGCTGCTGAGCTCAGATTTACTAGCATTTCGTTGCTGATTTTGTCTGGGCCGGGTGACTTTTGAAACTTAAGCTTGGAAATAGCCTTCTGTAGTTCTCCTAGTGTGATGGGTTCCCTCATTGGGGCAGGAGTATCTGTCTGTCCCATGGTTGCCAGTATTTCTTTTCTTATCTCTCTCTGATGGTCTATGTTAATGGGTAAGTTGCTTTCTGAACTGTATCTTCTAGCAAACAAGTCTGCAGCTTGTTTTCCTCTGAAAAGTTTGCCACCTTCATCCAATGTGATAGTCTGCCTTGGTGAGGAATGCTCTTCATTTAGAGACTTGACTAATCTCCAAAGTTTCCTGCCGTCTTTCTCAAGGTTCAGCGATGCCGTTTTAGTTCTCCAGCTTTTCCGCTTTTCTTCTAGCTTTGTTCTCTGAAACTCTGCTACAGCCTTTTTCCATTTGTTGTGAGTTTCAAGTGAAGGCTGAGACTCTGCGTCCTTTCTAGCCTTGTCCATAGCTTCCTGACGTTCTTGGAGTGTGCTGGACCAGTATGGTATGTAGTTACGCCGGCATCCTTTGGGAATGGTTTCTTTTGCAGCTTGTAGTATGCATCTGTTGAAGTCTTTTACCACTTCATTAATGTCTCTGTTCTGTACCTTGAGGGTAGACAGCAGCGTGTTCACCTGATGCCTGAATAAACCCCAGTTGGCTTTTTTGTAGTTCCATCTTGTAATGGCTGGGCCTGTACTGAGAGTTGCACTCTGGACAGTAAGAAAGATTGGGCGATGGTCGCTTCCCCCTAGTTGGTCTCCTACTTCTCTACTAATAGATCCAGCTATATCTGGTGTGGAGAAGGCAAGATCTGGTGTTGAGGTTGTGTGCCATCCTCTGGAGTAGAAGGTAGGAGTATCTGTGGCATTATTGACTAGGATTAGGGAGTGATCATCTTGCCAAGTTTCAACCTCTTCACCTCTGTGATCCAGATGGTTATAGCCCCAGCTCTGGGAGTGGCTATTAAAGTCTCCAACTGCTATAAAGTTGGTGGCTGGTACCTGTATAGAGCTGAGACTCAGGGGTTTGTTGTTCGGACAGTAATAGTTCAGGAGTTCTATTTCCATCTTGTCTACCTTTATCTGCAGCAGCTGATATTCTGCTCCATCCATGAAGGTTTTCCTTTCGTGTGCAGGAATGTTATTCCTTACAAGAGTAAGTACTCCTCCTTTTCGTCTATCTTGTCTGTCGGATCTGAAGCATTGATATCCCCTTATTTTAAAGGTTTGATCTGCTTTCAAGTGAGTCTCTTGGATACAGCAAACACTGACTTGCTTCTCATACAAGATGTTTTCCAGCTCTGTCTTTTTGCTGTATCCAGCCTGCTTGCTGTTCACTCCCTCTGCATTCCAGTGCATCATGACAAGTGGCACTCTGGGTTTTTCTTTTTCTGTTTTGTTTTGGTCAGTAGTTCTCCTCCGCCGTCTGTTGACTCCACAAGACGGTCTAGAGGGTCCTCCAGTAGCTGAGGGTGGGCTCTGTCGAGGCTCAGAGCCCGGCACTGCACCTGCCTGGTGGAGCTCCACAGGGCGAGCACCAGAACGAGATTTATTTGACGGTGTACTCTCCATAGAAAAAAAAGCGAGTTGCATGATACTGTGGTTTCCGGTGCGCCTTCTGGCCCAGTATCTACGACTTTAGCACCTGTTCAACGGGAGAGTGGGCTCATCCCTAATCTGTTTATGTTCCCAGTAGTAGACTATTCGCAAGCAGCCTGGGGGTGTCACTGCTCTGCGCGGACCTTGTTTACCGAGGCGGCGTCCGAGCTCGTATGGTGAAAATATGGTTGCGTTATCTTCAAAATAGCCCTGTCTTTCCCGTGGCTTTTCTGCCATCCTGCAACTTTGAGTTAGGGAGTTCTGAGCTCCAGTCTCTTTCCCAGGCATTTTATCCTGGCCTGGCACGCATACAGAGGACCCCACTTCTGGTTCTAAGTTAGCAGTTGGGGATAGGTGGGGTAGCACACTGTGCATTCCCCGTCATCCAGGGGGCTCTCCAACTATGCAGAGCTTGCACAATGCTGTGCTCTGGTTCGGGGCTCTCCCAAGGAATCCTCACGTCCTGCACAGAGCCACTTCCCGATACCCACCACCTGCCAACCCTCCATTGTAGAAATCTCCTGCATGCGGCCATCCAGTCAAGAGCCAGTAATAAGTCTGGTGCCCAAGTGATCCCCCCAAGCTCAGTGTGCAATGCTGGGTTCTCATCATGCTGCAACACAGGAGGGATTGTGATGCTCAGCCATCTCTCTCAATTCTGCACCGATAAGTGACATCGGGGACTTAACTTTGCCTCAGTACTGGGAGGCCCCGTTTCCGGGTACACCACACACAGCCAATTGAGGCAACGGTCGCCATGGGCGTGATAGACGACAAACAGTGAAGAATGAGGCAAGAAAGCATTTAACCCATGAAGTGGGGGTGGATTGGTGCAGACCAGAGCATGTACCACTCGCCGGTGGGTTCTGCATCTACACCTATAGGGTTCCACCCACTCCTCAGCCCATTTAGTCTGGCCCCTCACCCAGGACCTGTCCGGCTTGGGTGACCCTGCCAGGAGTAAAACTCCCGCCGGCATAGCTCCCGGGATCATTGAGGCGCTCAAGCTCTCCAACCACGGCAAGGTAGGCTTACATGTGGAGAGTGCCCACATATGTAATCAGAGGTTTTGGATGGTTGGTTTCCTGATATCTACCACCCATCCAGTGAAAAACTATGTTTTTCACTTGGAGAGGGAGGGGTGGATGTCACGAACGGTTTATAGAATGAATGTCAGTACTCATGCTCCGGTGGGAGCTAGATATGTTTATGTAAGTTGTGAGTTGAAGTGAGTGAATGTTAAGTTTGACTGCGGGCATGAATGCATTAGTAGCAGTAAGCGCTAATGTCGAGTTCACGGGCATGACTGAGTTGTTGTGAACGAAGTGGTGGTGAAGACTGGTCAGGTGTGAAAAGGGTCATGGGTAAAAAGGTCATTCGAGACAGCGATGAGATGTGGAGAGTGAAGGCGAAGATGGTTCACGAACGTAGGAAGATATGTTTATGTAAGTTGTGAGTTGAAGTGAGTGAATGTTAAGTTTGACTGCGGGCATGAATGCATTAGTAGCAGTAAGCGCTAATGTCGAGTTCACGGGCATGACTGAGTTGTTGTGAACGAAGTGGTGGTGAAGACTGGTCAGGTGTGAAAAGGGTCATGGGTAAAAGTGATTCGAGACAGAGATTAGAGCGAGGAGAGATTACGTGGAGAGTGAAGGCGAAATGGTTGAAGAAAAATAGGAAATATATTAAGATATTGTGAAATTCGTTCCATGAGATGCTGTTCTAATTATGCACATCATACGTTGTGCTTTTCTTATGTGATGATTTATGGCCCAAGCGGCAGTCTGCCTGTGTTATTGTGTTATACTCAAGTTTGTGACATAAAGTCGTCGGATATCGTATCTACGTGTTGGAGTTTAGTGAATTAACAATTAGCTGTGAAAAACGAGCCATGTTTGTCGCTCCATGTGTAGGTAATACATATTTGTCAATGTGTACACACAGCAAGCACTTGACACTCATCAACTTCCAAAGTGATTCTCTGTCTACACTGTCAAAGACCGTTTCATAGTCCACGAATCCAATGTATATCGGTGAATTCCATTCCAGACTTTGTTCAACTATTATTCTCAATGTGGCCATCTGGTATGTACAGGATCTGTTTTGTCGAAAACCTGCTTGTTTATCTCTCAGTTGCTTGTCTATGGACTCTTTTAATCTCTCAAGAATTATATTTTAATTCTGTTTAATATTTTTCCTGGCACTGATAGTAACATTATTCCTCTATAATGTGTGCACTTTAATAAATTTCCTTTCTTAGGCAACTTGACCAGATAACCTTCCTTTCGTTCTGATGGTATTTCCTCTCTCTCCCAGACTTTGCCAGGTAGTTTGTATAATATCTCTGAAGAAGAATCAACATCTGTTTTGATGGCCTCTGCTGGAATTCCATCTGGGCCAGCTGCTTTTCCATCTTTTAGAAGCTTTATAGCTTTCTTTATTTCTTCTCTACTTGGTCGTTCACAGCTAATTTGTAGCTCCTCTTCTGCTGGTTGGATGTCTGGGGGATTAGTCTGAGCTGGTCTATTGAGAAGTTCCTCAAAATGTTCTGTCCATCTCTTCATTTGTTCTTGTTTATTACTAAGCAATTTTGAATTCTTAAAAAGAATCATTAAAAGTAGGTGCATGAAGCAACCCAGAGAACGCGAAATATTAATATGTGAAAATCGCTAGTGGATGTCCCAGCTGGCAAACTCAGCGCATAGAATGATGATTTCATGAACCACCACTGCACGGGTTGGCGGCTGCTTTAATGCTAGTTTCTTGAGGGAAACTAAACGAATCAGTAGTCACAAGTTCCATAGAGAGCAGGGAGGGAAAGATGAAAGAAATGGTGTACATTTTAATTATAATACTAACAGTTTCAAATCCGTGTAAACGTGAATGAAAACATATTCAATTTATATTGAGAACACTTATCAATCAGTGGAAATGTAAATGTACACATATTCTATCTGTACTATTAACCTTTTCGTTTAAATGTAAAGTAACTATAAAAGCTTTTCAGTTTAAATGTAAAGAGAGTTTTCTCTCAAGGGATTAAAGTTAATTCTCATCGAGGATAAATTCTGAGTAAATGGGATGGTAGAATAGGAGAAAGGGGACCATAAGTATGTGTCGGGAAACGCAATACTTAGGAGAGCGTTTCATTTCTATTCTTTTACCACAGTTGTTGGTGGTGTTACCAGCTGTAGGGTACTATCTCTAGAGCAAGATGTTGCAGTTTATTTTCTTTAGCACTGATGTTTATATATAGGTTCTCTATAACAGGCCACACAGGCCATCACTATACGTTACAAGTTATTAAGTGGCGTAGGAAGACAATGTTAATATCTTTCGCTGATGAAGGCAATCAGCTTATGGTCGGGCTTACGTATGGCCGACAGGTGTATAATGTGGTATATATACATACGCGAATGTTAAGGGTTCGGGCATACCTGCACCAACTGGAAACACACACTACAGCAAACATAAGAGTCAGGAATGATTGAAACTAGCTGTAACGTTTCACACAGTTTATTAACATCACTGTCACGTAGACATCATGGTAATAGCACACTGTCACAGGTTACAGAACACAGCAAATCACGAAGCATCAAGTACAGAAAATATCCATGGAAAAAGTGGATCAGAACATAGTATCAAATATCCATTACATTGGTTGCATAAACCACAGGCCTCAGCACAGTACACTTGTTACAATAAATATCCCTCAGGAACAAACTTTCCAACATCTTAAATCCATCAAAGGGAACAACATCATAATTCTTATAACATCAGCAACTCTCAGTGCTATTACATCCATGGGAACAATATCCATCAGAGGAAATATGAATCATGATAATCATAATGGCCGGTATAATCCATGGCCTGAAAATATTTCTTCAATATAACAAAATCTCTCTTTCATAAAATATCCTGGAATACACTAGCGAAATTGATAACGTCCATTCCAGGCTCTGCCAGAAAACGTACTGTCACGAAAAATCAGCTGCTCAAAACAGCTCAGTAAGAATTCATTCAAGCGCAAACTCGCAGCTTGAGATGTGAGCTGAATTCATCCGCCTTTCCCCCAAAAACTAATTCATAGAACGTTCGACCAGATTCGTTATCATATCTTTAAACAAAGTAACAACTAGTCAGGTAACAGTTTAAACATTACTCCGCCTTCCACCCCTCAACTAAGAAATTCTCTCATCACGCAGAGCGTATTTACAAGCGTGTACAAAAAACCGACCCGTACATTCCAGTCTTTAACACTTAACTCCCCTTAATTAAAATATGACTTAACACAAGAAGGTAACAGTGGCATGAGCTTTAAGACAAGGGACCAACTTTGAAGACTCTCCCAGACACTCCTGGGAACGAGCTGCACCCTACAACCTTGACCAGCGACTAGCGTGAGCAGTGTAAATAGAACCAACCCAGCGAGAGCAGAAACAACCACTGGCAGCTAAGTGCAATATATAAGCTGCCAAAGTGAACTTTTTCATAGGACTTATTATCAATCAATGATGAACCCTTTCTTTTAAACTATTCAATTATTTTCAAAGTTTTAAAACTTAAGTGATTTTTAAATTTTGTTATTTGTAATTTTAAAAATTTAACTTCGATTTAATCATTTTGAATGAACTGCATGTTTGTCTCAGTCAATTTACTAAACATACTCTAAACAGAGCTGTATGTCGTACGGAAGGTTAATTGTTTTATTTTGCCCCCGTCTGAATAGAATGGATGTCGACAGATACGCAAGAAGGTATAGAAAATAGGTTTTTCACATGTGGTAGATTGAGGGAAAGATATGTCTCTGGAGTCATTAGGTTGTCTCCTCCAGCCTATTCGTACGACTGTACTTTGTTGCAAGACAGCTTTTACCTCCCTATCATGAATAGATACGTTTTTCTACACACACACACACAACTATGTGACAAGAAGACACACAGACGTGAAAAAAACTACGGATAAATGGGTATGAGTCTGACCAACACACAAAGGTAAGTTTCTTTGTAGTTTATTATCATTAAAACTCGACAACATCAAAATATTTAAAGGAAAAGATCAAAGATTCATTTACATGCATATGAAATAAAGCAGAAACAGTGCACCCTCCCCGAATGGAGAAAAAACCCTAAAAAAATTATTAACCCAATTGAAGGTTAGCACTATATTACAGAATGAACAGTAGTGGTACTTTATGAGACCCAGTAAAATAAACAAACTTTTAGACAAATCAGACATATGGATAGTTTTCCCGCAAACAAGAAAATACTCGCACACTCTTTCAAACAGTGACCACTCTCACACTCTTACCTAATTGCCTGGTATGGTAGGTCTGTAATATCCCTTGGTAAAATAATTACTCCATAAATATATTATCTATTTTCATTTAATATTCTTTCACTCCAGTTGTGCAGATCCAAATTGGCCCCAGTCCATCCCCAGAATTAATTAATGTGGTGAACGCCTAATCTGGTGCTTCTCCTATAAGTGTTATTACAAACAGTTAAAACTGTGAGAGTTCTTGGGGGTCACTCTTTAACGGGAAAATACTTCCAGTATTGGGAAACATCTGGTTGCTAAAAAATAATGTTCATATGATGATGATGGTTCTTCTATCGGCCAATTCTGTGTTAAAAGCGCCGATTCTGCACAGCGTAGGTATTTAGAGAGGTATACTCCCCTTGAATTACGACTGTCAGGAGTCGGGATAAAATAAGGTTCACCAATTGTAGCTGGTAAAAATATAAATCTGGGTTTGGTAAGTCCAGTGTTAAAAATTTATTGTCCTCCAATACTCTCTGGCGAGTGCCCGTTCACAAATGAAATTGGTGACGCACAGGCCAAGAAAAGGAGAAAATAACAAATAAAAAACAAAACAAAAAACAAAAAAATACCGCTGGCCGCTCTTGTGATCAGGTTTGCGAAGAATACAAGAAACATTTATATAACAATTATGCTAATCCTATATCTACATACAGAAAGGAACAAAACGATCTCTTCTCCACTCCGTCAGTCATGATTAAATTTAAAAGGCACACGGTGTTTCCTTACGCCTACCAGTAAGCAGACACCGCTGGCGCGGAGTTCGGTCGGACTGAATTATGTTAATTCACCCGCCCCTGCTCGTGCCGGCGTTCAGCGTACAATGTTAGTTATTATTTAATCTCTCCATACGCGCTACCTTAACAATGATCGCCTGTCATTAAATAGCTATTACATTTTTCGGCGTCTGTTAGTTCGTCGTATGGTATTTAAATAATAGACACTACTGTAGTGGTTTTTGATGTTATTATGTGGTTGTTATGTTACCTAGTGGCCTGGATGAGGTCAGCTGTGAAGGCTCCTGATGATAACAGTTTATGTGAGTTACAGAAGGCCTTTCTGCTACCACTTATGACCTCAAACAGACCTATTCTGCTATTATGTATGTTAGCTACGTTAAATGTCTAGGGTACTGAATTGTGATGTGTAGGTAATTAAATATACAGACACACACATGTAAATACTAAGTCTAATACTAAGAATAATAATCTCTATGATAAAATCAACTAACACTGTCTTTAGAAGTTTAGATTTGACAATCTTTAAATTTATTTAGTCCTGAACCAAATGTTTCTTCTGGTCAGGACGTATGAAATAATATGTATTTATCAATAAAGGTGCATATACATTGAACAATCAAATGAAAATTTTATACATAAATATTGTTACATTGGGTAATATTAATATTGACTACAGTGTCTTTGGAAGAACTAGCACTGGATGTGTAGTTGGGGTGGTGTCATCATGCCCAATCTGTTTTATAATGTTCATGTCTTTGAAATATAGACCTGCAGTACAGTTTTTATCAACACGATTTTGGTTTATTTATTTATTTGTGGAACCAGTGTGATGAATCTACAGCAGGCCAGGTATTCACTTATCTGGCCTGTGACGATGCAGTACAGAATTCTAGTAGCCCACTCCTCACATTAGCTGGAGTAAAATGTTAGGCTGCTTCTGCATCCACTCTTGTACTTCTACAAAAGCATCTGGCACTAGCGTAGTGCCAGACCAGAAACTCTGAAACCAAAATTTGTGCCATGTGTCACACACTGCTTAATGCACCAATTTTACATACACAACAAAGCAAACAGAACTTACAAAGATTGGATCAGATCTCTCTGACCAACTCAGCACATTTCACCCAGGTGGTATCAAATAGTACCAGTTTCCAAAGACTGCATTGCATCCGAAATATGTTCAATAGTTTCCTCTTCCATCCAATAAGGTGGGTGTTCCCACTGATCTCAAAATAGATCTGTCTTCTATAGTCTTTGATATGCTTTCTATTATTATGTGTTTGTCTCTAGGCCCTGGCTGTCGCTGGGGACCTAGAATAAGCACTCACTTGTGGTAATCATTTTTTTATGATATGGCAGTATCAATCACTCAAAATATTAAATGTTAAATAAAAGGGTTAATGAATTTTTCTCCTTACCACAATTCAAAATGTGAAAACACAGTTACGTTGTACTAGCAAAACTCAGCTGAGCTGCTGGCTATAGTATGGCGTCCCACTGATAATATATAATATCTTCTGGAAAACACTCATTTAGCAGTAACGAACTGTGTTTAAGGACAGTCTTTTAAAAATGGCACAAGCGTGCGTCTCTTTTACAATAATATAAATGCTTTTGTCCAATCAGCGGACTTCCCCTCTACCTTTTCAAATATTCAAACTAAAAGTCCAATTTCAGTCCAATCTCAGTCTAGTGTGTAGTATTTTTCTGTCGGTCCGTCTGTCTCAACTTGGTTTTTCCCAAAATTACACGTGTTTTTTTGGACAAAATACAAGAAAAAACTACACAAATCTGTCCCACTTACTTATACGATTTCTATGCTAAGTTATTTTTAGCTACTATTCTCCGACTTTGCCCCTAGTCCACTGCAGTTTGTTTTTTGCATTTTTAGGCTCAAGGACGCCAAAATGTAACTTTAGTGAAAATATGCACAAAAAACTGTTCGCTAGTCTGTATTGAACAATACAGTCTTTCGTCAATATCTTCCGTGTTATCTGTCCGTCTGTGTAATTAAAAGTATATTATTTGTCAGATTAAGATGGGCTATCAAACTAGCTAGTTTTTATTTTCCTAACTTTATTATTAAAGAAAAACCTACTTTTCTCAAGGTTAGTTTTGAAATTTGTTTTTGAACCTTCGTCCACGACGTTTGCCGATATATTCAAACAAAACAACCAATTACCGTAAAACGTCCAAGATACGACTGTTTCTAACAAGAGCTAAGGTCGTTTTTCTACCAATTCCTTACATTGTGTCAACTAGTGGCGTAATTTTTTCTTTAAAACTACAAATTGCGTCTTTTAGACTTTTAGATTCAAACACGTGTTCCGACCGTCATATATTTTTCTTTTATCTCCGTTTCCCTCCCGTCTAAAAGGGTAAACCGTTAGTCTGCATGTTCTAACTAGTTAGTTTCAATGGCGCTAGAAAACGCTGGCGTAGGCGAGAATGTATCCTCGTACCTTACGTATAATTTTATCCCTACATGTTATTTTACCTATTATCTTTATAATTGGGGGAATTTTAACGTTGCATCACTGTAATTTCACCACAACTACAATGACAAATATGCACAAATGAAATATAACGTTATATACGAGGGGCGTTCAGAAAGTAATGCACCACATCGTTTTTCTTAGCTAATAATGAAGATAGAAGCATGATATTTTGCACACTTCAAATATGGCTTGTGCCAATTGTGTGCACCAAATTGCATTGCAACCGGCCAAATAATACGGCTGCCCTAAACCGTTGAAATGGAGCGTGTTAGCAACTTGCAATATAAACAGCGAATTGTGATAGAATTTCTCGTTGCAGAGAAGAAAACTGTTGTGAACATTCACAAGCGTCTATGTGATGTGTATGGAAGTTTTGTAGTCGACAGGAGTACAGTCAGTCGCTGGGTTCAGAGAATCAAAGAATCAGGAAGTGGAGATACGGAGCTGCTTGATCGGCCGCGTTGTGAACGTCCTGCCACAGCCACCAACGCAGAATAGTTGAAATGCGCTGAGGGCATTATTCTTACTGATAGGCGAATCACTACTCAACAATTGGTCTTACAGCTGTCAGTCAGCATTGGTAGTGCAAATGCAGTTATAAAAACTCTCGGATTTTCTAAGGTTTGCGCAAGATGGGTTCCTCGAAGTCTCACAAATGACCACCGATTGCAAAGGAAAGCAATTTCTTCTGAATTGTTGGAGCGTTTCAATGCTGATGGAGAGAACATTTTGGCTAAGATCGTTACAGGTGAAGAAACCTGGGCACATCATTTTGAACCTGAGACAAAAAGACAGTCAATGGAGTAGCATCACCCGCAATCACCACGAAGAAAGAAATTCAAGACAATTTCTTCAGCTGGAAAGGTCATGATCACTGTCTTTTGGGACATTGAAGGTGTGATTCTTGTGGACGTTATGCCAAGAGGAGAGACAATCAATTCTTCTTCTTCTTCTTCTTCCTCGTTCGCCCTGAAAAGGACGGTGGTTGCGTTGTGTCTGTTTACGCCGTAGCTGTGATATCTGCACCTTTCGGTCGTCACATCCGACTTCAGCACTGCATTTTTTAGGGACTGGGTTTGCCTTCCCATTGCGATCCGTACTCGCTCAGCCAGACTGCACTGCTGCAGACTGTTTCCAGGACCACCACATGGAGGTGGAGTACGGTCTTGACAAGCTTACATTAAGACATTGAAAAAACTCAATCAACGTTTTCGCAGAGTTCGGCCGCACGAGAATCCAGCAGACCTGCTTCTCCTTCACGACAAAGCGCGACCTCACACAAGTCTGGCAACACGGGAAGCAATCACCAAATTGGGTTGGACTGCACTACTCCATCCACCCTATAGTTCCGATTTGGCACCCTCTGATTTTCATCTGTTTGGTCCACTTAAAGATGCACTACGTGGGACAAGGTTTGAAGATGATGAAGGGGTGATTCATGCAGCGAAGAAATGGCTGCATGATCAAGACAAAATCTGGTACGGGCTAGGAATACATGCACTTGTTTCGCGCTGGCATAAAGCCGTACAAGTTGATGGGGATTATGTTGAATAATACCGATGTTTACATGACATATCCATGTATATTGTGTATAAATTTCATGCTTTTTTAATAAACAGCTCCTGAGAAAAACGATGTGGTGCATTACTTTCTGAACGCCCCTCGTACTATCCTTCACTGTCAGTTTACTGTCTATACGGGTGGCGTGGTTTAACATTTTAATAGAATATCTGGTAGGAAATCGCAACGCGTTACTTTATTTCACTCGTTTTACTAGCGAGAAAATCTAAGTGAAGAATAAATGTTAAAAGCTATCACTTCTTAAAAACATTAGCACTATTATCATTTACCAAAAAATTCAGAAATGAAATCTCCACGAAAACTAGTAACAAATCCACACAAGGAAATAGTTTAAGGCTGCGCGCTAGATACTTCCGAATTCTGACTGACAACTGACAATGGGGTTAAGAAAACAACAGTATATATATCATTAGGATTCTCTGGTCTCTGAATGCGTTAATTTCGAGTTCCGGTGTTACCCAGAATTCAGAAGCTAAGCGTATCAAGATAAAAGACTTACGGTCGGTCGATGAGGTTTCTCGTCGGGAGTTTTCGACCGGTATCAAGAGACTTTCTGTTCGGCTAACAGGTTCCCTTGTAGAATGTCCGCTTCTCAAGATCAAAGAGCCCAGGTGTTTCTAACTTCCCCTGAGTACGAAACTTCAAGAGGGTCTGTGTTTTTGTCTCTCCCACGTGCTTGCCTGTCTGAGAACTATTATGATTGACAGATGCTCGCGTGAGGGGACGAGGTAAACACGGCCTGATTTGCTTCCCTGTTATGACTGACAGATCACGCAGTTTGTAAACATTTCGTTAGCTCGTGTTAGAAGAAAAGAAGGTGGGACAAAATGGTTCGATGCAGAAATAGACAGTTGGTACATATGCCTGTTTAGCTAGCAAATCAGAGGTGGAGGCTTGAATGAGCTAAGATTAATCATTGCTTAATTCTTCACAACTGTTGTCGGCAGATTCTAGCCTTACAAAAAGTCAGTCCTTGTTCTAGATTCCCAGGATTAGAATTACGTGCTCATCCAATGCAGCATTGTTTTCGTTTATCTGAATATCTTGTGAACACTCCATTGAGATAGAAGCATCATTACCCTTCTATTCTTCTTCTTCTTCCTCGTTCGCCCTGAAAAGGACGGTGGTTGCGTTGTGTCTGTTTATGCCTAAGCTGTGATATCTGCACCTTTCGGTCGACACATCCGACTTCAGCACGGCATTTTTTAGGGACCGGGTTTGCCTTCCCATTGCGATCCGCACTCGCTCAGCCAGACTGCACTGCTGCAGACTGTTTCCAGGACCACCACGTGGAGGTGGAGTGCGGTCTTGACCAGCTCTGGTTCGCTGGTCCTGATGCAAGCAGTACAGTTATGGGTCGCTGACTGCATTCACTATTGCTGCATCTTGGGGTCCCACCCTTCTATTCATAAATCTGCAAAGAGTAATCTTGTGCGAAGGTAGACACCTTTGAAGCCCATATTAGATACTCGTGAGTTTTGGCCACTGTTGGACCACTACTGCAAAGCAGGGGAGGCAATTCCGTCACATACAGAAAGAAAAAGGGTCTGATCCGCCGATGGATTGTCAACTTTATTAACACCAAAAAACTATGGCAAAGCAAGAAAATATCAAATCACAAACCATCAACATACACAGAATGCATTTCACACAAAAAATCAAGTGACGACAATGCTAGTAATGATAATAATAATGAGCATAATCCAACCATCTTCAAACTCCCGCTATTATTGGGTAGAAGTTTCTGTTAATCCTTCTGCAGGGAACCCTGTAATAAAGAAGTCCCTACACATCCAATATAACCCGCTGACTTCTTCTTGTCAGCAACACACTTATACATTCCACTTAATATCCCTGTAACACAGTAACTGCAATCTCTTCCCCTCCCAAACAATTATCTGAGTGCACTCCCCCAAAAGGCTTTCTTCGTTGGCACGCGTGCGTTTATACTCCGCTGGGATGACAGCTTGCTGGCGAATAGCAGACGGAGAAATGTTGACTTTATCTTCTCCCGATTTCTGCTAACAAATCCGTGGGAAAAAAAACCCAACCCCTTTTGAATCCCTCTCGAAGAGAATTATCAGGACCAATGCTAAGTCCTCTAAATATGCTAACGTACTGTAAATCCATGATCTAAAGGGTGACGACGAAGGCGCTCAGTTTTACTTATGCGTTGGAGATAATCAAACCACTTTTGCTAAGGCCCGTCACTTTTGTGAAGGCGGTTGATACTACGGACGACGTAACCTTTTGCAGTTGACGCCAGTGGAGCATTGGCACCCCACTTACTTTGCAAGGTGGCGTTAAAAATATTCCCAGCGAGGGACATCACCCGAAAAACCCGTAGTAGGGTGTCGGGGAAATAACAACTGTAGTTGGTGGGGACGCCCACTGTAAATGGGTAGCAAACTTTATCCGCCTTTCCAGGACGGCAAATCAGGCCGATGACTCAGAGTTCCCTTCACTCTGTCGGAGTGAACTGGTGCTTGCTGAAATGAAAACATATTCAAATATCTCTTATCATCTAGCCAACATCAAATCAAAATAACATTGAAAACCAAGAAATTGTATACACAGGCACATATTAACTATACTACTCGTCAAAAGTCAAGGGCCACCCTATTATTTTCAATACACTTTTATATAAGCGCATAGAATGATTAAATGAAGGAAGTTTTTAGTAAAAATGGGTGCAATATCTTCCTCTGACAGTCCTCTATGCACGTTAAGCATAAAAACAACTCACCGACAACCATGGTGATCACGTGCAATTTGGTTTGCTGACCATAAATTCACATTTTTAATCTGTGTTTTCAAACTTCCTTACAACCAAACAGGTGAAGTAATCGTGCTGATTGACATTCCACGTACAATGGCGACTTTTCGTGAACAGAGTTCACTCTTAATTTGTTTTACAATCAGCAGACTTAGGGTAGTTTCATCACTTGCAAAAACCTACCAACAAGAAGAAGTCTTGACACCTTACAAAGAATGAGGGCTATAGCGTGGGTTGAAAGAGGTTAATCTGTCCGTGAGGTTGCTAGACGGCTTGCAGTGTCACACTCTACTATCCAAAGAATTTTGGAGAGATTTCAGGTCACAGGAAGTGTGGAGGATCGCCACCTGCCAGGTCGCCCTAGATGCACCAATAGACATGATGACCGGTACCTCTTGTTGTCAGACCTGCGCCATCGAACAGTGACTTGTTCCACTCTAAGATGTCAGCTGAGACAAACTGTAAACGTTAATGTCAGTCAAAGCACCATTCGCAGACGTTTACATGAATTTGGTCTGGCTGCTCGACGTCCTGCAGTCAGAATCCCTCTTACTCCTGCTCATCGCAGAGCCCGTGTTGCTTGGTGTCGCGAGCACATCCGATGGACAAGGCAACAATGGAGTCAAGTTCTCTTCGCTGATGAATCTCGCTTCACTGTGTCATTCAATGATGGCAGGATTCGAGTTTGGAGACGACCAGGACAGCGATTTACTGATGACACAATTCGAGAGGTGGATCCTTATGGTAGGGGTTCTGTCATGGGCTGGGGAGGCTTCTACAGACACAGCAGGACCCCACTCTACATCATCCAAGGCAACTTGACCGGCCCAAGATACCAGAACGAAATCTTGAGACCAGTTGTTCAGCCTGCTCTGGAGGCCATAGGTGGTAATGCCATCCTCCAAGATGATAACGCTCGACCCCATCGAGCTCGTGTGGTGAATGAGTTTATTCAGCAACATGGGATCATCAGGATGGCGTGGCCAGCTCATTCACTTGACCTTTCTCCGATTGAGCACCTCTGGGATGTCCTTGGTCGAAGATTGTCAACAAATCACCCCCTGCCAATGGATGTTGCACAGCTGACTGCATTTCTGCTTCAGGGATGGCAAGCTGTTCCTCAGGATACTCTTCGGACCAAATGTCTATTTGTCCAATATCTATTGTGTGACTTTTGAAAAGGTGGGTGACACACTTCCTGTGTGTTTCCATTTCTTTACTTGACATGCCAATTTGGTATTCAATAAATGCCGTTTTGACCGATACCAATTACGTTTATATCAGATTTGATTTATGGTTTCAACCAAGGTTTTTCTAAGTGGCCCTTGAATTTTGACGATTAGTATATTTATAACCATTCCCACCCCAAACAATTATCTGCTGGCCAGTGCTGACCACGGCCCGCAGTTTTATCTCTCTCCCCTTCTCTCTCTCGCTGACTGTTAAATAGCCAAGCGAAACGGTAGGTGCCTTTAAACACACTATATACCCCAATATAACCGTTTGTAACCCTTCATTGGGTTTTGGTTGAACAGGGTATCACAGCAAAATAACAGCAAAATAACTTTTTATTTTTATTTTTTTCAAAATAACAGACGGAACTAACTAACTAACTAGGTGCCTTGGGCAGGCCAACTCGCGACTTGCGTAATCAGGGGTTTCCCCCGGCTAGCGGGCGGGTTTGTAAACATTCCTGCCTCATTTAGCTGACGCGGATTTGAGAGCAGAAACCGGGAGAAGTGTTTGTGGACGCGTCACAAAGACACTCTTGCCAGCATTAAAAGGCCTATTCATCTCCGCTGGCTGCGCTCGCAGGAGAAACAGGGAGTTTAATTGTCAGATCAAAGTGACATGCGAGCAGCGACAGAAACTTTGAAAAAAAGGATGAAAATGCCCCGGGCCAAATTTTTCAAATCCAGCGTCACGCTACTCTCCCACAACTATCCCACTTTGCCATCAGTAATAAGAGATTATTTTAAGAAAAAAATGCATCCACATACATACACCAAAAAAGAGGGAAAAGGCATTGTGGAATATATTACCCTTCTCTTTTGTGACGAATAAAGATTGAAACCCGAGGCCTGTGAACAGTAAATAACTAATACCCGGGTTCCCAACCTGTGGATCGCGACCCTCAAGGGTTTTCTGGGGGGTCGCCGCGGTTATTTTTAGTTGCAATTATTTTTATAGGAAATTTCACCACGAAGGTTTTCAACACTTATTTATTTCAATAGGGCTACACTACAATATCTACTAGTGGCTGTAACACTGATTTTTGATAAATGAAAGGAAGTGACTTAAGGTCCACCGCGGTGGATACTTAAAAAGTATTAAAAGCCCGCCGTATTCATACATATTAAACATTTTATATTACTTTAATTATTTGCTATGGCGTGCCTTTAATATTTTTTTCAAATTTCCGCCGCGGCGGACCTTGATTCGCTCCCTAAAAATAAAATATACAAATGCAGTGTTATCATTAGAATAAAATTCTATGTTACAAATAGTAAACTTAAAAAAATATTCACTATGATGCAAAATTCAATATCAAAATTCATCTTTAATCGGTGTCTCGATGTTTGAATAACAGACTGTCGAATACGGACAGTCGAATAAAAGTGAGTAGCTCTCTTAACGCAGTTGAAGATCACCCCATCTGTTTTGCTATGCTAGGGTCAAAGTCAGGCTTTTAGACAAAAGTGCAAGAACTTGCTACCCCAAGCAAAGGGCATTCACTGCATGATTCACCGATATGCTCTTGCGAGTAAGACTCTACCAGCTCCTCTGCAAGAGGTACTTCTCTCTGATCAAAATTGTGAATTACATCAAATCTGGAGCTCTCAACACCCATCTGTTTAAAGAACTCTGTAAAGACATGAATTCTGATCACGAGGTACTTCTTTTCTACACTGCTGTACGCTGGTTGTCGAAAGGAAATGTTGTCAATCGTGTCTTAGAGTTGAAAGATGAAATCAAGTTGTTCCTGGTGTGACCGCTTGGCATACACTACAATTAATACGTGTTAAAAACCACATAAAATGAGAAATAACAATGTTAAAAGCAGTTAAGACATTTGTGCACAAAATACAGTATCATGAAAAGTTCACGGCTTCGAGAGAGGCTGTCCCAGAACTACAAAATAGTAAATGCATGTTTATTGAATGGAAAGTTTTGGAAATTGCTGTTCCAAATCACGTTAATAAACTATATTTTATTTTTCTACATTGCTGAGTTTTCGTTGGAATATTACAGTTGGATACTTTGACATAACCATTATACGAGATTGCTTTTCACTAAAACATAAAAAGGGTACGAACGAACTCTGGGAAGGAAGAATAAAAGAAGGTCAAGAATTTCCATCTCAGGCGGACAGGCCTGTAACGACTTGAACCAAGAAACGTACAAGAGTTAGCGCCTTCAAAATATTTACCTGCGCGCAACCATTAACTGAACTGACCCGATCAGCTGACGGACACACACACACATTCTTTCATTGATGCAGTAAACACAGCCCGGTAACACGATACTATTTGATGCCGCGACCTGCGCACAAATAGCTGCGCGGTCACACTGAAAGTGCAAGGGAAACATGACATTGTGGCTTACTTTAATGATGAAGCTTGGAAGAAAAGTGTTGCTTACTTAGCAGACATTTTAGATCAGCTAAATAAGCTGAACCTGAAACTTCAGGGAAAGGAAACACACATTATCCAATTTCAAGACAATCTTCAGGCATTTGTATCCAAGCTGCAAAACTGGCGTCGGAAAGTAAATTTTGGAAACATTGCCATGTTTGAAAAACTCTGCAGTGTGGTAGAGGAATCTGGAGGTGTACTGGGTGAGAATCTGAAGGAGGAGATTACTGGGCACCTTGAATCCCTTGAAAAGGAATTTCAGCGGTACTTCCCTGTGCTTACAGAAGAAGAAGCTGCACTGGTACGAAACCATTCTCTGCTTCCCTGAATGTAGCCAGCATTCCCGATGAAATACCGGTACATGATGAATTCTTGGATCTGCGGAACGATTCCTCGGCACGTAATTTGTTTTATGACAAATTGCTGACTCAGTTCTGGTGTACTATGTATCAGTCATATCGAAATGTCACCATGCTTGCCTTTCGAGTTTTAATTTGCCTCTACATATCTCTGCGAGAGTGGATTTTCAACGCTTCTTCATATCAAAACAACGGCAAGAAACAGACTGAATGTTGAGCATTACATGAGGTTGGCTTTAATAAACACTCAGCCGCGAATTTTGAAGCTGGTTGCCCAGATGCAAGTACAACAATCGCATTAAATATTAGGTTAATTAAATATTAGGTTAGAATTATCTTCTTAAAAATCTATTTTTAATGTGTTTTCTTTACACTATTAAAAATTCCTTTTTATGCAAATGTGGCGGGTGGGGGGGGGGGGGGGTTGCAGGTTACTTGGCTATTATAAAAGGGGGTCGCGACTCGAAAAAGGTTGGGAAACACTGAACTAATAGATATAAAGAGGTTTGTTGCAGGCATTCGTAAGAAATAATTAAGTAGAAAACCAGACAACAGAAGAATAAAACAGAACTGATAGGCTTAACAGGGGCTCGAACCCAGGACCATCCGAAAGGCACCACTGCCTCGCTACAGAGAGAATCGTGACTAACCTCACTGCCAACTAAGCATCACACAAAAAAGTGAAACTGCACCCACGGAGAAAGTGAGGAACGCCTTTAAACTGATGGGATTCAACAACAGAAAAGTAAAGGCTACTATTTTTTTTTTAATCATCTGCCTGCAGTACATACAACTCCTCTATTATTGGGTATTCGTCTACAAGTCTGGAAGACGAAAAAAGAAGGGTTTGCTTTTTGTATTTTAAGTGTCGTAATTGAACTTTGCAAGACAAACCATCTAGCAACATTCAAAACAATCTCTCGCTCCCCCGTCCCCCACACCTAAAAACCAAACAAAACAAAGGAATATTCCAAACAAAGAAACACAGTATGTGAACAAGTTGGTTAATTGACAATGAGAAAGGATAGGACTTCTACTCCCCAGACAAATCGTATGAGGTTCTACATGGGACTAGCAACCCTATCATGTAAAACAAAGCGTCGGCAACCCTATCATGTAAATCAAAGCGTCGGCAACCTTATCATGTAAAACAAAGCGTCGACAACCTTATCATGTAAAACAAAGCGTCGGCAACCTTATCATAAAAAACAAAGCGTCGGCAACCTCATCAGGTGCATCAAAGCGTCGGCAACCTTATCATGTAAAACAAAGCGTCGGCAACCTCATCATGTGAAGCAAAGCGTCGGCAACCTCATCATGTCAAGCAAAGCGTCGGCAACCTCATCATGTCAAGCAAAGTGCTACATAAATGACTGCTGCAAGATCTCTCTCACCTCTTATGTATCCATTTGTTCTTACATGCACTTTATGTATCAAATAAATGCACATTGTAAACGTATTTTAACAGCCTACTCTCATATAAAAAAGTACAGGTTGTCCCATAGAAGATAACGCCGTAGGGGAGTGAAGTGTTAGAGACTTCACTATACTAGGTCCAGCATAGAGAGGTGGGGTGTCCAGTTCCATTCCTCGCTGTCTTTTCCTTCCCTAACTGAAAGTCAGGTACCCATTTACAGCTGGGTATACTGGAGCGTATTGGTACTGGGATTGGAACCCGGCACCGTTGCCGCGGGAAACTAACGCTCTAACCACTCGGTCAATCGGCCGCTCCTACGCACATATACAGAATCCAATCATCATCAAAAAATAAATTAAATTTTTTTTTAAAGAAAAAATAATAATCAAAACCTTCATACGGTACATTAGTTCATGACTTAGAAACATAATCAGATGAGGGGTAGGATAGTGTACATATAATTAACACGTGAAGAATTCAAAAAGTCTGTGATTTTAAGAGCAGAGACCAATTGTGTTTTTCAGGCCATGTAGAAAATTGTTGGAAAAAATGAGCAGCAGAGTAGGCTAAGATTTTCTTGAATAAGTCAAGCCTCGGCTTGATTACTTGCAATATTTGTTTTCAAGACTACCCAGAAATATGCGATTTCGTAAATTTTGCCCTAGCCTGAGAAAGTTATCCTTCTACCACAAGGAGTGTCATGGATATGATGGTGACAAGGCCGGTATTTAACAAACAAATTCCCGTAAGTGCAAGCTTTGACAATAGCACAAATGAAAGCTCTTCTTCTGAAGAGGTCGTTTTCGCGGTAGCCGCTTTACTCAAATTTTTCGATGTGACGTACTTTCTGGAAGTCACAACCGTGTAGGCTCAATAGTTGCTTCGCTAGCTACAAATTATAAATGCATGCTGCACTACAGAATTATGATTAAAAATTTGCATTTGTATGAAGTTTTTTTTAGCGGCGTTCTTATTTTCATGCCGAAGGTGACTTATTTTCTTTCCTGGTTTTTCCTGCTTAGCCTTTGTAAGGCTAACATATTTTTCATCATTATTAATTAGTCTGTCACACGGAGCTCGTGCCTGGTTGTCTTTTTTTACGTTTACTTTTATGTACTGCTTATATTGTACAGCGCTGCAGGTGGTGGTTTGTTTTTGTTTCCAATGCGATGCGTGTATTGTAGCAAGTGTACTGTCAAGCAGTCTTCTTCTTCAGTCCGTTTAATTTCATATGGAACATAGAGCTGCAACTAATTTAGATTCTGGGCTGTATTTTTCAGCGTTGCCCAATAGATCCCACTACATTGGCTTCCTCAGTTTTTCTTTTTCTTTCACTGTGAGTTCCAGTCAAAAGAATGTCCTGTTACAGTGGTTGGTTGTTTCCCGAGAGTGTACTTTCACGTTGTGTGTGTGTGTGTGTGTGTGTGTGCGTGCGTGTTTGTGCGTTTTTTTTTTTCGCCATCTGGATCTGTTATCTTTTGGTACGTCTTTTATTCCTGGTTGCGTCCATTTTTTAGTTTATGTTACCCATGCTGCTGATTGATTGAGATTCTTTCTCATCAGGTGTCCAAAACAATTTTATTTCTTAATCAGTGTATTTTTTCCATGGTTCTGTAGCAACGATAGCCCTGATCTCGTCTTCCCTCATTAGATCTTGTACTGTTTTCTTATTAGGATTTATTCCTGTTTCCTCACCAGGCGTTTTCTGTGTTCTCGCCAAGCATTTTATGTTTCCTCATCGACTGGGTGGTGAGACAAGCAGAAGGAAGAAAAACAATGAACATTAGACAAGCAACTAGAGAAAGCCACTCTGACACCCCCCCCCCCCCCTCCCCCCAATGACTTAAAATATATATCTTATATTTTGGTCAAACTAATTTTTATTCTTCTTTTTCTTCCTCGTTCATCCAGAAAAAGGACGTTGGTTACGTTGTGTCCGTTTACAGCGAAGCTGCGGTATTTGCGCCTTTCGGCCGACACATCCGACTTCCGCACGGCATTTTTTGGGACCGGGTTTGCCTTCCCTCTTCAATCCCTACTCCTCAGCCAGACTGCAGTGATGCAGCCTGTTTCCAGGACCACCACGTGGAGGTGGAGTAGGGTCTTGGTCAGCTCTGGTTCGCTGACCCTGACGCAGGCAGTCAAGCTATGGGTCGCTTACTGCATTCCTCACTTTTGATGCGTCTTGGGTCACAATTTTTATTCATCGTTTCTGTAGCACTTTTAATTTCCTTAATGTCTATATCGCTGAATGAAATCTCTCATTGCCATTTCCTTGTTTGCTCATTTTGGGGCATAGAGGCACCACTGCAGTTAGCTCCCTTGCAAGGAAGTTTGCACCAAAGCATTCATGCGTTTTTTGCACCAGTGCTTTCAGTAACAATATTCTTTACCTAATGAGTTGGGCTTAAGACTGTATGAGAGCTGTGTACTTTCTGTGCTTCTCTATGGTGCGGAATGTTGGAGAGTAACAGAGAAGGAAATGTCGAAACTGTCCTCCTTCCACACAATCTGCCTAAGGAAAATTCTCCGAATCTTTTGGCCAAACACCATCAGTAACCAAGAACTACTTATTCGGAGTAATCAGGAGGACATGCACACCATCATAGCTGGCAGACGCTGGAGTTGGGTTGGCCATGTCCTCAGAAGGGACTCTGATACCATCACAAGAACAGCTATGCTATGGACCCCTGAGGGAAAGCGAAAGAGAGGCCGACCAAAAACAACTTGGCGGAGAACTGTGGAAGCTGAGATGCATAGAATGAACCACAGTTGGGGCACTGTACGAAGGATGGCCGCCGACCGAGCAAAGTGGAATCAATTTGTTGCTGCCCTACAAGACGCCACCAGGCGTGATGGCCGCTGACTGCTTTGACGGTTGGCGGTTATGGATCAAAGAAGAAGAATGAGTTGGGCAGTCCCAAACATAACCTCAAATTAGTCGTCATAATACGTGTCGGAAGGTGCAGTAACCCTATTTTTTAATTATCTCCTCAGAGACTCGGAGGAATTTCATTGGGCGACAGAAATTGTGGTCGATATATTTGACTGTAATGTATTTGTTTTAGCTGGACAGGTTTGCGCGGGCAGGGGTCAGACTAAAGCAGACACCCTGGTCCTCCAGGTTTGGGGTTTTAGCTTAGGGCTGACACCCCTGTCTATGTAAATAGAAACGAAGTTACGGAAACGACAACAAATGAACAAACTTTGCTGCAGGACGGACATCCGGAATCTGAGGTTCGTATGACTGTCAGTGGTGAAAGCCGAAAGGAAGCCACTGACGCGAGAACGGACGTCCTGACCGCAAAACGTGAAACAAGAATTGGATTTTGGAACGTCAGGACAATGAACGAGACGGGAAAACTAAAACAGGTCACAGCGAAAATGAGAAACTATAGATTACACATTCTAGGGATAGGCGAGAGTAGATGTACAGGGACAGGAAGAGTTAAAACAGCAACAGGAGAAACAGTACTTTACTCTGGCAGAGAGGATGGACAGCACATTGACGGTGTAGCCATTATTCTACAGAAGGGAAACGATAGCAAATTGCCAAAAGTCAGGAAAAGACATCGTCTGATGATATAGACCAGAAATTAAACACCATTTCAAGAATATATAAGGAAAGCAGCAAATCATGCCTGGGATTCCAGAAAAGGAAGAAGCAAGACTGGATAACACCAGAAACATTAAACACCATAACGATGAGAAAGGAAATGAAAAGAAAGAAAACAGAAGCGAAGTCCCCCAGGTTAAAGCAACTATATAGCTAACAATACAGTCAGCTGGACAAGGAAGTTAAACTCCAAACCCGAGCCAACAAAAGGAATTTCCTAGACGATCTTGCAAGACAGGCAGAAGAGGCAGCAATGAGAAATGAACAAAGCACAGTATACAAAATAATTAAATCCATCAGCGGAAAACGAGGTGCAAACAATATTACATTAGTAAAAGATAAGCAAGGAAATCTCATCACGACAGCAAAGGGACAGGAAACAAGATGGGCAGAGCATTTCAGAGAAACTCTGAACAAGGAACCAACAGAGAGACAGTTGAATGTTCCTGAGGCTGAAAACGATCTAGATGTTAATACAGACATTTCACGGAAGGAAGAAATCATCACGGCAATCAAAGGGTTAAAGAATGGAAAAGCGCCTGGCCACGATAACTTAAATGCAGAGTTATTTAAGGCAGACCCTGAGCTAGCAGCAGAACTATTAGAACCACTATTTGCACAAATCTGGAAAACGGGGACAACACCAACGGAGTGGAACAAAGAAATAATTGTCAAATTGCCCAAGAAGGGAGACCTTACAAACTGCAATAATTGGAGAGGAATCACTCTTCTCTCAGTTCCCAGCAAAATATTATGCAGGATAATTATACAGAGAATTTCGACAGCAGTAGACCACAAACTACCAACGGGCTGATCACCCGTTTGCCAGTCACTTTGATTACGGAAACAACAGCGAACGGATTGATTTGTCGTTGCCCTAAAGACGCCATTAGGCGTGATGGGAACAACGGCAGAGAAAATCTATTCGCTGTTGCCCTTAAGACGCCACTAGGCGTAATGGCCACTGACTGCTTTGCCGGTCGTTGGCTAAGGACGGAAGAAGAAGAAGAATAAGACCACAAACTGAGGAAAGAACAAGCAGGATTTAGAAAGAACAGAAGATGTGCAGATCATATATTTACCCTCAGGAACATTATAGAGCAGTGCTCAGAATGGCATTAATTTCGTTGATTTTGAAAAGGCTTTTGACAGTATACATAGGGACAGTCTATGGAAAATACTGAGGGCTTATGGAATTCCAAGCTGCATAGTGTCAATCATAAAAAGCCTCTATGCCAACTTTACGTGTAACGTAGGGCAGAGCAACCTAACCTTTGAGGTGAAGACAGGAGTACGACAGGGATGCCCCTTATAAACTATTCTATTTTTAACAGTCATAGACTGGGTGGTGCGACAGACAACAGAGGGCAGTCCAAGAGGAATAAGATGGACTACGTTCTCTACATTGGAAGATCTGGAATATTGTGACAGATTATGAAAATAGCTTTCGTCTATCTATTTCTTTATCTACATTTTTCTTTTACCTAGCTTTCACCTACGCCTGTTGGTTAACATAAAACGATCCTATACTCAGAGATCTGTACCTTTTTCTAATTTTGCACGCATTTTATTGCTGTTCGCTATTTTTCTTTGATGTATGCTCACGAGCAGACCTATTAGCTACGTTGAGCTGTAGTTTAACGCCAGCGATTCAAAATCGCTGTAAGAGATCAGACAGCGAACAGGGGGAAATAAATTTGAATAATTTGAGTAGAAAGGAGCAGACAATTTCTATTTACCGTTCCCTGAACCCGTTCGTTTGAAAAGTAATTACACGGCGAATTGTCAGATCAAAGACGGGCTTCGCTCGATGACCACGTCTGCGGGCGGTACATAGTGTGATTTTTCTCGATCGAAGAAATCTCGCACGGTCTGGTCAATTACGTTATCCCTGATTTAAGAAAGAGTGTGAGTTCTGGTTTTCGGCTCTAGCGTGGAGAACGGCTTTGATATACGCGAAAGCCGAACGAATAAAATTATAACTGAATTCCCCCCCAAGAAGGTGCTAAGATTACTGGACAGTGTTGTGAGAGTCTGGTTTTCGGTAATAGATTGAAGATTCCAAGCTACTGTACACTGTGAACATTAGATCTCTTAATTATTTTTATATGGATTGAAGTGATATATCCTACTATAGTAGCGAATCATTTATCATTTGATATATAGTCTTTGGAGAAACTGGGGCTTGATTCGCCAATAACACTGACTAACAAAAAAAAACTTTTTTTTTCTTTCTCTAACATTTCTATGTTTTTCTGGTCAATTTTAATGCGCTGTTTTTAAATCTGCAAACCGTTTTTCTCTATCAGGTCGGGATCTCTAGAAATACGCAATTGAAGTTTTTTAACAACGCATACAGTATTACAACATATATATATTATAGGCTTGAATTTCTTTGCAGTCGACTTTCGTCGGTGAATGGCATATATGAAGCATCCAACAATAATATATCACACTCCACCGTATAACGTATATATCTTGATAATATATGTTCATATATATATATATATATATATTATGTATATATGCATATACCCCAGCCTTCTAACTATGCAACATAGTCGACAGATTTGTGATTTTCCCCAGAAAGTTATCGACGATCGATTAGAATGCCATCCAATGTAACAAGTTCTCGAATTGTTTGTCTGCAATAACTTTCCTTGAGGTCCTACAAAGATACCTATCTTTATCATTGCATCGCTAACTTGCGGAAACTTTTCTCGAAGATAAGTGAAAGCTTCGTTTTATCCTTTACAAAATCATCAAAATGACTGTAAAGACATAATGTTCTAGCTCGATTTCTAGAATCCTTTAGTATTAAGTGAAGTTCTTAGTTTTTTCGTTAGGCGACTGGAATTGATGAAAAAAAAATTTCTGTTATGTCTTAGAAGTTTGTCGTGAAAAATCACCATTCGTTGAATGTGCTCATGGTAATAATATCTATCTAATAGTTGTGAGATTTAAGTGGTAAAATCGTCAAACCTAGTATATTTCGCTCTAAGTTTTACTGTGTTCTGACAGTGGATAGCAGAACAAATAATAATTTTTCTAGCTAAACTCTTTCTGATGGTTCAGCCAATAATATAAATTTAATTAAACTGCAATATTTGTAACCAGTCAGGAAACCATGGATTTTAAAGCCAACAATAGTAAAGTGCACTGATTTCATCTTGAGTATTGACGAAAAGGCATGTACTTATTTCTAATTCATGATGAACAAACCGCATTTGGCTTCCACTGATTTTTAAATCATGACTAGAATTTATTTCACGGGAGTTTTTTAACGTTAAGACAAGCTCTAAGCTTGTAGTTTATAATCTACCGCAATTGGTTTCAAGTTAAATAAAATATCCGAAGTGGATTATTTCAAAAATATTATGTCATATTTTACGCGGGGATATAAACGGATAGGATTCAGTTGAATTACTATATTATGTTAAGTATTTATATTTCTTTTTTCTCCTTTCCATATACAGTTCATTGGTTGTCAAACCTGGGTCTAAACCTTACCAGCTTGGCTTCCCCATTCTGAGGACATCCAAACCATGAGTTCTATAATTTTTAGGCCTTACGGAAAAGAACATTCTGATATAAATATCGGGTTTTCAAGGGGTGACCTGTCTGGCCTCGTGGTTTACACCCAGAAATCCACGAGACAGAAAAAGTCTCCCAGCCGCTGCCCAAAGAATATTAGCTCCGAGAATAAATTGTAAACTGGATTCATAATCTGATGTTTTCTTTCTTCTCGTGATATCCCAGATTTTGTTTCCTTATGACCATCCCTTCATTCTACATTCAGCCAGTTGAAGTGACATAATCAAACATTGACATTACCTGAATAACCAGACCCACTGTGTTGTGAAGAAAATCGATCCTGAACAGATTTATTTACCTGACACTCGATTTAACGATTGAAGATTCCAAGCTACTGTACACTGTGAACATTAGATCTCTTAATTATTTTACTACCTGGACAAAATTGAAGTGACAGAGGTAATCAGCATCCTACTAACAGTTTTCCAGCGAATCAAGCGTTTCCCATACTCAAGGGCATTTGAAGAATTAGTACTTCGGTTTGGAATCCGCAAACTGGGGGCTAGGCGTCGGAGTCTTGAGGATTCGCCAGATAACACAGAACCTTGGATGGGTCGATTGTGTGTGTTACCAATTAACGATTGGTCTTGTTGCACATGATGTTGTGAAATAGCACTCCCATATTAAACCATTTCTGGTAAGAGTGCTTTGCCCATCTTGTTGTGATCCCAGGTTTGTCAGAGCGTGTCAGAAAAATGCTCATCATCCAGGATGAATAATTCTTTCATTTTATAACCCATGTACTAACTTTGTATTTTTTATGCAAGTTTTGTTAATGCTGTCCCTTTCAGAATAGATTAAGTATAAACTCTGTTCTTTATTGTAGAGGGAAATCCTAGACCATAGCGTAAAAACCTTTGACTCTTTGGGGGTTAATAACTTCTCTTCTAACGGGATCTTGTCTCAACAGTGGAAGGGAGGATTACACCTATGAGTCCATTTTTTAAAATTAATTCATTAACCTATGTTTAAATTGTATTTGATTTGATATTCAATATATGGCTGTTGTGAAGTTTCTTTATGATAAATAAAATTTACATAAACTTTATTTACGTGTGTTGGTCAGCTCGTCCCAAAAGATCCCTATTCCATAGCTATAGTTTTCACGTCTGTGCGTCTAATTGTCGTCACGTATCTGTGTGTATAGAGGTGAGTGGTTGAATATATATATATATGTATATTTATAGGGAAACTGTCTGATCTAAGAATCTCAGTCGTAACCGATAGGCTGGATAGATTATCTCTAACTCCAGGGACAGACTTTACCTTCCACCATTTCACTCGTGAAAATCTATTTCTTTACCTTATCTCCCACTGAGATATCACCTGTTCTAGTTCTATTTAGACGGGACCATAATTGATCTTAAATTCCTATCGAAAATCTACGACAAATATGTAGATGACATTGCACTACTAGAACGTTCACATCAACACATCCAGGGAAAAACGGATAGACTTAATAAGTATAGCCAGCAGGTGGGCCTGAACATCAATCTAAAGAAGACTGAGGTCATGACACTCAATGTGAGCAACCCCGAGCCCATAACAGTAAGAAATCAACAACTGGAACAGACAGACACCTTCACATACCTAGGATGCATAGTAACACCAAATGGCGGAGCAAGCAAAGACTTCAACAACAGAATGAACAAAGCAAGAACAGCGTTTTATAGTCTAAACAACATCTGGAAGTCCTCTCAGTACAGCACACGCACAAATTAAGATTATATCAGAGCTGTGTGCTTTCTGTGCTTCTCTATGGTGCGGAATGCTGGAGAGTAACAGAGAAGGAAATATCGAAATTGTCCTCTTTCCACACAACCTGCCTAAGAAATATTATCCGAATCTTTTGGCCGAATACCATCACCAACCAAGATCTGCTTACTCGGAGCAAGCAAGAGGACATGCACACCATCATAGCTGGCAGACGCTGGAGTTGGGTTGGCCATGTCCTCAGAAGAGACTCCGATGCCATCACGAGAACAGCTGTGCTATGGACCCCTGAAGGAAAACGAAAGAGAGGTCGACCAAAAACAACTTGGCGGAGAACTGTGGAGGCTGGGATGCAAAGAATGAACCAGAGTTGGGGCACTGTACGAAGGATGGCCACCGACCGAGCAAAGTGGAATCAATTTGTTGCTGCCCTACAAGACGCCACATGGCGTGATGGCCACTGACTGCTTTGACAGTCGGCGGCTAAGGATCAAAGAAGAAGTATTTTTTTTAATCATACATTTACTTATAGAGTCAAGACGGCGCCACGTGTAGTACATGTATTTTCTTCTTAGAGTATGCAGCGCAAGTGGTTGTATATTCATTGAAAATAAGCTTTTCTTTGATTTGAAAGAGACAGCAACTCTGCAGATCTCAGCGGTGCCATTCTGAATCTCAAGACTGAAACTAAAAGTATTCGATTCATTAACTCGTCTCTTTGTTTGAATAAAAGTAAAAGACTTTGAAGAATTGATACGAACTAGTGACCCTTCTGGAAAACGGCACTCTTGTCTTTCAGATGATTCATTGTGTCTGATTTATTGTAAAACAACCATACTGACTAACACTGGCATGCACCCGTATTGTCTGCATCTGGTCTTCTGAAATTCAAGTAATGCTTCGGACAAGATTTTCTGCTTTGGCTTCCATCAAACCACGTTTCTTCGGGTTATACTAAACGTTATCATTGCACGAAATAATGCCCTGCTCATGAAAGCTAGCGTGTTCTCAGTGCAAGAATGCAAAAACTCGATTTCAAAATGAAAATGAAATCTGAATTAATTAAACACCATTTTTCCGATTAGTAGTCCGCACAACAAAAACTCTGCTGATTCCAGTGACTATCTATTAATAGTTCCCTGAACTTTAATTGCGCCACGCGTCACTGAACAAAATGAAAGGCTGCAGGAACTCCTATTCCGTTATGCTCTGTCTGAACATAATTAAAGACTGGAACAGACACTGGAAGAGTGTGCCCAATTTTGGCCGAGAAATCCCGATAATGGGAATGGCGACTGGGAAAACCTCAGAAAAAGGTGCTCACTCATTTCAGAATATCGTCCTGTTTGACCAAAACTCGGAAATTTCCTAAATTTGGCCCAAGATGAAAGTGGTCATAAACAATGTCATGGTGGGTATATTTTGGTACTGAAACTGTGATTATTATTGTCATATTCACTTCAATGAACTTGATCTTATATAAATGGCACATGTTTAAGTGAGATGGTATACTACTGCCAGACTTTAAGAAATCGAGCTTTTAAGTGCATCTTCAGTTACTTGATAGATTACCAATATCAGCTTGTGGCAAGCACCATACACATAGACGATATGGCTCCATGTTGCAGGATGTTGACACTCGTTGCATGTGGGTCTTTTTAACAGTATTTTGCAACGTTAGCTCGAAACATAGATAGTGGGATTTTTTAATCTCATATATTTATTACAAATCGTTTCTTATTCTTCTTTAATTTGCTCTTGTGAGCACGAGCCTTGAGTTAGTTCATGCCCAGTGCTCTTATCTAGCACAATATGTTCAATTTTATCCATATATTCTTCATCCTTCTTATGTCTGTCTTCAGTTTTTTTAGTTTTTTCGTCCTTGTATATGTGTGTGTGTTTTTTTTTTTTAATGTGGCTAACTAAACTATTCCTACCTTCTACTTAAATGTATGTATTTATTGATAATTTAAAACGTTCTCCACCAAGGGAATTTAATTGTTGTTCACGTTTCAGGGAGTTTGACCTTCTCCATGCTTGTGGTAAAAGTCAGTTCGAACCCTGTAGAAAATGAGCAATCGCGTCATCAAAAATATCTAGATCCGCGACAATGTAACGACACTGCACTTTGTCTAAGAACTTCTGGCTGTGAACTGCTGAACATTCAAAGGACAAGGACCACTACACAATCATCGCTGATGCCATTTCCGATCAGATACACACTGGAACATGTAAGAGGTCTGGTTATAGAGTTTCGGCGCACTCTTTTGAACTATGTGAGCACAGTTCTAGAAGCACAAACGGTCTGGGTGAGTACACACCACTCTTCTCCGCTTTATATCCAAACTTATACAACTGTCTTTGAAAGTGTAAGGTGTTTTTTAATAAATTTATTTATTTCGTGTGTCAATTTCCTCGGCTACTTTCAACTGTTATCATCAGCTCCGCCTTGTGCTTTTCTGCAAGACGTTTCTTAACTTTTGAGGACACGACATTTTTTAGCCTTTGGTTCAAGAAGAATACTGCTAATTTAAATAAATCGTTTCAAGATTTTCATAGCATAAATACTCGTATTTAAATTTCTATTGTGTCACTAAAAAAGACCTTCATAAATGAATGCATATTCCACAGACAAATAGATCTTTCAAAGGTTCTCAACTAAAGTGGGCGTTTAGTGCTGGAACAGATCAAAAAAAAAAAAATTTGGTACTGACAACATATGTATCAGTTTTTCTATGACTAGAATGCTGCTATATGCATGTGAAACATGGACTGTATACAGGCGCCACGTAAAGAAGCTAAACCACTTCCATACAGTCTGTCTCAGGAAGATAATGAACATCAAATGGCAAGACAAGATCCCGGATACCGCCGTTCTTGACAGAGCTGGTATCCCTAGTATTGATACTATTCTGATGCAGTCACAAATTCGCTGGGCAGGTCATGTAGTCCGCATGCCAGACCATCGACTGCCAAAGATACTCTTTTATGGTGAGATGCAGAATGGTAAACGCTCCCATGGTGGCCAAAAGAAGCGCTTCAAAGACACGTTAAAGACGTCATTTTTTTTTTTTTTTTTTTCCTTAACCAGCGGCACTTAGGCTTTCAGCCCTTCGGCCCAATGACATGTCATTGCGAGGCTGGGGAACCTGAGGACTTTCCTTCCAACCCGGTCAGGAGCTTCGCTCCTTCCCATCCACAGAGGGTTTATCACAGGAGCCGTTCAGGCTATTCAGTCAAATTTCCGGCCGTAAACATTTCTTCAAACGCCGACGCCCGGGTTTGAACCATGAACACCTGGTCGCCAGTACAACGCCGAAGCCATTACACCAGCGCGGCTCCCAAAGACGTCATTGAAAACCTTTGACATAAACCCAGACACATGGGAAGCTGCTGCGCAAGACCGAACTGCTTGGCGCACATCTCTTCGTAAAGGTGCAGCAGCATGCGAATCATCCAGAAGAGCAGCAGCGGAACAGCGGAGACAAGCTAGAAAGGACCGTGAAATAAAACCTTCACGTGAAGCAAACATTCCCTGCCCACACTGTCCAAGATCTTTCCAGGCCCGCATCGGGCTCTTCAGTCACCTTCGTACCCATAGACTAACCTAACATATTCTTAAATAATTGGATGAACAGAGTGGTCTTCATCACCCGTGATGGACGAACAACCAACCATGACTAGAAACGATGTTAGCCTCTTATCTAGCTGTGTGAAGGTAGTATTTCGCACACCACATTTTAAAACTCAAAGCAGTACTTCAGCGTTTACCTTGAACTGTATAGGCCAGAGGCAGGCAACACAGAAGCTGTGTGGATCTATTTTAGAAATACTGAGCTATCTAAAGATCTGAAAGACAAGTAAAGGTAGTCTCATAGCAGGTACTGACGTAGGGGAGTGACGTGTCATTCGCTATACTAGATCCAGCATTGTGAGGCGCTGAGACCGGTTCATTTCCTCGCTGCCTTTGGAACAATATTTCAATATCAGCAGGCCCGCTCGGGAAAAATATAGATGGGTGTAGAGAAATAGACAATGGACAATGCAAACACGTGGGAAATAGATGAACAAAACAAAAAGAAATAAGTTGAGCGACCTAGAAAGATGAAGTAAAGAAATAAACTACACAAATAACATTAAGAAAATGTGCAGTAAATAAAAGTTAAAAAAAAACAACACACACACATCAACGCAAGGAATCAAACAAAATAAACCATGCAATATAGAAAATTAAATAACAAAACAACGAAACAATATAAAAGAAAAAGTTGGCCGGAGTTAAAAATGTCAAAATCGCCAGTAACAGAAATCCTCGCAAGTCAGAACTGGAGGAGATATCTAGCAGATCATGTGTTCCACGCTGAATTGAAAGAGTAAACAAGAAAGCCACTTCTGGCGAGTACATGAGGATCATATGTTGATATTCAGTTAACTCCTATATCAACCAAACCAGATGGTCTTTTATATTTGGACATGCGCCCTAATATAACCAACGGACCTTGTGTCTAGATTGAACGGGGTACGCCTCGCCAACACGTAACAAAAATGTCGTTCCTCACTAAGCTTGGCGCCACCACTGCAGCTAGCCTCCTTACTGCAAGAAGTCTGCATCATAGTACATGCTCCTGCAACAGTGGTGTCTGAAGCAGTATGTTTTATAAGATGGCGTTGCCAGTCGCTAGTACATTAGTCGTCTTGTAAGGGCATACCTACGGGGGGCAGTAGTACTGTTCTTTCTTTGTCTCCCCGTGGATCCCCCCCGGTAGCTACACGGGGTAATGTGTTGTTGATATATTCCGCATGTAAGAGCTTTTACTCTGAAACTTCACCAGGAGGAGGACGGTGTGAGTGTTCCAGTTCACCAGAGGGGACTTCAAAACCTGTATCCGCTGAGCAGCGACACAGAAACCCTGATGGGCTCGCTTCCTGAAGATAAGGTTAGTTTTTGAGGCACAGATGGTAAATAGTGATATGGATGGTGCGGGGAGAATGTGAAAGAAAGTTGAGAGTAATAACAATATTTTTGTTTAAAGATAAGCACAGAAAATAAGTAGAAGATGCACTCATACAGGGGAAGTGTAGAAGAAGGTTATGGAAGAGCTGTAAATAGAACGGATTCAGTGAAAAAAAATTTTGAAATTAATTTTAATACAGTTATACAGAAGTGCTGTACTCTTGCTCACGTAGATACACAGGTAGAGAGAGAGAGAGAGAGAGAGAGAGAGAGAGAGACAGAGACAGAGACAGAGACAGAGACAGAGACAGACAGACAGACCACACAGGTAGACCGCCAGATAAACCAGACAGAGACATATAAGATACAAGAGAGAACGTAATTTCAAGGTTTTTCTTATCTCTAGCCATTTAGTCTCTATTTACTATGTTGTGTAATTTAGCACCGGGTTCTCCGTGAAAGTAGATGGTTGCTGACTTCCGTTGAGGCCCACGTCCAGCTGCTGCATGCAGTCAACGCCATTAGAGCCGGCACAGGCAGAACCCTGGACAGAAAAATGAGACGTGTCTCCAATGACTTCAGACTACTTCTGGTCACATTCAGTGTCGGTGATTTACCTGAGCAGGTAACGAAAATGTTGGGTATTTGTGTGTGTTGTTTGGGGTGTATTCCATTCAGCCAAGAAACAGAATCATCATTATTTTACTTGTCGCTCACTATAGAGCATACAGCCACCACTGTAGCTGAACCTTTTGATGGATGCTTGCACTAAAGTATTCATGTACTCTTACAGAGGTGGTTTCTAAAGCAATTTGATTTACACGATAAAAATCAACAACATAAGTACCGTAATATAATAATCTGTAGTTAAGCCTAGAATTTAAAACATCGATCCTCGATATCAAGGGTAGTTTAAAAAAAAAATGATGTTTTTAAATTATGTGGGGTGGGGGCGCTTGCAAAAGTCGAATCCACCTTGGTGCATATTCATTTGAGCAGCCATAACCATTTATTGATTTGTAACAGTGTGTGGTAGTGTGCAGTGTCATACGCGATTTAGCAGCCAGAACCATCTACTTATTTGTGGCAACGTGTGGTAGTGTGCACAGGCATATTCACTTTAACAGCTAGAACCATCTATTGATTTGTGGCAGCATGTGGTAGCGTGTAATGGCATATTCAATTTAGCAGCTAGAACTATCTATTTATTTGTGGCAACGCGTGGTAGTGTGCACAGGCATATTCACTTTAGCAGCTAGAACCATCTACTGATTTGTGGCAGCGTGTGGTAGTGTACTAAGGAGGTACTGTTCCTCATTCAAATCCTTTATATTCTCTTTCAGGCAAATTGTGTTCAGTCTTCCAGCGAGCTAACAGTATCAGAAACAAAACGGGCGCAGTTCACTTCCATGGCTTTGCGTGACGTCCACCGAGCATTGCTTCGAGTATACGAAGTGCTCAGTTCCTGTGAGGTCCATGTGCATAATACAGGCTTACATCTTGTTAAGCTGCGCTGTGAGTCTCCTCAGACTTCTGCTTTTTATCAAAGTGTGCCAGAAAACATTGAGTTTTTGTATCACCCTTCGAGACTGTTAGCTCCTTGAAAAATCTGTGTTAGATGAACAAGAAATTTATATTTAAAGCTCCTGGTATGAAACAGCTTGTACCTTGTATGATAGATAAATTAAAGTCTTTCATTGTTACAACAGTATAATTTCTGCATTGTTTATAATCAAAGCGGTATTTTACTCAATATTTCACCAATGTTATCGAATTTTGCTCATTCAGTTTTCAAATCAAGACATTTTCATTCATTTATACTCATAGATAATAATTGTGTAGCAACTTTTATTAGAATTACATAAATAAATCTCTAGTGCAACTCATCAAGTGATGAAATGGAACAAACGAAAAGCTTTATTTCATGAGGGTGAAGAAATAAGCATCATTGCCTTTTTATATTTCTGTCCTGTGATAATTCAAAATACCTGCTAGTGAATTAACAAACTATTCTAATTTTTTTTTAAAAAGCATTGAAGAATAAAAATGATAGTTGTCTATGAACATATAAATTTTAGTTGAATGTTCCACTAATCTGATATACCGGTACTTACAAAAAAAAAAATTAAAAATAACGCACAAGGTTTTAGTCAAAATAAACACATAAAACTGTAGTACAATGAATACATTTTCCAATGCAATATATATGTATATCTAAAATGTTATATTTTGAATGAAAACCTTCATTTGGTTTGGTGGGGAGTGTGAATGTGTGGTGTTTAACATCTCCTTAAATAGATTGGTCAATTTTAAACACAAGACATGGGGTGAACTACTTTAACAAAATATTACACAGATGAAAGTTTAATCAGTCATAGTGTGAGGCATGTTCAGAAATGTCTATAATTTATTTGATCATTCTAGACCGACGCTTCTCAAACTTCTGACCTTGACATGCCACATGTTAGATCTTTGGTGTATGCATGTATCGCCTGTGTTATTATTTATTGTTCATTAAAAAATAAAAAATATCACAAGTGACCATATTTGCGGACCATAAGCTATATTGTAATCCCAATTTTCATCACTTTACTTTTCATTTACTTATTTTTACATTTTTTACCTTTTCACTTTTACTTTGTTTTTTTTTCCCCGGTCCACTTGTGCCCTGAGGCCTTGTGGGGGAGCTGAAGCTTCCGTTCTTGAGCCAAATATGTGGCATTGGCTGATGCTAGCCCGTGTTGATGTCAGATTTCTTTAACATTGTCTATCCACCTGCTTCTAGGTCTTTCCTGTGCTCTGCTGTTATGGGCACGCGGTGATCTGGCTTCATTCTCATGAAATGGCCAAACGACTTTATTTTCTATCTCTTTATATATTTGACACAGGATGTAGTTCCTACAATTTTTCTGACGTCATCATTTCTCAGCCTGTCTTTCCTGGCAACATGAATGGTTCTTTCTAAGCATTTCATTTCGCACAATGTGATTTTCCTCTCCTGTGCTGGAGTCAGGGACCACGTTCGAAACTGATGATATTATACTATTTATCAACTGTCGTTTAGTTTTCATACTGATATCCAAATGTTTGAGCAGTGATTACAGTTAATACGTCACTATTCTGGCTTTCTTACATATTATTTCAATTTCTCTGTCACGTTTTTCCACTTTCTGTAAAAATGTTTCCTAGGTAGTTAAACTCTGGAATTGTTAAGCTCAATGCTGTCTGCATGTATGTTAAAGTGGACCTGGAAATCTACTGATCTTCATACTGTATCCTCCACAAGTTGTACCAAGAGCATTTTTATATGGTTTGTTTCATCTACGTAAATATAAAAATTACACGTTGCTTGAATTGGTTTGTCATTTAAGTATGTTTTCTGTTACTGGCGCTTACATTATATTATTACATGTGAAACTGCTGCAATAAAATAACCGATAATTTAATTAACTAGTAAAGTGTGAACGTTGAGCTGTTTTGTTTGCCTTTTTAAAAAGTATTATATGTCATGCTTAACTTACAGAACCTAATATGTCCATGAAATATGAATTTCAATACCTATATTGTTATTCTGAGATAGTCATTTTGTTGATTAAGCTGAAGTTCCTATAGTTCAGTCTTGTAAACCAGTTGCGTATCTATTTATCATTATGACTTACACGTGAAATACTTATATTAATGAAATTCACGGAGAACAATTTTGCTAATTATGTAATTACTATACCCCTTAGTAATAATGTTTCCCTTAATTAGCCATGTACAAAATTGCTTCTATGACTTCGATCTAACATGAGTTGAACAGAGACAAAAGTCGTAAGGGTTTTACAAATTTGATGACAGTAATTTGAAACGTTATAAGTTTAGACAACATAACAAAGATATAAATGAAGTGTTTGAAAAATACAGTATGAGGATGAACCCATATTCAAATAATATGACCATTTATGGCCACTAAAAGGTATCCCAAATTGGATTTTAATGGGATGTAACATATCTTTTGAAACTGGGGAAATATTGTGGGCACACGTACAATATCTGTTTTTATTTTTATTTATTGGATAAAAATATCCTGTCCATCCACTGGTGGATTATAAGTAGAATATGTTGTATCTATATCTGTATATAATATAATAAATTGCTGCTATTTGCTTACTGGTAATGTCCGTCCTACTTCCAATAATTTATCACATATTTACACATGTTAATTTAACATTCGCATTGTTTATTTATTTATTGTACCCTAAAATTTAATATGTATTGTATTGATTACGGTTTCTATTTAATTCCATATATTTGATTCGTAACTTCAGATGACATGATTTTTTTTTTTTTGAGATTCCATCCTTTATTTACATTTGTTTTAAGTTTCTAATAATTTATTTCTCAACAATTAGATGCCGATTTCGGTATCTAATATTAGGTATTTATACGGCAAGAGAACGAAATCAATAAAAGTAGACATCAGAAGACGGGTGTCATGAAGTCTTTCTTTCGGAGGAAATAAAAAATACTGGAGATCCACTGGAACCAACTTTTTAATGTACCTCGTAAATGCCACACTTCATGTAATCTGCTGTGAATTATTGTAAAGAATACATATCCATGCTACGTAAGGAACGGAAAGGAAAATGCTGAATACATTCCATTACACAAACCATAGCCACTAACTGCTGTTACACTTAATTCGTGATTTGGTTTCGTGTTTATTTGTCATATGTCTGGCAACACATATGTATGCATATCAAACCATGTCACCCCTCTAGTATCCATTTGCCTGGATTTAATTTATATATCAGTATACTTTCATAATGTCATTTTTTAAACAGCTACAGTTTATGTAAATAAAGACGTTATGTTACAAATTCAATGAGTCTTTAACTTTTGTTTTCCACTAACCAATGACTGTCAAATTATGTGGAAAGAAACATGACAAACAAGAAGCTCGTAAATTAATAACTGAATTCCTTAATTAATTTATTATGTTTCAGTTCCATGTCGAGAATAAGTCTTCAATACATTCACTTTAAACCTTCCTGTTCTGTACCATCCGTTCAAGGTATTTCCAAGCCATCTTTGTCCATGTCATGGCTGCCTCCAATTTCATTCTCTGCATATTTTGTTGTCTCCCTCTATTTCTCTTAATCAGGGGATTCCAAACAAGGACTGTGTTCATCAACTGGTTTTTCTCAAAGTTGTGTCCAAACCTAATATCTTGTTTTTTTCCCCTTCACCACTTGTACCACGGGTATTTAGTTCTTTCTCTTAGTATTACATTTGTGATCATGTCATATCATTTCAGTTCTTCTATTCTGTGCAAGCATTCTTTCATTAACGCCTGTAACTTCTTGGTTGCCCTGTTTTTTTTTTTTTTTTTTTTTTTAATTGTTCTCAAACAGAGGTCGTTTTCGTTTTCTTGATTCCACCAGCCAACAAGCCTTTTTTCCACTGTTCAGCCTAGAGTTTGCTTGAAAAATGTAGTAGCCTCAAGTACTTCATTAAATTCTGCTCAGCGCTTGTGTAGACGTGTCCGTAGGCTCTCTGGCGATACAAAGAAGGCCAGCCTAGAACTGTCTCAGACCATTGAGCCTATTTTACTCTGGTCGGTTAAAAGCTGTAACCAGGAGCCGTATAGATCATTTTGTAGAACAGAACATAGTCTCATTTTGTTGGTGTACAGGTATTGCCATCTCTAAAGTTTATTTTGTTTTCTTTCTTAATATAGCTGTGACATAATATCCTTGGCTTTCTCGTTCAGCACCCTTTTTCATTTGTATTCTCATTGTTATTCAGCAAGTTTTTGTTTTCATTTGAACATTGACGATCAGTTGTTCTCATAAGAGCATTATAGCTTCCTATCCAGTTTTTTTTTTAAATTGAAAAACAAAAGACAACATTGATAACTTTGTGAACGACAGTGATTGATGCTCAAAGACACCGAAAAATCAAAATCCAAAACAGCTTCTCCAAAGAGAGTCTCTCAACCACATTTGTGAGTCATGTTCTATATTTACGAAATCTTTCTTTTCGGAGGCAATGTGTGAAGATCATAGGCGGTGTGGTATCTCCATAAAAATGTTGACTGATTCGTTCATCTTAACTGTCCAACTGTGCGTGGGTTTTTATAGTTCGTGGGTTGTGCGTCGTTACACATTAAAAAAAAAAAAAACACCAATATATTAGTTGTTTTACAAAAGATGATCCAACATATTCAATACTCTTCAGTTATGTCTACCGTAAATCCTTTCTTTGAAAACGGTGTTACGAAGTTAAGTTAATTAGCCTAGCATACCATTTATGTCCGTTTATTTCTTCATTTTGACGTAACTTAGCATAAATGCTCCGAAACACGGAAGATTTAATAAGTAACGTAGAAGATACTAGCGTTACGGGAAAGCTTCTTTTCTATGTCCTAAACGGGTACCCACTTGAAGTTATTGTTTACTGAAGGTCATCATCCAACTTAGATCAACATGACAATCTTTGAAGCATTTGAAAATTCACTTATGACTTACTTTTTTAGAAGGGACGCATCCAGTTGTTGATTTACTCCTAAACTTATGTTGCATTCTGCTATATCGTTGATTTAGCTAACTTGCCATATTCAGCGGCCAATTCTATTTAACGGTATGTCTGCCTTATGGAATGACTACAACTGACTACTCGCAGCTTAGGGGTTTCTATAGTCTCAATAGAATCGAGTACCACGTCACGAATACTATTCAGTTTTTGTTTAGTTGTTTACGTATCTGTTCTTCTTCTTCTTTGATCCACTGTCACTGAGCGTCAGCTCTTGGTGACCTTGATGCCATTATATGGTACTGCGCAGTTCGTATAAGCTGTTCTGAGCTGCCATACAGTGTATTGTCTATGGATGGGTTGTGTGGTAGCAGTTGTTGTCTCAGTCCCTGAAGTGCAGGGCACTGTAGTAGGTGGTGTTCTACTGTCTCCAACGGGTTAGGGCAGTGTCTACATTTTGCTATATTTTGTGAACTTAGTCTGTTTCTGTGGCTATTTAGTGTAGAGTGGCCTGTTCTCAATCTGAAGATTTTGGTTTGGTACCTTCGTTCGATATCATTTATAGCATCTTTCTTATTTGGGGCTGTTTGGTGAATGACGAGTCTTCTTCCTGTTTTAGCCTGTGCCCACGTGTTCAGCCAAACTTCTTTACAGTTGTTTTTGACTATTTATTTAACGGTTAACATAATCAGTGATTGATCAATCTGTGGCATTTTTGCTCCCTTCTTTGCCAGTCTATCATAATAATAATAATAATAGCCCCTTCAGTCATAACTGACTATGGGAATGCGCCCCTGAGGTGGCAGCCCTCAGCTGCTTATTTTCCTGGTGCTCCTTTCGACGTTTTCTCCTCACCTCTGCTTCTTGTGTGAGCCTCTCTTCGCCCAATCTGAGGTGGTGCCGTAAATAGCATCGCCACTTAGTGCGATCGGCAGCTTCATCCTCCCATGTTGCTGGATCCATGTCCAGTGCAGTCTATCAGCAACTTCATTTAATGTGATGTTTATGTGGCCAGGTATCCATTGCATGTATATTTCTGTTCCGTACAAGTTCATAATTTTGTGGCATGTTTTTTGAACCTTCTGGATAGTACTGATCGAGTTGGTTTTCCAGTTTCCTATTGCCAAGAGGGCAGCCTGCAAGTCTGAGAATACTACATCATTTGGTTCCATTTCGTCTGATACGTATCTGTTAGAAACCTAAATCCGTCACTTCCGCCTTTTTATTCCCCCCTCCGGTGCTTCGTTGAGGTTAATCAAATGATGTCATCTGAAAACCCCACATTTAAATATTGTTGTTACTCCGCAGTGACACTTAGAAGGCAGAATTCCATTAAGCTTTCTTGAATGAAAAATAGCCTATGCTTTCACGCTTTACTCCAAATTACTGAATGAAGACTCATTTTTGGGTAACCTTTTTTTCACAGCGACTTAACAGTTTCAGATTTGTAAGCCTCTCAAATTCTGGTGTCAAGTGTTGTGTTCAACAGCTTAAAGGGTAATTTCCTATTACTCGTACCTTTTTGTGGGTGTGTGGATACATTTTTTATGACACTTTATTAAGTCCTATCAACGGCCCTGGTTACATTTGGGATTATAACCTAAACTTTATAATTCATTGAGGAAAACTGCGAATCTATTTTAAAGCGTGCAGCTTGTCGGAAATGGCCTTTCCCGCTGACCCCTATGATAATGCATTATCGCGGAAATAGTGGAACCATTATTATACATTGACTGAGCAGATAAAGTACGTAAGTAAAATCCAGTATACTCTTTAGGCTTGAGATAAAGCATTGTCAGATACACATTTTAACGAAGGTGGACTAATTATGTGGCAATTGTTAGCTATGTAAATAGCCTACACGATCCAGTCATAATATTATAATTTACTGTATTCTGGTTCAAGTAGGGGACAGTAGACTGTAGGCCGATATGTTGACCAAAAAAAAAAAAAAAAAAACAGCGTTTCGCTTCAAGTTGGATTTATATTGTTAAACGGTCTCATGTTTTCGGGCGTTATTAATTTTGACAAAGCTCGAACCAAGGTTGGAGTTAGGTTAAGGCTAGCTGTAACGTAAATATGGATAGCCAGTCTGGCAACATGGCCGAACTCGACTACTGTCCTCGTTATCAGTGACATACTACAATGTTAGTGGTCACCAGGCGCAAATTAAATGGGGCCTTCTTTATATAAAACACTCAACAATAATCAGTATCGCCCTACGCAAATCTGTTTAAAATGTATCTGATTACTTCATCGTCATCACCACCACCACTCTCCAGCTCCCTAAAATGCATAGGCTTTCGACAAAATTTGTACCAGGTCCCCTCCTATGCGATCAGCTCAGACATGTTATCTTTATTCCTTTTATTTCTGTCTCCAGAAACGGATGATGTTTAGCGCAAGAACATGAGAAATTAAAAGGATAAACATAAAAAAGAGATGGTCACTTCTGACCTTTACCTTCCAGGGCCCATCAGTGCTGGGGCCCCTGGTATGTGCCGGTCCACCTGGATAGTAGTTGTGCCACTGCTCATTATCTGCCTCTGAAATAGTTAGCATTTTGGCCATAGTATAGTTGCCTTGAAGTATTAAGTTGTGTTTATGTTCTTGTCATGGATTGCCTCCACTTAGCTCTGCAGTAGTGGTCCACCAGTGGCCAACACTCAAGAGTATCTAATATGGGTCTTCAAAGGTGTCTACCTTCGCACAAGATTACTCTTGGCAGAGTTGTAGATAGAAGGATAATGATGCTTCTATCTCAAGGGAGTTTTCAGAAGTCAAGAACAATGCTGCATAGGGCAGAGCACTATTAACGTATATCCGATCCGTTGCCTTTTGTGAAGAACTAAGCAATTATTTTAGCCCGTTAAAGTCCCCAGCTGGTGTAAATTCAGTTAAATCCCTTTTATAAGTATTTACTCTACAGATGTAAATATATGTTTAGATGTTTATGTATTAAAGAGTCTTGCTCATACGTTTGCTTTCATGCCTATAATAACTGAATAAACAATGGTTGTTTAGTTTTAAAATAACATGTAACAAATTTGATAATCAATTAGTTTTAACAGGTAAAATAACGATGGAATGATGGTGAATTTTAGATGTAAATAAAATTGTCTTCACTGAGACTTGGTTTGAGGATTGATTAAAAAAAATCAGTTGTCCTTTTGCTGGTTCCTTTTACAAAAGACTTAGCTTGTCTAAGTAAGTCCTGCAGCCGTGGTTTCGTCAATTCTTCTGTGATGAGGGCACTTCTTCACACACTCGTCCAATAGAGGTGGTTAGTGTTGATTCCCTGCTTTTAACTCACAACTAGTGGCGTAGGAACTTTAATCTTGCAGCTCCGTACCATGAACTTTAGAAAAAATAAAAGAGCAAATACCTCTGCTAAGTACATTTGTGTTCTGCAAATTAATAGGTGCATTGTCTCGCTGTCCACCCACCAATGTTAGCCTCTCTGAATAATTATTATCACTGAGTATACACATTATAACTCGGGGAATATGATTAGAAATCACCAATATTCTTCTGAGTATTAAACTGTGAAAATATGTGCTTAGACAGCATGAGGGCAATGGCGTACCTGAATTACAATTAACAAGGTACATATTATATCTCACAAAATAATACTATACACTTTAGGCACATGTGATGTAATCATCACTCATCACTGCTCCATTCGGAGTTTGGAGTTGCTGCTACTTTTGCTTTTCTGTATGAACTAGCATGAAACAAATACCAAGAATTGTCGAATGTAACAACATATTCGGAGGATGACTGAAATTTTCAAACGCACGAGTCATACATACAGAACCGTTTGAGATAAGAATGGGAGTGCGACAGGGATGCCTCTTGTCTCCATTTCTTTTCTTACTAGCAATAGACTAGGTTATGAGAACATCGACAACACACAACAGAAATGGAATCCAGTGGACTCTGAGACTAAGCAGTTGGATGATCTGGATTTTGCTAATGACTTGGTTCTTCTGTCCCATAACCATAATCAGATGCAGGACAAATTAAAAACACTCGATGAGAGATCACAGCAATTGGGTCTGAAAATACACAGGGAAAAGACAAAAATAATGAGAATAAATGCAGGTAATGATAAAAGGGTTGAACTTGAAGAAACACCAATACAAGATGTAGAATCGTACACATATCTTGGCAGCACTATAGACAAAGTTGGAGGGACAACAGTGATATCAAAATAAGAATACAAAAAACAAGAGGAGCTTTCATTGCATTGGGAAATATATGGAGATCAAGAGAAATTGGATCCAACACGAAAATAATAATCTTCAACTCAAATGTCAAGTCAGTCCTATTGTATGGCTCTGAGACATGGAGAACAACAAAGACAACAACCAAAAAGCTACAGACTTTCATAAATGGGTGCTTGCGTAGGATAGAGGGATTAAAATGGTATGACACGGTTACCAACGTGGAACTGATGACAAGAACCAGACAAGTGCCAGTGGAACAAGAGATGAGAAGACGGTGGCGATGGATAAGACAAACACTAAGGAAACCTGTGTGTCGTAAATTTATTTTGAGAGAAAAAGAGTCTAGAAATAGTAGTCCGGTTTAGAGTGTAAAATGATAATGAAAACTCAGTGATAGAAAATGTAGAGATTAAATAGTTGCTTCACAGCGTGCTGGAGGAGAGTAAAGACAGACTTATTTACGACAATTCGTCTCTCTCAATCTTCTCTTCCACTCTCCTGGTCAAACAATTATTTGCCAGTTTTCCAGACACGCATCTGCGCGCACACCGATTTGGTGTTTTCAAACACACAGACGACGTAGATACAAACTATATTAAACGAATAGGGGAAAAGTTGGGCTTTGGGTACATCCAACACAGAACTAAATGAGTTTATGTGATTTTATTCACTTTAAACATCAATCACTAACAAATATCAGGTATTACATAAATTATCATAAGTACACAAATGCAAATAACAAATTTGGGAGGGGTGAAGAAGATTGGTATCGACTAAGCCCTTCCCGCTTATTAGACAAAGATAAACCCAGTCCAGAGATAGATAATATCAGGAACACGGGTACGTTAACCTAACAGTGAAGTTAATTACTCTGAAAAGAGGTGTTACCAAATTAGTTATGGTGGTAGACAAAAAAATACTGTTATCCCAACTGGTGTCTTCCCTTTACTAAGCAAAGAAAAAAAAGGGGGGGGGGGGGATGAAACAGAGTTAACAAATTATCCCACTAAAGGAACAATGCCGGGTATACAGAAAACGTATTACCCGGTAGGCAAGTTAACAAATGGTTTGTTGCAAAAAAATTAAATCTCCTGTCATTCATACACACTGTGCGGATCCACACTCATATACACCACACACTTACCGAGTTGCAGTATCAGACAATCCCTTAGAATGATAAACACAATAATTAACTCTTGACGTATGACAACTGTCTAGTCCTTCTATGTCCCGCCCCAGATAATGCGAGGATTCACTGAGAGCAAATATTCCCGCTTATCGCCGGACTTGAAGTTCTAAGAGTTCTTGTGTTTTATTATAAAGAAATGAGTCTATGGGATGGCACTGACACAATTCAACACAGGGGTGAAAATGAGGTGATGGCCTTCACTGCGTGATGACAGCAGCTGACTGGTAAAGTTTTTTTAATCCAGTGAGGAAAAACTCTGCTCGGTCACAGTCAGGTAAATCGGTAATCTCTCACAATAGAGCAGTATATAAACTATCGCTACTGGCACTGTTCATCTTCCAGTTTATCTTACAGATTTAATTTGATGATAATAATCAAATGATCTTGGGTAGGCTTTCTTTCATGTAATTATGTTAGCTAGGCCGTACCGGACCACCACAAGATTTACTTTAAAAAATTGTCTCATCAAACTGTCTGGAAGTTTAAGAACCGAGTATGGAAACTCTAAAAGATTTCGTTATTGCTGGGATTGCAAAAGGTGATCAATCTAGAGAAAAAGATAGAAAACCCATAACAACATAATCATACTTTAAAACAAATAATCTTCTAAGCGCGCGATAAATTTCCCGTTAAGCCTATTATACACTTGAGTATTTAATTATGTATTTAATAAACACTGCGCGAGTTCTAGTGGTTAAATCACACATCTATAAATATAGGACTTAACTAAATTTATTAATTATAAATTCCTTCGCGACTTTAAAAGTTAATTAAGCATTATTATCTTTTGAAATTACAGAACTATAGCTCTTATAAGCCATGCCAGCAAAATACTATTACAAATCATAATGAAAAGGATGCAACAAAAGCTAGAAACAGAAATAAACGAAGTACAGGCGGGTTTTCGACCAGGTAGAGGCACTAGAGATCATATATTCAACATGAGGATCATCATAGAAAAGTGTAGAGAATTCAACGTTGACCTACATACTTGTTTCATTGATTACACCAAAGCTTTCGATTGTGTACAACATCAGCAGTTATGGGCTATTATGAAAAATATGGGATTTCCAAACCACCTTATACAACTCATCGCACTGCTGTACCAAGAACAACAGGCAGCCGTAAGAATAGAGGGGGAAACATCAGAATGGTTTGAAGTACAGAAAGGAGTAAGACAAGGCTGTACCCTTTCCCCTTACCTGTTTAACATTTATGCCGAGAATATCATGAGAAACGTAAGAGATGACCAAGAACACACAGAGTTTGACTCATTTAACATCGGCGGGTACCAGATCCCGGAAATCAGATATGCTGACGACACAGTCCTCCTATCGACCAACCCAGAAGGACTTGAACAATTACTTCTGTCCACCAAAAAACACAGCGAGGCCCAGAATCTATACCTAAACACCAAGAAGACCAAAGTATTGACAACAGACAAAGTAAAGACCAAACCAGAAATTGAAATTGATAACGAAGAACTGGAAAGTGTTAATGAATTCGAATACTTAGGATCAATCATCAACAGCTCTGGCAACTGTGCAGTAGAAATTAAAAGAAGACTTGCAATTGCTTCACATAAACTAATACAGATGAAAAACCTATGGCAAGGCACAAGCAAAGAAACAAAGTTACAACTGATCAGAGCATGTATATTCCCAGTGGCAACATACGGCTGCGAGACTTGGACACTCAATAAAACAGTCGCAAAAAAGATTACATCATTCGAAATGAAATGCTACAGAAGGATGTTGAGAATACCCTGGACAGAAAAAAAGACCAACAGAGAAGTACTGCACTCACTAAACGTACAGGAACATTGGCTCCTAAATACCATCGCAATAAGGAAGCTGAAATTTTTCGGTCATATAAAAAGACATAATAGCCTGGAAAAAACAGTGATGGAAGGCATGGTCCCTGGAAAAAGGGGAAGGGGTCGACCTAGACGACGGTGAACCCAGGACATCACAGAGAGTCTGAACTTGTCTTTGGCTGATGCAGGTCGACTTGCCCAGAATCGTGATGCGTTCAGAGCAGCTGTAATGGAGACAACGTTCTGGAAAGAATACGTCACATGATGAATCTTTTGAAATAATATAATAGATAGATCATTATATTTACAACTGGAACTATTGAGACGGTTTAATTTAATAGGTTTAAATTAACACAAAATCCAATGAAATATAATGAATGAACTCGACCACTGATCACTTTACACAATATATATATTACCGCTTTGCACAGAATAGAATTCACTGCAAATATGTATAAAATCCTTGGGATGATCTAGCAAGATTTCAAATATCGCTAGTGCTTCTATCAAGTTCTGGCCAGCGAATGATGAAGTGTATTTCTAAGTGATCTGTATATCTACAACTGGAATGCAAGATGAGTGGGACATGAGAACTTTGACAGCTTTTTTGATCTCATGACTTTGGGGGATCTGATCGCCAAATCCAAAGAGAGAAGCCGCCCCTGGCCTCTCGTATCTTCGTTCGCTGCTTGCGCCAGCTTTCCCCGTTCGCTCTGGCTGCGATCGGTTCCGTGCTTAACACCGAGATGCGAAATCGTTTCAGGGACCACTACTGTCTTTGATAGCGCCGATAGTCTCCCCTGAAATTCCTCAGTCTGTCTCTTTGATCTCGTGCCGCATACTAAATGAGTCCCGGTCGGTTCGCTCTGGCGAAACGAAAAGTTACAACAAATGTTCAGGGGTTCTAATGTTATGAAAAGCTAAAGGTCCCTTTAAATCATCCATCATATCAGGGAAAATTCACTTGTCAAACTAGACGCACGTCACACTGTGGATAGCATTACAAGGCAGTCCTTGTTCTGGAACCCCCAGGGCAAGAGAAGCAGAGGTAGACCAAGAAGCACATGAAGAAGAGAGCTGGAAACAGGTGAAAATGATGAGGAGAACGTGGAAAGAACTTGAGATGATGGCATGTGACAGGAGGACTTGGCATGTGTTTGTTGAAGGCCTATGGTCCTTTGGGAGTGGAGGGTTATGAATGAATGAATGTTTTCGTTTACATTTACACTGATTGAAAATGTAGATATTATACTTAGAATGTTCATCATTTCTTTCATCTTTCCCTGCCTGCTCCATATAGAACCTGGGACTCTTTTTGCATTTAGTTCTCTTTAAAAAACTAGCACTAAAGCGATCACCAGCCCATGCAGTAGTGGTTCATGAAATCATCATTCTATATGCTGAGGTTGCCAGCCTCAAATGACATGGCCATTCCTAGCACTTTTCACATTAAAATTCACAAGATAATATATACAGATATGTTAGTTCACATGTTAGTAATGAAATATAGAATGTAAAATCACAACTTACGCCAATCCTGGCTCACAGACATTTTGCTCAGATGAATAAAAGAGACTTGAATCGGCCTCTTACACGCATCTAGGGTGTCATGTCTTTAATAAGATAATTCCCTCTCTGACTCTGTGTGTTTCAGTTTCCTCAGATATTCCAGTTTTCCTTATTTAAAATGTTAGAGATTTCCTGGGCTGAATAGTAAGTCCTGATGAATACTTCAATAAAAGGTGTCCGGTCTGATAAATGGAAATTCTGACTTCTAACTACTGGCAAGTCTGGTGTCTTTGGCAGCGTGAATCTCACAGTGAAGTAGACTGACTGAAGCATCGGGTTATATTCACTGTCCTCCCCCGCTCTGTTTGTTATGGAACTCAAATGATCAGCCAATCTGATTTGAATATTTTGCATGACTCATCTAGTGCAAAATTTCAAACATCACTTTTCTGAAAATGGGCTGTAAAAATCTGATTGCCTGGCAGAAGAACTCACAGACACATCTGTAAACTGTGTTTCAGATGTAACAAATTATTACTTTATCAGAAAGTAATCTCTTTGTAACAAGGTATACCGGAAATGATTATGTCATGTTTGACTGTCCAGAATGTGCCGCACAGACGATTAATCTCTTATCTGTTACACACCCGGGCCTAATCTTAGCAAAGCTTTGCCGCACCCTGGCAAAAGCTATGTATTATCACCAACAAGGAGTGTCAGAATGATTTGGCAATGTCAAATATCTGCTACTTAGCAGAGAAAGAAAGAAAGAAAGTGCGACAATTGAAAGCACGCAATAAAATCCGTACCACAAATTACCGATTACTGCCGTAGAGAAACAGAGATTAGGAAGAAGAAGGGGTCGCCCCAATCCATTATGTGACAGTTACATTTGCCAAATGCATCAGCAGCAGAGCGCGGTCCCCATAGCTCCCGCAATAATTCTGGTTTGTTGCATAATCCATATTACATTTGTAAGATATGTTGGAAATATCCGGCCACCCTGGTAGAGCCACTATGCCAAGGAAGAGGCAAGGAATATTCCATAGGCCCATCTGCCTAGTGCCAGGTCCTCCTCTCAGGCAGATGTAAAAAAATACTGTAATTGAAAATCATTGCAAAAATAATATTTAAAATGGTTGGAATGAAGTATAGTAGGTGTGTTCTTGGATGCCATCCACGCCATTAGGGTGAGGTTTAGGATTCCTAACACTTACCCCAAATTACTGCATCCCTGAATTCTTTTTTGAGACAATATCATACACACAGCACACTGTTCTTCATTTCAACAATTTAAACATAAAACTTCAGAGTAGGTGGAAGCGTAGAGGAACATTTTTCAAAGTCCAAAAATACGTAAAAAAAAACATAAACTTGGACAGAAACCTCAAAACACATAAACTAGGTCAGAAACTTAAAAAAACACATAAACTATGACAGAAACTTAAAAAACACATAAACTAGGACAAAAACTTTAAAAAACACATAAAAACTTCGAGGAACATTTTTCAATGTCCAAAAATACGTACATGATACAAAGAAAGAATTGGCTAACTGCTCCATCTAGTTTTGTACGTTGTACGAGGCAACTAAAATGAGGTTGTGCATGGGGCAGACAGCCTCATTCTGTAAAATAAATCGCTACATAAACCATTACCATAATAGCACATGGATTTGTGAATGCAGGCTTCTTATAATGAGACCAGCTGCAGTGGAAACGTCCTGGTCCATAAGGAGTGAAAATGGTAAAGATGAATGATGATGGTTTTGTTACTTGGACCATGCACATGAAAACTGATGTTTGTCGTCTGCACAGGATAGCCATTTATTTGTACACACATGATCACATTTTACAAGAAGTGAAAAGACACACTTAAATTACACAAGAACTTCCCCATGCCATGCCATTACACCACTGAATGAGCACAAGTTGGAAGTGGCCATCCCTGACATCTGATTGTGTAAGTTCCTGTGTGGGTCTCATCAAAGTAGTGAAACATATATCGTGTTTACTGTCATTTCCTTATGCTGGGTGTCATTGTAATTTGTTAAAGTTTACACATTTTTCATAGTTTTGTTCTCAAAAAACAAATTATCTACCAGTACTGGCTTAATGAAAGTAACAGTGATGTGTTATAACACTGTCAGGTTTGTTTTTTTTTTTTTTTTTTAATAACTGACTTGTCTTATACTTGCTAAGACATGTTATGTCTATGTCAAATGTGAAGCACAAGCAAGAAATGACTAACGAATCCAACATTGCTATTAAGACTGGACAGAGAGAAATTTGCCAGTCCATGGTACTGAATGCTCTGACAAAGACTGAGGTGGCAAATCCTTTTAAAAAACTACAGCATATTGGTTACACTTATAATATGTTTTATTCTTCCTTCTTCACCTTTTTTTTTTAAACATAATTAGAAATAAAATTAAACTGTATTTTATTACTATATAAAGTTTCACTGCAGTGGATTCCTGCACACTGGTATTGCAGGAAATGAGGCAGCCGACAGACTGGCAAAAGCAGGCACCCAGAAGGAACAGTTTCACCACAGAGTCTCACTGAAGGAAGCAAAGACACTCATCAAAAGAAAGTACAAAATTGCATGGAGCCAGAGAACAAGCAGCAATTACCCACAAGACCCCATTGTTGCGTGATAAATTCTCGCAACATCGTTTTATTTCAATATCTATTTTATAACGCAAGGGCAACAACTGCTTGAAATTTATAGTCACTTTTCTCGGTAAGCATTTGTCTTCTCGCGTTGGTATCGAATGCAGTTAAGTTTGAGCTGTGGTCATTTTGCGCTGGACTGCGCATGACTTGTCTTGCTTCTTGGTCGATCGGTTTCCGCCCACCACTAGTGGAGTGAGCGATTTGGAATGGCGAAAGAGATGCCTCGTTGAAGAGGGGATCTCCGCTATTTTTTGTTCTGTCAGGGATGTGTAGTCCTCTTATGGATATTTCGTTTATTCGGGATAATACCTCTAGTGTATTTGCACATGCCGGGAGGCGTGATATTTCTGTATTTCTTGGAAGGCAAGGTAAATTAACATTTTCATTAACTCTATCGATTTTTGGTCGTGAACGATTTCTGGTTCATAGCCTGTCTTCGAAAGTCGTCGTCACGAGATGTTTTCCTAGCTCACATGTCGCTGTATTGTGCTGCATCGGTTGATGCAGGTTCCAAGGACCATTACTTGCTACTTTGTTAAATGAACTAGGTTTGAAAAACCTTTATTATCTAGAGGATATTTTTGAGGACATTATTTATACTTCGGCAGACGTGTCTGTCTTGCTGAAGTCAAACTAAGGAGAGTGAACTGATCTCATACATCTGGTTATCTCCTGGCTGTTATAGAAAGGGATGGAGTTTTCCACCTGACTACATTTACAGCACTATGAAATATAACATGCATCTGACTCATCATTGTAATGCTGTCTACCGTCTATTGCTGTATTGAATGTTGCTGTGATAATGACTGTTTGATGTGTCTACATATTCGCGTAACCATTTTGTCACTGTGGCGTCCACAATAAATAATGAAGAAAAACGTCAACGGCTGTTTCAAGAATCATTGACTTTATACGTCGTGAGTTTACTGACGTCCTATGTGGATTGCCCTGTTATTTTTGTATGAACATTGTTTTGACTGAACACATCTGCACACTACACAAAACCAGACATGCGGATACCATCCATCATCATATGGCATCACGCATCATTTGGTGGCCATAAGCTGGTTTGATTCTGGTACCAGCAAACACGGGGTCCCTTACCCACTTCATTTTCAACAAGAATTCATCAGCATCCTTCAAGAAATTAACATTCTTCAATACAGTCAACATCTTCAAAATTTTCAAAGTACTCGGCGTTGCCCGGTAAAAGTCAAAATTTCAACTTTTTGACGGAAACAAGTATTTGACAGTACCCGGCGTTGTTACATGTTGCCGGATAACTCGGACTGCTGTTATCTTTTACGCAAGTCAAGCAAGTTGCTGCTGTCAAGGTTCCAGTGCTGTCGTTTTTGTGAAGGTCAAGTGCCGGTTGAAACGGGTTGTTTTCTGAAGAAGGCCAAGTACCGATTTCCATCAACTTACTTTTGGATTAGAAGGTCAAGTGCCGAAACAACTCAACACACAGTATTTCAGAAGCTCTTGTACCATCGTGTTAGCAGTGGAAGCAGTTCAGATGTGCCATCATCGTTGGAGCTTCGCTCTTTAGGACGTTGATTGACATCCGTTTTTTCTGCTGTTCTACGATTGGAAGCCTATAAGTTAAGTGGCCTGTTTGTATGTAAACTGTGCCCTTATACTTCTGCTGAGTCTTCTGTGTATCATCTCATTCTATATGTTATATGTTTATATGTTATTCGTATATTTATATGTTTATATTTCAGCGGGTTCTCGGTTGGGTGGTGTCTCCGTTAGATTATGCCACGTCATAGAGGTCGTCTATTGTGAGCGTTTTCTGTAAGGTTTGCAAATTTCCAATACTGGAATTTGCTAAGCGACTTCTGTTGCTATTTATGTTAGCTGTGATGACATGTTTTAATATTGTTTTCGTTATTATTTCGCATTCTTTAGTTTTGTTTTGATTTGTTTGTATTTGTTAGCCTACTCTTGTCTATAATTTAGTTTCATACAACATTTTTGTTTATACACTGTGGTGTCATGTATTTTGTTTAATTCTATCGCAGATATCGTCACATTTTTTGTGATATTTCATTAATTTCTGCTTTATTTTTAGTTGATTTCTGCGAACGTTTTTGTATTGTTGCTGATCTTTGTTATTGTTTACATTGTTATTGTTTACATTGTTTGTATTGTTTACATTTTCAATGTTTACAGTTATAGTAATTAGTTAATGGGCTATGCTAATGCACTGTTACTACTACACTGATGATAAATGAATGATGAATAGTGTCGTGCACTATTGAATGAGAAGTGCACTTATGATCAAGAATTGAGTGCTGATATTTCATATACAAGTTCTTTGATTGGAGACTTGTTTCCCACAGAGACTGGGATAATATAAGGTGATGTGAATATACAAGTGCTTAATTAAGACTTGTTACACTTAGGTTTGAAATAAATTAGTTAATTATTTCAGGTTTTGGACTCATATGTTAGACAACATGTCTACATTTGAGCACTTTATTGAGCAGGGTAAATTGCTTGGCAAGACTGGTGATAAGTTAGAAGAATTTGCAACTGCTCGATATGATAAAGCAATGGAAGCTGAACAAAAGAAACTGCATATGGAAGCTGAACAAAAGAAACTGCAGATGCAGGTGGATGAAAAAAGATTCCAAATGGAAATGGAAAAACAAAAAAGGGAATCAGAAGCTGAGGAAAGAAAACTCCAGCTACAGCTAGAAGCTGAAAGACTTCAAAAAGAGGCTGAAAATAAAAGACTTGAAAAAGAAGCTGAAAATGAAAGACTTCAAAAAGAGGCTCAGGCTGAGGAAAGAAGATTACAGAGAGAGTCTGATGAGAGGAAAGAGAAAGCAAAAATGGAACATGAAGAAAAGGTCTTAGCTTTAGAGTTGGAAAAATTGAAATTGACAAGCATGAGTAATGGTAATGATTCAAACAAGGGTTCATCTTCTGGTAAGGCTAATAATGATACTTTTAAGATTAAGTTACCAACATTTAGTCCTTCCAGCGATGACATAATGTTCTATCTGGACAGATTTGAACAAGCATGTACAGCTCATAACATAGACAAAGCAAAATATGTTTATCAGTTATCAGGGATACTGACAGGTAAAGCTCTAAGTATATTAAATATGGTGGATGAACCTGGCAAGAACAATTATGAGGTTGTCAGGGCCGCTTTGTTAAAGAAATATCAGCTTAACGAAGACGGCTATCGTCTACAATTTAAAAACATGTTACCTGAAAATGGAGTTGAATTCTCCGAGTTTATTGCAAGAATACGCATTACTTTCTCACGATGGGTTGAACTATCTAAGACGGAAAAAACTTATGAAGGACTTATGGACTTAATACTTAGAGACAAAGTCATGTCGTCTGTCAATGAGTCTTTCCTTGCTTTCCTTCATGAACGTAAACCTAAAACAATAAAAGAAATGGAAGATTTCTGTTGCCAATACGTAACTGCGCACCCACACATAACCATGGGTAACTCTAAGGTGAAAGAAGGTTTACCAGTTGCTTCGGCAGCTCCGTATGGCCAAAACTTTGCTCGTAGATTCCAACAAAATTTTGATAGAAAGAGTAGCGGTAATTTCTGTCAAAATCATGGAAATCAATTTCATGGTGATTCTTCTTCGAAGAATTGGAGACAACCTGATAGTACTCGTTACTATCACCCTAATAATTATAGGCATTTCAAAAGAGGATATGGTAATAGAGGTTATTCCTGCCGAAGACCTCAAAACCAAACAAATAGATGTTCGCATCAATGTGAACATGATAGTAATCGTGGAAACTGGAATTCGAACCAGGATAACAATTACAATAGAGACAATAATAACTGCAGAGATAATAATAACTTTGATAACTTCAGAGGTAATAATAGTCGGGGTAGATCTCAACACAAAAAAAAAGAGATATCAGCAGGCTAATGCTGTACAACAGGAAACTGAGGGAGCCTGTAATCATGTTGTTGATAGTAAAAACTTTGACGCTGTCACTGGTTCTGCTTTTGACTTTGAGAGAGCAAACAAATGCCCCCAATGCAGTACTTTATTCGAACCGGGTACCATAACTACTTTGAGTTGTGGTCACCCACTTCCCGCTCTTCCTGCTGCTGTTGCGCATGACGGGAGGGGTTCTTTAATCCTACATAAGGGTCTTGTTAATGATACTCCGGTCTCACTACTTTTCGATTCCGGATGCACCACTATTGGTGTTAGACAATCGCTTGTAGATCCATCTTGTGCTACAGGAAAGGTTATTAAATGTGTCACATTTGGCGGCACTCTAGAAAAATATCCTACTGCTGTAATTCGCATTGCCACTCCTTTCTTTACTGGAGATGTGCATGCTTGTCTCTTACCTAATCCTATTGCGGACCTTATTATTGGTCGTATTCACGGAGTTAGGGAGTGTACCCCACAGCAGATTGCTGCTTGGGAAGATAATAACATGCAAGCTACAAATGCAGTAGTTACAAGAGCACAAGCTCTACAAACACCCGAAACTTCACTGAATAGTGATAATGAAGTTGATAGCCAAGATAGTCACTTAGTAATCACTCGTGACTCTTTCATAAAATTGCAAGAAGAAGATCCTTCTTTAAAAAAATTCTTCGTTCTTGCGAAGAAAGGTGATCCGAATCAGGATACAAATAGAAAATCTTGGATTGCAATGAGAAACGGCGTACTTGTACGTATGGTACAAGATTCGACTACGTCGGCACATTCGCAAATTCTTGTTCCCAAGAGCATGAGAGTCCAAATATTACAACATGCTCATGACTCGCAATGTGCTGGACATATGGGTTTTGCCCGTACGAAGTCGAGAGTCCTTGCGGCTTTCTTTTGGCCTTTTGTCAATAAGGACATTCGTATTTACTGCCGATCATGCAAGGTATGTCAGGAGGTCAAATCTAGAGGACCACGACATGCTGCGCCTATCCAGGCTGCTGACATTCCTATTCGGCCGTTTCAGAAAATGGCCATATATATTATTGGCCCTTTTAAGGTCAAGTCGGCCAGAGGACATCAGTTTATCCTTACATGTGTCGATATGTGCACACGTTGGCCAGAGGCTATTCCTCTTAAGAGCATATCTACTACAGATATCGCAGATGCTCTTTGGTTGATATTTTCTCGCTTGGGGTTCCCAGAGAAATATTGTCAGACCATGGCACTCAACTCATATCTGACACTATGTCACAGGTAATGTCTACCTTACATATTGAACGATCTCTCAGTAGTATCTACCATCCTATGTCTAATGGGTTAGTTGAGCGTCTGAATAGAACGCTCAAGACTTTGCTTGGTAAGATAACTGAAGATCATCCTCAAGATTGGGACAGGGTTTTACCCGCGGCTCTCTTTGCCTATAGAGAAGTCCCTAATGAACACACAGGATTTTCTCCCTTCGAACTTGTCTTTGGCGCGCGTCCACGCGGCCCTATGTCTTTATTACACGATCTCATCACTGCCGATGATATTAGCGATGAAACTCAATCCTCATATGAGTATGTCATTGCTCTTAGACAAAAGATCATTGAGGCATGTAAGCTAGCAACTGCTTCATCAGAAATTGCTAAAGAGAAGGCAAGACAGTTTGCTAACAAGAATAGATGTCTACGACAACTTTGTCCAGGTGACAAAGCATTCGTCCTACTCCCCAGTAGGGAAATAGACTTCTTATTGCATGGAAAGGTCCGTATGCAATAGTCTCTCGGATTTCCGATGTTGACTATGTGGTCGATATTGATGGAAAGCATAAAACTTTCCACATAAACATGCTTTCGGAATTTCACGAACGTCCGGACTATTTGCTGCCTATTTTCCAGGCAACGGATGATGCTCCTGCACCTCACGGTCATTATTCATCCCTGTCTGTCATTCAGGATGAGGAAGCTACCTTCTCTGATGTCAACCTTCCCCTTCCAGTGGTTCCATTACATTCCACGGAATCTTGGAAAAACGTTTCTGTTTCTCCTAATCTTTCTGGTGACGAACATCGACGAGACTTGTCGATGTTACAAACATTTCAGGATGTTCTCACTGACATTCCTGGACACACAGATGTCATAGAACATGACATAATTCTTACCGACAATAATCCAATTAGGGTTAGGCCGTATCCTATTCCTATACACTTTCAGTCGCAAGTGGAAAAGGAATTGGATGAAATGATTCAATTAAATATAATTGAACCATCGACTTCACCATATTCTTCTTCCATGGTTATTGTCCGGAAGAAGGATAAGAACATACGAATTTGTGTTGATTATCGCAAATTGAATCAGGTCACAAAGTTCGACGCTGAACCGATGCCTTTGTTAGAAGATCTACTGATTAGACTTTCTAATTCTAGATTCTTCACTAAACTTGACTTGTCTAAAGGTTATTGGCAAGTGCCTTTAGCAGAGCATGCCAAACCTCTTACTGCTTTTTTCTACACCTAGGGGTCTATTTCAATGGAATGTTATGCCTTTTGGTCTCATGAACGCCCCTGCCACTTTCGTTCGCATGATGCGTCGAATTCTGTCACATCGTTCGGATGTCATCGCATACTTAGATGACATCTGTCTCTTCAGTGATACCTGGGAAGATCACTATTTAGGGTTATATGACTTACTGTCCACTCTACGTGAGAATAATTTGACAGCAAAACCTTCTAAAGCTTTTGTTGGTTTTGGTGAAATCTCTTTCCTGGGTCATCGTGTTGGTCATGGTCTCTTGAAGACAGAAGACCACAATACTTCCAAAATACTGAACATCTCTGTTCCTAAAACGAAGAAACAAGTTAGGAGTCTCTTAGGTTTAATTCAATTTTATGGGAGATTTATTCCAAATTTATCTTCGATCATGGCACCTCTATCAACATTGTTGAAGAAAGGTTCGCCTAATCTGGTCCGTTGGTCTGAAGAATGCCAATCTTCACTAGACCAAATCAAGAATATATTTTCTTCTCCTCCCATCTTAAGATTACCTACTCTTGATAGGACTTTTGTTCTTCGGAGTGATGCTTCATCCACTGGGATTGGAGCAGCACTGATGCAAGAATATGCAAATACTCTGCATCCTGTTATGTACATTTCTAGAAAACTAAATGCGGCAGAGAGGAACTACTCGGTTTTAGACCGTGAGTTGTTAGCGATGGTTTGGTCAATTCTAAAACTACAAAGATTCCTCCTGGGCGCACATTTCATTCTAGAGACTGATCAGAAAGCTCTTACAGCTATTCAGACTAAGAATTTGAAGAGTTCGAGATCCACTCGATATGCTATAGCTCTTCAACCTTTTCACTTCACGGTACGAGCTATCCGTGGTGCGGATAATGTGATGGCTGACATTTTGTCTAGATGCCCACATGACTCCAACTAATACTTCTGTCCTATATTTCCATATATTACAGAGTCATAACACACCTATATTTCTACAATAGATTAGCACATCTGTACTTACTTTATATGTACACACTATCGTGCTTTGTTGTCATCTTCTTCTGTTCGTTTTTTAAGATGATAGAGGAGGACTGAGTAGTTAATATAAGGGCCGTTAGTTTACTAAACAGCCACAATTATTAATAATGTATTGTACCTTATGAAGCATATTAGTTATTAATTAGCATTATATTGCTTGTACTTTCTCAGAATGTCATTGTTGAGCTGAGGACTTACCTTACTAGTATCAAGCATGACGAGTTCTAGATTGTGTACTTACCCTCGGAATACCAGAGCATATGTCCTGGATCGTCATGTAGTTTAACTTTACTATGTACTTATGTCATTACATGTCAAAGAATGTACTATTTAAATTTTCCTATCAGATTTGTACATCCATTTTTAAAGACAATATTAGAGTATGCTGTTTAATGATGATTATAGTAACTTGCATACGTATATTGTGTTTACATGCTAACGTGATGTGTGTTGGTGACACCTCCCCGATGTGAATATTTTTTGAGACATATTTATTTTTCTGTTGAGGTATATCCTCACCAGACACTCTATAATTAGCCTATTGTTTGGCAATTTAGTTAATTATCAGCGCATAATTCGTGCGTTTTGAGCCGCTTATCGCATGCTCTTTGATATTGAAAAAAAATAAATTCTCGCAACATCGTTTTATTTCAATATCTATTTTATAACGCAAGGGCAACAACTGCTTGAAATTTATAGTCACTTTTCTCGGTAAGCATTTGTCTTCTCGCGTTGGTATCGAATGCAGTTAAGTTTGAGCTGTGGTCATTTTGCGCTGGACTGCGCATGACTTGTCTTGCTTCTTGGTCGATCGGTTTCCGCCCACCACTAGTGGAGTGAGCGATTTGGAATGGCGAAAGAGATGCCTCGTTGAAGAGGGGATCTCCGCTATTTTTTGTTCTGTCAGGGATGTGTAGTCCTCTTATGGATATTTCGTTTATTCGGGATAATACCTCTAGTGTATTTGCACATGCCGGGAGGCGTGATATTTCTGTATTTCTTGGAAGGCAAGGTAAATTAACATTTTCATTAACTCTATCGATTTTTGGTCGTGAACGATTTCTGGTTCATAGCCTGTCTTCGAAAGTCGTCGTCACGAGATGTTTTCCTAGCTCACATGTCGCTGTATTGTGCTGCATCGGTTGATGCAGGTTCCAAGGACCATTACTTGCTACTTTGTTAAATGAACTAGGTTTGAAAAACCTTTATTATCTAGAGGATATTTTTGAGGACATTATTTATACTTCGGCAGACGTGTCTGTCTTGCTGAAGTCAAACTAAGGAGAGTGAACTGATCTCATACATCTGGTTATCTCCTGGCTGTTATAGAAAGGGATGGAGTTTTCCACCTGACTACATTTACAGCACTATGAAATATAACATGCATCTGACTCATCATTGTAATGCTGTCTACCGTCTATTGCTGTATTGAATGTTGCTGTGATAATGACTGTTTGATGTGTCTACATATTCGCGTAACCATTTTGTCACTGTGGCGTCCACAATAAATAATGAAGAAAAACGTCAACGGCTGTTTCAAGAATCATTGACTTTATACGTCGTGAGTTTACTGACGTCCTATGTGGATTGCCCTGTTATTTTTGTATGAACATTGTTTTGACTGAACACATCTGCACACTACACAAAACCAGACATGCGGATACCATCCATCATCATATGGCATCACGCATCACCCATCCTAAAGCTAGACAGAACACAGCAAACCACCATTTTTAGGCTCCGCACAGGACACTGCAGACTACAAGCCCACTTCCACAAAATGAAAGCTGCCCCAACTGACCAGTGCACTTGCCAAAATGGCCCCCAGACTCTGGAACACAATCTGCATGTGTGCCCTCTCTTTGGTGACTTGAGAGCTCGGGCCTGGCCCCGGGAGACGAAAGTGGAAGAGAAACTGTGGGGCACCCGCGAGGACCTCCTGCTGACAACTGAATTCATGGAGGCAACTCATTTCCTTGTTTAGATTGCTGAGCATAGGAAACTGATCAAAGAAGAAGAAGAAGAAACACATGTTATCCAACTTGGGCTATTTTGGGCGATTGAGGCCACTTTTTGACTGTGGTTTGAGTGACATCTGAAAAAAATTCCGGTTTCAGAAACAAAGCTGTAGGATTTTGGATAAAATGATTTTTTTTTTTTTTAATATAAAGTTTTGGCGAGGCGGGTCCCGTTCAACCTAGTCGGTTATATTAGGGCGCATATCCAAACACAAAAGACCTTTAGGTCTGAGATTACAGACCTTACAGATATATATAGCAGGGTGTTTCAAAATGATGTATACACACTTTAAAAACATATATTCCATGAACAATGTACACAAATTTATTTTCTTTATCACATTTTAAAGCTAAGAGATAGACATGTTTTTCTTAATAACATAAATTTAGTTTAAATGTTCAAAATTCCCACCATCAGCATGAATGCATGAGCCATACCTCTCACTTAAAATTGTGTGTGTTGTCATGAAATATGAATATTTAAGTGTGTATACATAATTTTGAAACACTTTTGTGTGTGTGTGCGCATGTGTGTGGTTTTTTTTTTTTTTTTTAAATATAAGCATGTAGGCAAGTAACAAGAAATGATGGGAAAGAACTACAGTGTGTACTATCTGTTTCAAGACCTGAGGACAGAGTTATTTCTCCTTTATTCAGCTTCGTCCTTTCCATTCCCTACCACTTGTCACATTCCACCAAGCAAATGAATGAAAACTTAACACTGGGGGTTGGTTTAATAATTTAGGTTTATTATATACAAAGTTGGTGCCACTAACTGTTAAGTTTTTCCATTAGTTATGTCAATTATTATTTCACAGCAGTTACCCCTGTACTGTTAATGTTAGTTGATGTATTTTTGAGATTAAATAGAAAAGTATCGTTTCAGAGTGACAGGTGTTAGGTGAGAAACATTGTGATGTAGGTCAATGTGGACCTTCTGCAAAGTAACAGATAAGCATATTTAGGTTGAAATGATAAACAGTGGACTGTGTTCATTGTCATCCTAGTAAGTCACCAACATTGTTAGAGTTAGGATTAGGTTTAGGATATCTCTAACCCTTACCCCTTTTTACTGAGGATGTGAATTCTTTTTTAAGGCCGTATCAAACAGATGGCACTCTATTCGTCATTTCAACTGCATATTTATGCAAACATTGATGACCAGATTGATAGTGTTAGACATTACTTTTAAACAACGTTGTTTTAACTATTTCAGTATTATATCTCCTGTACAATTAAAATGTCATATCTTGTGGCAAAACTCATTTGTTCATATTTTTTTCTTATTTTTTTGGTCATGGGTCCACCTCTGCAGCTGGCCCCTGTTTTCCAAATTGTTTGCGCTAAACCACTTCATGGGTTCTTAATACTGAATGCACACGCCTCCTTAGTCAACTTGTACAACATGATTCTTAAGGCACAATAGTCCTGTTATTTGGTTTCCCAGTATTTGACCCCAGGATCCACATTAGAATCCAGTATAGGGAAGCAAGAAACAGGGCAACCACCGAGACAAAAAAATTGTTATAAAGAGTGTTTAAGGGGGGCTTCTTATGTGGTTAGCCTTCTATAGTCCCCAGGGATCTCTGAGAAGACAAAGAAAGAATAGAACTACTGCCTCCTCAGGCATGCTATAAGAGGTTGTGCACAGTGCTGGCAGTTTCATGATGTAAAACATATTGCTATAGAAACCACTGCTACGAGAGCACATAAATACTTTGGTGTAGGCTTCCTGCAAAGGTACCAGCTACAGTAATGGCCGAGTGCTACACAAGGAGCAAGAAGGGAAGTGAGTGAGTGAGAGTTGGTATGTGGTGAGTGACTTGATTGTGTAAAACACCATAAATTTATCAGTGGTAGCCCAAACTTAAAGAGCACAGAAGGGGCAAGAAGAAAAAATTAATAAGGGATAGTAATACCACAAGAGATTACATTTTAAACGTAATTGGAAACATGACAAAGAAATCGTTTTTAAAAAAATACTGTTTACAAAATGTCTAATATTTGCAAATTTGGCATAAATATTGCTATATCTTACTCCGAGTGTCCACATATTTTAATTCTTAGTATACGAGCGGCCTTTCATGACTACCATTACAGATTTTGCAATAAATAATTTATTTATAAAGATAACATAAGTGTTATATATCAAAATGTGAAGAAATGAAACCCCTATATCATGCACGTAACTAAATTGTTCAGTGGTTTTAAACATGCATTCAGCTATAAATTTTTGCTATTGACGGGGATCGATCATCGGCCTCTCTAGAAGGCCGCTCTTATACTAAGAGTTAAGAATCTGTATTGCTGTGATAATTTTGACACCTACAATTCTCACATTAGATTTCTGCATTTTATGTGTAAATATTGCAGTGGATATCATATAAGCAGTATAAAAACATTGGATGTGAAATGACTACTGTGAAACTTAACTGATTCCGTACGGAAGATCTTTTAAAAGACGCAATGGCCGACCGCTGTGACCACAAGATCTTTTAAAAGACGCTGATTTATTTCGTTGTTTCTTTCTATTCTGATATTTTATACTGCCCGGAATTTATCTCAAACGGAAGTAAGCACAAAACTGGGCAAATTTCAACAAGCTTCAATGTCTTTTATTTGCATTTGAAGGGATTTTTTTACATTTCTCTTCATCTTTAATCGTGTTTTGTCGTATCGCCATAATGGCCGAAAACACACAGGATATGTTACTAATATGTGAACAGTGAACAAACTGTGTGATCAACCATAACTTTCTTACTTTTTCTGTGTTTCTAAATGGATTACCTGCACAAAGAGAGCAGTGAAACTGTATTGTGATAACAATTTATGTTACAAGCCTTACGTAAGTCGAAAATGTTTGTTCAAAATTTCAAGTTATCTTTTTTTCCGTGTACATGTTATCTGTTATAACATAAACATAACATAAAATTAGCTAGAAAGGCATATGGATATATATTGTTCATCCAATGTACTTTAATTTGATATATAATATGTTATACTTAACTCATGATTAGACACACATTGTCAGTAAACGTAAATTATGTATGTGTAAATTTTGGGGCTTAAAAATAATTCCGTCCAGAGCTGAAAATAATTACGTACGGAAAGAGTTAATGAATCAAACTTAGCACAGTACTGGCACTGGTTACAACATTTATTCTTCAAGAAGTTTCATTTTACATATGTTAGTCTACTTCCTGAATTCAGCCATTTGCATTTGTTCCCCACATGATCCAATATCTGTTTTTCCAGTTTCTCAGCCTGTGAATAGATAGTATTTCAGTCTGTAATGGCCATATTACAGTGTACAGATTACCACTTGATCTGTTCTCAGTAATGAATATTATGTGTCTGCTTTATCTATCACTGTGTTCATTTGTAAGTGTGCAAGTGGCTAAAACTTTTGCCAGCTGTTCTGTTAGTGTTTTTATCACTCCCTGGGGTAGTTATAGTTGAGAAAGGCTTTTGAATCAATATAGAAAGATAAGGCACACAAAAGAAGTATTTTAGGGCTGCACTACAATCCTAGTACCACTATCTTATCGTCGTTCGTTCGTTCCTTTGTCTACTATGTTGCTGTTATACCCTGTTCAACCTCAAAGTTGGTTATAATTGGGGTATATATTGTATTTAGTTTCTTCGGTGCTAGCCGGTTGTTAGTCCTGAAAAGGACTGGACCTAAAAAGGACCACTAGCTGACTGTCTGGATACCTCTTAGTTGCTTGTTCCTCAACGATCCTTCTCTCTGTTTCAATTCTTTTGAGGATTTCTTCGTTCTCTTCCTTTAACTCTGCGAGTTTGGCGATGTCGACTTCTATCTCGTGTTTGATGGATTTCATTTCCTGTAACATTGCCTGGGCGCTCTGTAAGGCTCCTATTGTTTCGTCTCTTATGGCATCTGAGTCTTCGTTGTGTTGCTTGTTCGTCTCGACTTTGAGTTGTTGTTTTATGTCTCCCATCTCTGTGGTTAGTTTTACCAGCTGGGCTCTTGTGTGCTGTTCCTGTTTGACAGTGTCGCCTGAAGCCACTCGGTGTCTTGCTTCTCTGAAGGAAATGTTTTTGGTAACAGATTCCTTCAAAATGGCCTTTGTCTCATACAAGATCGGACAGCCACGGTATCTTGCCCCGTGGTTCCCGAGACAGTTTGCGCAGGTTCTGTTGGGGTTGCGCACTTTATAATTGTTATCCTTTTTCGCATGAGGACATTCATTGTAGGAGTGACTTCCCACACAGTATCTTATCATCCTTTGAGCTGTGGCCTTTTATCTCGAATATAATGACAGAAACCATTTTGAATTGTCAGTGATGCAGCGTGAAGTCACGTCTACAGGAAGCCTGCACTAGAGCATTCAAGTGCATATTCCATAAAGAGTAAAATGATGATGATGAGTAATACACTTGTGATGTTTGACAGTGACATAGTAAATAAGATAACATGTGATTCTCATAGTAAATACGATAACATGTGATTCTCAGATTTCATCTTTGCAATGGTGTCTGCAATTTAAATGATTATTTGAAGCTGCATAAGTGTCATGCACATGTTAATTTGTGATTTGTAATGAGATCATTCTAATTCCTGAAAAGTATGTACACTCTACTGTATTTTGCTGGATGGATTACTACAGCTGATATATAGATTTTTCTTTTTTTTCTCGTGTTTGCATTTATAAGTGGCATATCTCAGAAAATTGTTTATTTGGGCAGTGACAGTTTAGTAGAGCAAACAGGCCTCATCAAGCACTGTGACAGATAATGCTTTATGTAGCTTTCAATTTAAAAATTGTTACACTCGCCAAAATAAAAAATTTAATATGAATAATTACGAATCCTGTGTCACATAATAGGGCATTGCTCAAACTATTCTAAAAATGTAAGTTTGGTATAATACCAGTCTGACTAATCTAAGTCAGTGTTTCCAAACCTGTGTGCTGCCACCCCCAGGAAGGTTTTTATTTTGATGGAGAATGGCCTTCATCATCATCACCCTTCAGCTCACCAAGGAGCATAGGCCATCAACAAGCTCACGCCAAGTCTTCCCATCCCGTGCCATCAGCTCATGTCTATCTCCAGTTCTCTTCTTGTGTTTTTGGTCTTCCTTTACCTCTATTACCCTGGGGATTCCAGAACAAGAACTACTTTGTAATGCTATCAGCAGGTTTCCTCAATGTGTGTCCTATCCATCTCCAGCATCTTCTTCTTATCTCTTGTTCCACTGGCACTTGTCTGGTTCTTGTCATCAGTTCCACATTTGTAATCTTCAGTCACATACATTCACCAGTTGAAAAACATGACTGACACATCTACACTTAGAGGTCATACAGCTATTTGCGACTGTTATTGGTTCTTCTTTTACCTCTTTGGCATCGTGCTTTAGTTTTTATGTTGTTTATCAGTTGAACTGCACCTTTCAAAGTAATATTCTTCACTTCATAACCCTCCACTCCCAAAGGAGTATAGGCCTTCAACAAACACATGCCAAGTCCTCCTGTCACGTGCCATCATCTCAAGTTCTTTCCACGTTCTCCTCATCATTTTCACCTCTGTTTCCAGCTCTCTTCTCCATGTGCTTCTTGGTCTACCTCTGCCTCGCTTGCCCTGGGGATTCCAGAACAAGGACTGCCTTGTAATGCTATCAACAGGTTTCCTCAGTGTGTGTCCTATCCATTGCCATCGTCTTCTTCTCATCTCTTGTTCCACTGGCACTTGTCTAGTTCTTGTCATCAGTTCCACGTTGGTAACCTTGTCATACCATTTTAATCCCTCTATTCTACGCAAGCACCCATTTATGAAAGTCTGTAGTTTTTTGGTTGTCGTCTTTGTTGTTCTCCATGTCTCAGAGCCATACAATAGGACTGACTTCACATTTGAGTTGAAGATTCTTATTTTCGTGTTGGATCCGATTTCTCTTGATCTCCATATATTTCCCAATGCAATGAAAGCTCCTCTTGCCTTTTGTATTCTTATTTTGATATCGCTGTCTGTCCCTCCAACTTTGTCTATATTACTGCCAAGATATGTGTATGATTCTACATCTTGTATTGGTGTTTCTTCAAGTTCAACCCTGTTATCATTACCTGCATTTATTCTCATTACTTTTGTCTTTTCCCTGTGTATTTTCGCACTCCTGTTCTTATCCCAAACGGTTCTTTAAGCTGTCCTTCGTGAAGAACTCTGCATGTCATGTCTTGATATGTTTTCTTTATTAAATTAATGATCTTCAGGGGAACTCCATAATGCCTCATCAATTTCCAAAGTGATTCTCTGTCTACACTGTCAAATGCCTTTTCGTAGTCCACAAATCCGATGTATAGTGATGAATTCCATTCCAGACTTTGTTCAACTATTATTCTCAAAGTGGCTATCTGGTCTGTACATGATCTGTTTTGTCGAAAACCTGCTTGTTCATCTCTCAGTTTCTTGTCTATGGACTCTTTTAATCTCTCAATGATAATCCTGTTTAATACTTTTCCTGGCACTGATAGTAACATTATTCCTCTATAATTTGTGCACTCCTGTAAATTTCCCTTCTTGGGCAACTTAACCAGATATCCTTCCTTCCATTCTGCTGGTATCTCTTCCTTTTCCCAGACTTTACCAAGTAATTTATATAACATCTCTGTAGCCTATCGATATCTGCTTTGATGGCCTCTGCTGGAATGCCATCAGGTCCAGCCGCTTTTCCATCTCTTAAAAGCTTTATGGCTTTCTTTATTTCTTCCTTCGTTGGTCTTTCACCGTTAATTTGTAGCTCTTCTTCTGCTGGCTGGATGTCTGGGGGGTTTTGTGGAGCTGGTCTATTGAGAAAGTCACCAAAATATTCTGTCCACCTCTTCATTTGCTCTTGTATATTGCTGAGCAGTTTCCCATTCTTGTCTTTTATGAGGCAACTTGTTTGCTTGTATTTCCCTGTTAGCTTCTTTGTGCTGCTATACAGTTCTCTCATATTTCCTTTGGCTGCAGCATCTTCTGCCTCTCTTGCCAACTCCTCAATATACTCCCTCTTGTCTCTTTTGATACTTCTTTTTACTTCTTTGTTTTCTTCTGTGTACACTTCTTGAGCCTTGGCTTTGGAACTTCTGGTTTTGCTTGTGTTTAAATCTGCTTTCTTGTTTTTTCTGTCTTTTATCTTATTGATGGTTTCTGTTGTTATCCATGCTTTTTGTTGTCGTTCCCTTTTCCCCAGTGTTTCTTCACATGTCTCATTCCAAACCGTTTTGACCTGCTGCCAATAGTCCTCTGTATTCTCTACTTCTTCCAGCTGTTGGAGCACTTGGAATTTGTTGGATACTGTGACCGCAAATTTGTCTCTTGTTTCTTGATTTCTTAGATGTCCTACATTAAATTGTTGTCTATAATTTTGCATTCAGTGGTGCACCACTTCACATACCTAGGGTCTACCATCAATGACAAACTCTCACTGGATACAGAAATCGACAGCCGCATTGGCAAAGCTGCAGCTACCTTTGCCCGCCTCACATCGCGTGTTTGGGGAAACTCTAAACTCACAATGAAGACCAAAGCTGCGGTATATAATGCCAGCGTCACCAGCACACTCCTATATGGCAGCGAGACCTGGACGACCTATGCTAAGCAAGGAAGAAGGCTCAATACCATCCATTTGCGGTGTCTACGCCACATCCTCGGCATCTCGTGGAAAGATAAAGTGACAAATGTCGAGGTGTTGTCACGTGCTGGCCTTCAAAGTATGTATACGCTGCTTAGACAGCGCAGACTTCGCTGGCTTGGCCATGTTCGCCGCATGGAAGATGGTCGCATCCCAAAAGATGTCTTCTACGGACAATTAGCAGATGGCAAGAGAACAGTTGGGCGACCACAGCTGAGGTTCAAAGATGTGTGCAAGAGAGATATGAGGGCACTGGACATGGATCCTGCAACATGGGAGGATGAAGCTGCCGATCGCACTAAAGTGCGATGCTATTTACGGTGCCACCTCAGATTGAGCGAAGAGAGGCTCACACAACAAGCAGAGGTGAGGAGAAAACGTCGAAAGGAGCACCAGGAAAATAAGCAGCTGAGGGCTGCCACCTCAGGGGCGCATTCCCATAGTCAGTTATGACTGAAGGGGCTATTATTATTATAATTTTGCATTGTTGCATATCTCTTGAGTTTCATTTTTACTTTGGCTATCAGAAGGTGGTGATCTGATGCCACATCTGCTCCTCTATATACCTTTACATCCTGCAATGATGATCTAAACTTCTTGTTTATGCATATATGATCAATCTGATTTTCTGTTCTATGGTCTGGTGATATCCATGTTGCCTTGTGTATTCTCTTATGTGGAAACATGCTTCCTCCTATAGCCAGTTGATTTGAAGCACAGAACTTTGAGAATAGTTCCCCATTTTCATTCATTATTCCTAGCCCATGTTTTCCCATGACTTCTTCAAATCCGGTATTGACTGCACCTATCTTTGCATTCATGTCACCCATCAAAATTGTGATGTCTCTTCTTTTAACTTTATCCATAATTTCCTGTAGTCTAGTATAAAATGCTTCTTTCACCGACTCTTCTGTGTCATTAGTTGGTGCATAACATTGGATGACATTTACATGTATTTTCTTTTTAGCTGTTTTAAAAGTGGCTGTTATTATTCTAGGTCCAACAGCTTCCCATTCAATGAGTGCTTTCTGTGCTTCTTTAGATAACATAAGAACTACCCCTTCACTGTGGTGTGAACTTTCGTCTTCATGTCCTGAGGACAGCACCAATTCACCTGTGATGAGTTTCTTCCTGTCTACCCCCTTCCACTTTGTTTCACACATTCCCAGAACCTCGATTTTATATTCCCTCATTTCTGCTGCTACTTGTGCCACTTTCCCTTGTTTGTTTAATGTCCAAACATTCCAGGTGCCAAATCTGAAAGTTCTCCTAGAAGAAAAAAGGGTTCTTGTGCGTTAATTCACCGGGAAATTATTATTTTGTAAATTTATTACCCAAACCGATCACCGTACTCTTTCTTGACTGAAAAAGTGACATTTCACATTGTGAGCTCACCCCCATCCCCCGCAGTGTAGAATTTTTATTTTTATTTTTTTTTCACCGCTGGGTGTGGAGGGCTGGGTGGGGAGTTGGTCCCCTCCCTCACTATACACTGATCCTTGTCAATATTTACCTAATCAGAGCCGGATTAACGTAGTAGCAAAAGTAGCATATGCTACGAGCCCCTTTCTTTTAGGGCCCGACGCCAATAAATATGTACATCATTTTTTGGTCATCTTCTAATACGAGCGTTAAACCAGTGATCTTGTAATGTATGCCATCTTTAGCGCCTTTTCATTTAGTGTCACGAAATTGTGAGAGAAAGAGCATAACAGGGTGACTTAGTGTGACTCTTTATTACTTTTATCTTAACTGTTTGCGGACAGAAGCAGTCATTTTCTTTGGATTTGTTGAAAACCTGTACACCTTCTTTTCTGCTTCTACCAACCGGTGGGGTCTCCTTTCTACTGCATTATGTGCTAGTGGTACTCATTTGCCCTTTGTGAAAAGACTGTCAGATACCAGGTGGTCCGCTTGGGCAGATGCGACAAAAGCACTTTTACACAATTCATCAATTCATAACCCTCCACTCCCAAGGGAGCATAGGCCTTCAACAAACACATGCCAAGTCCTCCTGTCACGTGCCATCATCTCAAGTTCTTTCCATGTTCTCCTCATCATTTTCACCTCTGTTTCCAACTCTCCTCTCCATGTACTTCTTGGTCTTCCTCTGCCTCTCCTGCCCTGGGGGTTCCAGAACAAGGACTGCCTTGTAATGCTATCAACAGCTTTCCTTAGTGTAAATCCGATGTATAGTGGTGAATTCCATTCCAGACTTTGTTCAACTATTATTCTCAAAGTGGCTATCTGGTCTGTACATGATCTGTTTTGGTCGAAAACCTGCTTGTTCATCTCTCAGTTTCTTGTCTATGGACTCTTTTAATATCTCAAGGATAATCCTGTTTAATACTTTTCCTGGCACTGATAGTAACATTATTCCTCTATAATTTGTGCACTCTTGTAGATTTCCCTTCTTAGGCAACTTAACCAGATATCCTTCCTTCCATTCGGCTGGTATCTCTTCCTTTTTCCAGACTTTACCAAGTAATTTATATAACATCTCTATAGCGGTGTCAATATCTGCTTTGATGGCCTCTGCTGGAATGCCATCAGGTCCAGACGCTTTTCCATCTCTTAGAAGCTTTATGGCTTTCTTTATTTCTTCCTTCGTTGGTCTTTCACCGTTAATTTGTAGCTCTTCTTCTGCTGGCTGGATGTCCAGCGGGTTTTGTGGAGCTGGTCTATTGAGAAGGTCCCCAAAATATTCTGTCCACCTCTTCATTTGCTCTTGTATATTGCTGAGCAGTTTCCCATTCTTGTCTTTTATGAGGCAACTTGTTTGCTTGTATTTCCCTGTTAGCTTTTTTGTGCTGCTATACAGTTCTCTCATATTTCCTTTGGCTGCAGCATCTTCTGCCTCTCTTGCCAACTCCTCAATATACTTCCTCTTGTCTCTTTTGATACTTCTTTTTACTTCTTTGTTTGCTTCTGTGTACACTTCTTAAACCTTGGCTTTGGAACTTCTGGTTTTGCTTGTGTTTAACTCTGCTTTCTTGTTTTTTCTGTCTTTTATCTTATTGATGGTTTCTGTTGTTATCCATGCTTTTTGTTGTCTTTCCCTTTTCCCCAGTATTTCTTCACATGTCTCCTTCCATACCGTTTTGACCTGCTGCCAATAGTCTTCTGTATTCTCTACATCTTCCAGCTGTTGGAGCACTTGGAATTTGTTAGATACTGTGACCGCAAATGTGTCTCTTGTTTCTTGATTTCTTAGCTGTCCTACATTAAACTGTTGTCTATAATTTTGCATTATTGCATATCTCTTGAGTTTCATTTTTACTTTGGCTATCAGAAGATGGTGATCTGATGCCACATCTGCTCCTCTATATACCTTTACATCCTGCAATGATAATCTAAACTTCTTCTTTATGCATATATGATCGATCTGATTTTCTGTTCTATGGTCTGGTGATATCCATGTTGCCTTGTGTATTCTCTTATGTGGAAACATGCTTCCTCCTGTAGCCAGTTGATTTGAAGCACAGAAGTTTGCGAATAGTTCTCCATTTTCATTCATTACTCCTAGCCCATGTTTTCCCATGACTTCTTCAAATCCGGTGTTGACTGTACCTATCTTTGCATTCATGTCACCCATCAAAATTGTGATGTCTCTTCTTTTTACTTTATCCATAATTTCCTGTAGTTTAGTATAAAATGCTTCTTTCACAGACTCTTCTTTGTCATTAGTTGGTGCATAACATTGGATGACATTGACATGAATTTTCTTTTTAGCTGTTTTTAAAGTAGCTGTTATTATTCTGTGTCCAACAGCTTCCCATTCAGTGAGTGCTTTCTGTGCTTCTTAAGATAACATAAGAGCTACCCCTTCACTGTGGTGTGAACTTTCATCTTCATGTCCTGAGGACAGCACCAATTCACCTGTGATGAGTTTCTTCCTGTCTACCCACTTCCACTTTGTTTCACACATTCCCAGAACCTCGATTTTTTATTCCCTCATTTCTGCTGCTACTTGCGCCACTTTCCCTTGTTCGTTTAAAGTCTGAACATTCCAGGTGTCAAATCTGGAAGTTCTCCTAGAAGAAAGAAGGTTAGTCAGCAACACAGACTCCTTTCGGCTTTCTCTGTGTTGCATCATACGCCTCCCCGCGAGAGGACCTTCCCCTGTCTTGGATGGCTGTGTTTTATTTTCTTTATTTGACTTGTCCATATTTGTTGAAGTTTTTTGTGGTTTAAAATTTTTTACAGGATGGGGTAACCGGCCCCATGCCCAACCCTCCTTAGTAGCTTTCTATGACATGCTTGGCAGGGGACAGTGTTACTATTATTTGCTCCCCTTTCGGGCCCCGGTAACACACGGGTGAAAGTAATATTAGTGAGGCATTATTCAGATTTAAAGGTGACTACAGTAAAAGAATAGTAAAGTGAATGGAAATTATGTAAAGAGGAAAGTCTTACTAAGATAGAAGAAAATACAATCTTCATATGTTTTTTAAAGCTTCTATCCTAGTTTATGTGTTTTTTAAGTTTGTCCTGGTTTGTATTTTTTTAAGTTTCTGCCCTAGTTTATGTGTTTTTTAAGTTTCTGTCCTGGTTTGTATTTTTTTAAGTTTCTGTCCTAGTTTATGTGTTTTTTAGGTTTCTGTCCTAGTTTGTGTGTTTTTAGGTTTCTTTCCTAGTTTGTGTGTATTTAGGTTTCTGTCCTTGTTTATGTTTTTTAAAGTTTCTGTCCTAGTTCATGTGTTTTTAGGTTTCTGTCCTAGTTTATGTGTTTTTAGGTTTCTGTCCTAGTTTGTGTGTTTTTAGGTTTCTGTCCTAGTTTATGTGTTTTTAAGTTTCTGCCCTAGTTTGTATTTTTTTTTAAGTTTTTGTCCTAGTTATTGTGTTTTTTAAGTTTCTGTCCTGGTTTGTATTTTTTTAAGTTCCTGTCCTAGTTTATGTGTTTTTAAGTTTCTATCCTAGTTTGTGTGTTTTTAGGTTTCTGTCCTAGTTTATGTGTTTTTAGGTTTCTGTCTTCGTTTATATGTTTTTTAAAGTTTCTGTCCTACTTCATGTGTTTTTAGGTTTCTGTCCTAGTTTATGTGTTTTTAAGATTCTGTCCTAGTTTATGTGTTTTTTTAAAGTTTCTGTCCTAGTTTATGGATGGGTATGAAAAAAAATCGAAAAAAGGTATTTGTCTTACCGCAGTTCCCCATATCTTCCTTGTCATAGTTTATGTGTTTTATAAAGTTTCTGTCCTAGTTTATGTTATGTGTTTTTAAGATTCTGTCCTAGTTTGTGTTTTTGTAAATTTCTATCCTAGTTCATGTGTTTTTAAGTTTCTGTCCTAGTTTGTATTTTTTAAAGTTTCTATCCTACTACTTTTTGGAATAGCTATTGATTGGGTTATGAGAAACTATACCCACAATGAACAATTGGGTATAAAATGGACAAATGGAAAATTCCTGGGGGACCTGGATTTCGCAGATGATGTAGCATTCTTAAGTTCAACACCAAGACAATCCCAAGAAGCAATAAATAATTTGTGTCATCTCTCGGTTAAAATAGGTCTCCAAATAAATGCCTCTAAAACTAAAGCTATGAACTTTTCTAACGAGACCTTTGATATCATCTTGAACGGGGGAAAAACTACAGAAAGTTGAAAGTTTCAATTATTTAGGCAGTAAAATGACTCAGGATGGTGACACAACAAGAGAAATCCATACTAGAATTGCTTTGGCAGCTAACGCCTTCAATAGATTATCTAACATTTGGAAATTACGATCATTGAATATACATACCAAGCTTCGTCTGTTTAATTCAAATGTTATCTCAGTGTTAACATACGGCTGTGAGAGTTGGAAAATAACAAAATCATTGGAGAACAAGCTGAATACATTCGAGAACAAATGTCTTAGAAAACTCATGAACATCAGTTGGAAAGAATTCAAGACTAATCTACAAATAAGAGAAGACTCTAGGCAGAAATATGTCTCCGACTATATAAGGAAAAGACGATGGTCATATATCGGTCATGTCCTACGAATGCAAAACAACAGAATACCACTACAGGCGCTCACTTGGGTTCCTGAGGGTAAGAGGAAAAAAGGAAGACCAAAAGAAACACTCAGAAGAACAATAATAAGAGAAGGAAGAACGTTGGGCCTAAATAATGTGCAAGAGCTAAGAGGAGTGGCGTCACAACGAACAACCTGGAGAGCACTGGTTTCTGCCTTATGCGCCGTGTTTGGTGCTTAAAGAATTTATTATTATTATTATCCTAGTTTATGTGTTATTTAAAGTTTCTGTCCTAGTTTACGTGTGTTTTAAGTTTCTGTCCTAGTTTATGTTTATTTCAGTTTCTGTCCTAATTTATGTGTTTTTTAAAGTTTCTATCCTAGTTTATGTGTTTTTCTAAGTGTGACAGGGGCGCTAGAGGTTCCTCACACCCAAGACCCGTGCACCAAGAAAATTTATAAAGGATCGTTTGACAGGGGTTGCAATTATTGGTTGCTTGCAACCCTCTCAGCAGCAGACTTAACAATTCACGCAACCCAAAGCCTTATGCAGATCAACATTTAATTCTACCGAACAGAACCGAACACCAAACAAACAATCAAACAAACACCCAGTCAGTGTTCATAGACTGTGTGCTCAAGGCATTTACAGCTTGGCTCTTGTGTGTCTTCTTAGTCTGTTCTCACTGGGCGGCTCTCTCAAACATAGACCGGTTTCGCCGCTTGCTACCCCTTTTTATAAGCCCTGGCCTAACCACTCAGTTTACTGCGCGCTCGCGTATTAATCTGCGCCACACAGATAACACACGCGATTATTGCTCCAGAATGCATGAAAACACAGATTTACACAACTAGAGCAAAAACACAACTAATTCGTAGGCTTATTATGGCCTTGTAATAAATCTGCTTGAAGATAACGTGATCAAAAAGCACTAAACCACATAGACAATATGACTGACCAGATGGGGCCAGCGCCTAGAACGACAGACCTCAAGATGGTGCTGTCACATATTCCCCGCCTGATTTTGTTGTCGTCCCGACAACTACACTAAATCAGGCTCCCCAGTCGTATTCTCCAAATCTGGAGGATCACCTTTTCCTTCACTTCGTCTCAGGTCATTGCCGGTGACTCTAATGCTCGGACTCGCTCTGTCCGTTCGTTGGATGATATATGGACCCCCTGCCTTTGTGGGAGCACGAACTACAACGTACTCGTCTTCTGACCACATATCACGAATCTCGGATCTCTCAGCGTCGTGCATTCTCTTCTTCACCAATTCTCCGACCTGTAGTGGAGTAGAACACGACAGCTTGTCACATCTCTCTTTCCGGACTGCTGCAAAACTCTGCAACGGTGGCTCTGCTCTTACGTGCGCCCCTCGTAGCCTGGAAACGTGTCCTTCAACGAGTTTTAGATGAGTCTCCTCCTCTAAATGCCGACCACTTTTCCTGGCGCCCTTATGGTGACAGTTGCCACGGCCATCTCTTGGCTTGCACTGTGACGGCAATGTAGATGTGTTGGTACGCTTAGAGAGGGCGCTCTTTGATGGGCAAACCGATATCAAATGGTTCGGGGACCTACAATGGAAACATCGCTTAGGAAGCGGGCCCTGGGGACACCTGGCTGCCATGTGGTTCGAAAGGTCTCCACAGTTGAAGCATCTTATTTTCCTAGGTTTCCTCGGTGTCCTGGGTCGCCTCCTGCTACCCTTACATCCCTGGCCGCCTATGACTTTCTTCCCTGCAATAAGCGCCTCACACTCCGGTCGACCACCAACCATCTTTATCTTTGAGCCATTCTGCTCCCCTTCTGTAACCTGACTCCCGGCCGCAGAGGGGTCTAGTTTAATGCCTGTGGACATCGATTCTGTACGTGGCCTAGTTCTCTGCATCTAAAACAACGAACTGTCCTGGTACGTCTCCCCTGCTCCTGAGACATCGCATCAATTTTAGCCTCTAATTGAGCCACCTGTGCTCTCAGCCGCTCTACTTCTGCGTTTAATGCATGCGTATCTGACACAGTCTCTGTTCTTGCCACTTCAACACTGGCAACACCAGCCCCCGAAGCTGCTTCGACACTGGCAACACCAGCCCCAGAAGTGGGCTCAGTCTCCAAAAACCGTAGGGCATAGTCCCTCACCGACGTGAATGATGCTGTTGGCTCCTTGATGATCATTTCCTTTGCAAGCTTTCTTAGTAGGTCATCTCTCAGACAAGCAGCAAACTGGTCACGAAGAAAGGATGGCGCCAAAGGAGTGACGTTGTTCTGCTTTTGTGCCCTTACAACACTTTCAAACACCTCGTGAATGCGATGGGAGAATTCCCAAAGAGACTCCCTTGCACCTTGCCGGGTAGAGTAGAACGCGGCCATTACTTCTGGGATGCTCCGACGCTCCCCATACACCCTAAGAATGGAATGTAGCATTGCTTCTGGGTCATCGTCATCAGCCTGAATCCTCAGCTCCCTGCGGACACTTGGGGTCACACTGTCAAGGATAACATCTGCCTGGTCCTCTTTACTCATCATCCCTACTCTCCAGGCAGCTCTCACCTCTCTGACATATTCCTCAGCCGTAGGACCCGTGCGCTCCCCAAAGCACCGTACCCTCTTGTGAGTAGGTACCACGATGTACTGCACTCGTTCTGGTTGACGATCCAGCCCTACCACATGGTCATCCACCTCAGCCACATCTTCGTTATCAGTTCTACTAGCAGCGCGTGTGTTGCGTGCCGCCATCTTGTTGCTAGTAGAGTTGACTAGAAATCTTGACAAACTGGATGATCCCGTCCCTCGCCTTGCACTGAACTGGGTGTTCTACTGTTTCGGCTGTTGCTGCTCTGATTGCCGAAGAGTTGCTTCACTGCGTGCTGTCTGTCCCCGTGTGTTACCGGGGCCCGAAAGGGGAGCAAAGAATAGTAACACTGTCCCCTGCCAAGCATGTCGTAGAAGGCGACTAAGGAGGGTTGGGCATGGGGCCGGTTACCCCATCCTGTTAAAAAAAATTTAAACCACAAAAAACTTCAACAAATATGGACAAGTCAAATAAAGAAAATAAAACACAGCCATCCAAGACAGGGGAAGGTCCTCTCGCGGGGAGGCGTATGATGCAACACAGAGAAAGCCGAAAGGAGTCTGTGTTGCTGACTAACCTTCTTTCTTCTAGGAGAACTTCCAGATTTGGCACCTGGAATGTTCGGACATTGAACGAACAAGGGAAAGTGGCACAAGTAGCAGCAGAAATGAGGGAATAAGCCTGTTGATAGCATTACAAGGCAGTCCTTGTTCTGGAACCCCCAGGGCAAGAGAGGCAGAGGAAGACCAAGAAGTACATGGAGAAGAGAGTTGGAAACAGAGGTGAAAATGATGAGGAGAACATGGAAAGAACTTGAGATGATGGCACGTGACAAGAGGACTTGGCATGTGTTTGTTGAAGGCCTATGCTCCTTTGGGAGTGGAGGGTTATGAATGAATGTGCTGTCTGTCAATCCTGTCGACGACGCCACTTGTGACAGGGGCGCTAGGGGTTCCTCACACCCAAGACCCGTGCACCAAGAAAATTTATAAAGGATCGTTTGACAGGGGTTGCAATTATTGGTTGCTTGCAACCCTCTCAGCAGCAGACTTAACAATTCAAGCAACCCAAAGCCTTATGCAGATCAACATTTAATTCTACCGAACAGAACCGAACACCAAACAAACAATCAAACAAACACCCAGTCAGTGTTCATAGACTGTTTTCTCAAGGCATTTACAGCTTGGCTCTTGTGTGTCTTCTTAGTCTGTTCTCACTGGGCGGCTCTCTCAAACATAGACCGGTTTCGCCGCTTGCTACCCCTTTTTATAAGCCCTGGCCTAACCACTCAATTTACTGCGCGCTCGCGTATTAATCTGCGCCACACAGATAACACACGCGATTATTGCTCCAGAATGCATGAAAACACAGATTTACACAACTAGAGCAAAAACACAACTAATTCGTAGGCTTATTATGGCCTTGTAATAAATCTGCTTGAAGATAACGTGATCAAAAAGCACTAAACCACATAGACAATATGACTGACCAGATGGGGCCAGCGCCTAGAACGACAGACCTCAAGATGGCGCTGTCACATAAGTTTCTATCCTAGTTTATGTTATGTGTTTTTAAGTTTCTGTCCTGGTTTGTATTTTTTTAAGTTCCTGTCCTAGTTTATGTGTTTTTAGGTTTCTATCCTAGTTTGTGTGTTTTTAGGTTTCTGTCCTAGTTTATGTGTTTTTAGGTTTCTGTCCTCGTTTATACGTTTTTTAAAGTTTCTGTCCTACTTCATGTGTTTTTAGGTTTCTGTCCTAGTTTATGTGTTTTTAGGTTTCTGTCCTAGTTTATGTGTTTTTAAGTTTCTGTCCTAGTTCATGTGTTTTTTAAAGTTTCTATCCTAGTTTATGTGTTTTTGGTTGTCTGTCCTAGTTTATGTGGGTTTTTTTTAAAGTTTCTGTCCTAGTTCATGTGTTTTTTAAGTTTCTGTCCTAGTTCGTGTTTTTTAAAGTTTCTGTCCTAGATTATGTGTTTTTTAAAGTTTCTATCCTAGTTTATGTGTTTTTAGGTTTCTGTTCTAGTTTATGTGGTTTGAAGATTCTGTCCTAGTTTATGTGTTTTTTAAAGTTTCTTTCCTAGTTTATGGATGGGTATGAAAAAAAATCGAAAAAAGGTATTTGTCTTCGTAAGACGAATTACCTTTTTTCAATTTTTTTTCATACCCATCCATTGTACTCCACGTCTTACCGCAGTTCCCCTCATCTTCCTTGTCATAGTTTATGTGTTTTATAAAGTTTCTGTCCTAGTTTATGTTTTTTTTTTTAAGTTTCTATCCTAGTTTATGTGTTTTTAAGTTTCTGTCCTAGTTTGTGTTTTTTAAAGCTTCTGCCCAAGTTTGTGTTTTTTTTAAGTTTCAGTCCTAGTTTATGTGTTTTTTAAAGTTTATGTCCTAGTTTATGTGTTTTTTAAAGTTTCTATCTTAGTTTATGTGTTTTTCTGTCCTAGTATGCATTTTTTTAAGTTTCTTTCCTAGTTTATGTATTTTTAAAGTTTCTGTCCTAGTTTACATGTTTTTTAAGTTTCTGTTCTAGTTTATGTTTATTTAAGTTTCTGTCCTAGTTCATGTGTTTTTAAGTTTCTGTCCTAGTTTATGTTTATTTAAGTTTCTGTCTTAGTTTATACATTTCCATTAGTCTGACAAAGACCTAATGTTCGAAACATTGAGCTATATTTTTCTTGTGTCTTTATAAGACTTTTCCAATTACCTTATTTTTTTTGTTCACCCCATCATGAAAGTAAAGTACCCTTGATATGGCATATCTTGCAGACACATCTGACAGACTGAATGATGTCAATACCAGATTGCACGGAAACACACTTAATTCAATTAAAGCAAAAGAAATAATCACTGGCTTTACTACCTGGTTAAATGTTCTAAAGTAACCATTGTTCCTGTGAACTTTCCCAGTTTCTAAGTTTGCCATGCCAGCAATGGAAAAAAAATGATAGAAAAAAGTAAACTGTCAGATTCTGACCTGGAAACATTTTGTTACCGGTACTTCAAAATATGTAGATGCAGAAGTCATAGGGTAACATCTGTTGTAGCATAATTGTAAAAATCATATCTTTTTAAGCAGAAAAGTTACAAGCTAAATCTGCTGCAGGAATTATTAGCATGATTGTGAGGTTCAGTTATTTGGTAGAAAAGTAACAAGCAAAATCTGCTGTAAGAATTATAAGCATGATTGTGACGTTTAGATCTTTTTAAGCAGAATAGTTACAAGCAAAATCTGCTGGAAGAATTATTAGCATGATTGTGACATTCAGATCTTTTTAAGCAGAAAAGTTACAAGCAAAATCTGGTTGAAGAATTATTGGCATGATTGTGACATTCATATCTTTTTAAGCAGAAAGGTTACAAGCTAAATCTGCTGCAGGAATTATTAGCATGATTGTGAGGTTCAGTTATTTGTAAGCAGAATAGTTACAAGCAAAATCTGCTGTAAGAATTATTAGCATGACTGTGACGTTCAGATCTTTTTAAGCAGAATAGTTACAAGCTAAATCTGCTGCAGGAATTATTAGCATGATTGTGAGGTTCGGTTATTTGTTAGCAGAATAGTTGCTAGCAAAATCTGATGGAAGAGTTATTAGCATGATTGTGATGTTCAGATCTGTTTTAAGCAGAATAGTTACAAGCAAAATCTGCTGGAAGAATTATTAGCATGATTGTGAGTTTTAAACATATAACTTGAAAGCAAAATCTGCAGAAGAATTATGAGCATGATTGTGAGGTTCAATTATTTTTAAACAGAAAAGTCACAAGCAAAATTTACCACAGGAATCATTAGCTTAATTGTGAGGTAAACATATGTTTAATCATTATAGTTTTTTTTTTTTTTTTTTTCTTAACCAGCGGCACTTGGGCTTTCAGCCCTTCGGCCCAATGACATGTCATTGCGAGGCTGGGGAACCTGAGGACTTTCCTTCCAACCCGGTCAGGAGCTTCGCTCCTTCCCATCCACAGAGGGTTTATCACAGGAGCCGTTCAGGTTATTCAGTCAAATTTCTGGCCGTAAACATTTCTTCAAACGCTGACGCCCGGATTTGAACCATGAACACCTGGTCGCCAGTACAACGCCGTAGCCATTACACCAGCGCGGCTCCCAATCATTATAGTTAAAAGCTTCTATAAGTTGAAGTGGTGGCAGACAGTAAAACTGCTGGTTCCAGCATTTCTTCAACTTGTTCTTTCTTCTCTTTCTTCCTTTTATTTGCTCTTAAGAAGCATGGGACCCAACTGCATTTGGCGCCCTGTAGATAACCCGTGCTGAGTTTTCTGTGGCTCTTTCATTGGGTTTGTTCTGTAACAAATCAATTTGCATGATAAATTTTTAACCCCATGCACATTGACAAAGTATTTGCTTTAAAATATGCTGTGCTGGAGAGATAAACAACTTTGCTATAGCTATGTTATATACAGCTGACTGGTCAGATCTGTCACAGCTGGGTTCTTTGTGGGATGTGAACCCTGGTCTCCCACTCCACTGCACAGATGCATGTCAGAGAATGTGCTTTGAAATATTTTCTGTGTTTTCTTAATCAGGAAGTAAAAAGTGTAACTTTCTTGGTACAGATTTTAAGTCTGGAATTTGAACATTCCTTTCTGTGCGGCTGTATACAAATACCAGATCATAAAAATATTCATTAACACAACGTATTTTAAGAGATGCGATTGGTAATGTTTTTTCACAAGCGGGTGCTAGACTGAAGCATTTTTGGTTGGGAGCCACTGTTCAAAATGATGTACGTGAGCTCCATTTAGAATGGATAAAAAACAAACAACTTTTCTGAAGACAGATTCATCACTATTTAGATAAGTGATAATTTTTTTGCAGCACAGTGTTAAAATTTCAAGAATCCTTGTGGAAAATTAGTTTAAATGTTATAAATAGCATAAAGAGATTGATGATCTTATGACCTTGAAATATGCATGGAGGCACAATGCTATAGTATACAGTTGTGGAAATGAACCTCTGACTGTAAGGCTAATTACACCCTCATTGACTCTTGAAATCATCCACACACTTCCAGGGATTCCCCCTATGGTGAAACATGTGGAGAGCCCAGCACTAAGCTTGGAGGAGTCATTTGAGCCCTAGACATAACTCTGGCTTTTACCTGGTTGCCTGCATGCAGGAGAATCTCACTATAGATGCTGTGATAGGCAGGGGGAGCTGAGAAGTGGCTCTGTGTAGGATGTGACGATTCCTTGGGAGAGCCCAGAACCAGAGCACAGTATTTTAGATCTGCATATTTAGAGAGACCCGCTTGTATGGCGGGGAATGCACAGTTTTTTTTTTTTTTGGGGGGGGGGGGGGGGAGGGGGGGATTCAAAATCAGTGTTTTTAAAGTATAGAAGTATAGCTGCCTTTTTTAGCCCAGATTGGTTAACATCTGCTTCTATCTTGTATTGCCCTGCCTTTCAGCTCCCAGTGGAAAGTAGACATTATCCAGATTGCTTCATGTTTCTCTGCTGATTCTGCTTCACTTCTTTTCCTCTTTGCTGTGGGGGCCTTTTTCCATCTTGGTTTGGTGGTCTAAATTCAGCCTGGTTGTAGTTTTTATAACTAAGACTTTATAGGGTGGGGCTGTATTTGTGCTGACTTTTATTTTAATTTTGTATATCTTTAAGTTGTTGTCTTAGCAATATGAGATATCATATGTCATGTCTTAACAACCCATTGTAACAAATAGTCATTAAATGTACATTTCAGAGACTGGAGACTCTCTTGGAGATTGATAAAACATAATTTCCTGAAGAGTGTTCCCCCATCACAAGTCTTTCCAGTGACACTCTAAAGGTTCCCCAAGTATCATCCTATTGTTTTTACTGGAAGAGGTGAGTGTAATCTCACAACACATCATTTCCCCATTCACCCTTGTGTATGTGCTTGTGGTGATGTCAATCAATCAACACCCTTTAGCAACCCAAGGAGCACAGGCCTTCAACAAACACATGGCAAGTCCCCCTGTCACATACCATTAGCTCAAGTTCTTTCCTTGTCTTACTCATCATTTGGCTTTCCTTTCAGGCCCAACTTAATGAGAATATAGTTAGTTTGATTTTCCATCATATCACCAGGGCTCATCCAGTCAGTGAATTCTTGGGTATTGTTGGAACCACTCATCTCCAGTTATAAGTCTTCACTCTTTGCCCATTCCATCAATTTTTTCGGCTATTATTATGGTCTCCCAAGCCTGTTCTTCCTACTTTATGTCCTTCTTACAGAATACCTACTTAAGCCTAGAAGTCTCCCATTACAAGATCCATTGTAATGATTTGCATTGTACTTTGGCATCATCCAAGCAACTCTTTAATTTCTTCCTCTTAGTTTGATTTCTTCCTCTGTGTTGTCTGCCATTGTATGATGCTGACATCACAGGTCTGCCTTTCAGCCTTAACTAAAGCATCCCATCTGAAATTTCCCAGTATCCTTTGACAGAGTTGGATCTTCCCTTAATTAAAATTAGTGCTACACTTCTTGAATTAGTTCTTCCTTCCTAATATGCGATTTTATAATCTTCTGTTGATTACGAGGGGCGGTCAAAAAGTAATGCCTCGTAATTTTTAATTTCATTCAATAGGCAAGAAAACAGATAAAATTCACATTGAAATGTATCCCCAAGCCTGAACTTCAAAAATTTATTTCTCAATGTAGTCTCCGTTATTTGTTACAGTTTTTGAACATCTTCTCACAATGGCATGTATCCCCGCACGGTAAAAATTTGTGTCCTTTTTCCTAAACCACTGGCGTACGGCGCGTTTAAGGGTCTTGGTGTCCTCAAAGTGATGTCCGCGAAGATCTTCTTTCAGTGGTCCAAACAGTTGGAAGTCAGAAGGTGCAAGATCGGGATTGTAAGGGAGATGTGGTAATAATGTCCAGCCAAATTCTGCAATCGCATCAACGGTGCGTTTAGCGATGTGTGGCGTGGCATTATCGTGCAACAGTAGTGCAGTTCTCTGATCTTTTAATGGGTAAAGTCGCCGAAGACAACCTCTAAGCTTCTTCAAAGTGTCAATGTAACGGGCTGCATTCACCGTGTTTCCCTGTTCCAAGAAGTCGAGAAGAATCACACCCTTCTCATCCCAAAACACGGAGGCCATAACTTTCCCTACAGATGGGGAACTTTTGAACTTCTCTCTTGTCGGCGATGTTGTGTGATGCCATTCCATTGACTGCCTCTTGGATTCTGGTTCAAAAAAATGAACCCAAGTCTTATCACCTGTCACATTATTCGATAAAAACTCTTCTCCTTCAGTTTCGTAACGGTGCAGGAGGTTGATGGCTATGGTTTTCTTTGTTTCTTTGTGTCTGTCTGTCAACATTCTGGGTACCCAACGTGCACAAACTTTTGAATAACCCAGGTCTTTAATGATGTTCTGGACACTGCCTTTACTAATGGACAACATGGAAGAAAGTTCATCCAGTGTTACCCGACGGTCACCACGAATGATGCCATCAACTCGATGAATGTTGTGTGGAGTCACTGCAGTAGACGGACGGCCAGTCCGCTTTGCGTCAGCCATTGAGGATTGACCTACTTCAGCTTCGTCACAACGATGTACCCAACGTCGGACAGTGCTAACATCCACTGTTGAATCTCCATAAACATTCTTCAAACATTCGTGGATGCTAATTGGGGTCTCGCCTTCAGCATTGAGGAATTCTATGACATAACGTTGTTTTAACCGAACGTCTTTGGCAGCCATTTTAAAACTGTTACAGTGGTGCCACCTGTTACTGAAACAGGTTGGTAATGCTATACAGTGCAGAAGAGTGTTTCAGGAATCCTGCTAAATTTACAAATTGCACACCGATGCAGTATTTACATACATAAAAAATAGGAGGCATTTCTTTTTGACCTTCCCTCGTATATTCATAATCCAGTCCATCTGGTCTCACACAGTATCATTCGCACATTGATTGTCTTCATTTCAATTTTGATGTTCTGTTTTCCACCTCTGTTCATTGTGTGGACATTCCATATCCCTGCTGTTGTGTTAATCCTGCACTCAATAGCTGGTTGGTGGTCTGAGGTTACCTGACACACATATAATGCGATCCCTACAGGGAAAGTTGGCATTAAAGCATCCCTTGACACCTTTCAGCTGATGTATACTGTTTAATCTCATGGTAAAAGGTGAAACCTGATTTTACCAGGGAAAGTAAGGTAGTCCAGTGGCCGATACAGCAGTAGGGGAGTGAAGTGTTAGAAACTTCACTATATTAGGCCCAGGTTTTATGTGGTTGGATGGCCAGTTCCCTTTCTCACTGCCTTTGCCTTCCCTAACTAAAGAGTAAAGTAAAGTACCCATTTACAGCATGGTGACTGGAGCATGATGCTACCAGATTTTGAGGCCAGAATCCAGTAACTTAGCTGTGAGAGGCAAGTGCTCTGACCACTCTGCCTACTGGACACTTACCAGATACAGTAGAACTCCATTTATCCGAACCCCAATTATCCAAACATCCAATTATCCGAACACTTTTTCCAGAAAAAAAAAAAAAAAAAATCAGGCGCCACCAGTCACGTTAGACTACAATTCTGAATCTTTTGATGGGGCAAGCTTTAAATGTGTGCGAACAATTTGTAGAGAATGGGATGGGCTAATGGTCGGTCGCTTACGTACAGGAAGTCAGTTAGATCATAAAGTCAGTTAATATCTGGTTTACCAATCCAGTGTACGTGTGCGTTCTAGGTAGAACACTGGCTAAACAGACAGTTCAACTTAAAATAATTGTGTCTGCTACTACAGCAGAATAATTTTGGTGTACAAGTATTTCTCTGCGATATGGCATCTTCCAGTAGGCATAAAGCATATAAAAGGAACCGCAATGTTTTGTCAATTGAAACGAAAACAGAAATTATCAAGAGACTAGGACAATGTGAAATTGGAAGTATATATGGTTTGTGCAAAGAAGAAGCAAAGGGGAACCTATCTCTGGTTCTCTGTTGTGTGAAAAGGCACTTCAGTTCAACAATCAACTTGACGGTCCTCCTGACTTTAAGGCTAGCCAGGGATGGTTAAGAAACTTTAAATCTCATTATGGCATACGAGAATTGGAGATTCAAGGGGAATCTTTATCTAGCGATGCAACTGCCGCTGAAAATTTTAAAGAAACATTCTTGGCTTTTTGGGAAGAAGAAGGTTATTCACTCGATGATGTGTATAATGCCGATGAGACAGGCTTATACTGGAAATCATTGCCTCAAAAATCACTTGCATCTCAGCGCGAAGCAGCTGCCCCTGGGTTTAAAAAGTGCAAAGAGAGAGTAACAATTTTGGTAGCCCCGAATGCCAGTGGAAGTCATCGTTTACCGGTGCTAATGATCGGCAAAGCCAAAAAACCACGTTGTTTAAATAATGTGACATGTCTCCCATTGTGTTACAAAGCACAGAAGAGTGCTTGGATGAATAGTGAAATATTTCTTGATTGGTATACAAATCAGTTCATCCCAAATGTGAAGAGGTTGAGAGAACAAGAAAAGAAAACTGGAAAAGTAATTCTTCTACTGGACAATGCACCATCTCATCCAGAGACGGATACATTGAATGCAGTTGATGCAAATTTTAAAGTAATTTTTCTGCCTCCCAATGTAACAGCACTGATTCAACCAATGGATCAGGGTGTTATAGCAAAGCTTAAAAAGATGTACAAGAAGGAAGTCCTGCGTCGTTTATTGTTGGCTGAAGATGAAGAAAGTGTGGTGTCGTTTTCCAAAAAGCTTAATCTCAAAAACTGCTGCTATATGTTAGCTGATGCTTGGACCACCCTGTCACAAGATAATCTCAACAAGGCTTGGAATAGATTGCTTGGGAAAAAAGGAGGAAATGAAACTACTGCAGTGGACACAAATGATGATTGTATAAATGAAGTTGTGGAACTGTTTCAAGCAATGCCTGGATTTTCGGACTGTGACAAAGATGATGCACACATGTGGCTAGAAGATGATAATGATTCTGGTTTTCAGTTTTTGAATGAAGAAGAAATTTTGTCTTTTGTGCAAGAAGAAAACCAAATACATGTAGTGACCGATGATGAAGACTCCTCAGAAGTACATGATGTACTTGTAGATTATGAAGAAAAACCAAAACGTCGACCAAGTCCTGAAGAGGCCTTTATAGCACTAGAAACAGCGATGGCTTGGTACGAGCAAGAAGATGACAGCTGTCCTACACAGCTTCTGCTGTTGAAGAGAATGCGGGACTTAGCAGCCAAAAGGAGACTATCCAGTTTGGTGCAAAAGAGGATTCCTCATTATTTTAAATAGTGGGCTACATCTGTGCAAAAGTAATGTATACGTAAGTTGTGCCTGGTTTTGAATCGTTTGTAATGTTATTTTGAAAACATTTCTCTTTCTTAAAAAACATAATTAATACAAGTAGTACATGCACTGCAGTGTAATAAAAGATTTTGGTGATACAGTGATCTAATACAGTGTGGGTATTATTATTACAGTACAAGTAAATATGTTTTATAGTGTATTTTCCTTGTGATGGTTAATTATTTTTAGAAATATGTGTACATGTACTCGATACATTATGTAATCCAATTATCCGAACATTTGATTATCCGAACGATGCTCGGTCCCATGGGGTTCGGATAAATGGAGTTCTACTGTATAATATAATTGGGTTCCCTTTGCCTTGTGTGTGTATGTGGTTTATTCCATTAGTCTTTGACTCAAAGTCTATCAAACCAGTGCTTCCTTTACACAGCCATGCAAGTAAAAAGAATTAGTTCCTGAAATTATGTAGTAGTTAAACCCTGTGAGTCAAATATTTTTTTTTAAATTAGTATTTTTAAAATGTTGGTTAAATTTCACCAGGCAGCCACAACTGACTTTCATGTATTGGTGTTTACATACTATAGGCATCAGACGATTTTGAATTTACATCAAAATCTAATATGTGAATAAAATGCAAGATAGATTATATAGATAATAAAAGAGTGCCACGTTTAAAGTAAAATAAATTGTTAAAAATTTAAATTTAACAAAGAAACATTTCATAAATAAGTACAGGCCATACCCGACAAAAGAGTTTGGTGTCCAAGCTGTTCAGCTTAAGGCTTCTCATGAGGAGGATTAAAGGGTTGTCACAGTAGCTTTAGTGATTTGAGGAGCAGGATCTCGTGGGAGTGATACTAGATGCCAAAAGCACCCTAGTGGTCTGGGCTATTGAAATTGGGTGGTGGTGGTGGAGGGAAGGGGTATGAAGATATTTTTAAAGCTCTGCTTTTATATTTTTGTGTATTTGATGTGTTACAGTTAGTCCTATACATACATACACATCATCATCATGAAAAAGATAACTATATGTACACTAGGTACATTTTAAACAGTCCTAAAAGTAAAACAGTAATGTTATGAATGTTATGTTGTCTGAAGTGACCAAGAAAGAATACAACTTCTGCACACACTGACATATCATGCAAGGCGACTAATACGAGGTTGTGCATACGGCTGGCAACCTCATCTTGTAAATAATTGACACAGAAATAACTGCTGCAGCAGGAGCATGTGAATGTTTGGTGCTGTCTTGCTCCAAGGGACCAGCTGCATTTGTGGTTCCATGCTCTGTAGGGAGTACAGAGGAAAATGATGTTATTAATGAAGAATGCTTTAAAGAAACCCCCCCCCCAAATTTTTTTTTCCAATCAATCAATAAAGAATAGAGAAACAGTATGTTCTAGATGTTGATATACACTTTTTTTTTTCAATAGTTAATGTACCATCCTGGACTTACAATAATTCATTGGCAGTGTATGTAACAGATGGTAAAGCTATATTTATTTATGAAATAACAAATGAAAAATGATAATATTAACCCATTTGAGCTCTCCCTCTGCACTTATAATAAGATGAAAGTAGAGCATACTGTGAATTTATACACTGATTTTCAGTCTTTATCAAACCAGTGCTTCCTTTACACAGCCATGCAAGTAAAAAAATTAGTTCCTGAAATTATGTAGTGGTTAAACCCTGTGAGTCAAATTTTTTTTTTAAATTAGTATTTTAAAAATGTTGGTTAAATTTCACTAGGCAGCCACAACTGACTTTCATGTATTGGTGTTAACATACTATTTTTAGAGTTAGATCAATAATTACTTAATGAGAATGTGGTGTATGTAGCCTTGGTCACGTATGGGTTAAATATCATATACATTCATGCATTATTAATAGCCATGAGCTTCTCATCAGTTAGTAACACTGTGTGTTGCCAACTAAGAATGTGATTGCTGATTGCATTTATTTGTATATACTTATTACTTGTCTTCGTGAAGCACTTCTTTGAAATGCTCAGTTGACATGGAAAGTGAAAAATATTATTATTATATAGTGAAATTGTATTGTAGGGCAATGTTTTTAAATGATATACTTTGTACTGTCCGAGACTGGTATCATTACACTGAGCAGTGTTTGAAAAATCATCAGCGGCTGTGAAGCTACGAAACGAAGGCAAAGTGTAGTGTATGAATGTAATTGAATCAAAAGAGAGCTGTATAATTATTAGGTGGCATAAGAATGCCCAAAGATCAAAAGCAGGAGCATGATTATCTGTGTTCTGTACCCTTTTTAACATGTATCAGTGAAATTGTGGCATCAGAGATAAAGGATGTTGCACAACTGTCTTTCACAGAGCAAGAAAACCAAAAATGTTAAGCTAAATACAAAAGCAAATAAAATTAGGGAAGAGTGGATAGAAAGAAAGGTATATAATAACTAGTGTTTACTTGAAATCATCATTATCTTTCATTTCCCCATGGAACCACATACCTTATCAACATAAGAAAACAAAGGGCTAGAGGAGCTTTCTATACATTGGGTAATATATGATAATCAGAATAAAGCAAGTCCAATGTGAAAGCACTATGCTATGGACCACCGAGGGAAAGCGAAAGAGAGGCCGACCAAAAACAACCTGGCGGAGAACTGTGGAAGCTGAAATGCAAAGAATGAACCAGAGTTGGGGCACTGTACGAAGGATGGCCGCCGACCGAGCAAAGTGGAATCAATTTGTTGCTGCCCTACAAGACGCCACCAGGCGTGATGGCCACTGACTGCTTTGGCAGTTGGCGGTTATGGATCAAAGAAGAAGAAGAATGTGAAAGTAAGAATCCTCAACACAGATTGTAGGACAGTCCTGTTGTTTGATTCTGAAACAAAGAGAAAAACAAAATGTCAACCAGAAAGATGCATTCTTTTATAAATGGGTGTTTGTACAGAATAGGAGGATTGAAATGGTATGACAAGATAACTGATGGGAAGAATCAGACAATACCAGTGGTCCAAGATGTGAGGATGAGATGCTGGCTTTGTATAGGACACCCACCCAAAAAATGTATTGATAGCATTACAAAGCAGTCCCTGGTCTGGAGTAAGAGAAATAGAGGGAGACTAAAAAAAAACATGCAGAAGAGAACTGGAGACAGACAGCAATATCTTGTGACAATGCACCAAATGACAGAAAGTCTAGACACAATTTATCAGTAACAAAAATGTGCATAACTTTATTAATAGATTATCTATTTAAATTACTTATTCTGAAGTAAGTTACATCTATAATTTTTTTGATCTGCCATCTGATAAACACCATGGACAAATTTTCAGAGGTTAAAAATAAGTTAGCCCTTTGTTAGTTTTGATATTAGCAGTTTGGCTCATGGTCGCTCACTCATTAATGACTTGTGATAAGCTGTTGCATCCCCTATTTTATCTTTGGATATTAATAATTAACAGTTTGTGGAACACTTAGATAGATGGATTGATTTGCCGTTGCCATAAAGACGCCATTAGGCGTGATGGGAAACAATGGCAGAGAAAACCTATCTGCTGTTGCCCTAAGACGCCACTAGGCGTAATGGCCACTGACTGCTTTGACGGTCGGTGGCTAAGGACGGAAGAAGAAGAAGAAGGAACACTTAGATATGAATACATGGATACATGTGATAAAACCTTTTATTAACAAAACAGTATGCCATGATGAAAAAACTGTTGCTCGTTTGATGTATTCATCACAATTGAACTAACAACCTTTTGCTGTTATGTTAGATGAAACAGTTGAAAACGATTTTTTTTTTTTTTTTGCTCTTGAATTGTAGCATATTAAAGGAAGAAAAAGTGTTACAGATAATGGTTCGGTATGAAAAGGTTTTCCCAAAACATCTGCTTCTCCATCTTAACCCTTTGTAAAGCTGACATTCCTGCCAGATTGTCTCCTACCTGTGAAGGCAAGAAGGCCCCTATTTAGAAATGTATTTTTATTAATTTGTGCCCTGTATAACTGATCTTTCCTGTGACAGATGTTGGTTTTATTTACTTGTATGTGTTTGTTTATGTTCTTCACTATGCTGTTGAGACATGACTAGTTAATACGTTATGATTATTGAGAAAACATCTGTTTACTGCAATGATCATCTATACATTTGTTGTATGGAGATGGAGCAATTTCATTTTGTTTTGATTATTAGCAAGCTGTTTATGTCCTGAATTGTTCCAGGGAGTCTCTGAAGAGACAAAGAATAGGACTACCGCACCTTGAGTATGTTGTACAAGGTGATTAGTGTGAGGTTGTTCGTGAGGCTGGCAACATCATAATGTAAAACAAATTGCCACATAAACTACTGCATGAGCATGGGAATGCTTGGTGCAGGATTCCTACATGATGGCCAGCTACAGTGATGGTTTAGGACAAATTATGATGAAACTGTTCAAAAACTCAGAGCACATTCATATTTTCGTATATTTACAGTAAACAGTGAACACTGACTGTACATGAAATTCTATTTTATTTAGTTGAAGTATCAAGGGCTCTTTACCAGTTTAGCTGCTGACAATTATTTTGACATGCTTGACCCTGTTTTAACTGTAAACATGTCATTGAATTCATGTTCTTTAGCACAGAACGGCAAGCACTTCCAACAGGAGGCCAACACTTGGGAGTCATGACAAGTGGGTCCGCTCTCTTAAATTTTAAAGAAATTGAAAGGGCTGAAATACTTGTCTTACGGGGGACTGCTTCTAATGATCAAATTGCCTCCTTCTTTTGTTTGGTAAAGTTTTATATCACTGAGGTTGTGTTGGGACTAGCAGCCTCATCATGTAAAACTAATTGCTATGGAAACCACTGCTGCAAGAGCATGTGCTATTTCATATGATTCTTTAAGAGGGCCATATCCAGTGGCAGATCCAGTGCCATATCCAGTGCCATATCCAGTGAAAGAGATGATGATGATATGTACAACAGAGATGCACTATTTTGCTACTTACTCCACTCGACTCTATTTTTTCCTGGTACTGGTATTTTTATATTTATACCTTTCTCTGTGGCAATTTCAGGCAAGGAATGTACTTTGACAGCAATGCCGCTAGCTCAGCCGACATGCGCTACTTCAACTGGCTGGTACTGGTTGTACAGCTACTTGGAGTGATATCTGTGGTCATCACTGCTGTCTGGATGGGACATTACCGCGGAGGATTTGCTTGGCAGAATGACCCAGATCATGAATTCAATTACCATCCTCTCTTTATGATTATTGGCATGGTGTTCCTTTACGCTGATGGTACGTATGACATTAAAGATTTATATACATGTGATTGGTAAGATATAGAGAAATTTGTTGACGTTACATTCTGATAGTATTTACATTATATGTAGACTACCATAATTTTGTTCATGGGACTTGCAATAAGCCCTTTGTAGTTCCTAGGAATCTCTGATAAGACAAAGAAAGAATAGGTCTACTCAGGCATGTCGTCCAAGGGAACTGTTATAAGGTTGTGTATGGAGGGAACTGTTATAAGGTTGTGTATGGAGGGAACTGTTATAAGGTTGTGTATGGAGGGGACTGTTATAAGGTTGTGTATGGAGGGGACTGTTATAAGGTTGTGTATGGAGGGAACTGTTATAAGGTTGTGTATGGAGGGAACTGTTATAAGGTTGTGTATGGAGGGAACTGTTATAAGGTTGTGCATGGAGGGAACTGTTATAAGGTTGTGTATGGAGGGAACTGTTATAAGGTTGTGTATGGAGGGAACTGTTATAAGGTTGTGTATGGAGGGAACTGTTATAAGGTTGTGCATGGAGGGGACTGTTATAAGGTTGTGCATGGAGGGGACTGTTATAAGGTTGTGCATGGAGGGAACTGTTATAAGGTTGTGTATGGAGGGAACTGTTATAAGGTTGTGTATGGAGGGAACTGTTATAAGGTTGTGTATGGAGGGAACTGTTATATGGTTGTGTATGGAGGGAACTGTTATAAGGTTGTGTATGGGGCTTGCAACGTCATCATGTCAAACAAAGTGTCACAGACACCACTGCTGCATGTGCATGTAACACAAATTACCATGGAAACCACCAACTGCAGGAGCATGTGAATGTGTGGTACAGGATTCCTGCAAGAGGACAAGCTACATAACTAGCACATAGGAAAATGATGATAGTGATCTTATAGTATATGGTATGTATTATATGAATGTAAAGAGTTACGATACTTGTGTTAATACAGAAAGTTTGAGTAAAGTTCTACCTATCTTACCCTGGGGATTCCAGAACAAGAACCATCTGGTAATGCTATCAGCAGGTTTCCTCGATGTCTGTCTTGTCTAGTTTTAGCATTTTCTTCTCATATGTTTTTCCACTAGCGCTTGTCTAGTTCTTGCCGTCAGTTCTACATTAGTAATCTAGTCATACTAATTCAATCCCTCTATTCTACACAAGCATCCATTTATGAAAGTCTGTAGTTTTTTGGTTGTTGTTTTACTGTGTGTGCTCCTCAATTAATTGTTAACATAGTTCCATTCATTTTAATTCTTTTCTTCTTAGAGTAATGTATATGGATTTTGTTTGTTTTTATAATAATACTTATGTTTATATAAATCCTGTTAAATAAGAGTCAGCTGAACTTAACAGATGCATTAAACTCTGTTGTTTTTTTTCTCTCGTAAGCTTTTAAGAAGCTATTTTAAATATAGTTCATATGTGACAACAAAAGTATTACATATTATTTTACTTTTTTTTTAAATTTAATATATGTATAAATTCTTTAACACTGGGCAGAATATGTGTTTGAAAAACTAATGACATCCTAGTGTAATTTTAGGGGGTCTCTGGTGAGACAAAGAAAGAATATGACTACTGTTCCCTCAGACAATGTCGTACAAGGTGATTAATACAGGGTTGAGCATTGGGCTGGCAACCTCGTTATGTCAAACAAATTGCTACAGAAGCCACCATTCTTGCAGGTTTCTGGGACCAGCTGCAATGGTGGCTTCATGCTCCATAGAGAGTGAAAAGGAAAATGAGGACGGTGAGACTAATGATACCATAATTTCTTGTCTTCAAAATGTTTTTCAGCTATTCTGGCCTACCGGGTATTCCGTAATGACCGCAAAGTTTACACCAAAATTTTGCATGGGTGTATGCATGTGTGTGCCCTAATTTTTGCCAGCGTGGGTCTGAAGGCGGTGTTTGACTCACACAATCTGAAGAAGGCAGGAGCCATCCCAAACCTATACTCCCTGCACAGCTGGCTTGGTCTGTTTGTTGTGGTTAGCTTTGGGTTGCAGGTGAGATTGGTTACAGCACCATTATTCATTCTTTTTAAATACTAGCAGTGTTGAAGCCATGGTGCCCAAACTTTCTCCTTTAAAAATAGACTATTGGTCCTCAAGCTAAATGTAGATGGAACAGCATCTTACCTGGTAACAAACTGGAATTGTAGAGTAAGCTACGTTTATGAGTTTCAAAAGCAAGGTAGAAATATGGTAATTAAGAAAATGTATATAACCTAATTCTAAACATTGAGGAGTGGATGAATAAACAAAAAATGAAAAAGGTAATTCATCTTACTAGTCAAAAGACAAAGAAAAATGCCTGACTTACCAACACAAGGTGTTTCAAGAAATGACCATTTTGTGTTTTCATTGCATGATTCCCAACCGACTCGCAGGTCTTACAGGTTGTTTCCATTTATACTTATTTTCTCATCTTTCTTACTTAGCTTTCACATTCTTTCCTTTTGCTGACAAAGACCTTTTGGCTGCAACATAAGCAGTTTGGTGTCTTTTGTTCTAGCAAGATAAATTAACTTTTTTTATTTTTTTTCTTATTCACCCACACTTCACCACGTCTTACTGCAGTCCTCCACATCTTCCTAAAACTAAAAATTGAGGCGTGGAAAACGAAAGTATTTGCAGAAAATTGACATACACACCTATTTTGCAACGGGGGCAACCATCCTTAGGCTCTCAGCCCAGTGCGTCACAGGTGGCGGATAGTTAAAATTCTTCCAGATTACGTAGATAGCTTCTGATTCAGGGTTAACCCTTATAAGTAGCCATGAACCAGCTGGTGACAATCATGGCAAGCAAGGTAGAAAAGTGAATGGTATCACTTTCTTAACAAAATACCTCATATTTTAAAGAGATGACTGTCAGGCTTGCAGAGACAATAAAACTTCCCTAACCCTTGCTGCCTTGCAGATATAATGGTTACTTTAAAGGCTAGTAGAGGTTACCATAACCAAACTCCAGTAGGCAATGGAAAACCACTAGTAATCCTCAAGAACAATTACATTCTAAGGAGTGTCCTCAAGAAAAGTTATTTCTTAAAAAAAAATACTTATGTTAAGTCCTTGTTTAGTAGGGAAAATCAAGAGCAATGTGTGATAGATCATAGAAGACCATTGTTGGGGGCTGCTCTGGGGTGCAGGCAGATTACATTTAGTAATCGCGGTTATAGTTCTTTACCACAGAGCCCTTCTATGAAACGTGGGATGAATCTTTGGTGCGTTGTGAGGCGGTAGAGATTGCCTGGGAGCTTTTTGTGCCGGCCTTTGAGGCGGATGGATGTGTGTTTCTGACTAGTGTAATTTATGCTTTCTTGTGTCAGCCTTCGAGCTGGAAGTGTTTTATGACCAGCGTGAAGATCCATACTGCTGTTACGATATGTTTGAAAGCTGCCCAGTGAATGATATCCATTACAAATTAACCAGTCGTTTTCAGTGAAGTCCTGGGGAGTGCTTGTAGTTCTGTACCACAGAGCACTTCAATGAAATGAAGTTGGGTGCGTTGTGAAGTGTGACGCTGTAGAGATTTCCTTGGAACTTTTTGTGCCGCCCTTCGAGGCGGATGGATGTGTGTTTCTGACTAATTTATGGTCTCTTGTGTCAGCCTTCGAGCTGGAAGTGTTTTATGGCCAGCGTGAATATGGGCCTTTAAATAGTGTTTGTGGATGAGATATAACGTGTAAAAAAATACATGATACAGTTGGAGGAAACACCTGGTTAAAACAACCTCCAAGAAAACTATGGCCATGGAAGAGACCAAATAATGAAACATATGACCAAATTATACTTATCAAGAAAAGATTTAGAAATGCATCACTATCTGCAAAAATAAAAAAGTCTAGGAGCTGACTGTAGTAGTGATCATATAAAGTATGGGAAGAATAAGAATAATTGTTCCAAAAAATAGAAAATCTAGGAACATGAAACTAAACCGAAAACTACAAACGTTTTTTATAGAACAACAAGACCATCATTGCGAACATAATTTTAGGAAATGCTGGAAAGATTCAGTTCAGCATACAGGAAGAGCAATAATACCTAAAGGAAACGAGCTGCGAAAAATAAATGGATGATGAAAGAAAAGTTAAGTTACTGGACAATAGAGGGAACACCAAAGAAAGACAAAGAAGAATACAGAATGATTAAAAATGAAATTGGAAGCAAAAACAGCATAAAAGAAATGTGGCTCAACAAGAAGTGCCAACAAATAGAAAAGCCTTATATTAAAGATTCAAAAAGTGCTCACAAGAGAGTTAACAGGCAAAACAAAACACTTCAACACAGGATATCTGAAATGAGTGGATGGTAGGGAATTACTGAAGCCAGAAAATGCAGTTGAAAGATGAACTGAATATGTAAGTAAACTGTCTGGTGGAGTCATACATTATTACCTTTCATCTTCCTGTAATCTCCCTGTTTAGTCAGATGAAATAAGTTTTCTCCAATGAAATGGCTAACAACAGTACTGGTTTCATACTCCATAAGCTGCAAACCTAAAGGAACAAGAAAAAAGTAGAACATCTTAATAATTTATTTGGTGACTGAGGTATTGTGGTTACTCGTGCTAAAGTAAAGTCTGCCTATGATAAATAACATATAGAAGACATCATTTCTTCCTTTTGTTTTTCAGTGGCTGCTGGGCTTTGTTTCATTCTTGTGGCCAAAGTTAGGTATGGGCGCTCGCATAATATACATGCCGTACCACACTTTCTGGGGAGTGACTCTGCTTATTCTGGCAACAGCAACAGCTCTCATGGGCATTACAGAAAAGGCTTTCTTTCATGCAACGTAAGAAATCAATTTTGCACATTTGAGACGTGTACATCTCTGAAGATCTGTATATTACGAATGTGTTTTTTTAACTGACACTTTGCCTATTAAATTTTTGTTTTTAACAGAGCAGCAGCTGTAATTTTTCATGGAAATGGTAACTTGTGACACTTTAAAAAATGCAGTAACAATGAAGGAATGCAAAAGTATTTTTTTTCTAAATATTACTCTGTTTATTAAACAAATCTATCATTGTTAATGAGGCAGTGGCAGGGATCTTTGAATGTTGAAGCACATTAAGAGATTCAGGATGGTGCATACATTAATCTATCCTTTCAGTAAAGTTAAATCTGTATGAACTGAGTAACTTGCTTTGTTTTTATAAATTTATTTACTGTTAAAGTACACGTCTTCTTTCATGAACTTTACAGGAGTTGATATTCCTGCATAATGCAAATGTTTTATTTTTCAGGGAAATCAACTATTCTCATTTGTCTTCAGAGGGTATCCTTATCAACTGCTTGGGCATCATTCTTGTCATATTCACTGGTTTGGTCGTCTACTTGGTCACAAAGCCAGAATACAAGCGGCAGCCCGCTCCAGAGGAAGACCATGTTCCTTTGGACAACTAACTGTTGTAAAGTTATTACTGACTAGGCTCATAACACTGGATAACCAACAGGACATGAAGATTACGAGAACATGATTTTCTTGGAATTTACACAAGTTTACAGCATTGACCAATGAAGCAACTTGGCTAATAATGTCATCATTCATGTCAATAATTTTGAAACTTGTGTTACTTTATGATTAGCTTTTCATTCCATTTGTGCCGTTGTACATTGTGGAAGGATATCATTTTGTTTTCTTTATAATATAAATGGTGCTTCATCCTGTCTGACTTCAGTTCGTGCTTCTTTTGTTTCATAGCAAAATTTGATCCTTCTTCTTCTTGGGTATTACCTTGCCCTGAAGTCAGATTTTCTGCTGTTCAATGGTTGCGGTTGTGCTGCACATTGACAAAATGATGAGAATGTTTTGTTTTTCTCCATCTTTGTGTGGTTGATGCAGGTGTGTTATTTCCACTAACTTCCTGCTTTCTTCACTTCTGAGATATATTACCATTGACCTAACAACAACAATGGCTGTGTAATGCAGAGGACAAGTTTCCACTCTATAGAAAAAAGTAAACTCAAAAAAGCAGTTGTTGCATACGTTTTATATTATCTCATACTGGCATTATCTTTGGTGTTAGAACGAACATATGAACACTTCAACATGTAATGCGAATGAGTGAAGTTCACTTCAAAGTAATTTTCATTCATTTATTTGACACTGGACAGACGATGAGCTCCATGTTAATGCAATATGCTGGCATGTGATTTCATATTAATGAGCGATCAAATAGAATGACTGGTAGGCAGAAGTACCGTCAGTAATAGTCATGATGTCCACGATTTACTTTGCATGTCGAACTCGTCGAAAAGACATTTATTCTCGTAATTAATACTCCCCATTAATATCCAGCCATCACAGGCACACACAGAAATATATTCTTCAATGAATCTGTAAATCATGCAGAGGACATCTACACATAATCGGAGCTCTCACACATGCGTCCGAACACATTGAAGTACATAGTCGAAAGAGACCGTTACAAGTCTTAAGTATACGTGTATACGTAATATTTTACTGAAAATTGACATCACACATCACTAATAATTACAATGGTGCGGTTTCACTAGTAGTGCATCTTGGTGTCGCCTCATCCGTTCTCAGCAATGCCTTCCCTTAGGAATGCACTGATGTGTATAAACACAGGCGTAACATCTATGTTAATCTCAACAGTAATATTAGCTGATCTACTTTGGCACCAGAACTTCTTTGATCCTTAGATGCCGACCGTCAAAGCAGTCAGTGGCCATCATGCCTGGTGGCGTCTTGTAGGGCGGCAACAAACTGCTTCCACCTTGCTTGGTCGGCAGCCATCCTTCGTGCAGTGCCCCAGCTCTGATTCACTCTTTGCATCTCAGCCTCCACAGTTCTCCGCCAAGTTATTTTTGGTCGGCCTTTCTTTCGTTTTCCTTCCAGGATCCATGGCATAGCTGTTCTTGTGATGGCACCGGGGTCTCTTCTGAGGACATGGCCAACCCAACTCCAGCATATACCAGTTATAATGGTGTGCATGTCCTCTTGGTTGCTCTGAGTAAGCAGTTCTTGGTTGATGATGGTATTCGGCCAAAAAATTTGGATGAATTAAAATTAATAATTATGTCTGAAACTCAAAATTAATACTATAAAGAGAACCACAATGAGACAAAAAGTGAAAATGTATGACAGATCCTGTGCAGAGAATAACCCACCATTGAACTGAAACCAATGAGACAAACAGTGAACAGGAATATCACTGAACAACTGTGGTCCCCTCGAATGAACTGCAAGAAAGCTAATAATATCGGTCATTCAATACTCATTGATAACTTCAAGAAAGCTAAACATATCGATCATTCAATACTCATTGATAACTGCAGTGAAAGCAGTGTGGTCTAGTGGGAGCAGTGAGGATTAGATCAGTCTACCAAGATCCTGTTCTCGGGCATCAACAAGTATTTCATCTACTGTGAGAGACACCACAGTTAAACAAAGTAACCATTGATAGAACTAATAGATGCTTCTCATGGATGCATAGACGTTGAAATCTTAGTAACATTTCCTTATTCACTGTGATCAGGATTTACACATGGATGCATTCTTGGAACGCTTGCCTAAAGAATGTTTCAAGTAGATTAAGAGCAACTATCCCAGTATGAACACGTACAACATTTATTTTAATTTTTTTATGCAGTACAGTATTTTGTTGTCAGTAATCATACTTTTAGGGTAGATACTTTCTAGATCACAGAAAACAAATTCTGAAATTGCAACAATACCGCTTATTTTGTCTTAAAAGCTACAATAATAAAAGATGTATTTCTATCCTCAGAACTTCATTAACTGCAGTTTGGTTAATTTTCTTTTTGTGTCTCTACAGTTAATATACTTTCATGGAAGTCTGTGCTACATTTATAACATGCACTTTAACCAGGTGCATCTCATATGTTTGATTTATGCTGATCACTTTTAAAGCATTTTAGTTCTTCTCTGGAACCACCTGTTCTTTTTTTTTTAAATGGAACAAAGAACACAAAAGTTCCACTTTACTCTGGACTGTCTTCATCTTCTGAACTTGTGTGATTCTGATCACATAATTTTACTTCTTCTTCCAGAACCTGCTTGGTGGAATGGGTGATCATGTCTGTCTACAACTTCCTGTCTCCATTATTATTTATCACTTCTGTTGTTGACTTCTTTCCATGCCATGATGTCAAACTGTCCAGTATCTGCTCTGTTTGCCTTCCTCTATCTCTTTTTCCTTCAGTCTTTCCTGTTGTTACGACATTTTCCAGCTGACCTCTTCTCTTAATATGCCCAAATAAAGTGGATTGCTTTTATCATCTTATTTCACAAGAGCAATATTTAGTAGAGAGAGTTTGATCACTCCAAGTATCTACTGCAGCCTGTTTGTTTTATTCAATCTTTATTATAATTATGGTGACATCAAACAAAGGAATGCAGAGGAAAAGTGTTAAGGAACCAGTAACAAAGCAGCCTAAGTTGCGATAATCTGTGGGTGCATTCCAAAGCTCAAAAGAATTCCATAAACCCAAAAGGTTTTTTTTTTTGTTCATCTTCTGGACACTTAAAGTTAGAAGACCACTGGCACAGTGGTTGAAAATGTGTTAAGGATCTGTGGAACTAACATGTACTGCATGCTTATGGAAATTGTATTTTTGTTATAATATTTTGGAAGTAAATTTCCTGATTATGATTATTTGTACAAAATATAGAAAAATGCTAAAGCAGAAATTTGGCAAATGTACACATTTTCTCCATTCCAAATCAGTATCTTTGAAGCTGAAGTTTTTAACTGTTGATTCCATTTTGATGCAGAGAATGTTCCTGTTTCTTGGTTAATGCTGTTTCCTTTGTGAATTAATCTCAGATTTGCTATTGTGGTGTTGCTTAATGCAAAGTTGTAAATGTTTGTATTGTGATTTGCTGTTGTGATATGAGTATTTCTGTTGTGTCATCCTTCATACTCTGTGCTGTTGTGATATGAGTATTTGTGTTTTGAGTAATCCTCCATCCTCAGTTGTAATTCTTTCCCCATCTCCTTGGGTGTGCATATATTTTTGCCTGCATTAAGTTACTGTTCATATGTGAATATAAAAGATAAAGGATCCTGTTTCACGCCCATAGTGGCATATTGGGAATGTGGTGTTAGGCCCATATTTTCTTGACTATCGGCACACTAGGGGTGATGTGGTCAGCATCACGCCGGCCGCCTTAACCTTACCAGAGTTGCTCTGGTACCCAATTTATGAGGCTGGGTCGACCCCAGAGCCGTTTGCAGTCTAAAAGATCCCACCTCAACTGTGGGTCGAACCATGGACCACCGAGCTAGGAAGCCAGTGCACTAACCACTGAGCTACCGCAGCTCCTACATGTGAATGTACTTCTCTTAATGTGAAATCAAAACTCCACACATGATGATATTGTTACTTTTAGGAATGAATATGCCTCTAAATACATGTTTATATATAAGGTAGATGTTACTTCAGCCTTGATTCTTTTCATAATAATGAAAGTATAAAATATAAAAGATTTCACACAGTTAGCCCTGTGTTATAACAACAGGGTAAACGTTAAAATAGGTAATTCATCAATTTTCATCTATAGTGGGACAGAAGGCAAAGAAAATTCCTACGTTATGGCCACTAGGCCTTCATCGCAGATATTAAGTTGCTGCTTGTAAAGAAAAATTTAACAAGCTGGAAAAAAAAAGAGGAAAAAATACGAATAATGTGTTTTAAAGTAACTACAATGTAAAGTTAACATATATAGTTACTTTTATATATGTAGATATACAGCATTGGTAATTTCTAATTTCTTTGATGTACAACAGTGAATGTTTTATTGATATTTTTTTTTTGTCCATATAGTTCCTATCTTATTGTGTGTATTGAAAGTCTTCAGGTACTAGAAGACTTATGAAGGTGTTTCTTTCCTGGGTTATGGAACATTGATAATTTCTTTTTTCTTTCATGAACAATAGTGAATGCTTCATTGATATTTTTTGTTCTTGTAGTTCCAATTTTATTTTGTTTATTTGCTTGCCAAAGTTGAAAGCTTTTAATGACTGGAATACTCACAAAAATGTTGCTTTCTGGGAATGTTGAACATCATACACATCCTCACAAAATTATGTAATCATGTTTATCTGATATAATCAAGAAAGGCGAGAATAGTCAGAAGATAAAAATTTGATAAATTCAGAAAACTCATTCAACCATCAAGTGATGTCATCAACGAGTTTCAACTATCCATGGAAACAAGAAAACTATACTTGAATAACCACATAAATAAAATTACATAAAACCAAGTTGTATAATATTTTATCTGGAATAAACATTCCAAATGTAACTTGTTTCATACTAGGATATTGTTTTTACCCTTTTTTTTATTTATTTATCTGTATCTGTTATTGCTAAGTTCTTGGAACAGTTTTTTTTTTTCATTTGATACCAACTTATTAGATAATCGTGGTAATGCTTTATGTATATAAGTTAATAGATGTAAAATAAATGCATATGGCCAACATATTTCCTTTGGGACACTTTCCTGTATTGTGTGCTTTCTTGATTACAAATTTTATTTTTATGCCTCATTTACTTGTACACATTATGTGTTTGTTGTCCCTGCTGAAGTAATATTTTGTTCATTTTGTACTGCTTGTTTTAAGTGAGGCTGATTTTAATTTTATTTATCAAACTGCTTTAGAATGTTTTACATCTATTATAAACATCTTAGTGCCACATCATTTTACTGGTGTTATTGGGATCGCAAGATGGGCAGCATCAGCAATGATGAAGTAATCGGAAGAGTAATTCATCAGAGTGAATAATGCTACTTTTTTGTCAGAAAGTATTCATTGTAGTAAGGGTTTTATGTTAAACGAAAAATAGTTACCTACGTTCCACAAAGAACCTTTTTTAATTCATTTGATGATTTTAAACCTGTGTGTGTATATACTCGTATATAAACAAACAAAAAAGTAGTCCAGTTTTACAGCTCGGTCTAGTTGTTACCTTTGTCTAAAATTTGAGCAACTGTAAAATGTCTGACTTATCATAAATAGGCGTTTGCGTAAAATAGGATTGAAATGGTGTGACAAAATCACCCGTGTGGAACTGGTGACAAGAAGCAAACAGATGCCAGTAGAGAATGAGATGAGAAGATTCCGACATTGGATATGGTACACATTGAGGAAACCTGTTGATTGCTTTACAAGGTAGTCCATTTTTATGGAATCCCCTCGATAGGAGAGGTGGATAGAGACCTAAAATACATGGAGATGAGAACTGGAGACAGAATTGAAAGGAATTCAGAAGGCATGAAAAGACGTAAGTGAAGGGCACAGGTCAGGACTTAACAGGAATATTCTGATATACAACATTCATCATCTCATCTCATCTCAAACCATAACCCGTCATGGGTCGTAGGGGTGCCATGGTGGAAACATCAGCAGTCAGGGTCCTCCACTGCTCTATCCTCAGCAATGCGTACAAGTGTGGAAAAACCGTGCCCTGCCTATTCTTTGATGTTATCAGCCCAGGATTTTCTTTGCCTTCCTCTTCTCCGTTTACCTTCGACTGTTCCCTGGAGGATCGTTTTCGAAAGGGAGTCATGACGAGTTACATGCCCAAACCAGGCAAGCTTTCGACATTTCACTACATACAACATTACATGATAGTAAAACAAGCTTAGGGGTATATTGCAGAAGACTTATCAGCGAACAACGAGACAAGAACAATGATGATAAAGGAACATGACAAAATGAAAGTAGCATGCGATAAAACTATTAATAAAACAAAGACAATAAGAAATGTAATTTATGTGAGTAGATTCTTGGAATTATGCGAGACATCGTCACAAAATCTGAACATCTGATTTATTAGGGAAAAATATGTAAACCCTTCAAGCTGATTTAAAATATCTATTGTGACCTTTATGTATTTTATAAAAGTGCATCTGTGGTATCAAATGATGTAGCTAACAAATGTAAAAAATGATGTGTAAAAAAATATTTCAGTGTATTAGGATGCAGTGACCTTACTTAAAAGATTAATATAATGCTGAAAGTTTCTCAAAATTTGATATGTCAAATTTTTATATTTTGATAATATTTTCACTAGTGCAAGGGTCTTTGAATAAGGCCTTTTTTCTGTTACCGATCTTACGAAGATGCATCAAGTATGAATGCATTTCTCCTTATTTTTAAAATGATTTTATTCTTCAGTGTTTTGTTATTAGTGTTGTCCTCTGTTTGCTTTTATTAATTCTACATTTTCATAGTTCTCATATGTTTGTTTGCCAAATAAGGCATTTTTCTTATAACATTTAGCTTGTTTTCTTATAATGTCCTGTAAAGATCATACTTATCTCTTTAAGTTTGATACCTTACTTCTATGTATGCTGTTTCAATCCATGGCTGTCCTAAAGACAACACGGTGGTGGTTTTCCCTTGCACTCTGTCAGTTTGTGTACTTTGAGGATTTCCATGATCCTTTGAGTTGAAAACGTGATCCACACGGAAGTGAAGGTGAGGTAAAGTTAAGACACCTCCACCTTGGTGTCATGTAATTACACTTTAGAGGTGTAATATGGTTGCCTCCCACAACTACCTCACCTCGCCCTTCATTGACAATCATCTGTTTTGGTCCATGGCTGCTTATTCAATATTCAAGCTAACATCTGTATGCAGAGGCCAGTCAACCACCCCGCCATCTGGTTGATGTGCCTGGTAGAAGGACAGGCTCCTGCCCTGATAATAGTGGTAGTCATTGCATAATTGATATTTCTGCAACAAAAGAGAAGATTTCTCTTGACTATACGTAAGCTGTCTGGAAGGATTTAACTTAAAAAAATTAAGGCTGTTACTGGTTTACAATGGACTCTTCAAAATCCTCCTGAAAATAGGCTGTCCTGCTAAATTGCTGGAAATGATAGTCATTCCATGAGGACATGAAGGGAACAGTCCAGTATACTGGAAGCACATCACAGCCCTTTGACATACGCAGTGGCGTTAAACAAGGCTGCGTTCTGGCTCCAACCCTCTTCGGGATCTTCTTTGCCTTACTCTTGAAACATGCATTCAGAGATGCAACTGAAGGAATATGCCTTCACACTAGGTCAGATGGCTGTCTGTTTAATCTCGCAAGGCTGAAGGCAAAAACAAAAATCAGAAGGGTCACAATAAGATACATGTTTTTCGCTGATGACGCTGCAGTCATCACTCAAAGCCAACAGGAGCTTCAGAGCTTGATGAATTGCTTCACCCAAGCATGCAAGGACTTTGGCCTCACAATAAGTCTAAAGAAAACAAATGTGCTGAGTCAGGATGTGGGTGCTGCACCAGTTTTCACTATCGATAACTATGAATTGGCAGTGGTGCACCACTTCACATACCTGGGGACAGGAGCTTCAGAGCTTGATGAATTGCTTCACCCAAGCATGCAAGGGCTTTGGCCTCACAATAAGTCTAAAGAAAACAAATGTGCTGATTAGGATGTGGGTGCTGCACCAGTTTTCACTATCGATAACTATGAATTGGCAGTGGTGCACCACTTCACATACCTGGGGTCTACCATCAATGACAAACTCTCTCTGGACACAGAAATTGACAGCCGCATTGGCAAAGCTGCAGCTACCTTTGCTCGCCTCACATCGCGTGTTTGGGGAAACTCCAAACTCACAATGAAGACCAAAGTTGTGGTCTATAACACTTCTGCATGGTAGCGAGACATGGACAACCTATACTAAGCAAGAAAGAAGGCTCAATACCTTCCATCTACGGTGTCTGCGCCACATCCTCGGCATTTCGTGGAAAGATAAAGTGACAAATGTCGAGGTGTTGTCATGTGCTGGCCTTCAAAGCATGTATACACTGCTTAGACAGCGCAGACTATGCTGGCTTGGCCATGTCCGCCGCATGGAAGATGGTCGCATCCCGAAAGATGTCTTCTATAAACAACTGGCAGATGGCGAAAGAACAGTTGGGCGACCGCAGCTGAGATTCAAAGATGTGTGCAAGAGAGACATGAGGGCACTGGACATAAATCCAGCAACCTGGGAGGATGAAGCTGCTGATCGCACAAAGTGGCGATGCTATCTGCGGCGCCACCTCAGTTTGGGCAAAAAAAAAGCTCACACAACAAGCAGAAGAGAGGAGAAAACGTCGAAAGGAACACCAGGAAAATAAGCAGCTGAGGGCTGTCACCTCAGGGGCGTATTCCCATAGTCAGTTATGACTGAAGGGGCTATCATTATTATTATTACTGGTGTACACTGATTTTCAAAATTTAAACTTGTATCTTAGTTCTAACATTGACAACATTCCAGCTCTGCATTGTAATCTGTAGCTATGTGCTCTAGATAAGGCCAAAAAATGTTCTGAGTAACTTGGGTATTTACATATTTAACACTGTATTGGAATTATTTCAATTCAAAGTCATAATTTGGAATAATTCCAGTTGTGTGCATTATTTTGAAGGATTCCAGTATCACTCATAATTTTTATTTATTCCAGAAATATTGTTTTAAAGAAACAATATTGTACCACATAATTTTTAATGCTTCTAATTTTAGCTTGTATTATTTTAACCTCTTTCTGTTTGTATACTTGCTTTTTTAATATATATTTTAATATGTGTTGGTGATTATGCTCAGTTCTGATTAACATGCACTTTTCTGTGCTCTTTCATGTTTGAGAGACTATAAATATGCAGGACATATTTAAGTAGATAATGATTTATCTCATCAAGAACAGCATTAATATCTCTCTAACATTTCATCCATGTTTACAATAACTATTTCAAGAATCTCATTTTCACTGCCTGCAGGACATGCACAACTGTGTTAGACTGATAAGTCACAACAAGATATTGAGAAAGACCACCTAAAAAGTGAGGAATGACATTTTAAGATGTCAGGACTGTATTAGAACTAATTTTGTAGAAAACACTGCTTATTATCTTCACAGAATATGTGACGTTTGCTTCATATGGAAAGAAAAGATGGCAGCTAAGAGGCAGCTGGTGAAGAAATATCACAGCTTACCTGCTTCTTCTTTCTGTCCCTTTTCACTCCCTAAAGATCGTGGGACCACTGCCACAGCAAGCCCCTTGCAGAGAAGTTTATGTGCTCTTGCATGTGTGGCTTCCATAACAATTTAAGTGAAATTGCCAGCTCCATGCCCAACCTTACAGAGCAGTGGTCCCACTCCTGACATTCTGGTATGAAAATCATGAGCTATTCTTGGAGGAGTTTACAATGTTTCCTAAAGACAGCTCACACTGACGAGCTATCATGAGTAACCTCTTTTTTTAAGGAAGCAAGAGACAATAGAGAGAGTTGATGAAGTAAATAATAAGTAAAGATGTGGTAATTTTCTACAAAGATTAAAAATCACAGAACTTCTCAGATCTTTAAGCCAATGTTTACTCATATATTTACAAATATACATACATACATATATTAATGCACATGCACACTCACAATAAATTAGGGTGACCATATGTCCAGATTTGTCCGGCTTTCAACATCAAAATTTAGCATCCGGCCGACTTTTTTTAAAATTGCGATTTGTCCAGCTTTTTAACAAAATTAGAAAAAAAAAGAAGAAAATATCGTGTTTTTTTTTTAAGTGCAAAAAAATCGAAATTTTGTGAAATCTAGCCATGTTGACAATCGTTCAGATTTGATAGAAGGTATCCATCAGCTTTGTCACTCCTAGGTGGATTCACCTAGATCTAGGTTTTTTGGTCCCGTCTAGGTGTCATTTTCCTTTATTAGTTGAAGAACGCCACTGTTACAACCTCCGTTCTATGGGTTGTTAATGAGGCTAGCAAGATACCATTAGCTGTCACGGCTGACAAGGGTGTTGTCAGCTAAGTCGGGCTTACTATAGGTGGCCGATAAGTTCAACAACGCGAATGTTAGTACAGTGGGCCGAAAAGAATAGGCCAATGTTAATGGAACACCAACAGCTGGGTCATGAAGTTGACCAATTCATAATGAAGTAGGCTGGACACGTAGTTGAAGGACATCTGCGACAGAGACATTTATTTAACGACAACGAAGTCCAACATCATGGGTATATATAGTATACATCATATAATAATAAGCATCAAGACAGCCGTATGATTGACTTCCCTGGTTCTTATGAGCTGAAGGTCAACGGCTTGACAAAATACATGGTCATTGAGAAGAAACCATGCTTTAACATCTTTACGTACATAAATCAATCTTGAACATATTCGCTCCTAATGTTCAGAGGGACGCACTAGCCATTGATCGTGACAGATACAATGGAAGTCCTGCCTTGACAAATAGGGCTCTGGGTCTTTGAGGCGATAGACCTTGAAACGTGCCGTTAACTGGCAATAATTATAAAGGTAACGAATTCCTGGAATAATCCCTCAGGAACAAAACTCTTGAGTACTTCAATATATATCGACAGTATGGGTCTCCTCATAATATTGGAGAAAGAACCCCAAAAAATGCGTCTATCACAGACGACCGAAATATTACAAAGCCTCCAGTGTATGATTTGTATAGCAACAAATCGACGCAACAAAAGTGCATCATCTGCATTCAAAGATGATGCAGAAAGGTACGCATAACTATTTAAACAAAGTACATCTGTATCAGATGCGCTCACATGTGCGTCTATCAAAATTAGACTGGCATGTGAAAGTCTCACACACTTAACTCCCACACGTAAAATGGACTTAACAGCCACCTCCTAGATTTTGGTCAAAAATCGACCAAATTCATCAAAAAATAGCCCACGTCGCCGATATCTAGGGGTTTTTTTTTCCAGAGTGGCAACGCTGGTATCCATCATTACTTATTCTACTTTGACATAACTAACCTTAATCTACATCAATTGACTGAAAGTTTAGTTTTATTCTTGTTGTTCATTAAGTAATACTATAATCTGAATGATAATACTTTTATTGAATTACTGGCACATGAAAAGTGGACCAAATTCTTTGAACAATAAAGAAATGTAGTTACTGAACTACTGCTCATTGCTCAATATTTCTTGTACAGAGTCTCATGAGTATTTAGTTGAAAATTCAGACTTACTAAAAAAAATAATGTCAAATAAAGCACAGTGTTAAAGACTGAATATTTAGTGATGTTGAAAAAAATAATGCTTGATGGAAAAATTATTAAAATGTACATTTTATGAAGATTTTTTAAACTTTTTAACAATTTATGTTGAAGGAATTTTATATAGTTTATCGTGACTCTACATAAATGTATTAAATTAGTGAAATTAATGTGTCCTCCTTATTAGTCAAAAAATCAGAAAATGTCCTCCCTTTTAAAAACAATAATATGGTCACCCTACAGTAAATGTTCCAGCCCATTATATTGCTAAGTTGGCACCCCCATGGTCATAGCTCTTAGGAGCCATGAATTATCTGTAATAATTTTTTTTGGTAATGGAAGAGATTGAACAACTTTTTGTGTGACGTATCTGCAAATTCTCAGCCAACCTACAATGCTGGAGTGATGTTGAAAATAACGTATTAAAATTGAGGTGTTAAATTGATCATCTATTGAAAAACAAAGAGAGAAATACTTCTATAAACAGACCATGTGCACATCTTTAACCAGTTACACTGGTTTTGTTTGTTTTATGTTTTGAAAAAAAATTATGATTTAATTGTCATGGATCAGCTTTGTCACACATACTCGAAACTTAATTGACTTTTATGGTATATCCCAGATTTTTTAGCCTGAATAGTTTGTTGTTATTCATTCAGATTTCTCACTTATTTTCAGGACACTTTAGCTGACAACTTGGTTACATCGTGTGAAAGAGCTGTTTTTTTCTCAGAATAATTTAGTCCAAATTAAAATTGTTCTTTCTGTTTTATATCCATTCAGCAGTTATATTAGAAAATATATTAGTTGTAACATTTTCAGTCACTTCAGCATTGCTGTTCTGCTCAGTTTGTGTACCTCTGCAACTTAAAGAAACAAGAGTGAATAACTAGATTCATTGGGGATCAGAACAACAACAACTTAAAGAATTTGTATGTGGAAGGATAGAAGAAATTGCATAAATAGTATTAGCTCTGCAGATTTAGTCAGTTGCACTTAAACCTGTCAGTACTTCTTTGTTTTAGATGTTTATTAAAAGACGTTTTTAAAAATAGAGCATATGGCTGTTACAGAGAAAAAGTAATATGAAGTAGTAACATGCAGTTGTTAGATTTCTTCCTTGTGAGATTCGGCTGTCACTGCGGTAACTGAGGTGGTAGCTCTTTTACTGTGTGGTTAGTGTCAGTAATATTCACTTTATTTCCTAATTTCTGTGATACTTAAGAAGACCGTTTATAGTTCCACAAGATTTAAGTGCCTGATTTAATTAAACTTACAATAATTCCACACCAGTTAATTAACACATAACAATTTTTTCTGTTAATAACTAATATCTTTATTACTGATACTTTGATTAGTATTTAACTTTTTTTTTCTTGTTAATATTGTTTTGGGCAAAGTGGGAAGTTTTATAAATTAACTTATTCTCATCATAACAGTTGGATCATGATGCTCTCTTACAATCTTGCAAGTAAGATGTGTTCAGGAAGAAAAGATTTTAGTATTTTATGTTATATTACCAGCAACGTAAATTTCAAATTTCAGTGGACTAATATATATTTTATTACCAAAACTGTTATGTTATTACATAACTTTATATAAATATATATGTTTTTGCTTCCAATAAAAGTATTTAGGTCATTTAGCAAATTCCTGCATCATTTTTTGTTTTGTTTGACTTATCTCAGCTGGTTGACAATGAAATGGACTGTCCAGTGTAATCATCCTGAAACGTTTTATATCATCTAGTCTCCTTCTTGAAGATTTTTATTTCATCCTGGAGGAAGTCATTGTGACATGTGATACATTCGTCGTCATGGAAATATTGGTGTTTTATATTGCTTCTGTAAACTTGTAACTGTATTGTATTGTTGTCCCTGATTTCTGTTGTGAAAGTCTACAGGGTTCACAGTAGAATATGAACTGGTCTGCGTGTATCCTGAGAGAATATGTCCTGTGTTAAACACAATACATCAAACTCATTTCCATGATAATATATCTTTTAGAATGTTTCTTATTTAGGAGAAACTATTTTTTTACTAAATTTTAAGGGAAAAAATGTTATTTAAAAAGATATGGCTGATAGGCTATTAGACAGATACAAATAAGTTAATCTAAATACAGAAGTTTTACTGATATGGTCAACATTGCCCTGATGGCATAAAACAGAGTTAATCACCAGTGGTACAAAGACAAGAGAAAATCAAATAACCAGAGGGAGCCACGCTAGTGTAATGGTTACCACACTGCGCTGGCGAACAAGTGATCCAGGTTCAAGCTCGGGCGAGGACATTTGAAGAAGTGTCATCGACCGTGATTTGGACTGGATTAAATCAAGCCCTGGTAAGAACATTTGAAGAAGTATTGTTGACCAGGGACTGGAATAACCTGAACGGCTCCTGAGCCGACCCAGCTCTAATGGGTACTCTCCGAAGACGGCGATTATCTGCCTAAATGGCAAGAGGACACCTGTCAGCGTACAGGGAAAATAGGAAACTCACGTAAAATCAGTCTCAGGTTGGACATACTAACCTGAGATTTCGCCTCGAGTAATAGCGGCCGTACGTTAAAAAAAATAAATAACCAGAGCAGCAGACCTAAAGTTAGATGGGAACAGGAGTCAGATCATGAGGTTATTATTAGAAATATGCAACAGGTCAAGGTTCGTGAGGCCTAATTAGGGGTTGCAGGAAAATCAGTGTGAAAACTCGTAACCTAGGGGGTCAGAAAAGTCAGTTTGACAAATTTGCTGACAAATTTAGATACCTCAGAGTAAGAGGTACCAGAGATTGATTTGGGGACAAAAAAGAAAAGTCAGCAAATTCCAAAGCCACATCATTTATGACCCTGGGCAACACATGGAGATCACAAATATATGCATTGTAAAATGTAGCTGAAAATATTCATCAAGTGTTTCCCCATTCTTGCTATACAGATCAGAGCACAATTTGACCGCTGTATAGCTCCAATATAGAAATTATGTGTTACACTGGCAGCCCCCAGTGCCTGTTATCAAGTTGGTCATCATGCAATGTTGAAGGCAGTTGTTTTTGGAAATCTTGATTTTAAGTGTCCAGCTTATTTGATAATGATACTTATTTTTCATATGAGCCAGAAGAAGAAAAAAATGGCATTCAAAGGGACTTGAAGGAGCTCTGAACTGAGAGGTCATCAAGAATAGAGAAGGGTGGAAACAAGTCATGGTTGCTACGCAGTGGCCTAAAGACTCAGCAAGCTGAAGAAGATGAAGTTGCACATAAATGGACACCTTCACTCTTTCTACCTCACGAACTGTATGGCATGTCACTATATAGTACTCTAATTTCCCAAGTGTCACCTGGTATATCCTCTTGCTTATAGTTAGATTTTACATGTCTACAACATTTTTAAAATCTTATTTGTTGCATATAAGACTTGCATGACTTCAACAAATTGTTCAGTCAATTTACAAATATTTTACACATGTATTGTAAGTTCTAAAAAACAGGTATATGTTTACTGGTTGTTTTTTGTTTTTTTTAAAGTGTGCAAAAAATAGCTTGGAACCTACTGTGGTATCTGGGTAAAACCTAAAAACTACTTGGGGCAGAAAGAGCCAAAGCAAACAACTATGGATATGGGCTTTAACGTGTATATTGCTCAGTGTAAAAAAATGCTTTCAGATGAATCAGTTTTTCTCAAACATTACTTTCTTTATTACATGATAGAGGAAAGTTTAAAAAATATTTTGTTTGCACTGATAAGATTAAACTGAATAAACCTAACATTGAAAGTTTTAAGCTTTGGAAGGGAAGAAATGGAGGTAAGCTGAATTTTGTTAAATAGCAACCTGTTCAGAATGAAAGCTAAACATTACTAATGGAACAACTATGAAATTACTGCCATGTTATCAATATTTGCTTTGAACTCTAAACAGGATATTAATATTATCTTGTGCCGAGTCATATTGTTCTCATTACTTAAAGTATTGAAATCTAAATACATCGTTTATGTGCTGGTTTAATTTTAACTACTAATTTGTTAACACAGTAATAATGTTAATATTGATAATAAGGTTACAATCAGTACAGTTCCCACATTTTGCATTCTTTGTCATCATTACATAATATATATTATTAAATATGTTTTGTGGCTATTTGTCGTCATTACATAAAATACATTATATTAAATCTGTTTTGTGGCCTCTTCGACTTTATTTTGTGATCTTATGCATGGTTAAGTTTTATTTCTCCTTGTGTGTATTGTGTTTTTTTATGTGCGGTAGATAATAGCAATAAATATTCATTGCTATTTCAGACTGATTTAATTATTTCCATTGTTTTAATTATTCAGAAATTTTAATGAACCTAAATCTTAGTCAGAACAAATCTATGATAGGAAACTCTTTACAGAGCGATACAACAGGAGGCAAGCTGATCATCAGAAGCAGTCCCCCCGTCCGACAAGTGTTTCGGCCCGATATACTCCTTTACACTCTAAGGGGGGCGGGCCCACTTGGGTCATGACTCCCAAGCATCTCAGCCTCCTGTTGTCTTGTATCAAAAATGAACCCATTTCACTTATGGTAGCAACTTTAATCCACAACTCCGCCAGCCGTGGAGGCAATTGTGAAAGTAACAAAGAGAAGACAAATTATTCCGTTCATTCCGTTGCACACACTGAGACACCATCGCGAAGCCGACGAGTCTAGCCACTGCGCGTTCGCCACTGAAATTCTGACAGACACCCCTATAATATACACCGCCTGTTGCCCATCAGTCACAGCCCGTTCACTAGTACACCAAAAAACTCAGCGTATTGTGGACTTAGAAAAATTCCTGATGTTTTCTGTACCGCAGCGTTTATTGTCACGATTTCCATTGCCCATTACGGTTGTTCCACAGCCAGCCTGATGCCTTTTCGGCAGTTTCACTAAGCCTCTTCAGTGCCCTTGTTCTCTACTGTCCCCTCAGCCCCAACAGTTTCAATAGATCATACACTGATGCAGCCACAAACCCTCTTGCGCCCACTTCAACAGCCATGACTCTTGCAGTGAACCCATCGTGTCTCAGATCCGCGGCCAGATCACTATACTTGGCCACTTTGAACGAATGTTGCTCGTCTAATCTGGATTCAAATGGCACGGTCAGTTCAATCAGTATGACCTGAAGCGTTGCTGAAGAATGAAGCACTATATCCGACTGTCTCCGCGATTTTCTGATACTCTCTGGATATGCCCCTCGTCCAGGTAGGTCTACCGCCATCTCCCAGTCGTTTGCACAGTCAAGAAGAGATGGTAAACTGCTACCAGGATTACTCGGTTTGGGGTGTGCTGACTTTCCTGCCCTCAGAAAGTATGTATTTGCGGTGCTCGGCCTGGGTTTGCTATTCGCCTTCATCCTTGCCAGATCTATTGTCGCAGCAAGCTCATTTAGCACTTTGTTATGGTGCCAAGTGTATCGCCCTTGCCCTAATGACACCTTACACGCTGAGAGCACTTGTTCGAGTGTCTGCCTCCCCTGGCACAGGGGGCACTGCTCATCATCCGACTTTCCCCATTTCACAAGGTTGGTGGCCGACGGCAGCAGGTCATACATTGATCTAACAACGAAGCTGAGCCTAAGAGGTGCCATATGCCATATATCATTCCATGTCAAGGACCTCTGCAGGGCTCCTTCCCATGTAGTCCATTGGCCCATTTGGACTTGCTGCACTGCTTTTTGCAACCTCTTATCATTCTCAGCTCCTCGTATCTCTTGAACTACCATGTCTCTGCGCTCCCTGCTTGATGCCTTGGACCACCAGCGGATGTCTCCATGACCAAATCCCCGTCTATTCATTTGTGTGTATCCGATTACCTCCCTCAGTTTGAGTGACTCTTGGGCAGCATCAACAGCTTCTTCCACTCTCCACTTCCTTCCCGTTTTCAGTGTGGGCTGAATGGACTTAACCACGTCATCAGCTGACGTTCATGGTGTTTTTTACTTCTCTATTTTATTTATTAATCAATTCTATTAACCATATAACCTTTTGTTATGATAGTTCCACATTTGTATTATCAGTCAGCTTCAGTTAGTTAGATATTTATGGTATTTTCAAATATGTATGTAACTAAGCACACCAGTGAAAGTTGCATCTGATCTGGTCCAATAATTATCTTTCAACCAGCCGATGCTCTTGGCTTTTGTCAGGACTGGGTTACCCACTAAGCACATGTGCTTAAGGACATCAGAACAAAGAAAATCAAATTATTTGTTGATGATAAAATTGAGTGAATTATTAGCATTTCAGTGGTTTGAACCACATGAAAACATCACAACTCACACATTGTCACGTAGCGTTTAAAGGATAAGAGAATTATTTAGAGGAAATAATAGATCTGAAGGTGGAAGATTTGGCTCAAGGAATTCCTGCTGGGTTTTCCCACTTCCGAAGGGTGACGAAGAGGGTAAATTCTCCTAACTCGACAGGTCTGGAAAAGATTGTAAGGAGATATTTGGTCTCTCGCTACCGTCGTCCCCTTCTCAGTTATCTATTATTATTATTCTTTAATTTATATTATATTTTACAAGCCCCCCCCCCCCCCCCTTATAAAGGAAGATAAACATAGACAATATTCAACATCTAATGGAAGGAACAAAGCATGGGGTACAGTATATACACCCAATTGGTTTATTGCAATAAAATGAATAGATGGTGAATGATAGTATTGTCGATGGAATTAGTGTCTGCGGTATGTAATGTGTGTCTCACAATTCAAGTGTGTTTCATCATGGATGACAAAACTATGCATTGATATGGTGAGTTCCCTTTTTCGTGGAACTTAGCTTTTCAGCCCCTGGCTGATAGTGAAGCGTGGTTAGTTCTCCGGTCTCCTGACGTTGCCCCAGGTAGGTCTTGAATGGTTCGGATTTGCCTTCTCTGTGCTCGACTCCGTATTCTGCGCTGAGATTGGACTGTCGTGCAAGGCTCCACCATAGACTACTCAAAGATGGACGCTAACCCGCAATTTAGGCACGTGGCTTCAGTGCTTTTAATGCGAGAATTCGCCGATTCTGGTTTAGGTCTAGCTTTCTTGGTTACCTGGGGCGTAAGTGAAAAATGCCCGTGTTTGGCGCACTTTTAGTGGGACATTTCCGCTTGGACACGTGATCCGTAGCGTGCATCATGTGACCTTAGCCTCGTTTAGACGCTCCAATCAATAATGTTAAAAGTCACGTGATGTTTTCCTAAGTGACCTAAACTGGTTCTCCCAAGTTTAAGCAGTCCTAAATTAAAACGGGTTTCTCGCTACAGAGGTCATTGGTCAACAATGACGTCGTATCTAAAAATAGCGAGGAGAAAATACCGAACGCTAGGAGATTTTCCGCAAGTGACAATTCCCGGGACTTTGCGATCATGCATTGAGGATGAGAAAAAATGATGTCACGTAAATAATAAAAAAAATGAAGAGAAGATTGGGCAAGTTGTCACACAAGCCCCTCCTCAAGTTTGACGTTCCGTCCAACTCCTCTGGTCCTGTCTTCCTCTTCTTTTTCAGTTTCTCATATCTCCTCGGTTGCGTCCGGATGTCTGCTCAAAAAATCTGCCCCTACGTTGTTCTTCCCAGGTATGTATTCTATGTGAAATGAATATGGCTGCAACAGGAGTGACCATCTCATAAACCGGGCATTAAGGTTCTTCGACGCTGCAAGAAATATCAACGGTTGGTGATCACACTGCACCGTGAACTTTTTCCCGTATAAATATGGTTGAAACTTCTGCACAGCCCATATTAGCGACAGACATTCTCGTTCGATGGTAGAGTAGTTCTGTTCAGCAGGGTTCAATTTCCTACTAGCATATGCAATGGGGAATAGAGTTGCAGAAGGTCTATCACTAGGCTGCAGGAGAGTGGCTCCTATCCCTATATTGCTAGCATCTGTTCGCAGCGTAAAGTTCAGAGTTAAGTCCGGCAGTCGCAGAATTGGCCTAGCTGTGAGTTTTTCCTTCAGCAGCGTGTAGGCATTTTCGCACTCCGCTGTCCAGGTTACTTTGTCCGGGTTTCCATTCTTGGTTAATGCGGTCAGTGGCGCACTCAGGGTATTAAAATCTTTAATATATCTCTGGTAGAAGCCACATAGAGACACAAATGACCTTACATCCTTTTTAGTCTGGGGTCGTGGGGCCCGCTGTAACTTCTCAATATTACGTGCATCTGGGAACATGCATCCATGCGAGATGGTGTGTCCCAGGAATTCTAGTTGCTCGCAGGCAATTTGACATTTTGTAGGGCGAGCGGTGAGTCCTGTTTCTCTAAGTCTTTTGAAGAGTAGGGAAACTGCATCCAGGTGCTCCTCAAAGGTGTTCGTGGCGATAAGTATGTCGTCCATGAAATTACTTATCCCAGGGTGGTTCAGGGGTTCCAGTAGCTTCCTCATCATACGAGTAAAGACGCTTGGGGCGTTGCTTAGCCCAAATGGCAATACATTAAACTCGTAATGGCCCTCAGAAGTACTAAATGCTAACGTGTCGAATTTCCTCTTTTACCGGGATCTGGTAGTACCCTTTGCTAAGGTCTATCTTCGAAAAGTATCGCGCTCTACTCAGCTTGGTGAAAAGCTGATTCTGATCAGGTAAGGGCTCCGCTTGAAATTCCGTTACAGCGTTGAGCCTTCGGTAGTCTATGCAGAGGCGATGTTCTCCTGTGGATTTTCTAAGCAACACCACACTCGCACTATAAGGAGACTCTGATTTTGAGATAATATTTTCCTTAAGCAGGTACTCGATTTCCTCACTCAATGCCTTTGCCTTAGCATAAGGAACAGGATAGTTCTTCACTCGTACCGGGGCGAGGTCTGTTAGCTTCATATCAAATTCTATCAGGTTGGTCATGCCAGGTTTATCCGTGAGTGTACTAGTGTGTTTTCTCAACAACTGTTTCACCTGTGCCTGCTGATCCTCCGTTAAAGTTGAACTAATCTGAACATCTTGATGAGTTTCGCACTGACGAAGAGGGTATTCACAGGAGGTCAGGGGTTCTACCTCAGTTTCCGTCGCAATAGCCAATGTCAGGAAATGTGCTGGTTCTGCACCTGGTCTTTCATAATATCGCTTCAGCAGGTTTATGTGGTAAATTTTCTGCTTCCCCTTTATGGCAATCTTGTAATTGGTGCGCGACATTTTCTCAACAATTTTATATGGACCTCTCCACCCGATTTGCAATTTATTATTGCTACTGGGCAGGAGTAATAATACCTGTTCTCCTACTTCTAGCTCCCTATCCTTCGCAGTGCGGTTGTAGTAACGCGCATGTTTACGACGGGCACGGCGTACATTTTCCTTTGCCAGTTCCCATCCTGTTTTAAGGCGTTGGGTCAACTCATTCACGTATTGGGATGCAGAGGTGACCGTCTCATCAGCTTTATCATCTGTCCAAGTACGTAACAGTGCCTCTAAAGGTCCTTTTATAGGTCTACTAAACAGCAATGTGGCAGGAGGCATCCCAGTAGAATTGTGGGGTACTTCGCGGTAAGCAAATAGTGCTGCGGGTAAGTATTGATCCCAGCTCTCTGGTTTTTCCTGCGCAAGTTTCCGAAGGATGGAAATAAGGGTCCCGTTAAACCGCTCCACCTGACCATTTGCCTGGGGGTGGTAGGGAGAGGTGTGGATATGTCGGGCTTGAAATATCCTAAACACTTCCTCGGTGAGTTTTCCTCGGAATTGGGAACCATTATCTGTCAGGATCTGTGACGGAAACCCTAGCCGAGTAAATATGGTGAGCAGAGCCTCAGCAACATGCTTGGAATCACAGGCGGGCATAGCGATAGCCTCTGCCCACATGGAGCAACAATCCACTAACGTGAGTATATAACTGTTTCTCTTTTTGCTACGAGTAAGTGGACCCACAATATCCACCGCTACTCGTTCGAAGGGTGTGCCCAAGATTGGCATTTCTCCCAGAGTGGCTGGGGCCGTCCAGTGTTTCGGCGCTGTCCTCTGGCACTGCGGGCATGATTTCACATATCTCTGGATATCGGCGTTGATACCTGGCCAATAATAATGACATGAAATACGCTGAATCGTGGCACTTATGCCCATGTGGCCACTAAACGGAAGGGCATGGCCCATTTCTAGGACCTGGGCTCGGTATGCTGACGGAACCACAAGTTGCCCATGTTCCTGTCCTCCATTTCCTGCTTTCCGATGCACCAGCCCATTTTTCTTGTAGAAGTCTCCCTTTTGGAGAGGAGTGTGCGCTCTCGGTAGTTTTTTGTAGCAGGGTGCTAGAGATGGATCCTCAGTTTGCGCCTTTTTTAATTCCTCCGGAAGGATGTTGGGTGGGGATTCCAACTCCGTATTCCGTTTGGCCTGTCCTCTAGTGGTGACAGCCGCCACAACCAGAGGGTGAATGGGTTCTCCCAAGAACACATACCTACACCCTAAGATCAAGGGATAAATAGGGTCGTCCAAAATCGCTGCTCTGATTTCCCCAGTCACATATTTCGATTTGACCTGAATCTTGGCTATGGCCAAACGCATAGGTGTGGCACTTTTAGTAGGTCCTTGTATTTCTATAGTGTCTTCTGTCATCTGGTCAGGCTTGACTAGGGATGCACAGACAACGGCGTTGAATGCAAGGCCTGTATCATAAAGGCAGGTCACCTCTTGGTCATTTACGAGGACTGTCTCAACGACCGGGGGATGTCGGGGTTTGTCCAGAGGTTCTTCCGGTCCATTTCCCCTTGCGGCACTTTTACGTAAGCAGGCAGCATGATGAGGTGGGTTTTTCCGGTTGCACTCCTGCGTATTGTGGGTGATGGTTCTACAGTGCTTACACCATTTTTCCCCTTGCCTCTGCTGCTGGAAATTTGATCTCTGAGTAGTCTTGTAGTCTGGCTTGTCATGCTTTTTGAAGTTAGTATACGGTGGTTTCACTTGGGGGCCCATGTGTGACTGAGCTGTCTGTCTAGGTACGTAATCTGGTTGTTTCCGTCTGGGTGGTGGATTCTCTGATAGTGCTGCCTGATATCGTTCCGCTAACTGGACTATGGATTCTAAAGTGCTGGCCCCATTCTCTGTCAGGAATCTTCTCATGTCGGAAGTCATGGTGTCCTTCAGTTGTTCGATCATGACCATTTCCTTCAGGCCTTCCCAATCATGAGTAAAATTCCCTAGGGCACCCCACTTCTCCACGTAGGAATCCAGTCTAGCGGCAAATTGAGCATAGTTCTCTCCGACTTCCCTCCTAGAGTTACGGAACCTCTTCCTATAGGCGTCAGCATGTAGCTCATAACGAACCAATAGTGCCTTTTTCAGAGAGTCGTAGTCATCCTGTAAACCTGGAGGAAGCTTGCTATACACGTCATAAGCAGTTCCTCTAAGCCCTTGCGACAGTTTCAGGTTCCACTTGCTCTTCTCCAAACCAAACGTGGTGGCAAACTTCTCAAATTTGTCCAAATACCTATCGATCGAGTCGGCTTGTTCCGAGAAAGCTTCAAATGGAAACGTCAAGGGTCCCAAAGTTGACATGAGTGAGGATGCAAAGGTCGGTGCCCCCTGCGTGCAAGGAAGGCATGTCATCTGACCGTGGCGATAGGTTGCCTGAGGAGGTAGATGCTGTCGCACCGGCTACCGGTTCAACTCTTTGAGCTTGTCCCTGCATCTCTAACTGCTTCATCTTCAGTGCATGCTCGCGTTCATCTCTCTCGCTTCTTTCCCTAGCGTCTACAGCTTTTATCCTCTCATCTATTTCTGCTAACTTTATTCGCTCTTCTCTTTCAGCTTTTGCTGTTTCTCGAGCGTAATACTTATCAGTCTCGACACTGACATAATTTGCAAGGTCCACCCCACTATAACCTAGATCTCGACCGGCCTCCCCTAGTGCTGCCTTAAGCTTAACTATTTCAGCCATCTTTTGCAGTTAAAGTCCACACTGAGTAAGCTAGTGCTACCTTCCAATAGTATTTCTAACAACAAGCAAAACTGACTAATTATCAACTGCTGTAGAATGAAATTACTACAGTTATGGAGACTTAAGGTCTGTAATTCAATGAAATACAAAATCATGAACTAACTTAATTAAACACAACATATATAAAGGGATTCACCAATCAATGCCTGAAATTCTAGAAAAAATGTTTTCTGTCTTTCTAGAGCTCACTGTGTGAAAATACATGTGTTAAAATGGTATACTGTAATGACTGAATGAATGATACTATCCCAGAGGTATGATAAAATACATAAGTTCAAATCCCGGACGAGCCCCCAATGTCACGTAGCGTTTAAAAGATAAGAGAATTATTTAGAGGAAATAATAGATCTGAAGGTGGAAGATTTGGCTCAAGGAATTCCTGCTGGGTTTTCCCACTTCCGAAGGGTGACGAAGAGGGTAAATTCTCCTAACTCGACAGGTCTGGAAAAGATTGTAAGGAGATATTTGGTCTCTCGCTACCGTCGTCCCCTTCTCAGTTATCTATTATTATTATTCTTTAATTTATATTATATTTTACGAGCCCCCCCCCCCTCCCTTATAAAGGAAGATAAACATAGACAATATTCAACATCTAATGGAAGGAACAAAGCATGGGGTACAGTATATACACCCAATTGGTTTATTGCAATAAAATGAATAGATGGTGAATGATAGTATTGTCGATGGAATTAGTGTCTGCGGTATGTAATGTGTGTCTCACAATTCAAGTGTGTTTCATCATGGATGACAAAACTATGCATTGATATGGTGAGTTCCCTTTTTCGTGGAACTTAGCTTTTCAGCCCCTGGCTGATAGTGAAGCGTGGTTAGTTCTCCGGTCTCCTGACGTTGCCCCAGGTAGGTCTTGAATGGTTCGGATTTGCCTTCTCTGTGCTCGACTCCATATTCTGCGCTGAGATTGGACTGTCGTGCAAGGCTCCACCATAGACTACTCAAAGATGGACGCTAACCCGCAATTTAGGCACGTGGCTTCAGTGCTTTTAATGCGAGAATTCGCCGATTCTGGTTTAGATCTAGCTTTCTTGGTTACCTGGGGCGTAAGTGAAAAATGCCCGTGTTTGGCGCACTTTTAGCGGGACATTTCCGCTTGGACACGTGATCCGTAGCGTGCATCATGTGACCTTAGCCTCGTTTAGACGCTCCAATCAATAATGTTAAAAGTCACATGATGTTTTCCTAAGTGACCTAAACTGGTTCTCCCAAGTTTAAGCAGTCCTAAATTAAAACGGGTTTCTCGCTACAGAGGTCATTGGTCAACAATGACGTCGTATCTAAAAATAGCGAGGAGAAAATACCGAACGCTAGGAGATTTTCCGCAAGTGACAATTCCCGGGACTTTGCGATCATGCATTGAGGATGAGAAAAAATGATGTCACGTAAATAATAAAAAAAATGAAGAGAAGATTGGGCAAGTTGTCACACACATATTCGATGTTGGTGTATATAAGACGAAGACAAATTAAAATTTGATACAAAAATTTGAAGAATAAATCAGAGGATAACGCGAATACTGGCAACATGTTTTATAGAGTGTTGTTACTGTGATTTGAACTAAAGCTGAATGTGGTCTGCCTTTCCGAGGATCCAGTGGGACGTGGATGAAAAAAAACAAGTGAAAAGCAAAAATTAGTATAGTAGCCTGCTGATGTTCATTTGGCCACACAAGCCAACTACCCCTCCTCATGATACAGCCTGAAAACTGGCCATGAGGTCAAAGGCTAATGGGACTTTAGCTGCCTAGAGAAGGATGAGCTGCACCAGACATAAAAACACCCAAGACAAACCTCAAAAAAAAAAAAGAACCACAAACAAAAATGGGATTGGTCAAATAATGTTCTATCCATTCAGTATCATGACAGAAGGGATGTATGTGCTGCTGATGCAAACACTGATAAGATCCAAATGAGTAACCGCATCATAGTAGCAGCGTGGAATGTATGAACCTTACATCAAACATGAAAATTAATACATTCTTCTTTTAATAGCCAATGGGAGGAGAGCGGGCTAACATCAGATGATCTTCATTTGCCTCCGCTCATCCCCCTTCTTGGTCTACCCTGTTCAACCCGATTGTCGGTTATAATAGAGAATTTTACAATATGGGGCCTACAAGAAATGGAAAATTATAACTGTCTTATCTTAGACATTTATGAAACCAGATTAACACTTAACGGAGTTCTGAGCACCGATGAAGGTCATATGTTGTATCACAATGGTACAAATAATTTAATGGTGTAAGATTCCTTTCCTTCTATGTGAGAACATCAAGAACTCCATCATGGGATATTGCCCAATCTCTGACAGATATACATGCAAAACTTGAACCTTCACTGCAGATTTAGAGAGAACAATACAGGCATTAGACATAGGATGTTACAGAAAGATCTTTGGAATATCACATACGGATCATACAACAGATGAGACTCTGCAGGGGTGTACTTAAAGTACGGGTCATCCGGGACGGAGCCCTCTTTGGCACCCCTCACAAATAGAAAAGTACATTATCCTTACAAGTAGATTTTTAAACAGTACAGTATTGTCATAATAGTATCTGATGGTACTCCCCCCCACCAGCTGTCACCCGGGACAGACTGCTCCCCTCACACTCCACTTGGTTCGCCACTGAGACTCAGAAATGCTTTATGAAAACTATAAGACTATGTATGAGTATATGAAGACCTTACAACAGAAAAGAGATGGAAGCTGACAGTGTGGCCACATATTAAGATTATATGGGCCACCCTAGATTTTCCTTCAATGCACAGTACCAGCCAAAGATGACAGGGCAGGGAGAAAAGAAATGGATTGACAGCGTAAAAGAGTTGAAAAACCTACCAGTTGCGTTAGCAGTCTATGGACAAAAGTGGTGACTACTACTAGTCACACGCTCATCGTCTGTGGTGCCTCAATGACCAAGTGTTATGGGACAAGCTAAGTCAAGTCAATATTCATTGTTTTCGGTCCCACTCTGCTGTCACCTATTTTACGTCTTAAAGAAACATAGGCCACTTCTAAAGTTTGCTTCCTTCAGAAAGCCTGCACCAAAGCAAAAGTTCATTTGTACTGGTGGTTTCTGCAGAACTTTGTTTTACGCGATTAGACCCATACAAAAACTTCCTTAATCGCGTTCACAATATGCTTATTAAGGCTGTGGTCCTGTTTATTGCTCCCAGTATTGGGTTCTATGTGTCACTGTTCCTGTAACCATCTTAAACAGTGGCTTTTTTTCATTCAAAAGGAGGTAGGTTACTGGCCCATCTGCAGCCTTCCTTTGTCACCTCTTATAAATATGCTTGGGAGCAGTGGCAGCTATGGTGGTGTGCATGTCCTCCTGGTTACTCCGAATAAGTAGTTCTTGGTTACTGATGGTGTTTGGCCAAAAGATTCGGAGAATTTTCCTTAGGCAGATTGTGTGGAAGGAGGACAGTTTCGACATTTCCTTCTCTGTTACTCTCCAACATTCCGCACCACAGAGAAGCACAGAAAGTACAAAGCTCTCATACAGTCTTAATTTGGTGTTTGTGCTGTACTGGGAAGATTTCCAAATGTTGTTGAGAACAGCAAAGGCTGTTCTCGCTTTATTCATTATGTTGTTAATGTCCTTGCTTGTTCCGCCGTCAGGTGTTACTATGCATCCTAGGTAAGTAAATGTGTCTGTCTGTTCTAACTTCTAGTTCCTTACTGTTATTGGCTTAGGATTGCCCACATTTAGTGTCATGACCTCTGTCTTCTTCAGACAGAGGAAGTATGTAATAGCCAGAAATATATCCTCTCTGCTTTATGCATTCTCGTAAGTTTCTAAGTACCGTACTTGAGTTGTTGAAAGAGAGTGAGTTAAAATTGTTAGTTTCTTGGGAGGGTTAATAGCGAATATATCTAGTGCTTTTAGTATTGCCACCATCTCTGCAGTGAAAATGAATGTATTTTCCGTGATACTGCACTCTTTTTGCCATTTTCCATGAAAGGGAAAACCTTTGTAAAAGCCAGATTAATGAAACACTATTTTACTTAAAGGAATATTTTGTCTGCACTAGTTAACGCACAGTTAACAATGTTGTCAACGAACTGGCCTTTCTGTACATTACCGAAATCAGATGCAAGACAAAATGCAAATACTTGATGATGGTAGGTCTGAAAATACACTGGCAGAAAACAAAGTTGGCAAAATAGAGTGAATGCAGGAAACGATAGCAATATTACACTTAAAGAAACATCACTACAAGATATAGAATCATACATATACCGTCCAACCCATGATGAATTGCAACGTGCGACCTGGCCAAAGGGTGATGAGATCCAGCAGAAGCTATGGGGCTGCCGCGCCGACCTGGAAAAGACTGTGGACTTCGTCCTGGCGACAGGCCTGCAGATTTAGCATGACTACAAACCGAACGCAGAAGAAGATACATATACCATGGCTGCAATACAGACAGTTGGAGGAATACATAATGATATAAAAATAAGAATACGGAAGGCTACATGAGCTTTCATTGGATTGGGAAATATATGGAGATAGTCCTACACAAAAATCAGAATCTTCAATTCAAATGTCAAGTCAGTCTTACTGTATGGCTCCTAAGATGGAGAACAACAAAAATAACAATCAGAAAGTCTCAGAAACTTTCATAAATGGGTTTTAAAAAGGTAGTCTCATAGCCGATACTGCCGTAGGGGAGTGAAGTTTTTTTTTTAATGAAAAAAAATCCCTTTCAACCTCTGATGGGTCAAATTTGTCAAATCAATGTAAATAGTGATAATCACAATTGTGCTTATACGTTAAATAAATAGAAAAAACAAACAAACAAACAAAATCAAGAAGAAACTATGAACAAGAATAATATTAAAGTGGAGGGGTGTAAAGGCCTGGTGGTTCTAGTTATATAACGGACTTTAACAGATATTTAATTGACTTTCATCTGTTAAAAGTCATATGCATTGTAAGAACAGCATCAGACCTCCACATTCCCAGCCACTATATGAAGTGTTATAGACTTCACTATACTACAAATGTGATGCCACTTTCTCATGTCGGCAGTTGTTCATATTATTTGGAATTGAAAACAATACATATCCTAATTATAACCCATCAGAGGCTGAAAGGGATTTTTTAATTTTATTTTCATTAATTTAAAAAAAAAAAAATTCACTATACTATGTCAAGCTTCGACAGCTGGGGTAATCAGTTCTCCTCCTGGCTGCCTTTACCTTTCATAACCCAAGAGCAGAGTCAGGTATCATTTACAGCTGGGTAGCCACCGTGTTTCCAACCCGCTACCTTTGCCGCGAGAAGCCTGCGCTCTAACAAATGGTCTAACATAGAAAGATTGTAGCAGTATGACAAGACCACTAATGAGGAACTGATGACAAGAACCAAGCAAGTGCCCGAAGAACAAGACATAAGAAGACGCTGGAGATGGATAGGACACACATTGAGCAAACCTTGTTGATAGCTTTACCTGGCAGTCCTTGTTCTGGAATCCCCAGGGTTAGAGCGGCAGAGGAAGACCAAGGAATACACGGAGAAGAGAACTGGAGACAGACATGAAGAGGAAGAAGCAGGTATAGAAAGACCATGAGCTAATGGCACAGGGTCGGAAGACTTGGCATACAGCACATGCTCCTTCGCGAGTTGAAAGGTGATGGTGATGATTAGTTAACTAACTTACATACGTGGTTTCTTTTCAGTATAAAAAGACACAAAGGGGGAGATTTGTGATATCACGTAAGGTGGTTTCTGGTTTTTTTGTGACGAAATGTGACCCGGGGGGTGGGGGGGGGGGGTTAAAAAAGCTAAATTGCGTGACGTCATATGTGGACGACCCCCCATAACCGATAAAGGATACAAGGTAAATGTTAAGAAGATGGAGAAATAATCAGATACAGTAAAGCGGAACGATCGATCCACGTGAACATACATCTCATGGGAACATTCAGAAGCTAGTTCTATGATATGAGGAGCGGAGCACGATAGGCTAGCCGTTAAAGAAGGCATGGCGTATAGTTTGCGGAGCCGAATATTTGATGCCAGGATGGCTTTCAAATTATAGTTTTTCAAAATTTGACACATGTGAATGTTGTGTGTAGATCAATTCATATTTTAATACTGCTACCAATACTAGAACAATTGTATCCTAAAATTGACAGAATTGCAGTCATTTATCTGTTCACGAAATTATTTCTTACTTGTATCTATTGCACAAACTGGTATAATCATGGAAAACCAACCTGACCAAGATGACTATTTAACTAGTAATATTTAACTTCCTGTTTCTGAGGGGAGAAAAGTGTACACCCTGCTTAACGTCATATAGGTCAGTATATTTATGTTGTTAAACGGTCACTTCTTTTTTACTGGATTTGTACTCAGTTTTGGCACATTCAACGTATACAGTTCGGTAACGCTGTCGGAATTGTGGGAAAGGTCTTTAGTGTGCTTTTAAGACTAGGTTTGTGTAAGTTATAAGCCTAGTCCGTGGTGTGTGATATGGTATTTAGGCCTAGGGAATTAATAGGCATGAATTTTTCTTTTGAAATATTTATAGTAGGCCTAAGTTTATTTCTATCTGTATTAATTAGCCTAAGCAGAGTCCGCGAGCGAGTCATGGTAAAACCCGTTCATGCTTGTAGACAACGATAGTTTTACAAGATATCTGAAGAATCTGTCACTGTGAATCAGTATTTGCCTTCTGTGACGTTGGATGACGTTCGTTCTTAGTGTTGATAGGTCTAGGCCTAAACCTCCCGGATGCTTGATTATTTGTATTGTGTATAGGCTAGACTGGAAACATTTATAACACATAAGGAAGGGAAACCCGAGGCCTGTAAACAGTAAATAAATATTAGACAAACATAAAGGTATGTTTTCAGGCACTCGTAAGAAATAAAGAAGTAGAAAACTAGACAACAGAAAAACAACAGACGTGAGTGGCTTACCCAGGACTCGAACCCAGGACCTTCCGTGTGACAACCCCGCCTAGCTATGCAAGCAAATCACACTATCCTCCCTGCCATCTAGGCATCACCAAAAAATGATGCTTCAATGACGGGTCATTAGTGCGACCTGCAACACATAACACCGGAAATTTACCATGGGCAGTCCAGCCTATTACTGACGCAATCACTTCTGTAAAGTATTAGGTTTGGGCTCCACTGCTTTTATGCTTATTCATAGACATTTTAGTTACATACCATGTACAGTAGAACTCCATTTATCCGAACCCCTTGGGACCGAGCATTGTTCGGATAATCAAATGTTTGGATAATTGGATTACATAATGTATCGAGTACATGTTCACATACGCTCGTATTTCTAAAAATAATTAACCATCACAAGGAAAATACACAACAAAACATATTTACTTGTACTGTAATAATAATACCCACACTGTATTAGATCACCGTATCACCAAAATCTTTTATTACACAGCAGTGCATGTACTACTTGTATTAATTATGTTTTTTAAGAAAGAGAAATGTTTTCAAAATAACATTACAAACGATTCAAAACCAGGCACAACTTACGTATACATTACTTTTGCACAGATGTAGCCCACTATTTAAAATAATGAGGAATCCTCTTTTGCACCAAACTGGATAGTCTCCTTTTGGCTGCTAAGTCCCGCATTCTCTTCAACAGCACAAGCTGTGTAGAACAGCTGTCATCTTCTTGCTCGTACCAAGCCATCGCGGTTTCTAGTGCTATAAAGGCCTCTTCAGGACTTGGTCGACGTTTTGGGTTTTCTTCATAATCTACAAGTACATCATGTACTTCTGAGGAGTCTTCATCATCGGTCACTACATGTATTTGGTTTTCTTCTTGCAGAAAAGACAACATTTCTTCGTCATTCAAAAACTGAAAACCAGAATCATTATCATCTTCTAGCCACGTGTGTGCATCATCTTTGTCACAGTCCGAAAATCTGGGCATTGCTTGAAACAGTTCCACAACTTCATTTATACAATCATCATTTGTGTCCAATGCAGTAGTTTCATTTCCTCCTTTTTTCCCAAGCAATCTATTCCAAGCCTTGTTGAGATTATCTTGTGACAGGGTGGTCCAAGCATCAGCTAACATATAGCAGTAGTCTTTGAGATTGAGCTTTTTGGAAAACGCCACCACACTTTCTTCATCTTCAGCCAACAATAAACGACGCAGAACTTCCTTCTTGTACATCTTTTTAAGCTTTGCTATAACACCCTGATCCATTGGTTGAATCAGTGCTGTTACATTGGGATGCAGAAAAATTACTTTAAAATTTGCATCAACTGCATTCAATGTATACGTCTCTGGATGAGATGGTGCATTGTCCAGTAGAAGAATGACTTTTCCAGTTTTCTTTTCTTGTTCTCTCAACCTCTTCACATTTGGGATGAACTGATTTGTATACCAATCAAGAAATATTTCACTATTCATCCAAGCACTCTTCTGTGCTTTATAGCACAATGGGAGACATGTCACATTCTTTAAACAACGTGGTTTTTTGACTTTGTCGATCGTTAGCACCGGTAAACGATGACTTCCACTGGCATTCGTGGCTACCAAAATTGTTACTCTCTCTTTGCACTTTTTAAACCCAGGGGGCAGCTGCTTCGCACTGAGATGCAAGTGATTTTTGAGGCATTGATTTCCAGTATAAGCCAGTCTCATCGGCATTATACACATCATCGAGTGAATAACCTTCTTCTTCCAAAAAAAGATAAGAGTGTTTCTTTAAAATTTTCAGTGGCAGTTGCATCGCTAGATAAAGATTCCCCTTGAATCTCCAATTTCGTATGCCCTGACGAGATTTAAAGTTTCTTAACCATTCCTGGCTAGCCTTAAAGTCAGGAGGACCGTCAAGTTGATTGTTGAACTGAAGTGCCTTTTCACACAATATAGAGCCAGAGATAGGTTCCCCTTTGCTTCTTCTTTGCACAAACCATATATACAAAGCCTCTTCCAATTTCAAATCTTTCGCATTTCTCATGGTTTTACGTTTATTCGACCCATTTTCACTATCCAATTTCGATGCAAAACTCATAATTTTATCCTTGTTACTTTTGATGTCAGAGACGGTAGCTTTCCCAACATTGAAAATCCTCGCAAGTGAAGACACAGTTTCACCTTTTCCTAGTCTCTTGATAATTTCTGTTTTCGTTTCAATTGACAAAACATTGCGGTTCCTTTTATATGCTTTAGGCTTACTGGAAGGTGCCATATCGCACAGAGAAATACTTGTACACCAAAATTATTCTGCTGTAGTAGCAGAGACAATTATTTTAAGTTGAACTGTCTGTTTAGCCAGTGTTCTGCCTAGAACGCACACGTACACTGGATTGGTAAACCAGATATTAACTGACTTTATGATCTAATGATCTAACTGACTTCCTGTATGTAAAAGGTAAAGGTAAAGGAACCCGTTACACGCCCATTTAGGCATATTGGGAATATGGTGTTAGGCCCATATTATCTTGACCGTCGGCACACGAGGGGTGATGTGGTCGGCATCACGCCGGCCGCCTTAACCTTCCCAGAGTAGCTCTGGTACCCATTTGGGGCTGGGTCGACCCAGGAGCCGTTTGTGGCCTAAAAATTTTTCCGCCTCATCTGGGGATCGAACCATAGACCACTGCGCTAGGAAGCCAGTGCACTAACCACTATGCTACCGCGGCTCCATCTGTATGTAAGCGACCGACCATTAGCCCATCCCATCCTCTACAAATTGTTCGCACACATTTGAAGCTTGCCGCATCAAAAGATTCAGAAATGTAGTCTAACGTGACTGGTGGTGCCTGGTTTTTTTTTCTGGACAAAGTGTTCGGATAATTGGATGTTCGGATAATTGGGGTTCGGATAAATGGAGTTCAAGACAGCCGATAGGATAGTCTGGTGCTCTCTCTTCCAAACCTCTACACCTCACGGTAGAAGAGGAACGACTAAGTAAGTAAGTAAGTATAAATGGAGTTCTACTGTATTTGAAATGCCAGTATTATTCTTTAAACTACGTTTCATCTGCTTGTAGTTTTTTATATTTTTTTAAACACTTCTGTTAATTGCAGTAATTTGAGCTGTATGTTAAATTGCACGTTGGAAATCTTAAACCCAGCCTTAAACCCTTACTCTAATCCTGACCTAATGACATGGATGACCTATTTGGATAACATCGAACAGACATCTCACCTTTCTTCATTTCAATATTTCTTCATTTCAACCTCATAGGTAGGCTAACATCTTTGATGTGTAGGCTATTTGTTGAAACCTCAAACAAATGCAGAACTGAACAGTGTTGAATGAAGAAAGCATTTTGATAACAGGATCATTACATTTGTTAACAGATGAAGACTGTTCAATGCTGTTTGTCACGTGTTGCCTCCTTTGCTCTGCAGTAGTGGTCCAACAGTGGCCCAAACCTAGAGTATCTTATGTGGGTCTTCAAAGGTGTCTACCTTCGCACAAGATTACTCTGGGCAGAGTTTTAGATAGAAGGATAATGATGCTTCTACCTCAAGGGAGTATTCACAAGATATTCAGAAAGCAAGAACAATGCTGAATGAGTCCCAGCATTGTTAACTTTAGATAGTGTGATTCGCTTGCATAGCTAGGTGGGGTTGTCGCATCGAAGGTCCTGGGTTCGAGTCCTGGGTAAGCCACTCACGTCTGTTGTTTTTCTGTTGTCTAGTTTTCTACTTCTTTTTTTCTTACGAGTGCCTGAAAACATACCTTTATGTTTGTGTCTAATATTTATTTAATGTTAACTTTAGTATCTGCCGTCAACTTTTGTGAAGGATTGTCTTATAATTAGCTCGTTCAAGCCCCCAGCTGTTTTAATTCAGCGAAATTATTATTTTATAGCTTTGTTTAAGTGTATTTATGAAATTGACTGAGACATACAGGTGCAGTACATTCAAAATGATTAAATCAATGTTAAATTTGTATATATACAAATAACACATTTAATAATCAATTATGGTTAAGAATTTAAAATTGAATAATTTTTTTTTTTAAAGTACTCATCACAGGGTGATGTTATGGTTTTCGAAAAAATGGACAGTTCACTTGGCAGCTTTTAAGTTTTACTTAGCTGTCAATAGTTTGATGGTTTCTGCTCCCGCTGATGTTTGGTTCTTTGCAGATAGATGACTTGTTCAATCATCACTGGTCAAGTCTGAGGGTTGTAGCTTGTTCCAAGAAGTATCAGGGAGTAACTACAAAGCTGGTCCAGCGTCTCTAAGACCCATCTGATGACAGTGTCTCGTGTTGACTCAGGCCACTTATACTCTCACTTGTTCCAGAGATAGTACTCTCAATTGGTACCACCGACTAGTGTCACAAAAGAAGAGAGCAAATACCTTCTTGAGTATTGCGTTTTCCTGACACACACTCATATGCCCTCCTCTTTTCATTCCACCATCCCATCTACCTCAGAACTTTACCCTCTTAATTAATCTTAATCCCAGTGAGCGGAAAACTTTCATTACAATTAAACTGAATAGGTTTACATTTACCTCTACATTGGTTGAAAAGGTTAACAATATAATAAGTATGTACATCATTTCTCTCATCATTCCCTCCCTGCTCCATATGGAACTTGGGACTACCTCTGCTTTTGGTTTGCTATAAGAAACTCACATAAAGCAGTCACCAGCCCTTGAAGTGGTGTTCATGAAATCATCATTCTATGTGCTGAGGTTGCCAGCCTCATATGACTTGGACATCCATTAACAATTTTCCAAAATTAATATTCACATATCAATATATACATATTATTTCACTTGCTAATAATGGAAAATATAGAATTATAAATGTAAAACTTACCCCAAAATGTTTTTGGGATCACTGACTGACTTCTGGCTGAGAGAAATAGTTAAGGCAACTTGTTGAAGAGCTTCATACACGTGTTCTGGGGTGTTACTTGGCAATAAGCTCCCACTTTGACTCTGTGTTAAGATTCCTTTGGATTCCGGTTTTCAGTGTTAATTTAGGTAGACTTTTCTTTGGAGATAATTCCTCAAGATGCTCAAACAAGTCCAGTCCGATAAATGAAAATCTGATTCTGTTATTTACTCTGGCTGGTCTAGTTGTCTCTTGACGAGTTGAATTTCACAATGCTTTCAATCGACTAAAGTGTCAGGTTATATTGCAACTTTCATTCCACGCACATTGTGTTGTTTACTATTAGACCAGGCTCCAATAAGAAATGTTGTTATGCCGGCCAATAGTTACATTCATGTGTAGTTTGATGGCGACTATTCAAAAAATGTCCTTCATAGGAAAATTCTGCATGTTATTTAAAAGGTCATTTTTCCATATAAGGAGTTGTTATATCCGTCGATTCGCGGTAATGATTGCACTACATCTCCCTGCATTATCACAAATAATGTTCTTGTAACACTTTTGTCCGGAAGTTGTTACAACATTCCGTCTTTCAGGTGCATGTCTGTAATATGTCCACAGATAGGTAATTTATCTCCTCGTCCTTGTGCAAACACTGACCCTCGTGTAACCATTTGGGCTGTGACACTTCACGACAGTAATTAGTGAATCACAATAGCCATATCAGCGCTAAATAAACTTGCTGGGCGTACATCAAGTTAATCCAGCGCGGCCAAGGTTTGGTACACGAGAATTTTACCAACCTGACTGTCAGTGTTGCATCACCTGTCTACTATCTCAGCAGGGATGGTCTGGTAAACAGACAAGACAAATTATTACGGAAAAGAAGTGCAAACTTACTTACTTAGTCATTCCCCTGCTACCGTGAGGTGTAGAGGTTTGGAAGAGAGAGCGCCAGACTATCCTATCGGCTGTCTTCCTCCTGGCCTGGTTCCATTCTAGTCCTCTGTCCTTCAAAGATTGTCTAATGTCCTCCCAGCGGACTCTGGAGGTCTGGATCCCTGGCTCTTAGTTTCCCATGCTTGTCATGGTAGCCAGTCTTCTCCCATTCTGCAGACATGGCCAAACCATCTTAGCTGGGACTGTTCAACTTGGGTCTGCAGGGGGTGGTATTTTAGGCCTTGACGTATCGTCTGGTTGCGGACCATGTCTCTTCTTGTTACTTCAACCACCTTCCTCAAATATCTCATTTCTGAGGTCTGGATCTGGCTTTTGTGGGTTGTAGTCATTGCCCATGACTCACATCCATACGTCAAGACTGGGACATAGGTGGAGCGGTATACACCTGTCTCATCTTCCAGTACCCCACTGAATACTTTCTTGTTCTCTCCTACATGCTTGTGTATCATGTAATACAAATTTCCTGATTTGATTTAGAGAAAAGAAAATGTGATTCGCAAGCCCCTAATCTGGTTTTCTATTATTGTATTCATCAGATGAGACATCAAAGATTGGCTGCAATGAATTTCTCTTTTATCTTTTGCTTGATGATACACTTCAACAAAACAAATTTTCCTTTCCTACCTTTGTATTTCTTTCCCATTTGTGCATGCTGCCATCTTTTTTTAATGTCCATTTGTCTTAAACTGTTATTATCTTCTTCTTCGATCCTTAACCACTGACCGTCAAAGCAGTCAGTGGCCATCACGCCTAGTGGCGTCTTGTAGGGCAACAACAAATTGATTCCACTTTGCACGGTCGGTGGCCATCCTTCGTACAGTGCCCCAACTCTGGTTCATTCTTTGCATCTCAGCCTCCACAGTCCTCCGCCAAGTTGTTTTTGGTCGGCCACTCTTTCGCTTTCCTTCAGGGGTCCAAAGCATAGCTGTTCTTGTGATGGCATCGGGGTCTCTTCTGAGGACATGACCAACCCAGCTCCAGCGTCTGCCAGCTATGATGGTATGCATGTCCTCTTGCTTGCTACGAGTAAGCAGACCTTGGTTGGTGATGGTATTCGGCCAAAAGATTCTGTGAATTTTTATTAGGCATGTTGTGTGAAAAGAGGACAATTTTGACATTTCCTTCTCTGTGACTCTCCAGCATTCCGCACCATAGAGAAGCACAGAAAGCACGCAACTCTGGTATAATCTTAATTTTGTGCTTGTGCTGTATTGGGAGGACTTCGGGGCAAAGTCTACAGACAGGGGGTATGATGTGCTGGTGTTGTGGGTAGTGGGTTTCCCCCCTTGCTTCACCCTAGGCCTAGTGAATTCTGTTCATGAAAGGAGCGACCATTGCGGTGTTAGTCTCTTGGCCTAGCAAAACCTCTCATACCCCAAGATCGTTGTGCGTGGTGAAGAGCCACACCCTCCTCGAGGTAGTCCTGGTAACTGAGGGTGCGAATCCTCAGGCTAAACACAACGGATCTAGAGGAGCAAACCTCGATAATAAAACCGGTGCACTACACCGTACACGCCCTCTGTGGGTGGGAAGGAGCCAGATGGATACTGAACAAGTCTTGGGAGTGGGAACGAGTGTGGACTGCTCCCTGAAGATCGGAACCCATCGTACAGGCACAGAGACTCAGGACGTGACGATCCTATTGCCTTCAACTCTTGGTCACATGCCTAGAGCCTCGGAGAACTCGGCGTAACCAGCAGGCAATTTGGTGGCGGGGAAAGAGCACTGTGAGCCCTACCTTGGCTACGTATCACAAGGAGATGCAGAAACACCCCCTTTATCTCCCCCAGAGCTGGCACAGTACACTTCTGGCTTCTACCCGGGGCGTTAGGAAATCCACAGGCACCCCAGCATCACAATGCCAAGAAGATGACAAAGTTGGAATTTACTAACTCAAACCTGGCAGAGCAAGTCCTCCAACAGATGCGGCCGATGCTGGGCCCACTGGCGCGTGGACACGTCCCGATCCCCATCGAGACTTGCCCGGGGAGCCCACCCCGGCTCAAAAAAGCAGAGAAGGCCACTCTCCAAACCTCCGATGTCTTGCGGGCAGTGTTAGGATGTGCAAGAACATGGACAGGAAGACTCCACAACTTCCCCACTGAAGACACGCCCACGGCGACCGTTGCCTCAACTGGCTGTGTGTGGTGTACCCGGAAACGGGGCCTCCCAGTACTGAGACACAGTTAAGTCCCCGATGTCATTTATCGGTGCAGAGTTGAGAGAGATGGCTGAGCATCACAATCCCCCCTGTGTTGCAGCATGATGAGAACCCAGAATTGCACACTGAGCTTGGGGGGAATCACTTGGGCACCAGACTTAATACTGGCTCTTGACTGGATGGCCGCATGCAGGAGATTTCTACAATGGGGGGTTGGCAGGTGGTGGGTATCTGGAAGTGGCTCTGTGCAGGACGTGAGGATTCCTTGGGTGAGCCCAGAACCAGAGCACAGCATTGTGCAAGCTCTGCATAGTTGGAGAGCCCCCTGGATGACGGGGAATGCACAGTGTGCTACCCCACCTGTCCCCAACTGCTAACTTAGAACCAGAAGTGGGGTCCTCTGTATGCGTGCCAGGCCATGATAAAATGCCTGGGAAAGAGACTGGAGCTCAGAACTCCCTAACTCAAAGTTGCAGGATGGCAGGAAAGACAGGGCTATTTTGAAGATAATGCAACCATATTATCACAGCTGGAAAACATCTTGTATGAGAAGCAAGTCAGTGTTTGCTGTATCCAAGAGACTCACTTGAAAGCAGATCAAACCTTTAAAATAAGGGGATATCAATGCTTCAGATCCGACAGAAAAGATAGACGAAAAGGAGGAGTACTTACTCTTGTAAGGAATAACATTCCTGCACACGAAAGGAAAACCTTCATGGATGGAGCAGAATATCAGCTGTTGCAGATAAAGGTAGACAAGATGGAAATAGAACTCCTGAACTATTACTGTCCGAACAACAAACCCCTGAGTCTCAGCTCTATACAGGTACCAGCCACCAACTTTATAGCAGTTGGAGACTTTAATAGCCACTCCCAGAGCTGGGGCTATAACCATCTGGATCACAGAGGTGAAGAGGTTGAAACTTGGCAAGATGATCACTCCCTAATCCTAGTCAATAATGCCACAGATACTCCTACCTTCTACTCCAGAGGATGGCACACAACTTCAACACCAGATCTTGCCTTCTCCACACCAGATATAGCTGGATCTATTAGTAGAGAAGTAGGAGACCAACTAGGGGGAAGTGACCATCGCCCAATCTTTCTTACTGTCCAGAGTGCAACTCTCAGTACAGGCCCAGCCATTACAAGATGGAACTACAAAAAAGCCAACTGGGGTTTATTCAGGCATTAGGTGAACACGCTGCTGTCTACCCTCAAGGTACAGAACAGAGACATTAATGAAGTGGTAAAAGACTTCAACAGATGCATACTACAAGCTGCAAAAGAAACCATTCCCAAAGGATGCCGGCGTAACTACATACCATACTGGTCCAGCACACTCCAAGAACGTCAGGAAGCCATGGACAGGGCTAGAAAGGACGCAGAGTCTCAGCCTTCACTTGAAACTCACAACAAATGGAAAAAGGCTGTAGCAGAGTTTCAGAAAACAAAGCTAGAAGAAAAACGGAAAAGCTGGAGAACTAAAACGGCATCGCTGAACCTTGAGAAAGACGGCAGGAAACTTTGGAGATTAGTCAAGTCTCTAAATGAAGAGCGTTCCTCACCTAGGCAGACTATCACATTGGATGAAGGTGGCAAACTTTTCAGAGGAAAACAAGCTGCAGACTTGTTTGCTAGAAGATACAGTTCAGAAAGCAACTTACCCATTAACATAGATCATCAGAGAGAGATAAGAAAAGAAATACTGGCAACCATGGGACAGACAGATACTCCTGCCCCAATGAGGGAACCCATCACACTAGGAGAACTACAAAAGGCTATTTCCAAGCTTAAGTTTCAAAAGTCACCCGGCCCAGACAAAATCAGCAACGAAATGCTAGTAAATCTGAGCTCAGCAGCAAAGACAAAACTGCTTGAGATATTCAACCACAGCTGGTTGAAGGAACGGTACCCCAAGTATGGAGAGAAGCCATCACAATACCCATACTAAAGAAAGGGAAATGTAAGACCGAGGCTGCAAGTTACCGGCCAATCAGTCTCACAAGCTGTGTTGGGAAGACTATGGAGCGAATAGTCAACCACAGATTGAAATGGTATTTAGAGTCTGAGCAGATCCTGGTGCCGGAACAAGCTGGATTTAGAGAATGCTACAGTATAGAAGACCAAGTTACTTACTTGTCTCAAGCAATAGAAGATGCCTTCCAGGAGAAGAAAAAGGTCCTAACGATCTGGGTCGACTTCAAGCAGGCCTTTGACAAGGTGTGGAAAGATGGCCTCATTGCAAAACTTAGGAGAAGTGGAATCCAAGGCAACATGATGAAATGGATCCAGTCATACTTGCATAACAGGAGAACTAGAGTCACTCTTGACGGTCTGCAGAGCAGAAAAGTGTTGCTCCATCAGGGGGTACCTCAAGGAGGAGTAATTTCCCCAACACTCTTCCTTGTTTACATCAATGACCTGGTGAAAGATCTCCCTGCAGGAGTTAAAGCTGCCTTATATGCAGATGACCTAGTACTCTGGTGCGCTGATGAAAATGTCACCACAGCAAATTATAGAATGCAGCGGGCAGCAGACATGCTAGTGTCATGGGCAAAGAAATGGCTTATCACAATAAACACAAACAAAACCTCCACAACACTGTTCTCCCTCGCCCCCAAGGACAAATCAGCTAACATACACCTAGGGACAACCGTGATCAAGGAAGAAATCTACCCCACCTATCTTGGGGTGACATTTGACCAAAGGCTTACATGGAATAAGCATATTGAAAACGCAGAAGGAAAGGCCCGAAGACGACTAGGCATACTCAGAAAATTAGCAGGTACCAACTGGGGAGCAAATGAACGAAATCTAAAGAAGATTTATAATGGAGTAATAAGACCACACTTAGAGTTTAGCTCAGCAGCATGGTCATCAGCTGCTAACTCACATCTGCAGTCTTTGGACAAGGTGCAAAATCAAGCTCTCAGGCTCATTACAGGAGCCATGAAAACTACACCAATAACAGAGATGCAGAAGGTTGCTGGATTACAGACATTGTCCCATAGAAGAGACACAAAAACCATGATCCAGATGGAAAAGTACAACAGTATGCCAATGCACCCAATGAAGGCAAGACTAGATGATCTGGCATTGGGACGTCTAAAGCGTAGCAGCTTTGTGCATCGGGGGAAAAGACTTATAAGACAGCATCAAGAAGACCTATCCATGAAGACAACACCACTGAAGCCCACCCTATACCCTGTACCATGGGAGCAGGCCAGCAGTGCCCTCCAAATTAATACAACAGTCAGTGGTCTCACAAGTGGATGTGAGTATAATGATCTGCAAAAACGAACTGCTACATTGAGTATGATCCAAGAAAGCTATCCCGATCAATCATGGATACATGCCTATACAGATGGATCAGCAACTAATGCTGTTAGGAATGGAGGTGCCGGTATCTTTATCTCATATCCTGACAACCACTATGAGACTAGGCACATTCCCACTGGTAAATTCTGTTCCAACTATACAGCTGAGGTTCAAGCTCTAGAGCAAGCTGCAAATATGATTTATAACACCAACTCTGACTGCCACCAGGTAGTCATCCTCACAGATGCACTGTCTGTCCTGCAAGCTCTCAAGGGTGGTAAACTCCCGCATCTGAGAAATGAACTAAACAAGGTAGCTGCCAAAAAGAGAACCATACTTCAGTGGGTACCATCTCATTGTGGTGTACCCGGAAATGAAAAGGCAGATAAACTTGCAAAAAAGGGAGGAGAATGTGAACAAGAAGATAATGAAGTCACATACTTTGAGAAAAAGAGAGCTATCCAGACTATCAGAAGAGAACAGAACCAACCCAAAGACGACTATCACACTCTCGACCGGCAGGGACAGATAACTATTTTTCGACTCAGGACAGGGCATAACAAACTGAATAAACACATGCACAAGCTACGATTGTCTGCTTCACCACTGTGCACATGTGGATTAAACGAACAAACTGCTGAGCATGTTCTACAGGACTGTCCTCTGTATGACCAGTTAAGAAAGATATACTGGCCGAATGACTCAACACTAAACTCAAAGCTATATGGAGTTAAAGAGGAACTTCAAACAACAGTCGAATTCATCATGAGAACTCGTCTGACGGTGTAATCATCAAAGATGCGATCGCAAGAAGAAGAAGAAGAAGGGAGGACTTCCAGATGTTATTTAGGCTAAAGAAGGCTGTTCTTGCCTTATTCATTCTGATGTTGATGTCTTTGCCTGCCCCACCGTCTGGTGTTACTATGCTTCCTAGGTATGTGAAGGTATCTGTCTGTACGAGTTGCTGATTCCTTACTGATATGGGCTCAGGGTTGCTCACATTGAGCGTCATGACCTCAGACTTCTTTAAATTGATGTTCAAGCCCACCTGCTGGCTAAATTTATTAAATCTGTCCGTTTTTTCCTGGATGTGTTGATGTGAATGTGCCAGCAGTGCAATGTCATCTGCATATTCCAGATCTTCCAATGTTGAAAATGTAGTCCATCTTATTCCTCTTGGACTGCCCTCTGTTGTCTGGCGCATCACCCAGTCTATGACTGTTAAAAATAGAGAGGTTGATAAGGGGCATCCCTGTCGTACTCCTGTCTTCACCTCGAAGGTTAGGTTGCTCTGCCCAACACTACACGTAAAGTTGGCATAGAGGCTTTTTATGATTGACACTATGCAGCTTGGAATTCCATAAGCCCTCAGTATTTTCCATAGACTGTCCCTATGTATGCTGTCAAAAGCCTTTTCAAAATCAACAAAATTTATGTAAAGCTGTCTTTGCCATTCTGAGCACTGCTCTATAATGTTCCTGAGAGTGAATATATGGTCTACACATCTTCTGTTCTTTCTAAATCCTGCTTGTTCTTTCCAAACTGTTATTATAGTTATATATTATTATAATAGTTTTCTTTTCTCGTGGCTTCTAACAAAAATTTTTAATTTCCTCAGCCACTTATATCAAGTTTTCATTGAACAGACTTGAAGTAATATGTTGATCCATGATAATTAGTTAAACGTGTTACTTCTAAAAAAATGCTCACATTCAGATTTTGAAGAATGAAACTTCTTTTATTTTCAGCAAAACATTTAGGAATACGACTAGAAAATATAGGACCACATTTTAAGTGCTACAATGACTGTGACAGATTCAGCAGAGGGTTCTACATCTCCCCTTGTTTTAGTACCTGAGAACATTAGACTTAGCCCTCAACGTGAACCCTCTTTACTTCCTCCACCTGTGGTTGACCCCGGTTCCAGTCGTCCTAGTAGGTCTTACAACTCATCTAGAGAAAACAGAGCTAGAAATTCACGCAGAGGTCATGGACATAGAAGTAGGTCCTCTGGCAGTCGATCTCGCAGTCGACATAGACACTCTAATCAACGCCACAACCGCCACAGTTGTAGGATGTACTTTAAACATAAAGAACGTAACTTTGCAGCAGCGTCATGCAGTATGGTCACGATTGTGTTGCTGTGCACAGCTCTAGAACCTGATTGGATTTACTTAACGGTAAGTGGCATCTTGATCTAAGAGGTGATGAAGATTCTTATACAAAAGCTGAGTTCTGCGTAAGATGCAGAACAGGTTCTTTTATTTAGAGAGAGAAGACCTCTGTGTAACAGTTGTTCTTCTTCTTCTTCTTCCGTCCTTAGCCAAAGACCGACCAAGCAGTCAGAGGCCATCACGCCTTGTGGCGTCTTAACACATTAACTACCGAATTGAAAAACACACTGTGGCCGAATTAAATGTTTTTCCCATTTTCATCCTGTAGGTGTTTGCACAAAGTAAGCTGTAGTTTTCGTAATTTTTTACAGATTTTTATGAATTGCACGTCATTTTAAAGATAAATGAATGTACTATTACAATAAACACCGGTTGTAACTCTAATAGAGGTTGTTGCTATTTAACGGCCGTCCGATGGCTGAGGACTTGCAATATTTTCACAATTATAACTGCTTGCGCCCCATCTCTATCAAGATCACAATTTCAATCAATGTGCACACCGTTTTCACTCTTGTCCTGGTCGCTAGATCTATCAGTCAATTGTTGAAACACGTTTCTATCCTATTCAGCCATTAGACGAGATATACGCGCATTTTTTGTAGTCCTATCACTAGTTGCCACGGTAAACAGTTTTACACGATTTGGTAACTAACCCAAAACGCTGAAAAATATGAACATAATATCAATTTTCCAGTGTTCTACAACAACCATGCTTTGGGAATTTCTTTTCCGGTGGCAACTTAAAATCTCGAACCATATCAGAGAGTGTTTTAGTACATTTTTCATTCGTTTTATTACTAAAATTAGATTGGCGCTCTGAGCGGCTTGCGGTCCAAATGTGATTATTTTGTGAACCGTTGACAGCGGCTTGCGGTAGTTAATGTGTTAAGGGCAACAGCAGATTGATTTTCTCTGTTGTAGTTTCCCATCACGCCTAGCGACGTCTTTAGGGCAACAACAAATAGATCCATCTGCCGCTGTTTCCGTAATCGGTGTGACAAGCCAACGGGTGATCAGCCCATTGGGCAACAGTTGTTCCATATATGAAAATTAGACAGAATCTTTAAAAAGTGGAGAGCATCATCACATAAGAGATGAAGATTTTGATATCAGTGCTGATCTGTAGATAAAAACCTTATCATGTAAAACCATTGCGGCAAGAGCATAAGAATGCTTTGTGCAGGCTTCCTGCAGTAGGGGGTGACTCCATGCTCCACGGGGAGCAGAAAAGAAAATGATGTAGATAAGAAGTGGACAAATTCTGTAAGAGGTGGAGAAAATCATTATGCAAGAGATGATCTTTAAGGGGCACAGTAAATCTTCATGTTAATGGTGATCTGTATGGATCTTTATATAAGAGGTGGAGAGGTTCTGATTGTATATATGTTTGGTTATGTTTAAGGAATTTTGTATAGATTTTATAAATAACTGATAATTAAACTAGTTTGATTGTTCATAAATTTGGGAAATAGTATAATGTACTGTGAATCATTTGACATTTTGCTCAATTCACGATTCAATTCGTTGTACAATAAATGATGTTCTAATATTTTTTTTTCATCAGGGAGGCAGTTGCCACTTGCTGCACAGCTCAGAGGGACGCCTCAAGCAGCTAAGCACTACAGAGTTTTTCTACAATGGCCACTTCTATAAGAACTACCCATTAACAAAGATAGATGATACAGTCTATAAGTTTGGACCAAATTCTAATGACAGTATGTGCTGAGTTTCAAGTTGTACAATGTAATGTAGTTTTGAAGAAAGAAAAAAAAACTAAAAAAAAAGTATAGAAATATAAAACTTGTGGCATTGACATCCTGCCGTTAGACAACCTATAATAGCCTTCTTCAGACATAACTGACCCTTGAGGTGATAGCCTTCAGCAGCTTTTTGTTCTCGTGTTCCTTTCAAAGTTCTTTTCTCTTCTGCTTGTTGTGAGAGCTTCACCTATTCTGAGGTGGCGCCATAGGGAGCATCACCACTTGGTGTGATCTGCAGCTTCATCCTCTCAGGTTGCTGGATTTATGTCCAGTGCCTTCAGTTCGCTTTTGCACACATCTTTGAACCTCAGTTGTGGTCGTCCAGCTGTTCTTCTGCCAGTTGTCTGTAGAAAATATCTTTGGGGATGCAATCATCTTCCATGTGGTGGACATGGCCAAGCAAGTGTAATCTGCACTGTCTAAGCAGTGCATACATGCTTTGAGGCCAGCACGAGACAACACATTTGTCAGACCTTTAAGTCTATAATCTAATGTCACAAACAAGTAAAAATGAAATTTCTACTACAGCTGTAGTATAATGTCTCTGGTTGAGATGGAGAAAGTTCCTGATCTGGTCATCGTGTTTTTGTATCACCCTGACTAGAAACTAAATTTGCAGTTTCACAAAGCAGACAGTGGTGTGTCTGAGATGCAGTACCTTTAAGTATGAACTGCAGGGTTTGTCACATACTTCTATATACACCCTGAGATCTATATGAGAAAGTCAGTCCTGACCAATCAAAAACTTAAGCTTCTTTGTGAAGTCATGTGAGGACTGGCTGAGACATAGCTATGAATGTATCATTGGCTAACTGTAGAGGAACTCATATCTGGGTTTCAGTGGTGCATTAAGATGGCTGATAGGTTGCAGGGTTTGTTTATATATGCACAGAGACTTCAAACCTTAACCTCTCACTGGGAACGAGAACTGGAGACAGAAATGGACAGGATAAGGAAGAAAGATCTAAAATTGATAGCACAGGACGGGAGAGCTTGGCATCAGTTTGTTGAAGGCCTTTGCTGCTTGGGGAGATGAAGGGCAGTGATGATGTTCCACAGCAGTTCATCTTTTGTGCTAGCACATCAGATATTTCCCATATGATGGCTATCACACAAGCTATCATTTGGGACATCACAACTCATTGTTCGTGGCTAATGTATAAAACTACACAGTCCATGTAAAGGTTCACAGTTAATAAAACAATAGGTAACAAGGTAACACATAACAGACATCGTGTCACAACAAGCAACGTTCATATTTTCCTGGACGGGAAGCAAAATGTCAGAAATCCCATAATGATCACACATCAAGGAGAACGTGGGGGGATAGAATGACTACAGGTTACCCTGGCTAAACGATGCCTGGTGAATATGCATATTTTGCTGAAGGCCTGATATGAGAACACTTGGTTCAAAGTCTAGTCAAACCAAACCTGTCAAGGGCACTACAACTGGGTGACTGAATTAAAAATCTCTTATTGCAAGAATGGTTTTTTATGTTGAGCGTCTGATTGGCAGAGTGGTTAGAGCACTGGCCTCTCGTGGCAAAGGTGCTGGTCTTGAAGCATGGAGGCATCACACAGTCTACACAGTTGTAAGTGGGTACCTGACTGCTCTTGAGTTAGGGAAGACATATGCAGCAAGGAAGGAAACAGGTCACTCCAACCTCTAAAAGCTGGACCAAGTATCTACTATTGACTACCTTTATCTTTATTATTATTTTATTTAAGCCTTGCAACATTTGTGTAACATTAAACTTAATTCATATTGTATAAATTTGACATAAATGTGTATTGTTATTATAAAATGACTGATAATTGTTGTACAAAAAACATTTTTTTAAATCCTTCTTAGTAATGGTCAACTGTGTGACTTATTCAACTGTGCTTCTGTTCAAAGCAAGTATAGCCTTCACCTTGATTGCTGTGATTTGCAGTTTGTTCGCTTTCCTTCTAGACCTGATTGGACCAGATTATCAGGTCTTGAGGCTGCTGAGACGAAATGCGATATTCAACATCTTAACAGGTGCTGGCAGAAATTATATGTGGGTTTATTTTAGTGCATCAGTTAGTGACAGAGGATTGTTAATTTCAGTACTGAATGTTAACATTGAATAATGGTGGCATCAGTAATTTCTTACACAGTTAGATTATCAGCATGTTTATATATATATATATATATATATATATATATATATATATATATATATATATATATATATATATATATATATATATATATATATATATATATATATATATATATATATATATATATATATATATATATATATATATATATATACGAGGGAAGGTCAAAAAGTAATGCCTCCTATTTTTTATGTATGTAAATACTGCATCGGTGTGCAATTTGTAAATTTAGCAGGATTCCTCAAACACTCTTCTGCACTGTATAGCATTACCAACCTGTTTCAGTAACAGGTGGCACCACTGTAACAGTTTAAAAATGGCTGCCAAAGACGTTCGGTTAAAACAACGTTATGTCATAGAATTCCTCAATGCTGAAGGCGAGACCCCAATTCGCATCCACGAACGTTTGAAGAATGTTTATGGAGATTCAACAGCAGATGTTAGCACTGTCCGACGTTGGGTACATTGTTGTGACGAAGCTGAAGTAGGTCAATCCTCAATGGCTGACGCAAAGCGGACTGGCCGTCCGTCTACCGCAGTGACTCCACACAACATTCATCGAGTTGATGGCATCATTAGTGGTGACAAGAGGCAGTCAATGGAATGGCATCACACAACATCGCCGACAAGAAAGAAGTTCAAAAGTTCACCATCTGTAGGGAAAGTTATGGCCTCCGTGTTTTGGGATGAGAAGGGTGTGATTCTTCTCAACTTCTTGGAACAGGGAAACACGGTGAATGCAGACCGTTACACTGAAATTTTGAAGAAGCTTAGAGGTCGTCTTCGGCGACTTTACCCATTAAAAGATCAGAGAACTGCACTTCTGTTGCACGATAATGCCACGCCACACACCGCTAAGCGCACCATTGATGCGATTGCAGAATTTTCCTGGACATTATTACCACATCCCCCTTACAGTCCCGATCTTGCACCTTCTGACTTCCATCTGTTTGGACCACTGAAAGAAGATATTCGCGGACATCACTTTGTGGACACCGAGACCCTTAAATGCGCCGTACGCCAGTGGTTTAGGAAAAAGGACACAAATTTTTACCGTGCGGGGATACATGCCCTTGTGCAAAGATGGACAAAAACTAACAAATAACGAAGACTACATTGAGAAATAAATTTTTGAAGTTCAGACTTGGGGCTACATTTCAATGTGAATTTTATCTGTTTTCTTGCCTACTGAATGAAATTAAAAATTACGAGGCATTACTTTTTGACCGTCCCTCATATATATATATATATATATATATATATATATATATATATAGATATATATATATACACACATATACATACATACGCACGCATGCACTCACTCACTCTCTCTCTATCTCTCTCTCTCTCATGAGGCAGCACAAACAGACAACAGACATGAAAGGAAGGAAAGTTAAACATGCAGTAATTCTTTTCCCCATTTTTGTTCACTCTTTCAGTGCTGAATACATTTTTTAGTAGGGAACACAGGCTGAACTATTTCTTATGTTAAAAAAAATTATTTATAAAATATCCTAAGTCAATATAACACAAAAGGTAAGAATCCCTATTAGGGCATATTGGGAATACAGTGCTAGGCCCGTATTTTCTTGACCAACGGCACACTAGGGGTGATGTGGTCAGCAACACGCCGACCACCTTAACCTTCCCAGAGTTGTTCTAGTACCCAATTCATGAGGCTGGGTCAACCCCGGAGCCGTTTGCGGTCTAAAAAATCCTACCTCAACTGGGGATCGAACCATGGACCACCGAGCTAGGAAGCCAGTGCACTAACCACTGCGCTACCATGGCTACCCAAAATAACACAAAAACACATTTATTTGTCCAGTAAAATGGACATACTTTAATACCTGTATATTTTTTTTCACAGTTTAAAAATAATTTCAAAACCAAATTTATCTTCATGATAGTCTTGCAATGGAAAGCTTATATATATATATCAGACAGAATGTTTAGTCCCGGGGAGCTCATACATCTGGAATAATTCCATGCCTCTGTCCATTGCCTGAAGTGTTACTAGTTCCAGCATCAATTTTCCTACTTTCACTATTTTCGATAACGGGGTCATAGTCCACATCAAAGTAGGATTAATCATTTTCGCTATAAGAATAACACAGAAACATTGATCTGATCCTTCAAAGTTCATTTAAAATCTCTTCCACAGTTTGAAGTACCATTTTTACATAAGTGTAATTATTTAAAAATCAACCACTCAAAAAATGCGAGTGATTTCAAAATAAACTTTGAAATGGTCTCTATCAATCAGAAACTCATACACGCGAGACTGTCACTTAGCAACGAAATAAGCAATATGTTACCAGCGGTTTTAGGTGAATCAGCGGGTACGATAAAAGATCAAATACGGGCTATTCTGGGCGAATTGGACTGGAAAGAGTTCAGATTTATCATTACCGGTACTTTTTAAAAAATTGTGCCGTTTTTATTTAATGTTTGGTTTGCAAAATGCTCTTTCTGATTGTGGTGGGTTTAGATGTTATGAATGTTGGTGTTGTATTTAATTTGTAACTGAGTGAGGTCAAGCTGTGAAGGCCCCTGAGTCTAACAATTGATGGGGTGTGTTCTCAGGGAACCTTTCTGCTACCACCCTAAGATCTCACTCAGAGTTATATTTTACACTTAGAATAAATGATGACTACGTCTAAATGTCTAGGGTAATGTAAGTGTGGTGTGATGGTAACCCAATACACAAACACACACACACACACACATATTAAATTCTATGATCAACTCAGCTAAAACAGTGTTTTAAATTTGGTATTTAACAAATCTTTTTACAATTTATTTAGTCCTGAACCTAATATTATTTTGGTCAGGACTATCAAAATCAAATGAAATCAAATTTTATATATATATATATATATATATATATATATATATATATGCAAGTTCAATTAAACAACAGGGACAATCTGTCCAAACACATAATTTAAAATCTAAGAATAGTGTTACTATATCTCTACCACTGTTTAACTGATACTAAATGGCGGGTTGGGGGTTTGTACATCATCCCCTGTCTTTATTCACAAATATTCTGTTCGCTTTATTGGATGGAAATGGATTTTATTTATAGAGTTATATTATTATATGGTAGATAGTTGATGAATCGTTCCGTGCCAGGTCTTATGCACTTATCTGGCACGTGAAGCTAAATGATAGTTGTCTTTCCGGCCAACGGCCACTGTCTCAATCTTCCTGGGGCAATCTTGGTAGAGAGCTTGTACCAGGATTACAGTTCCAGTGGTAGAGAGCTTGTACCACTGCAGCAACCTCCACTTTCACACTGTTTATTATATTCAGGAAGCTGGCACTAGCATAGTGCCAGTAACAAACCCTGCAACATGAAGATTATGGTTTGTCTTAACATAATATCTAATCCACCAAATCCACAATTAATAGTGCATTCAAAATAAAAGAACAGGGTCAGATCTCTCTGACCAACCCAGCTCATCCAATCTAGATTGATGGAACAACTTGTACCAGTTTTCACATTCCTCTCCTCTAATGGCTACAACACCTCTGCCATTATCATTGATCTTTTTCCATAAAATAAGGTAGGTGATATGATCCCTGCTGACAACCTATGTAATCTTTTGGTTCTACACCTCTGGTAGTTTGTTAATATGGTGGATCAACATCTAGGTCCTGCATAAGTCTGCTAGGGACCTATGTACTTACAGTAGGTACCACAAAGTGATTTTTGTTTGCACAGAAACACCAGAGAAAACAATGCAGTTTGGAAGCTCTTGGAAAACCATGAAATTGGGTACTTAATTTTTTTAAATCGGACAAAAAATAAAAATGTTACGGCATTTTAAAAAGTGTATGTACTTTCGCAAAGTTAAAAAAGTTACATCACACCAACTTCAGAGTGCTCCCGTTTTCTTAAATATAATCTTAGAACCTTCTCTGATAAACAGCATACAGTCTGCAATACACTGATTACATAAAGAAAACTATAGGGCTGTATCATGAATAATTATCAATATATTTTAGACCAAATATTGCAAATCATTACCAAAAAATGTAGTATTTTGCATGAACATCAATTTTCACAACATCATATTTCAAAAAATATAAAAGGTACAAGCTTTAAATTTGTACATATTAATCTGCATACTACACAAATACAACCCAATTTTTTTCAGAGGATTTGAACATCTGTTTGTTCTTGTATAATTTTTTAAAATATGTCCAGAGGCCAATTTGTCACAGGGGAAGAAAAAATGTAAAAAGAATTTTTTTTTATTTTAAAAATACTGTCCATATTTCAATTAAAAAATCATTTGTAGGCAATAATTAACAACATGTAAACAATAATTAACAATATCTAAACGCTATTTTTTGATAAAACAACGTTACTAGCATTAAAAAATGTTTTTTTTATACCATCGTTGTATGAGTCATATGCAACAGTAAAATTCCAGAAGTGAGTTTTCTTTACATGTATAGAGCATTACATGTAGGCCTACCATTATTATATTGTACATGTAGTGCATTGAAAATCACGACGAACCTTAAAACTTGAAAAGTGTACAGCCTGCTTAAATTAAAATGTATATTAATTAACATGAATACGCGAGTCTGAACTATTTAAAGTGCATTTCATGAAAGCTGTTTATACCCGGTACATATTTATGTTCGAGGTAAGACTATCAACTAGTGCCTGTAGTCCGGACATTTCAGTACACCGTCAGCTACTAAGTTATGGTATTTTTCCGGTTTCCTAGCCTTGTCTCAATACGTCGACCATTGGCGTTTGGTTTTGCGAGATCATTCGCGTTTGAGATCATAATTCACCCTATTATGTTGCAAAAGAAACCTTCATTTAATTACCAATTAATCAAAACATGCATTTTTTATTCAAATTGGTAACTTTCTTAGCTTTTCAAGCTGTTGAAAAAATTAGATTGATGTGCAAATGTCTGAAGCGGTGATAACAATTCAATCCATGTTGTTACACAAAAACTGTGCGATCGTGTTAAATTGCTAAATAATATAAAAACTATTGTAAATTTTACATTTGAAGTTCAAAACATTGTTAATAAGTGATATACCGTACTTACGTATAGTCAACCTCAAATCAGAAGATGTGATGATGTTTGAACATGAGCCAATATAAGTGGCGTCTCGATCTTGATCGCAATAGGGAGTTATCATGGCCAATGGAACAGCCTCGCTGTTTATTTTTCACTAAAATTCTAGGCCTAACTTGAGTGATACAGAACTTACTCAAAGTCAAATAGCTCCACCAGCAAATATCAGAAGTCTTTAAAATTTCACACGAATAAAGGAAAATGGCTCCCAAATCTTCTCATATATTGCAAACAATTATAACACCATTTAAAATGTCACATCTTGTAAAATTTCAACTTCACTTTGAGAAATCGACGTCTTCCACGTTGTTTTCTACAGCTTGCAATATAGCAAATTAAAGATATGCATCTTCCCATCATAATGGTGAAATAAGTATGCAAATCAGACTTCTGCTGGTCAAGCGAAACCCGTTTGAATGAAGCGGGGTGAGGCAAAAACGCCGAGAGTTGGCCGCGCGCCCGGGCAAACTACGCGTAACGTTGGTGTTAGTTTTTATTAGTAAAAAAATACTTCAATAACTTTTATTATTCGGGAATTAATACATTTCAAAAAAGAAGAGGATAATGAGTATCGTGATATAAATTTTATTACAATCCGCTTAATAGCAAAGGGACAGTGACGACTTAAACTTGACGAATTTTCCTCAGTTTTCTCAACTTTCGTGTGTTGTCAACCAAAAAAGTGGGCGGTTTGTGGTACCTACTTACAGTCGTAAAATATTTTTCATATGGCAGTATCTCACACTCAAATTTTTAAATAAAATATTAATAATTTCATACTTACCACAAATTCAATGAAATATACACAGGTACGATGATTTGGCACAAATTTAGCTGTGCCGCTGTTAGACTATGACTGCTTTTCTTTAGTTATGTCTTCATTATATGGTGAAGCAAGTCAAACTTCTGGTCTATCAATCGATCTGTTTAAGGGAACGTTTTTCTTCAAATGGCGTCCAGCCTTCCAATTTTTTTTTTCAATATCCCCTACTCTGGCCAATAGAAATCGGCGTCTATCAAATTTTGAATTCAAAGTTAAAAAACCCCAATGCAAAAATACTGTGTGTTTTTCGGTACGTTGGTTAGTCTGCCTTAGGCTTTACTTTGCAAAAATATATTTAGTTTCGGGCCAACCAATAACCTCTCTCCCCCTTTCTAACTACACCCAATCAAATTACATGTACCCTCTTCTTCCTCATTTCAAAAATGCGTTCAAAAAATGTTATGGCTAACATAAGCAGGCATGAGTGTGTTTGTCAGTCTGTCCTAGAATATATAGTATTATTGCAATATCTTGGTTATTAAGTGGACGATTTTGTAAATTAAAATATATTATTGATCAGGAGACCCCATTCCCCAAAACTATCTAAGTTTTATGACCCTATGTATTATGGTTCGTATGTCCATATTTTTCCTTGTTAGTCATCAATATTATTTAAATCTAGAAAATTACCATCTTTTTCCCTCTCTCTAACGCTTTTTTTCAAACTAAAACGACAATGTCTGTGTTTCGTCAAAATTTACGCTACAATACAGGAAATGAGAGCGGTGTTTATACATTTCCACTGCGTGAATATAAGGCGATGCAAGTATTGGCCTTGCGTCGTATTTTCAAACTGCCAAAGGCAATATCGCGCGTTCGTTACAATTTTTGATTCCAAACAACGCGTGCCGATGGTAGCATTCTGTCGCTCCTTTCCCCTCCTTCATGTCTCTCACTCCGTCTAGAACAAAAATTACACCTCGATTTGTTTCAAACATGTAATATTTATTTTCCCCTACAGTAAGGCCTATTGAAAGCGATATGTTTGCAGGCGGGGCAAAGAAGCTAATCGCAACCCAATATTTTATTTCTACCTTATTTTGACTATACAGTGCAGACTTGATCAGGAGAACTCACCAGGGACCCAAGAAATAGTTCTTCTTATCAGAAATTCCTCTTATCCAGATAAGAGTTCAAGCATATGGTAATGCATTTACAACGTACAATACAATAATGAATTAGCGTTGAATATGACAGATGTATGACACAGAAAATATGTAAATCACCAAAAGTGTTAATGTACAAAGTTGGCACAAATATCTAGAGAATAACAGCACTTTTTACACTTTGAAATGAAAAAGCTGCAATTTTCCTCTGTATCTTACTTAGTACCTGTACTTGAGTTAATAAAAATGTCTTTCCATGACATCCTTAAATTCAAAGAAATGATAAATTAAATCATCTTGGCATCCAGCCTGCATTATATACATGTTAGTTTTATCCATGCAATTTGAAACTTCCAACTGTGAAATAGTTTCATCTCTAGAATTTGCATACTCTTAAATGATAAAGCACTCTTAAATGAAAAAGTCTGTAATTTTCCTCTGTACTGCATCAATGTGACCTAGAAGTTTGGACAACATTGCTGACCTATAATGAACCTTCAGATTTTGAATAATACCTTGGTCACAAGGCTGAAGTTTGGATGTCGCATTTGGTGGTAAAAATAAAAGTTCTGTTGCTTTTAGATTTTGAACATTTATGTGGGCTGAACAGTTGTAAAGCGCCAAAAGAACTTTGTGATGTTGACGTTCCATAGAATGATCAAATGCATATAGCCACTTGGTGAAAATGTATGATGTCATCCAGGCTATTGAATTAGCAGCAAAATCAACACACAATTTTTTGAAACCTTTAAATAGTTTAAAACAGCGTGGATTTTTTAATTTACCAATTTCAAGTAATGGCAATTTATCTGAACCATCCATATTTGTACACACAACAATTGTGATTCTTTCTTTCCATTGCCCCCCCCCCCCCTTTTCCCCTGGCACTTTTCATTTCTGAAGGAAAAAGTCTTGTCAGGCAGCAATCTCCAAAACAATTCAGTTTCATCAGCATTAAACACATCAACGGAATTATACCTACTCATGGCTGGTTTTAGCACCTCCTCCGTCCATGACTTGGTAGTCATTTCATTAACAGAATGCCTTTCCCCACACACACACAAAAATGTAAAGGAACCCATTACACGCCCATTGAGGCATATTGGGAATATGGTGTTAGGCCCATATTATCTTGACCGTCGGCACACTAGGGGTGATGTGGTTGGCATCACGCCGGCCGCCTTAACCTTCACAGGGTTGCGCTGGTACCCATTTGGGGCTAAGTCAACCCAGGAGCCGTTTGTAACCTAAAAAATTCCCACCTCATCTGGGGATCGAACCATATACTACTGCGCTAGGAAGCCAGTGCACTAACCACTATGCTACCGCGGCTTTGTAAGTAATGTGCCATTTTTAAAACAACCCAACCAGCCAGGACTACATTTCCAGCCAGTCCGACCTTCCAGAAGTGCTAACTCTTCTGCCTTACAGGAACATTTGCTGATCTCGCCATGGTGAACCATTTTAGGAGTGCCGTGTCAACCACATCACACGTCGCTTTTCGGTTCTTCATTCTGTGAAAATCAACTTGTCCACCATAAAACATTTTTCTGTACCGATCCTTATTTTTTATGATTCCTGAAAGCGTTGATTTTGGAATGTCGAATTCCTTTGCCATTTCCATTTTCTTTTTGCCACTATTTTCCACTTTTTGTACAAGCTCAATCTTTCTTTTCAAAGATATGGATTTTAACTTTCCAGCCATGTTTAGAGGGGAAATAACTCAAATTCTAACACTGACGAAGCGCGCAATTTCCGAAAATAGCCGAAAAGTTTTACAAATGTCCAGGTACTGTATTTGAAAAAAAGTTCGCCTTAAGCAGATCAAATTATATAGTTGGGACACGTTTAATCGTTCGGCATATCCGAAAATTCGTGATAAACAGATTCCGCTTAACCGGACATTTTTTACAAAGACAAAGAAGAAAAATTGCCGGGGATAAACAAATTGTTCTTCACAACAGAAATTCGCCACATCCGAGATCGCCTTAAGCGGTTTGCACTGTATAAACAATAACATTTTATTTATTTGAGATAGGGTAATCGCCGATCTTACCACACTGATAATAACCTTCTTTCACTTGAAAGTATTTCTTACTTTGTATTTGTTTCTTTCACCCACAGTTGTAATGTGTGTTGCAATTGATATGTTTGTGTATTTGTTTCTTTCACCCACAGTTGTGATGTGTGTTGCAATTGATATGTTTGCCTACTGGATTACAAGCGATGTAGAAACATTACAAATGTTAACACGTCTTCATGATGGCAGTAGAATTGAAGTGACATTTGATGCCAGCTTCTACCTGATAGCAGCAGCTGGAGGGATGTCAGTGATTGCAACAGCTTGCAACTGCCTGAGGCGACATTCTGTTTACAATGTTCCAGAATCTTCTAGACATGCGGACCATATGTATTTTGATGATGTTGAAGCACTGTTGCCACCCTCACCCAGTTCAGACCAAAATTCTCACCCTAGTTATCCACCACCCCCTGCATATACTCCTTGAATTCAGTAATATTGCATTTATATACAGCTTCTTATATATAATTATAAAATCAATAATATTGTCTAAGAAACAAATTTCATTCTAGTTCAAAGGTCAACATTTAGCATATTTCATCAAATGATAAAAAGAGAATGTCATCATCATAACTACTACTCTTGAACTCCCTGCAGTGTGTAAGCCTTCAATCTGTTCATGTCAAGGTCTCCTGTCTTGTGCTATCCACTGAAGTTCTCTCCATGTTTTTTTGTATGTGCGTTATTATCCTCCTTGAAGGAGGACCACGTTCTTTGTGTGTGATGGCAGAGTTGAATTATTTGCTTTAACTCATTCCACCCTGGAGGTCTGGCCCATTTTTGTTCCCCAACCCTAACCAAGGGGATGTAACTCTGTTTACCACATGACATGTAATCTTTGAAAGCATATTTGAGCATGCAAAAATTTACCAATGTCAATGAAATAAAAATGTTAGAAAGAAAAATGAAAGAACTTTCAAGAAATGCATGCATTTGTATGACTCTAATGGTAATTTATTATTAGGGAGAAAAAAAAAACTGATTTCCAGAAGTGTCTTGCACACCTTTAGTTTCCTGCCGCTGCTCAGCATATTTGTTTGCCTGTTCCACAAATAGTTTGATTATTGTAACTGGAAAGAAGAGGCTAGAATAGTCAAATGGTGAGCTGTTTGGGTAATCTGATTATGAAGGGCGCCTTGTGTTTCAGTTAATGCACCCATTTTGTCACTGACAATGTTCAGCATACAGTACAGTCAGCTGGACAAGGAAGTTAAACACCAAACCCGAGCCAACAAAAGGAATTTCCTAGATGATCTTGCAAGACAGGCAGAAAAGGCAGCACTGAGAAATGAACAAAGCACAGTATACAAAATAACTAAAATCATCAGCGGAAAGCGAGGTGCAAACAATATTACATTAGTAAGAGATAAGCAAGGAAATCTCATCACAACAGCAGAGGGACAGGAAACAAGATGGGCAGAGCATTTCAGAGAAACTCTGAACAAGGAACCATCAGAGACACAATTGAATGTTCCTGAGGCTGAAAACGATCTAGATGTTAATACAGACATTCCACGAAAAGAAGAAATCATTAGAAGCAATCAAAGGGTTAAAGAATGGAAAAGCTCCTGGCCATGATAACTTAAATGCAGAGCTATTTAAGACAGACCCTGAGCTAGCAGCAGAACTATTAGAACCACTATTTGCACAAGTCTGGAAAACAGGGACAGCACCAATGGAGTGGAACAAAGGAATAATTGTCAAATTGCCCAAGAAGGGAGATCTTGCAGACTGCAATAATTGGAGAGGAATCACTAGCGTTTGGCAGAGCAACCTAACCTTTGAGGTGAAGACAGGAGTACGACAGGGATGCCCCTTATCAACCACTCTATTTTTAACAGTCATAGACTGGGTGATGCGCCAGACAACAGAGGGCAGTCCAAGAGGAATAAGATGGACTACATTTTCTACATTGGAAGATCTGCAATATGCAGATGACATTGCACTACTAGCACATTCACATCAACACATCCAGGAAAAAACGGATAGACTTAATAAGTATAGCCAGCAGGTGGGCGTGAACATCAATCTAAAGAAGACAGAAGTCATGACGCTCAATGCGAGCAACCCTGAGCCCATCAGTAAGGAATCAGCAACTGGAACAGACAGACACCTTCATATACCTAGGATGCATAGTAACACCAGACGGCGGAGCAAGCAAAGACATCAACAACAGAATGAACAATGCAAGAACAGCCTTTTTTAGTCTAAACAACATCTGGAAGTCCTCTCAGTACAGCACAAGCACAAAATTAAGATTATATCAGAGCTGTGTGCTTTCTGTGCTTCTCTATGGTGTGGAATGCTGGAGAGTTACAGAGAAGGAAATGTTGAAATTGTCCTCTTTTCACACAACCTAAGAAAAATTCTCTGAATCTTTTGGCCGAATACCATCACCAACCAAGATCTGCTTACTCAGAGCAAGCAAGAGGACATGCACACCATCATAGCTGGCAGACGCTGGAGCTGGGTTGGCCATGTCCTCAGAAGAGACCTGATGCCATCACAAGAACAGCTATGCTATGGACCCCTAAAGGAAAACGAAAGAGAGGCCGACCAAAAACAACTTGGCGGGGGACTGTGGAGGCTGAGATGCAAAGAATGAACCAGAGTTGGGGCACTGTACGAAAGATGGCCACCGACCGAGCAAAGTGGAATCAATTTGTTGTTGCCCTACAAGACGCCACCAGGCGTGATGGCCACTGGCTGCTTTGACAGTCAGCGGCTAAGGATCAAAGAAGAAGAAGTGTTCAGCGTGTCAGACCATTCCAGATCTGCTTCTGTTTCACCAATGCTGTCACTAGTTTCACTGTTAATTGTTATCAAATAAATCCACTGCCTCATCATCTAAGTCAACATCGGACTCGTCCTCTTGGTTGTTATCGTCGGGATCGTCATTATCAATCAGTGACTGAATAAATTGAAAGGCCATTCTGCCGTGGATTGTTGATAAAAAAGGCCTCAACACATCGCACACACTGGTCTGACTTCAAGCGTCTATATAATCCGAATGAAACCACATAAAAACATCAGGTTTTCAAAGAATCGAAAGTGAAACTCTCTAGTTTTTTCCTGTTCTCGCCAGATATCGCTTGATACGAGAGTTCCATTGCTAGACGCTTACTAAAACAGGCCGGTCGCGTTTGTGTCTGCCGTGAATTGTTGATAAAAAAAAGGCCTCAACACACCGCACACACTGGTCTGACTTCAAACGTCTATATAATCCGAACGAAACCACATAAAAACATTCGGTTTTTAACGAATCAAAAGTGAAACTCTATAGTTCTTTCCTGTTCTCGTCGGATATCGCTCGATACGAGAGTTACGTTGCTAGACGCTTACAAAAAGGGCCGGTCACTTTATGTCGCATCAGGGCGGAATGGGTAATGTCGCATTTAGTCTCAACAGGGCGGAATGAGTTAATTCTTTGGATGTCTTGTTCATGTTCCAGATTAAAGTTTTTATGTTTTTGGCTTTAAGTTTCTGCAGAATGAGGTAGCTTGTTCTGTGCCCAGTCTTCCAAAGTTGCTTCTTAAAACTGACAATGGTAGTGTGCAGTATTTGCCCAGATGTAGGAGGATGTAAGCTGGCTTGGCCATGTACGCAGCATGGGAGATGGTCACATCCTCAAAGATATTTTCCGCAGATGACAAAAGAACAGCTGGGTGACCCCACAGCTGAGGTTCAAAGATATGTGCGAGACATGAAGGCACTGGACATAAATCCAGCAACCTGGAAGGATGAAGTGCAGATCTCACCAAGTGGCGATGCTTCCTATAGCGCCACATCAGATTGGGCAAAAAGAGCTCTCACAACAAGCAGTAGAGAAAAGAACGTGGCGACAGGAACACCAAAAGCAAAAATGCTGCAGAGGGCTATCGCCTCAGGGGTTCATTCCTATAGTCTGTTATGACTGAAGGGGGCCACTAGGAGGATTTTCTATTTTTACATAACCCACACCCACCTGTTTGTTTTGTGTTAACAGATGAGTTTGACTGGTTAAATATTTAATTTTACGAGTAATTATTCCGAGCTTTGTAAATTGTGAATTAAGTTTGTGTTTTAATTTTCCTACTGTCTGTAAATATGTAATGATAAAGTGACACAGAATGTGGCCATAAATTTTTAAAATGTATTTTGGAATTTATTGTGACATATGGAACAAAGAATATGTAAATAAAAATGAAAGTTTGTAGTGACTGTCATCGACTTGTGACAGGGTTCCATTCTAACTATCCTGTCATAAGCCAAAATGGTCATAAGTCAGAAATTACTTTATATTATATGAACCAATAGGATATGTTGACATCATGCCTGAATGTTAAAATGTAAAAATTGTTACATAAAATTACTTTACTGTGCAGTACTGTGCTGTCGTGAATAATGAATAAATTAAAAAAATGTATGACTGAATGTCGGGAGTTGAAAATAGTAAAAAAGTAATATAATGGGATTTCCTTCGTAAGTGCGAGTTGTCATAATTCGTATATATCATAGGCCGAGGACAATCTGTTTATGCCAAATGAAATGATTCTATAAACACAAATCCTATCAGAATGAAACATAGCACAGCTGACTATAAACAGCCTGCGTATTTAACATGCATGTTACTGAATGACACATCTACCAACACAGTTTGTAAACTGTGTTCATATTATGTACATAGTTATGTATTCACTGTGATACTTTTGGTGCTTGCATAAAACACTTTTTTGAATGGGGGTTATTAAGGTGTTTTATTTAACAAATTTGTCTTTACTTTGAACTGGAAAAGTTAATCATATTTACATTCCTTACAGTAAATATCTGATTATCGCATGATCATCTGCTCCATTTACAAATGTCATTTTCTTTTAATTGCAGTTAGTCATACACATTCACATTAATCAAGCTTAACAGTCTTCTTCTTCTTTGATCCTTAGCCGCCGACCGTCAAAGCAGTCAGTGGCCATCACGCCTAGTGGCGTCTTGTAGGGCAACAACAAATTGATTCCACTTTGCTTGGTCGGCGGCCATCCTTCGTACAGTGCCCCAACTCTGGTTCATTCTTTGCATCTCAGCTTCCACAGTCCTCCACCAGGTTGTTTTTGGTCGGCCTCTCTTTCATTTTCCTTCAGGGAAGCTTAACAGTAACCAAGTACAAATTAATTTTTCAGTATTTTTTTCCATTTTAATCACAATTATTGCTATTGGTCGACACATCTTAACAAAGAAAAGTATACTTTTAAATCTGAAGTATTAAGAAACTTACAGCTATCTTAGAATGATAGATCTAGCATTGCTGCTGGGTCACCAGTGACATCACATGATCACAAATTGCAGGAACAAGTATGATGTACATGAAAAATAGTGGTTTGGGTTTTACTGGGTGTGTTTGTGTACTAAGATGGTTTGGCCATGTCTGCAGAATGGGAGAAGATCGGCTACCACGACAAGCATGGGAAACAAAGAGCCAGGGATCCAGACCTCCAGGACGACCCAGAGTCCGCTGGGAGGACAACATTAGACAATCTTTGAAGGACCGAGGACTAGAATGGAACCAGGCCAGGAAGAAGACAGCTGATAGAATGGTCTGGCGCTCTCTCTTCCAAACCTCTACACCTCACGGTAGAAGGGGAACGACTAAGTAAGTAAGTAAGTAAGTGTTTGTGTGCACTTGTGTATACACGTTAAGGAAACTAGTTGATAACATTACAAAGCAGTCCTTGTTCTGGAATCCCCAGGGTAAGAGAGGCAGAGGTAGACCATAAAACACAGGGAGAAGAGAACTGGAGACAAGTGAAAATGAGGAAGACTTGGAACTTGAGCTGATGGCTGCATCCAATACTGTGTGGCTGAATCAGTCACTAGATGAACTAGTCTTGAGAATTACATTTGCAGTTGTTAAGTCATATCTGGTATCAGCGAGCAGATTTTTTGCAAAATTAATTAAAATGAGAGTAGACTCTGTTAATTCATGACATCGAATGACATATTCTGTCATGATTTTCAGACTTGAATGTTGAGTTTCTTTTTGTTGTTGTTTTTTTTATATTGCTAGTTTGTGCATCTGAGTTGGTCTCTTCCTTATTATTTTTCATTTCCCTTTTCACTCCATCTGGAGCCTTGAGCCACTGCTGCAGCTGGCCACCAAAGCATACATGTGCTCTTGCAGTGATGGTTTCTGAAGCTGTTCATTTTACATGATGAGATTGCCCAGCCCCATGCAAAAACTGTATATTAATAGCCTCCAATGACATGCCTGAGGAAGCAGTACACATATTCTGTCTTTATCTCATCAGAGGGGACGAAACCCCCCCCCCCCCGTCTTCCTTATTAGTCAGAGTTTTTTTTATTGTTAGTTTTTTAAAATGTTGGGTTAACTTTTACTGTATTCAAAGTTGTGGGACTGTAAAAATTGTGTTTGATTATAATATGTTGTATCAGTACCTTCGTGCTGCTATGTGTTATGTACAGTAAAATCAAGATTCTGTTTTTCAGACTCTTGTACAATAATAGTATAGAGCTTTTCAGAAAGAAATGATTGGCTTTTTAAAACAGTCAGACATTGCGTGGATGCTTTTTATTAACTCAAGAAGATAGTATTGTTTAAAAAATAATATCATCACTTGAAGCAAAAAAGCATTCAGTAAAAATTATTGCTGACATTATAATTTATATTGTTATTCATCCCACCTTTTATGGGCCAATTCAGAAATTTTTTGTTGGAACACCTGTCTTTCCTCCATTGCTGCAGGTTCTTTAACACATTAAACTATTGAATTGAAAAACACGCTGTGGCGTAATTAATTTTTGTTTACTTTTTCACCCTGAAGGTGTATGTAACTTTAAGCTGTAGTTTTCTTAATTTTTAACATACCGTATTTTGGTTAAAGATATGACATTTTGAAGGTAAATGCGTGTGCTGTTACCACAAGCTAAAACAATGGTATATTTGTAATATGGTAGATTTTTGAAATAACAATATACGATCTGCAAGCATTAAAATTTGTCTAAACTTCTCAACTTACCATCAATTTTTGTTTTCTAAGACGTAGTGCTATTTTTTCGGGGATTGTCAGGTTGAATATACAATAATAAGAAACAAAGTCGAGGACCACTCAGTTTGACTTATATTTACTCTATCTGTAATTTTGGTAATCACATCTGCTCCATCAAAACAATCGCAGACATTTAAAAAAAAAATTACACGTAAAAAAAAAAACAATATCTATAGCTTATTTACAGTACATTATGTCGCCAACGTGTTTCGCTTGAAGTATCATGTGTACAGCACAGTCTAAAATGGTTCTCTTATTGAATATAGAGCCGTCGGGACAACCAATATAATAAAAATGTACTGTGCTTAGCAGTATCTTCACTGTCATTATAGCTTGCACCATAACTAATATTGTTATTGCTGCTGTCAAAATTAATATTTGAAACACTGTCCATGATGTTTTCACAGTCGTCGTCATTGCTAGACCAATCTAACAACTTTTGGAACATGTTTTAGCCTGATAAGTAGTTAGACGAGGCATACGAGTGAGCTTTTTTTTTACCTTGTCGTTAGTTGCTATACTAAGTAATTTCACATAGTTTGGTAACTAATTTAGAAAGAAGAAAAATATGAGTATAATGTTAATTTTACAAACTTGACAACAATCCACGTTTTAAAATTACTTCCTGTGGTAAATTTAAATCTTGGACTAGATCGGTAAGTGTTTCAATACATTTTTTATTCAAATGGCCATAGTGAAGAAACTCCCCAAGATGCTGACAGCGGCCTGTGGTAGTGTTAAACTGCTGACATATATTTTCCTAGCGTAACATTTTAATGATGGCACAGATCAGAACTAGTTTAGAGCATATATAAAACTACATTTTGACCCAGCAAGTGAGCAGTCATTTTGTTTCGTAAATATTTTTGAAGAGGGAGGTAAGGTGGAACATGTCTGCTTTTTAGCAGTTGTCAGTCTTGCTTCTGCTTTGCTCACTGTATCAAATATAGAACATGCTTATAATGTAATTTTCTGATCTGACAAGAAATGTTATAGGCTGACTTACCAGCTGTGTTTCTGTATCCAGTTTTTAAGATGCCAGAGGAAAGATGTTGCTATTAAAAAGAACTTTCCTTTCCAGATACTTATAACCTTTTTGCTGTTATTGTCACAGATAACAATGAAAATAGACTCAACAGTAAATCTTAGACCATTAGTTTTTAAAGTATGATTATCACTGGTACAGGAGGTTTTGTAGATGTGAAAAATTATTTGTGCAAACATAACTATATGGGTGCAGTAATCTATCACGATGTCAGAGAATGTTATTCAATTTTAAGAGAGATCTAGCATTTTCAGTGGCAAATCTCTCGAGCTTTAATACTTGACAGGGCTATATCAACCTACTTAAATGAGTTATTGTACTGAAGTGTGGTACATTTTGCTGTGAGTAAAATGACCTTCATTGAGGAGAAAAAAAATATTAAAGAGGGAAATATACCAGAGTATTCATATTTGTAGTCTGTATATAAATGTGCTTTGTAAATTTTAACTTGAGCGATTCAAGCAGTCTGCATACTAGTATTACTACACTTTAGTTTATATAAACCATCTTATTTATGCTTATAGCTTTCTGCTTATCATACAAGATATGAAGTCATGAAAGTGTTTCTAGAAGATCTGAAAGTATTGCTGGAGTTAAAAAGTACATGTACAAAAAAAATTGTGGAAATAATGGTTTATTTTTCTTAAGGCTCTTATTGTGTTAAGTTTCAAGGCTTCTCCATTTGGATCACTCAAGTTAAGCCAGTTCAGTTCCCAATTGTTATTCTAGTTCTACGGTATCCATCTTTTTCTTTCATGTCTTTTTACATGCTGTAGCTAACTCCTTCTTTGTTGCTTTTCAGAGTACGCTTGCAGAGTAGCATGGTAATGCCAGCATCTTCTTCATTCTTTAGATGACCCCAAACAATTTACATCTGCTCTTTTAGTGTACTATAAATCTATAATTAACATCAAATATAACAGTTTGAATCATTTTTGCTTTATGAAAATATGTAATGCCATTTTTTTTTTTTTTTTACATATCTTTTTGTAATTTCATATTTGAAGCATTATTTAAAGGATATATTTAAAACTAGCAAATGCATGCCTTTGGTGAACACAAACTTGAACGAGTTACTATGAGATAAAAATAATATTCTGCACAATGAAAAAAACTCAGTTTGCCAGTTAATCTGCATTTCCACTATTACAGTTGCTGCAGGGATAGCTATTATTGGTGTAGCTTAACTAAGACTGCTGAGTTTATCGCTCTTTTGCAGCAAAAGCCAAGGTGAAAAATTCTTTGCATTATCCACTTTGTAGATCTAGGCTTTTCCTGTGGCCATTCCAAAACTTGTGTTAAGTTGGAGTCATGAGCTCAAGTTTCTTTTCTGCATATTATATCCTGGCTTGGCATGCACTTAAAGGATCCTCACATGGTTTAAAGCTAGAAGTTGGGTGGCACACTGCACATAGTTGCATGGTCAAACCAGTGACGATCGGGAAAAGACCGATTGACTTCTGGAAAGACAGATGACACTGGGAAAGACTAGAAACCGGCTGACCGGGTTAGCACCCCGTAAGCTGTATTCAATACAAGACAACAGGAAGCTGAGACGCTTGGGAGCCATGACCCAAGTGGGCCCGCCCCCCCTTAGAGTGTAAAGGAGTAATTGGGCCGAAACACTTGTCGGATGGGGGGACTTCTTCTGATGATCAGATTGCTTCCTGTTGTATCGCTCTGTAAAGAGTTTCCTATCATCACCTTATAAGAGAGAGAAACCGAGTAAGAAACTCTCAGATGAAAAACAAGTTATAGTTACACACATAAAAACTAGAACAATTGACAATCTAAGAGCAACTTGTACAAGTAATTGTTATCGTGAATGTTTTGATATGGAATATTGTAAAACAAATGCCTTATCTGAAATAAATGTTAAGGGAAAAATATATCTGCTGTTTGAGAGATGTGGTACCTGATCATACAGATACTTCTGAATGTCTTATACTTTCTGCAACTTTTTGACCCTTCTTTTCTGAGTTTTTTTTTTCCGTCACATCACAGGCCTTTCTTTCATAAATACAAATAGATATTTTACCGTTACTTAGTTTAGCGTAGCTCACTTTCTGCTGATCAGCTGCATGGCATGTCACTTCACAGTGCAGAAATTCTTAACAGCTACCTGATGCGCCCATTTGGCTTTAGTCCAGATTTTAACCAAATTGCAGAAAATATCTGGCTGTAAGCTGATTTAAATTATTTGAACACTTCCTATTGGCTGTGTTCTTCTGGTTGGTAGTTTTAAGTAGTTGTCTCTCACTTAATATTTTATCTTTATCATTTGGCAACTTTGTTGTGCAGTCTGTTTGTATAGCATGGTAGTCATACTCTCAGCTGATTCACCTTAAAAGATTAATTTCAGAATAAAATTTGGAGAGTTCTTCTGATATAATAGCCTTTTTTTGCTTCAGAGAAAGACATTTCAAAATTTCGTAACACGATATTTATGACAGTGTTAAAGTAATTAATGTAAGTGGAGTGAGCCTGGTTAGGTATGACTCAAGTGCAGCAATATATGGCTTTAGAACAATGTAATCATAACAATTTGAAATGTCTTGTGTTTCTGATAAACCTTCATGGATTTATTTTAAATTAGATAAACACTCATGGCCTGGTACTGTTAAAGCCAGGGAATAAAAAATAGCTGAAATATTCATACGCATTTTAAAAAAAGTTCTTTGTTTCTTCACCATTTTATCTCTCCACATTTAACATCAAATAATACATAGTTACTTATTGCACATAAGACTTACAGCGCCTCAGAACACTGTTCAGTCAAATGACATTTTTCATATACATGAGCGTATGTGCATAATCGTGAAACATTTTCTCAATAACATGTTTGCTGCTTATTTTAAAACATCGCCAATGAGGGGGGAAAATAGCATTTATTTTGGAGTGTGTAAAACCTAATAGATGCCTGGTATAGAAAGAGTTAACCAGATGAAAATCATCTAGTCTCATTTGAGAAATGATAATCTGACTGCTGCATCTGTGTGTCCGTTGACAATGAAGGGATGGGAGTGATAAGCGCAGACCAACAATGCAAAGTAGATCTATGTATTGCTCCACACTTCGTGCAGAAAAATAAATTCAATTCTGGTCATTCTCATTTTGAATAAATATAACTTCTTTAATAATTTTGATATACATCCATTTCCTGTTATATGATTGGTGCTATACCTTATTTTTCACTGAACCAGTCTGTAACAATTTATGGTAGTGAAACAGGAGGTGAGGAACAGATATTGGGAGTGGATAGGACACACATTGAGGAAGTCATAAACAGGTGTTTTGTCTTCTTCTTCTTCTTGCGATCGCATCTTTGATGTTTACACCATCAGACGAGTTCTCATGATGAATTCGACTGTTGTTTGAAGTTCCTCTTTAGCTCCATATAGCTTTGAGTTTAGTGTTGAGTCATTGGGCCAGTATATCTTTCTTAACTGGTCATACAGAGGACAATCCTGTAGAACATGCTCAGCAGTTTGTTTGTTTAATCCACATGTGCACAGTGGTGAAGCAGACAATCGTAGCTTGTGCATATGTTTATTCAGTTTGTTATGCCCTGTCCTGAGGCGAAAAATAGTTATCTGTCCCTTCCGGTCGAGAGTGTGATAGTCGTCTTTGGGTTGGTTCTGCTCTCTTCTGATAGTCTGGATAGCTCTCTTTTTCTCAAAGTATGTGACTTCATTATCTTCTTGTTCACATTCTCCTCCCTTTTTTGCAAGTTTATCTGCCTTTTCATTTCCGGGTACACCACAATGAGATGGTACCCACTGAAGTATGGTTCTCTTTTTGGCAGCTACCTTGTTTAGTTCATTTCTCAGATGCGGGAGTTTACCACCCTTGAGAGCTTGCAGGACAGACAGTGCATCTGTGAGGATGACTACCTGGTGGCAGTCAGAGTTGGTGTTATAAATCATATTTGCAGCTTGCTCTAGAGCTTGAACCTCAGCTGTATAGTTGGAACAGAATTTACCAGTGGGAATGTGCCTAGTCTCATAGTGGTTGTCAGGATATGAGATAAAGATACCGGCACCTCCATTCCTAACAGCATTAGTTGCTGATCCATCTGTATAGGCATGTATCCATGATTGATCGGGATAGCTTTCTTGGATCATACTCAATGTAGCAGTTCGTTTTTGCAGATCATTATACTCACATCCACTTGTGAGAACACTGACTGATGTATTAATTTGGAGGGCATTGCTGGCCTGCTCCCATGGTACAGGGTATAGGGTGGGCTTCAGTGGTGTTGTCTTCATGGATAGGTCTTCTTGATGCTGTCTTTTAAGTCTTTTTCCCCGATGCACAAAGCTGCTACGCTTTAGACGTCCCAATGCCAGATCATCTAGTCTTGCCTTCATTGGGTGCGTTGGCATACTGTTGTACTTTTCCATCTGGATCATGGTTTTTGTGTCTCTTCTATGGGACAATGTCTGTAATCCAGCAACCTTCTGCATCTCTGATATTGGTGTAGTTTTCATGGCTCCTGTAATGAGCCTGAGAGCTTGATTTTGCACCTTGTCCAAAGACTGCAGATGTGAGTTAGCAGCTGATGACCATGCTGCTGAGCTAAACTCTAAGTGTGGTCTTATTACTCCATTATAAATCTTAGGTGTTTTGTAAAGTAGAGGGATTATAATGATTGGATATAATCGCCTAAGTCAGAGGTTTTCAAACGTTTTTGGTCCGCGGCTCCCTTGACCTGTGCATAAATCACCGCGGCTCCTCTCTATACTATACAAGTATATTATATACTGAAGCACATTAAAAACACACCACTATTATATATACTGATGCCGAGAAGCTGGAAAAAAAAAGTGTGGGAATGGATTTTCCCCGTGTTTGTCATGAGGTAGAGAGCGAATGGCTGCTGGAATGGAAAGTGCATGATTCAACCCGCGGGTTTGTGTACAGACTACATGAAAACAATGAAAGTTACATGTGCAACACGATTCCCAACAGCTATGACCCTGAAAATGTGTACGCGTTGTGGCAGTATACTCGGTATAAAAAGGCCGTTGAGACAAAACACCCAGTACATGTGCTTGAAATGCCATGACTATCTGAAAACGACCGCCAACGAGCCATTGGTATGTTGGAGACCGGAATGAGCTCACAGGTCATTGCCAGAAGGATGAATTTCCACCACAGCACTATTGTACGTCTCAATGAACGTTACGGAACCACTGGCAGTGCCCGGGATAGACTTCGGAGTGGCCAACCACGAGTTACTACCCCTGCACAAGATCGTCATATTGTGCTGAGTCACCTAAGGAATCGTTCTCTCCCGTCAAGTCAAACAGCAAGAGCAATAATGGGTAGATGTGGGCAAGTCTCTCGAATGACAGTCATACGACGACTCAGGGATACAGGCCTTACTGCAAGACGACCTTATGTTGGGCCAAACTTGACTCACAGACATCGTCAGCAGCGCCTGCAATGGGCAGAGCAACATGTCAGATGGACTAGACTGCAGTAGAATGCTGTCCTATTCACAGACGAGAGCAGATTCAACATATCCTTTGCTGATGGACGTATGCGGATTTGGCGACGGTGTAGAGAGCGCTTTGCAGATTGCTGTGTTCATCAGCACAACCGATTTGGAGGTGGCAGTATTCACATTTGGGGAGGATTCAGTTTTCACCATCGCTTGCCTCTTCACGTCTTCCGTGGAAATGTTAATGCTTTGACATATCGAGATGAGGTTCTGGATACATTGGTTGCTCCTGTGTTCACAAATTATCCAGACTTGCAGCTTCTCCAGCAGGATAACGCACGTGCGCACACCGCATGCATTACGCAGCAATATCTACAGCAGCAGAACATTGTGACGATTGATTGGCCTGCCCTATCACCAGACATGTCCCCTATAGAACATCTGTGGGACGAGCTTGGACGCAGAGTCTATAGGCAAGGTTCTCCAGCTAATCTGCAACAGCTCGAAGCTGCTCTTACACGTGAATGGGACTCGATTCCCCGGAATTTCCTTCAGAGACTTGTGCGTTCTATGCGGAGCCGCTGCCAAGCTTGTTTGCAAGCTTATGGTGGACATACCAGATACTGAGGATAGTGTGAATGAATTTTTTTATTGGTTGCATTTTTGGTTTTCTCCCTTGCCTGCACAGAATGCAATGAATTTCATAACAATCAAATGTACAAATTAATGACCAGCATGGATTCATAGGAAAATGAATAAAGATTCCAAATATGTAAACTTGTAAACACTTATATTTACATTTCACATTCTGTTCCTGGATTATACAGGTGGTGCGTTTTTAATGTGCTTCAGTACATATAAGCAGCTGTTCGTAACGCAGACCTGCTCTGGAGTTTTATGGTGCATTTGTCCTTGTTCTTGAATCTCCTGCCAAGGAGATTTTTTAAAAATACATTGGAGAAGAGAACTGGACACCAGCATAAGGCTACAGAAGACATGGAAATAATGTGAACAGATGACATGGAAATAATGTGAACAGAAGACATGGAAATAATGTGAACAGATGACATGGAAATAATGTGAACAGATGACATGGAAATAATGTGAACAGATGACATGGAAATAATGTGAACAGATGACATGGAAATAATGTGAACAGAAGACATGGAAATAATGTGAACAGAAGACACGGAAATAATGTGAACAGATGACACGGAAATAATGTGAACAGATGACACGGAAATAATGTGAACAGACGACACGGAAATAATGTGAACCGACGACACGGAAATAATGTGAACAGATGACACGGAAATAATGTGAACAGATGACATGGAAATAATGTGAACAGAAGACATGGAAATAATGTGAACAGAAGACATGGAAATAATGTGAACAGAAGACATGGAAATAATGTGAACAGATGACATGGAAATAATGTGAACAGATGACATGGAGATAATGTGAACAGATGACATGGAAATAATGTGAACAGAAGACATGGAAATAATGTGAACAGAAGACATGGAAATAATGTGAACAGATGACATGGAAATAATGTGAACAGATGACATGGAAATAATGTGAACAGATGACATGGGAATAATGTGAACAGATGACATGGAAATAATGTGAACAGAAGACATGGAAATAATGTGAACAGAAGACATGGAAATAATGTGAACAGAAGACATGGAAATAATGTGAACAGAAGACATGGAAATAATGTGAACAGAAGACATGGAAATAATGTGAACAGAAGACATGGAAATAATGTGAACAAAGACATGGAAATAATGTGAACAGAAGACATGGAAATAATGTCAACAGATGACATGGAAATAATGTGAACAGATGACATGGAAATAATGTGAACAGATGACATGGAAATAATGTGAACAGAAGACATGGAAATAATGTGAACAGAAGACATGGAAATATGTGAACAGAAGACATGGAAATATGTGAACAGAAGACATGGAAATAATGTGAACAGAAGACATGGAAATAATGTGAACAGAAGACATGGAAATAATGTGAACAGAAGACATGGAAATAATGTGAACAGAAGACATGGAAATAATTTGAACAGAAGACATGGAAATAATGTGAACAGAAGACATAGTATAGGAGAGCTTGACAGCACTAGGAATAAGAGATGAGGGAAGATGATGGATGTCTTTGTGTCAGAATCATAGCAGCAAATTTTTTTTTTGCAGGTACACAGTATATGTAACACCTCATCCCCTCGCGATGAGATATAGACGTCTTATCATTTTTTTTTTTGCTGCTGCATCCCAGAATTCCGACAGGGAAAAAAAAAGCCCAGGCAAGATGATATGACAAATCTTAATGCAACACCACTGTATAACATACATTTTAGTTCATTGCTTTTTAAAACAGAACAGAGGAGAATAGTTGTTTCCAATCCTCAGGGGTTCGAGTTATTGACTCTTTTACTTACTTACTTACTTACTTAGTCGTTCCCCTTCTACCGTGAGGTGTAGAGGTTTGGAAGAGAGAGCGCCAGACTATTCTATCGGCTGTCTTCCTCCTGGCCTGGTTCCATTCTAGTCCTCGGTCCTTCAAAGATTGTCTAATGTTGTCCTCCCAGCGGACCTGGGTCGTCCTCGGGGTCTGGATCCTTGGCTCTTTGTTTCCCATGCTTGTCGTGGTAGCCGATCTTCTCCCATTCTGCAGACATGGCCAAACCATCTTAGTTGGGACTGTTCTACTTGGGTCTGTAGGGGGTGGCATTTTAGGCCTTGACGTATCGTCTGGTTGCGTACCATGTCTCTTCTTGTTACTTCAACCACCTTCCTCAGATATCTCATTTCTGAGGTTTGGATCTGGCTTTTATGGGTTGTAGTCATTGCCCATGACTCGCATCCATATGTCAAGACTGGGACATAGGTGGAGCGGCACACAGCCATCCTCGTTTTCCTACCAACCTCTCTCTCGCCGAGGAATCCTCGATTTATGGCCTGAAAAAGTCTCCCAGCTGCTGCTTTTCGAGTGGCCAACTCTTCTTTGATGCCTCCCTTTCGGTCTATAATAGCTCCGAGGTATTTAAAGTGGTCGACCTGCTCCAGGACCTGTTCTCCCAGCTTAATCTGATGTCTTCTTTCTTCTCATGATATCACCATGGATTTTGTTTTAGAGCTGCCCATGACCATCCCTCTCTTCTCCAGCTCTTCCACACTTGCAGGTTAGACTCTTTTACCCATGTGGCAATTTGGGGGTGTCGTTTCGGGCTTTCTTACAACCCCAGAGGACTTCCCCAACTCAAAGGTACGCAGCTGGCACACCAGACCCACTAATTGGCGTCTGCAGTGCCAAGAGAAGGATGGTCCTCTACCCTGCAAGGGGGTCATTGTGGAGGGGCATAGCCACCGCTGCTACCACCCTGCCCAAAGACGCCGTCTGAACAGACTCATGTAGCTTTGCCTTATCATTTGAACTGGAAGGGCCTGTCGCTAGGAGCACCCATAAATAGTCTTTTAGGGCAGTGTTCGCATTTAAATAACAGATGGGATTTGTGATTACATGTACGTTTGTGTACTTCGTTATCGGTTGTGTGTAGTTCCCTGGGGTCTCTAAAGAGACTAAAACAGATTAGGACTACCGCACACTCAGGCTTGTCGTACAAGACGACTAATATGAGGTTTTACATGGGGCTGGCAACATCAATCGTATAAAACAAACTGCCACAGAACCCACTGCTGCAAGATCATGTGACTGCTTGGTGCAGACTTCCTGTAAGAGGACCAGATGCAATGGTAAGGAGTGCAAAGGAAAATTATATTTAATGTTATGTGTTCATCTTGTCAGGTAGTTTCATAATTTTAAATAATTAAATATAATACTCAAGTGTTTACGTATACTTACTGATGAACTGAAGGCGGACTTCACATTCACACCAGATCAAAAGTGTTCTGAATAGGAATAAATTTAAAAAAAAAAACAGCTTTCCAGATAGTGAAAAGCGTTTTCTGCGATTTATTCTTGTCAGAGGAAATAAGAGAGTTCCTTAGGATTACATTGGGGCAGCTCTGTTGCACTGAAATAAGTCATAAACAATTGGTGAGCAATCAGAATGAACACTAGATACCACAGAGATGTTAGTTTTACAGAACGATGCTTTAAAAAAAAACCTATGGACAGCTGACAGGGATCATCTTCGTTCGTCCTGAAAAGGACGTTGGTTGCGTTGTGTCCGTTTACTGCAAAGCTTCGATATTTGCGCCTTTCGGACGACACATCCGACTTCTTTTTTTGGGACCGGGTTTGCCTTCCCTCTTCGATCCCTACTCTCTCAGCCAGACTGCAATGATGCAGCCTGTTTCTAGGACCACCACTTGGAGGTGGAGTAGGGTCTTGGTCAGCTCTGGTTCGCTGACGCAAGTAGTCGAGCTATGGGTCGCTGACTGCATTCATCACTTTTGCTGCGTCTTCGGTCCCTATAGGGATCAGAAGCTGTGAAGTGGTGCCCTGGGGGCGTTGGAAGGATCCAAGGGGGCGATACGGAAAAAAAGGGGCCAGAGGGGGGCATTCAATAGTAAGGGGTGGTTCAGGATTTGACAGGCTAAATTCAGTACGTGCCGGGGAGAAAGGAATTGTGGATTTGAGAGACAACATCAGTGAGGCGGGGATGATGTGGATGGTTGTATTACTAGAATCATTAAGCAAGGCATAGTTTCTATACGTGCCATTCTGAGCTCAGGTAACCATCGCTGACCTTACATTGTAATCGGAAACTGCTACGAAAGCGGGGTTAACTAAACACCTATTGTCCATTCGGTCACTCCTGAAGAAAGAGAAACGACCTGTGGTTGGTTTACTAAGATTTAAACAAGGTAAAAACCATTCCTAAATAATGTTTACTAGTTTAATATGAGCTTTGGCGTAGGCAAGGTGTGTCCGAGTGTACTTTCCGATGGCAGCAGACGAAATTAGATACCTGCTGGTGTTTCAAAAAGTACCGACATTGCTTTGTTGCGGATTTTATTGTCTCAGTATTTACGGGGGCTAGTGGTAATGAGAAATTCACAGTACGGTAATAAATAAGAGAAAAGGTTCAATAGAGCCAAGTTTTTAACAGTACTTGGCAGTAGAAATCAGTCTTTGAACCTCTGAACCGGCTTTCCTACCTTACATTTACATTCAGACTTTCATAAATCGACTGACCCGACGTACGTTTCCCATCTATTGCAACTTGGCACTGCCTATGAGCAAAACCAACAAACTTTCTCGCCTCTTGTGAACAGTGGTTTCAAATAAGCGTGTACTGGGTATCAAACTATTTCATCCTGTCGATTAGGTAAGTTTTCATATTATATTTTTTTTTTTTTTTGCACAGAGCTAGCAACAGATTTACTAACACTAATTACACTGACTAACAAAAAAAAACTTTTTTTTTCTTTCTCTAACATTTCTATGTTTTTCTGGTCAATTTTAATGCGCTGTTTTTAAATTTGCAAACCGTTTTTCTCTATCAGGTCGGGATCTCTAGAAATACGCAATTGAAGTTTTTTAACAACGCATACAGTATTACAACATCATTCGTACAAGAAGTATAACAGTTATGTAGGCTTGAATTTCTTTGCAGTCGACTTTCGTCGGTGAATGGCATGTGGTACATCGCGATGAAGCATCCAACAATAATCGGCAAGCATGGTCACACTCCACCATCCTTGATAACGTGACTCCATTACGGCGATATCTTGATGGAATCGTTCTCCATGTTCATCGCTGAATTCGCCAAGGTTGTCAGGGAAAAAGTCAAGATGCGAATCGAGCAAATGGATTTTGAGGGACATGATACAGCCCATAATTCTGTATGCATCTATGCACTGCTTAACAATATGCAACATAGTCGACAGATTTGTGATTTTCCAGAAAGTTATCGACGATCGATTTGAATGCCATCCATGCGCGAAGTTCACTACCATGTAACAAGTTCTCGAATTGTTTGTCTGCAATAACTTTCCTAATCTGAGGTCCTACAAAGATACCTTCATTTATCTTTGCATCGCTAATTTGCGGAAACTTTTCTCGAAGATAAGTGAAAGCTTTGCTCGTTTTATCTAACGCTTTTACAAAATTCTTCATGAGCCCCAACTTTATATGTAACAGTGGTAAAATGAAGCTGTCTTTGTTAACTAATGGCTCGCGTATTACATTTTTATGCCCGAGCTGCATACGATCCCGGATAGGCCACACCTTTCTTGCATAATGTTCCTGTCTGTTGCGGCTGTCCCATTCACATCGGAAGCAACAAAATTTAGTATACCCAGTCTGCATGCCCGTGAGAATTGCAATGACCTTTAGGTCTCCACAAATCCGCCATTGGTAGTCATTGTACTTTTTTTTTTCCAAACGTATAGCCATATTGTCATAAGTTTCTTTCATATGAACAGAGTAGGCGACTGGAATTGATGAAAAAAAAATTTATGTTATGCAATGACACGGCTTTTAGACTAGTCTTGGAAGAATCGATGAAAAATCGCCATTAGTTGATTATGTGCTCATGACCGTTTACATCTTTGCAATAGCAAATGTCATCACCCATCTCAAAGTATTGAACAAGTTCTCTGTGTCTATGACGAAATTTAGATATTGGAGTATTGGGCGCTAAAAGATTTCATTCTTTGAGTCGCGAACCGAGTAATTCCGCTTGTCCTTTGGTAAGAGCGAGATCACGTATTAGATCTGAAAGTTCTGAATGGTTAATTAAGTAAACACCATCATTCACCGGTATGTAATCTGAGTCAGAATTAGTTTCTAAAGCAGGTAAACTATCACTTTCTGATGGTTCATTTACGTCCAACGGATATTGTTCTGGTGGTACTTGGATCGGACACGTGATTGGATCATGAGGCACTGGTTTCGAAACCGATTCAATATTTGGATAAACCACAGACTTTCTAGTTTTAAAAGTGAAACCATGGATATTTGTCAAGCAGAAGTAACAATCGGTAGTGTGATTTGTATGTTCACGCCAAATTACTGGCACTCCAAAAGGCATCGACTTATGCTTCGGCGATTTTCGTAACCAACCTGCCAATGTATCGAACAAACTGCATTTGGCTGCGAAGATTTATTTGCATCATCAACTTTCAACTTTCGAATCGAAATAAAGTTCATATGCTTTCTTTAGTAATGGTGTAAAGTTTTTCTGGTCAACACGATCGGTATAATATCCGCACACGTAACAGAACAGATCAGCCGAATTTCTACAACTTCTAGAAGCCATATTTTGCTCATAATTATTTCAAAATACAGTAACTATTTGAAAAATCGCGTAACATATGTCATGCATCTTTTAGCAGTATAAAAAGTAGAATTATGTTGCTTTTTATTAATTTTTAATAAGCTATATAGTAAAAATGAAACGGGGCAAATAACGGTTTCCCAAAAATATATTTATTCACAAATATCTTAAGAACCCGACGTGATAGAGATAAACGGATTTCAGATTTGAAATCAGCGCAAGAAACTGACCTAAGAACACTTATTCTTATATAAGAAAGAAAAATGTTGTTTGTCAGTGTTATCCATTATATTGCATCCTTTTAATTTGTTACCGGGATCTCCATACTTTGTAGTTAGGCCATTGGCTCCCAATATTTAAATTTTAAGACCTATCTACAAAAGTGAGTTATTTTATATTATTTCATATTAAATAACTATTATTATTCTTTATGAAATCATTATTGGGTTACTTCAGTGTTGTGGCTGTTGCTGGTTGTTTTTTTTCTTCTGATTGTTGTATTTTTCTAATTTATTTATGGCTGTGGTTAAGAAACTTTATAAAAAAGAGGAGTAAACTGGTAAGAACATTTGTGTCAAAATGTGTGTAAAGCCACTTTTAAATCAGTTTTTGTTGTATACTTGACATACATTTTTTTATCAGCAAAATTGTAAAATCAATTCTTTGTTCCAGAATACAGAACAAATCAAAAAGAAGTGCAGACAATACAGCTTGGAATATCTGAAATATGGATTTATTCCAGCACTAAATAACCAACTGCCAATGTGTCTATTATGTGACAGGGCCTTTTCAAATGAGGCGCTGAAACCTTCCAGACTCCTTGAACATGTGAAAAAAAATCACCCTGATAAAACAGGCAAAAGTTTGGCATATTTTCAGTCACTGTGAAAACTTTCAGAAACGTAAAACTGTTCATGACATGTTTACCAACACTTCACAACAAAGCTGTGATGGTTTGTGAGCTTCATACAACATTTCATTGCTGATAGCTAAATACTTAGGACAACATAATTTGCACTGCAGTTGGATGAGTCAACTTTGCCAGGCAACGAATCTTTGCTTCTTGCGTATGTTCGTTTCGTAAAAGATGAAAGCTTTGTTCAAGAGTTGTTATTTGCTTGGCAACTAGTAACTGATACAAAAGGGGAGTCAATATTTTGTGTAGTTGAGCAATTGTCAAAGAGAAGGACATTCTGCTTACTAACATTCTTGCTTGTGCAACAGATGGGGCACCATCAATGATAGGTTGTTACCGCGGGTTTATCGCGTTCTTAAAAGAAGCTGTACCTGGTATATTGTAAATTGCAATACACTGTAATTCACAGACAACATCTTGTCGCAAATCTAAGTAATCGGCTTCACAAATCATAAAATACTTTTATCACTGCGATTAATAAAATTAAGTCCCATGCTCTCAATTCTCGAGAGCTTTGTACTAAGAATGATGAGCAGTTTGAACGTAAGCTGATGCACACAGCTGTCAAGTGGCTCTCAAAAGGAAATTGTCTGAGATGCTTTTATGCTCTTTTTGAAACTGGTAGAATTCTTTAAAGACTCGCATGCCTTGCTCAGTACAGTACTAACGAATATCAGGCATGACATTGCATATTTGTCACATTTATTCACAAAGTAGCCACGCTAGCGTAGTGGTTACAACACCGCTCTGGCGACCGGGTAATTCAGGATCAAACCCGGGCGACGGCATTTGAGGATTTTTCGTCGACCGGGATTTGGACTGGATTAACTTGAGACCTGGCGAAAACATTTGAAGGAGTGTCGTCAACCAGGGACTGGCGGCTCCTGAGCCGACCCAGCTCTAATGGGTACCTCCGAAAACGGCGAGTATCTGCCTGAATGGCGAGGGACACTTGTCTCTGTACAAGAAAATAGGATACTCACGTAAAAATCAATGTCAGGTTAGACATTAAAAATAACCTGAGATTTCGCCTCGAGTATTAGCGGGCGTACGAAAAAGAAAAAAAAAAATATTCACAAAGTTTAACGAAATAAATCTACAACTGCAAAGAAATTATATTAATCTTACAAAAGTTAAATCTTTCATCTCCACGTTTCTGGCCAAATTAACACTGTTCAGACGCAATATTGGCAGTCGCAAGTTAATCTAATTTCCCAGCCTCTTAGAGTTGGAAGAGAAAGACAAAATACCAGAGGATAATCTTCGAGTATATTGTGCACACCTAGATATGCTGCATAAACACATGTCTCAGAGGTTTCAGGATCTTCTTTTGATCACTATTCCAGACTGGATAATAAATCCATTCCTGGACACGTGCAGTGAAGAACTAGGAAGGGTGGAAGAAGAACCGATATCGCTACAAAATGATGTTGAGCTTAAGCCAATGTTCAAAAATCATATCAAGACTTTTAGTTGCAGAAAGAATCTCTGAATGCTATCCTGCAGTGTGGGGAAAGGTTAAGATGTTCTGTATTGCCTTTCCAGCATCGTATTTAGTAGAGTGGTTTCAGCGCGGTTGTCCAACTTCTTTTGAAGCAAAGAAACAGACTGCAAATTACTGAACATGGGGATCTGAGACTCCTTCTGAGTAACTTTCAGCCTGATGTTGAGAAGCTGATATCACTACACCAGGCACACCCATCTCACTAAAGTTAAATTTAAGTAGGTTTGTTAATAATATACTCTTGCATACTGCTGTTTGTTATACTGGATTAAGTAATTAAGTTTTTCTTTTTAAATTAAGTTAATAAATAAGCATATCTGTAGCTTTATATTAGAATGTCATAAATAGAGCAATTAGCTGTTACTGTATTAGCAGTTGCTCTTATCTTTCACTCTTTACATTTTTTTATGTACTGTGGGGAAATGCCATGGGAGCCAAGTGGGGCGGAAACCTGAAAAAGTTTAGGAAACACTGGTCTACACCATAAGCAGACTGTTCCAATTTTATTGTGATGTTTTGTGAGTTGTAAATATTACTGTTTATAAATAATCAACATTTTGCCTCGTACAGTTCCAGAGGGTCTCACATGAGACAAAGAAAGAATATGATTGCTGCTCTCTCAGGCATGTAGTACAAGGTAACTAATATGCTTTGCGCATACTTCCTGCGAGGGGGGCAGTGACAGGGATGCTTCCATGTTCCATAGAGAATGAAAATAATGATAGTGAATAAATATTTTTTCACCACAATTAAATGTGGTCTGGGTTCCTTCGTGTGAACACTACATAAAGCTGACCATGACCAAAGACCTTCTGTGTATTATCAAATGATTGTCCCTGTGCTTTGTTGATTGTTAATGACATCTCAGGATGAAAAGAAAACTGGTTTCACTTGGCTCAGATTTTTTTTTTTTTACATACTAAAATATGCATATAATCCAGTTAGGCAACACATTTTCATTCCACAATTGCCTTCCATACATTTACAAGGTACATCAAAATCCTGCACTTGATCTAACACATCAGCAAGACCTTAAGGTTACAAAACTTTTCTTTCTGTGTTGGCAAGACTGCATCTGTTTGAGATTGTGAACATCCTCCTTTTTCCAAGATTGCTAGAATAAACTAGATACACACAGAGAGATGAAGATAATATTCTTTACATGGTTTGCAGTGAAAATATATATAAACTGATGAATAAACAATTATGATATGAAACATTAATATGTTTAAATGTAACTGATTTGAAAGAAACATAAAAATAAACACACGCACAAATAATGATAAAATATAGGTAATGTTTACCATTAGCCTATTTTATTATGGCAGTCGCAGAATTGATTGTTAGTTACCTCCCTTGGAGTGCTTGGGCGATTACATATATAAGTATCCATTCCATACGCATTGGAGAAATAAAAGGGGGGGAACCAAAAGCCATTGGAAAAGAAAAAAAAACAGAAAGCACAAGCCAGTGATGCAAATCCTGTTTGTACCATACAACATATTTTGTGCTGGTATCACAGATTAGACGTTAATGTCGCTGATTTATTTAAAGTATAAAAAAACATTTCTTTTAAAGGGATAACATATCCTGCTCAAACCGCGGTGTATTATAATTATCATATATATATATAACGGATGTAACATAAGATCCAATTGCCATTACCTGCTTTCAGCTTTATCTTAAAAGCATATAAAATAATAATAAAATCAGAACTAGATTTACAATAGAATCAAAATATAGGACATTTCAGGGTTTACTATATCTATTTGTCTGTCTGTCTATGTACATTTCTGTGCATCTGTCTGCCTGATAGATAGATAGACTGATCGAAGCACAGACTGAGGGACAGCCATACAGGTGAATAAATGGAAAGAAAGATAAAATCGATGGGAGGATGGATGCATCATACCCGCACTTAAATACATTGTATGGTACAAGCGGAGGATCTGCATTACTGGGGTTTTTTTTTCAATCACATTGAGTACGCCCCTCCCCATTTTCTCCAATGTGGTAGGAACCGATACTTGCCGAGTTTGTATATGTAACCGCCCAAGCACTCCAAGGGAGGTAATTAACAATCAGTTCTGTGACTGCCATAATAAAAAATGATAAACATTACCAAAATATATGTTTGGATCCCAAGTCCCAATAACAGGAACGTAAAAAATGGGGCCATTGCACCTACCAAATAGTAAGTATCACTGAAGGGGGTTGGAGTGGCTCAGAGGTATGGCGTCCGCCTCGTATTCAAGAGGTACCGGGTTTGAATCCCAGTTGAGGGATTATAATTTATTGAAATATTTTTTTTTCTTTAGAATCGGTGGTCCTAATTACGTCACACTCCCCCCTAGTCTAATGGGTAGTGAGATCGGACTCCTAGCCTTCTCGGATAAGGGCGAAAAAATAGGAGGCCCCGTGTGCAAGTTGTGCACTTTAAAAATCCCACGGCAGTTCGAAATCGTAAAGAGTAGGCTTATCAGGCCTCTGCCCTGGCAAAATTTAAAAATTAGGAAACCTACCCAACACAAAAATATTTATAGAATGTGTGATTCCTATACATTATGTACACACATTGGGATTCTTGCCGGTGCTACGGAGTTCATGCACTATGCTGAGATCCTCCTTGTGTGATCTAAGGGAGATCGGAGCACTGATGGCGTTGTCCATGTGCAATGAAGATAGTCCTTAAAAACCAAACCAGTATCACTAAGCAGGTCTGTGTGTGGGGATGCTAGCAGCCTCATCATGTTAAACAAACTGTTACAGATACCACCATAACTGCAAAAGCACATTAAGTGCTTTGATGCAATCTTCTTACCAGAAGGCCAACTGAGCCGTGGGCCCATGCTTTTTAACAGGGAGGAGAGACTGGAAAAAAAAGAGACGACAATATTTTATGTCTAGACTGGGAAAGTGTGTAGGATATGACAACTAATGCATTCATTACCCATCAGCTTCCCCAAGGGGCATAGGCCTTCAACAAATTCCTGTCTTGTGCCATCCACTCAATGTCTTTTTTATCCTGGTTTCATTTCTGTCTCCAGTTCTCTGTGTGCATTTTGGTCTCTACCTCTCTCTTAGCCTGAAATAACAAGACGATAACAGATGTCCTGATCTAATGTTCTATATGGCAATATACACGTGTAGAAACAGTAACTTCACTTTGGTACAAATATTACTCCCACATAAAACAATACGCGTACCACCATATACTTTCCAGTCCACTAATACAGAAACATGTAAATGGGGACAAAAACACACATCTATGGACAATGAATGTTCATAAAATATTTAATTTAGCATTCCGTTTCCAAGCTAAAAATGTTTTTTTTTTTACATGTACACATCATTTATAAATGTTAAAGACATTTTTAGAACAGGTATAATAATTTGTTTGACATTGCCAAAATGTCTTAATTACAAGCACATATCTTTACATTTCCATGCTCAATGTACAGCTCGAAATGAGTAACAATGAACATCACAGTCTTAGGGTTACCCACCAACAGTAACAAACAGACTGGTGCTCTCCACAGAGGTGATACACCAAGCGTTGATCTGATCATCAGAAGTAGACTTTCCATTAGGCAGAGTATTGTGAGCCTTTAAATTCTTGATGCTCACAAGGGACAGATCAATTCTGGTCATGACTTCAAATTGTTATCCTCGTGTTATGTTTGGAAGATGGCACTTCTTATACATTTTGGCACGGGTGTAATGGTTTTCTTAAACCGCTACCAGTGACAAGAGTTAGTAAGTGTCAACTTTTCCTAATCTTCTCTCCCACTGTCAAGGACATAATAACCAAACACTTCTGCAATATAACAAGCACATTCAGCAAGTAGAAAACAACAAATGTTCAAACAATTCTATGAAAGATATTTACACCGACTTGTCTTCTGAAGAGATCTTTCCCTGCTGTCACAAACTGCACATACTTCAGTTGGCAACCTTTGTCTACCCATTTATTTCCTGCTGAACACTGTAAATCTTCATGAACCACACGACCCCTGACCTTTTATCTTTCTGGCATTAAAAATGCTCTGACTACTATCATACAAAGTTCACAGCTCTCTTGTTTATATAGCTCTGTGTAGCTCGGGGGGGGGGGGGTGGGGTGGGGGGGGGGGGGGGGGGGGGGGGGGGGGGGGGAGAAGGGGAAGGGAGAGGAGTCAAGGGCTTCCTGTAGTGGTGGCTCCATGCTCTGCGAGGAGCAAACAATGCAAATACATGAATTATACAAACATGTCCCATAGACAAGACTGAACCATTTATCAAGCAATGAGTATTTTGTTTTTAAAATGTATGCTAAATTTCAATCGAAGCCATATTAAAGTTGAACTATTCACTTGTGACACGTGAGAGCTATGCAAAAGCTATTTCACATTTCACTTAGAAGCTTTGCCTTTCAGGATATGTGTGTAAACACGTGCATGCATGCACAGAAACACACACAGATATCAGAGAAGATATATAGATATACAGGGTCACCAAGTAAAGATAGAGCATTTTAAAATGCTATAATATATGTTATCCAAGCCATGTATATCAATGTATTTAGGTCAACAACAAAACTGAGATGTGTAGTAAATTTCACAGTCCTGTGTACACATGTGATTGACCACCATAAGCAAAATGAAGAGACTAGAAATTACCACACTTTGTGTTAAATACACTTGATCATACTGGCACATTTATTATAGTTCAGTGTAATCTTAGAGTGAAGCATGAATGCAGAAACAGTCTCTAGTAATCATTGACAAAGGATTTGTTAAAAGAATGAAGATAATAACTTTGTAATGGATCTAAATTAAAAAGGACATTGTTCAAAGTTCATTACAATGCCTTAATAAAATAACAATTATTGTGTAGAAGTCTTCTTTCAAAGCACATAACAAATTTATACAAATACTAACAACAAAGTTTTAACAAAAAATGTCCCATGGTAAACATGATCTGAAAACCTAAAACTGATTTGACTAAGAAAAGTGAGTAAATGGTAAAGGATCCCGTTTCACGCCCATTGAGGTATATTGGGAATATTGTGTTTGGCCCATATTTTCTTGACCATCGGCATACTAGGGGTGATGTGGTCAGCATCATGCTGGCCACCTTAACCTTCCCAGGGTTGCTCTGGTACCCAATTCATGAGGCTGGGTCAACCCCAGAGCCGTTTGTGGTCTAAAAAATCCCACCTCAACAGGGGATCGAACCATTGACCACCGAGTTAGGAAGCCAGTAAGACATGTCAGTAGCTTGCTGGAATTCATTATGTCAGTATAGAAAAACAACCCTGCAGTTATTTACACATTTCTTTGATGAGCCAGATTTCCATCAAAGTGTGAAACAGAGACAGCATTGACATACTTTTGGATCCTAGAAAAAAGGATACAGAAACCACTGTGAACTGAACACCATACTCCTATATGAAGACATGACAAGAGTTCTTCATTCAGGACAACCTACAGGGAACTCAAGATATGAACTGTAATATCTTCTTTGTACACTCTCAGACGTCTACTTGAATATTTTCAAAGAAAGCAGTGGTTAGCTTCAGGATATTTGCAACTGTAATATGACAATGATATCTTTTATCATCATTCCTTCACTTATTGGTTACAGACTGAATTATGAAAACTATCAGCAACTACTAAAACTGGAATTCAGTGGAGTGGTGAAAAGCATGATGGTCTGGACCTATCCCATTAACCAAAACCAGATGCAGGACAAAAGTCACAACATTTTAAAAATCAACAACTTTTCCATAAATTTTACAGGAAAAACAAAGTCTTTGTGCTGACAAAGAAACAACAGGAGAATTAAGAGTTTAATGATGATAACACTAGACTGTAGTGGAAGGTATTGTCACTAAGAATATGCATCTCCTCTGAAGAACTTTCTGTCTCTGGATTCATTGTTGCAAATGATAATTCTCCTTTTAAGCTGTAATGCACTGGGGGCTGTAAAGCTGGTGCTCTTTATTTCATGTGTCCGTGTACTTTATTACTGTGTATCTCTAATTTGTTCATGTACATTAAAAACATGTAAGCAGTCTATAAAATTGTGGGTGATAAAATAGAAGGAAAGGCTTTTTAAGTTGTTGATAGGTAGTTTTGTGACTCAGAAATGTATCTAATTGACTCACATTATGAGCATGTTTTTTTTTATATTTAATGCCACCTTTGTTTAGGTCTGCAACCTTTTATCATAAATTTTTTAGTGTAGATTCACTTGTGGGCATAACAAGACCTAAGCCAGTGTTGAGCGTCAGCTGCATCATATTTCCTTGCCCATGTGCCGATAATGCCACGCTAGCGCATGTGAATACATTAGACAAGTACATGTAAGCATCAGCGTGGCATAAATCCACAGACAAGTCAGTTGTGTCTCGCACTATTACCAGCCACACATGCGTCTACAGCTCTCAGATATTTTTTTAAAATTTTTTAAGTTTAATTTCATTGTAAAAAATGTCAAACAAAAGCTGTAGATACCCTTATAGGTAATAGTAAGAAGTAGAAAAGGAAGCATCTCATTACTGATAGCACAGAAAGTGGGGCTCCTAAAGAAGCTTGATCATGGTTTGTCTGAGCAGTATCTTACCAAAGAATTTGGTGCGGGAACTACCCCGTATATGACTAAAAGAAACAGAAAGACAGTTGTTGAAGCTGTACCATGACTGTGACAACCACAAACTAATGACCAATCAGAAAATTGTGTTTGATTGCAGGTGCTGTCACAGACCTTGTCAGGGGTGTTACCATTATATATGATACATATAATTTTCTATCATTCTGAAATCCTAAAAATTATGAAACACATTTGGTCCCAAGGGTTTTGGATAAAAGGTTGTGGGCCTGTTCCACCAGGAAACTAACCCAGGTGTAAATTAAGGCCTATCTGTATATTAAATATCATATTTCAGCAACTGATATTATTATCTGTGGTCACAGTGAGTTAAAGCTCTTACACTGAAATTTTTCTGTTTGAGATTTCTTTAGCTGAAAGTAATCTACTGGTTGACAACAAAATCAATATTTCCAACATTTTCACTCTGTGATCATTTCTGACTTTTGCAAAGGTACACTAAACTTTGCTATTACCTCATGACTTAGATTGCAATAGGACATTAACAAACATCACTTTGAATGCCTTAAAAATACAGGCAGAAAGTATGGTAGAATGATGGAATAATATTTAAGGGGGAACCTGCATTCTGAAAGGATCTTATACATGTAAAAATTAAAACTGAACAGAAAGGCAATATTTCAGGGTTCAGGAGTAAATCTGACAGAACATTGCACACCAGACATGGCATAAGCACAATTTCCCAGCCAATCCTCAGATTACACACATCAACATATGCTATACTAGATTTCTAAAATGAAACAAGTTAAAATCTAAATTATTCTGAACTAATGTAGAGTCACTGTTGCAGTTGAACAAAAAAATACTAGTTTTATGGATATATTACAACTAGCATTCAAATATAATGATAACAAACAGTACAGGATCAGGGTAAGGCAATGTATTATTTGTCAATCTTTCTTTTTCTATTTCAAACGCATAATTTTATGTCAAAAGAAATCATTAAAAGAAAATAAATGCACCCATCATGGTCAAAACAAACAACACAAATAATTTTTTTTTTGCTTCAAAATGAAGGTTGTCTGCAGAGATAAAGTATTTATTATGCAGTGAAGGAAAGTTAAATTACTATATGAAGTCATTCATAACAGTGTAAGTCAAAAATCTTTATTTTTTTTACTTGCACCGAATCACTGATCTGATATGATAAACTAATTAATGAGTTAACAGTTAATTATTTCCCTCAACAAGTGAACAGTGACTTCTTTCCATTTCCTTTGAAGAAGTACACCACAAAAGTTACATGCACAAAATTGGTACATGCTCATTCTTGGTGTGAGCCCACTGACTGTGCAAGCTGATTTTCTACTGTGGGACTTAGTGCGTCTTGTGGGGGGTCCTCCTCGTAGTCACGGATAATCCTATTTGCTTGACGAAGATACTGCTGTTGCTTATAGTAAATCTTCAGCACACCTTTAATAGCCACAAAAGCTATGCCACCCTGGTTAAAAAAAACACAAGTGTGCAATAATGGCACATAATGTAAATGCTAGAAATCCACAGTTTAAACAAAATTATGACCAATCTTGTCCTATTTTATTATTTTAAGCAGCTGCTGATTATCACTATATTTATGCTATAAGTTATCACAGATGCTCAGCTTTCCTTAGACACCCCTACACAGATAATATACAAACAACTTCGTAAAGTCTGGGAGAGAAGAAAAACTAAGGGGCTGGAAGGGAGGATATCTAGTCAAGTTGTAATTGAAATTAAATTTTCAATGGTGCACAAATTATACAGAAATAATATTACAATAAGTGCCAAGGAAAATACTAAACATGATCATCACTGAAAGACTCAGAGGCTATAGACAGATAACTGAAACAGGACCAGGCAGGTTCTTCACGATCAAGGTCATCTACAGACTGGATAGCCATACAGCATGTAAAACAGAGCTTGAAGCTGAGTTCTCTAAATTTACATTGGATTTTTGGACTTTGAAAAGGCCTTTGGCAGCTTAAACAGAGAATCACTTTGGAAACTGATGAGGCATTATGGAGTGCCCCTTCCCCTTTTTTCCCCAAGTCCCTTAGCTTAATAAGGAAAACATATGAATAAATTACATTCTGAGTTCTTCATGAAGGACAGCTTAAGGAACCATTAAAGATAAGAACTGGGGGGGGGGGGGGGGTTGTTTTAAAGTACGCCTGCTATTACTCGTGGCGAGAATCTCTGGTTAGTATATCTAACCTGAGACTGATTTTTACGTGAGTATCCCTTTTTCCCTGTACACTGACAGGTGTCCACTCGCTATTCAGGCAGATACTCGCCGTCTTCGGAGGGTACCCATTAGAGCTGGGTCGGCTCAGGAGCCGCCAGTCCCTGGTCGATGACACTGCTTCAAATGTCTTCACCAGGGCTCGAATTAATCGAGTCTCAGTCGACGACACTCTGTCAAATGCCCTCGCCCGGGCTTGAACCTCGATCACCCGATCGCCAGCACAATGTGGTAACCATTACACCTGTAGTAATGTCACACTGGCGTGCCTGTAGAACTGGGGTTTAAAAAGTCACTATTTCTCTTACTGTCGACGTGTCCATAGTTTCTCCTAACTGGAAGAATGTTCTGGTAAACTTAGGACTGTCTCAGACCAGTGGGTCTGTTTGTTTTCTGGCAGGTTAAACACCTAGACCAGGGCTGCATAGATCGTTTAGGATAATTAGAAGGCATCTGTCCCTATTGACTTTATTTGTGACTGAATTCCTGGTACTGGTAATACACCCGAACCCAAGCGATGATATCGTCCAACTGATCAAGGTCTAGGGTCTCCATGGGCCTGTCACAATTGTCTGTGATGTCATGAATATTATTAATTTCCAAGCTTGCCTATGCATCACTTAGCAACCCAAGTTCAACACTTCCGACTTTTTACTTTCCTTCCGGTGCCTCATAGAGGTTATCTGTATGACGTCATTAAAAAAACCCTCGACAAAATAACTATCGTGTTACCCTGCGGCGACAATGTTATCATTAGTTATAGAATGGTTTATGAAAACAACAACATCAACCAGCAGAAATGGAATTCAGTGCGTTCTGACAAAAGGACATACTAGGTTTTGCTAATGACCTTGTCACTTTATCCCATAACCAAAACTTGTGGCAAAACAAAATGAGAATACTGGAGAGACACAGCAGCTGAGTCTGAAAATTCACAGACAAAATATAAATATAATGAGAATAAATGCAGCACATGATAGCCAGATTACTTTTGGGGAAGCATCCCGACAAAATGTGGATTCATATGTTGGCAGCAACAATGACAAAGTTGCCTTGAATGGACGCTGATATTAAAATAAGAATACAGAAGGCAAGAAGGGATTTCAATTAAGTGGTAAATATAAGGAAATCAAGTCCAACACAAAAATAAGAATGTTTAACTCAAATGTCAAGACCCACCAATTTGGAAATGATGGAAAGAACCAGTGAATATAACTGGAACAAATGGTGAGAAATAGACACAGGACACTTATTAGGGAAACCAGTTGATATCTTTACAAAGCTGTGCTTGTTCTGCAATTCCCTCGACAAAATAAATAGCGGGAGATCCAAAAATTCATGGAACCAAGAATTGGGGACAGACTTAAAAAAGATTTTTTAAAAGACATGGCGAGAACTTGAGCTGATGAGCATAAGGCAGAAGGGTTTGGAGTGAGCTGATTGAAGGCTATGCACCACAGGACACCACAAAATTATTTTTACTGTAATCTCCCTTGGTATTCATATGAACTATAAGACGGAACAATATTTCCCTCAGTGGGGGATATGGGAAAGAAGTGGGTCCTATATGGTGAGAAATAAAGTCTATTTTGTTAAATCCTAAAGTTGTTGGTGATCTTAAACAATGAATGTAAACAATGTTGAAATTGCAATCTCTTATTAAGATTATTGTGAAAAAAACTTACCAAGAGTGTTCTCTGAAAGTTTGACTGGACAAAACCGAACATGAGCTTGCCTACAATTGTGGCAATGGTGGGCATGACAAGAGCCCCACACAGGACACGGGTGGCAGAAATAGGATCTGTTAATGTTACCGTGTCAGCTGGTACTCTAGACAGGCGTGAGTGCTCTGTGATAGGATAAAAATGAAGACTTTTATGTTTTAATTTAAACTGTGGAAATCTCACTGTACCGGTACTGAAAAATTCAGATCACACAGTACTCAGCTTTGTAACAGTCAAGAACAGTAATTTATAGGGCAAAAAGTAATGCACAAACAAGCAGTGGTTAAAATTTTTTTTTTAATTCAGAGAGCATCCGATTGGCAGGAGTGGTTAGAGTGCTGGCCACTTGCGGCAAAAGTACAGGGTTCAAAGCTCTATGGTGTTATGCTCCAGTCTACCCCAGCTGTAAATTGATACCTGACTCTGCTCTCGAGCTGGGAAAGGCAGCGAGGAAAGGAACTGATCACCCCGCCTCTCGAAGCTGGACCAAGTATAGCGAAGTCTCTAACATTTCATTCCCTATGGCAGTATCTGCTATGCAACTACATTTCCCTTTTTAAAAAAAAAAGATGATGAAAGGAACGCTTTTATACACTTGTGGTAAAGTGGGATGATATAAATATTTATAGGGGACTTAGTGTACTGACTGAGATCAGCTGTGAAGGTATCTGTATCTAATAGGTGTAGTGTTTTACAGATAACCTTACTTGCTACCACATTTATAACTCAGTCAGAATTATTCTGGAATATTGTGATGACTACGTTGAATGTCTAGGGTTATGTAAATGATGAAGTGTAAGTCACAACAACAACAGACAGATAAACAATTTAATTTATTCCACCACACTTGACAACACTGTGACACTCACACACATTTAACATTCTATAAGACTATCTTAAATGAGTCACTGGTAAAGTTTCAAATATATATGTATTAATTACTTTCACTAATATATGTCCTGATTCAACTACAAAGTGAACCAGGAATCACAATCAATTGTAATCACAATTTATATATACATAATTTATAATTATGAACTTAGTAGTGACATATTGTATTAGTATTATCCTATGTGTGTCAGTTGTGTAGTGGTACTATGAGGTACTACTGGTTTTGTTTTTCAAGCTATGTTGTTATTTGTCATCATGACTTCAAGTGTTTGTTTATCTGGGAAATAGTATGGGGAAAAAGTTCACAGTTCCTGTCAATTTAAACAAGGTATTGTCCCTCTTTTTTTACTAAAATGTCAATTTTTGAGGGGGACACATAATGTTGAGCTCCACTGGCCACAGAGGCTTAACTTTCGTGATGGCGGCAGGAAAAGACTCCTCTGCTCGATTGCTCCCCTGTGTTCTGGAGACACCTCACTAGTCGCTATCTGGACCCAGGAGTATGCTGTCAGCCTCCAGATTCAGCAAAGCTCAGACCAGGTGCTGCTCAATAACTTTAGGACCACAGTCCCACAATTCATGGAATAATACACAGTTACGTTGACTGGCAATGAATATAGCACAATTTCGATCTGCCGATGTCCCAGGCTTTTATTTAGAAAAATATGCACTGGCGCTCAACGCACTGGTTCTTTATTAAGTTTATTTGAAAAATGTGGTACTGAACTAACGCTCCTAATTGCCTATATTGGCGGGTCTAACCAATCGAGCCATATTTACACAAGCGTTTGAAAAAAAGTACCCTTCCTTCCGTCTCCCCTAACAACAAAAGATAGTATTTGTAGCCCGACTAATCGTGTTTAGCCTTACATTTATTGCGCTCCAATCAAATAGGATTTAACATGGGGACCTATTTCCCGTACAATGGTGGTGTCAAAATCTGCCACTGAGCGATTCTGATTTTGGTGTTGTCTGACACCCTCACTATTTCTTTTGGCTATAATTTGTTAATTCCTAGGCTATTTGCGTAACGTTTAACATATTATTTGTCAGCAAGTTCTAAGGAACCCAAATATACAAATTTAATGGGGCTAAGGGGCTGCGTTCAAAATATGTATTTTCTTCTACCTCCCGTTCACTTCGATCGATGTGGTGTCTGGGTACTGTAATGTTTTCAAACGTAAACCAGTATAATGTCATATTTCCTAATAAGCGTTTTTCAGGTTTTTAAAACCTAACTCTCGTATGGGTAGTGTTTTTTATCACTGTCGATTTGAAAAAAGCTAGTGCTTGTGGCCTTACACGCGTGATGACTTTAATTGTATAGCGAGACGCGTGTTAGTGTGGCATGCGTTCCGGCTTTCAGCCCTCCCTTTCTTTCTATCCTAAGTCCATCTGTCCGTTCGTTTATGGTAACTTAATGTATAAAATGACATGAATGGAATATTAAATATAGGTCAGCTTGCGTATCTCAAGGTTTTTCTTAGAAAGGCAGTACACGTTTTATTGAAGAAAGCGTGTAGTGATGCAGTAGGCTTTTACTATCAACGGGAAACGTTACAATTTGCAGACGAAGTAGAAAACAAGGGGGATTTCGAGTACAGTCATTGTGACAGCACTGTTCTTTACCATTCTTCTTTCCTTTTATTGAAGTTATTTGTTAGGCTTTACATTTACTTTTTAATTTATATATGTGGATTAGAATTTTACACGACAACACTACAATTAGTTTTATTTCTACAATCGTATAATGTTACTGTTTAATAATGACAGTGTTCGAATCTTACATGCTCCATTCAGTCAATTTTTCTATCTTACATTTTCTTTTCAGATCTGTCAAATAAATGTTACTTAGATAATGGAGTGCAGTGGGCTTTCTGCATAATGATTGGCTTGCCTGGTATTATTTCACCTAATTGGTGGCGTTCTTTGGGCCTCAAACTATTTCCATATCAAAAGCAGTGAGATGGCATCATTTGGATGAACCCGGATCAAATCTCCAGGGTTTCTTTCTTCACTGTTTTAAAGTGTCCTCCTGCTGTCTTTCTTTGTTAGAGTGCCTACAGTTGACCTATTTTTGTAATCTCCGAGAATATAATCTCTGTCACTGTTCTAGAAGTCAATGGTGTGTGTCAGACTGCATGTATCAGAGTTATGGGCACATCTTATATTATTTTCTAGAATGCGTTTCTAGGTGCATGTATGAAAATTATGGGCATACCTTCTGTGTTCTAGGAGTTGTGTGTCTGACTGTATGTGTCATAGTTATGGGCACGTTTTTTATTATTTTCTAGAAATGTATGGTGTGTGTCAGACTGGATGTTTGTAAGTTATGGATATACCTTCTGTGTTCTTGAAGTCGATGGTGTGTGTCAGATTGGATGTATGAAAGTTAAGGGCATTCCTTCTGTGTTCTTAAGTCGATGGTGTGTGTCAGATTGGATGTATGAGTTATGGGCATATCTAGTCATCTAGAGGTCAAATGTTTGTGTGTCTAATTGGACATGTGAAAATTATAGATATCTTCTGTGTTCTGGAGACAGCAAACAGAAGGCCCTCCTAGAGCTCAGATGAGGACAGAGGCCATTTCACAGTGTGAGGCCCCTTTATTTATTGGCAAGAGGGGTAAAATGAGGAGGATCATGCTTCCCTGACTGAGGTGAGACCTCCAATGTGAGGTAAGCCCTGCTGATTTCCCCTTTCAAAGGACCTGGCTGTCGCGAGAGGGTTGCCTATTGTTGAAATTATAAGATATCCTGGACAAAAAGTTGTATCAGGTGATACCAGGATAATGCCAGATAAGAGACTGGTCTTATAAGAAATACCCCCTTTTCTGAAAAGAATAAGGGTGTATCGACATCAAAGGTATGATCAAGCTGTATAAGTTTCTAGGTATGATGATATTATATGTTCCTAGATTCCTAATCTTATGGGCTCCCTCTCAAGATCCTCCTATGATTATATTATTATTATTATTGACTCTGCTAGGGGTATTAACTTATTTATCTACCAACAAGAACTTGAACTCAACTTAAATAATTAAGTAAGTCTGCTGGTAAATATTTACAATTTATTTTTACAGTTCTTATTTTCTTCTTGAAAATCTTTAACGAAAATCACCTTCAATTTACAAAATTAAATAAATAAGCACTTGAAAATTGTTCCACACAAAAAATTATCAAAGGTCTCTGAATTTGTAAGAGGTTATCACTGGATTTAACTATGCCCCAACATGGGTCATCATATGATTACCGTCAATACTCTTGGTGTGACTGGGATACTCTTACGTGGTCTTGTTTTTCACTCATCTGTAGAATGAATTTGGTTCCACTTTGGTACTGGAAGCACAGTTACTGATCTTCCTCCAGGCAGTAGGTACTAGCTGATTGGCCCTCTGAACTCAAAAGGCACTTGCATCAGGAGTTCCCTCAGTAGTGGCTGACTTTATTAAGTGTAGTTGGGTTTACAGGATACAACCTGAAACATAATAAATGTAACCCCTATATGATCCATCACTATCCCACTATCATAAGAGTTGGGGATGATAGACAGGTTCAGACAGTGTGCTAGCAGATGCACAGGACATAGTATAGAAGCAACAACCAAATCCAGTTCACTGTGACTACAATTTCCCTCTAAATTCTTAGTTAGAGCCATTTGTCCATGATCTGCCTCCATACAATGATTAGGTCTAGTATAAAATACTAAGTAATAGCTTAAACAATCCAGTAAAACAATCGCTTTCATCCTTCCTTACGTTCCTGGTGTGTGTTCCATTCCATCAAGAAGTAATTCTTTAAAAGCTTGTCTAAAACCATCGACACACTTTTGCTATCATTCTCAATTTTTTTTTAAATATCACAAGCTTGGCGTTTTGCCTCCAGAAATTACACAGTAGTTCTAACACATCTACACACTTCCTAACGCACACTGTAATTAATCACTAGAAATATATATATATATATATATATATATATATATATATATATATATATATATATATATATATATATATATATATATATATATATATATATATATATATATATATATATATTCTTTCTTACCCTCAGGCACATACAGTCGAGCTGTTAATGGTTGTAATGGTCTGCTCTCAGATACAAAAGGCAAAGGCACTATTCACTAACACTTTTAGCGCTCGCTGTAATGACTGGCCTATTTCCGTTTAGAACACATGCTATATATATAGTCCAAGGTCGGACGCCCGAGGGGGTTTCCCTTCTCAACTAGTATTTGCGTTCCGAAATGTGTGTAAAATCTGCCTATGTGTACAAATCAGGAAAACTAAGATTTTATTTATCTACGTTATTCCTGGAGCGATTTTCTTCATCTAAAGCTTAAAAAGCACCCTGTATTATTCTACATCTTCCTAGCTAATAGTCTTTTATTTTCCTAAGTGCATTTAATTCTATGCGTACTCTAAACAGCAAAATTATGGACTAACCTGAGGCCTCGATGCATTCAACCAGAGATTTCTCTCTTAATATACTACTGGTTGTAAAAGTCTCTGCACAGACATGTAGAGCAAGATTCCCAATATCGTATTGGTGACCTCTTCCAGGTGGTACTTCTTTCCTAAGTCTGTAATTAATTGTCATCCTCCACTCTTTTGCACAGATTAGTCCTGGCCATTTTGACTGTACAATGCTTTAGTAAACAAGGCATAAAGGTACGTTCTGATTGGTCCGTGTATCAAGCAGTTTTCATAAAGTGTGGCGCGCGGTTTCGTCAGTGTTACTCAGAATGAACGTATTGTGAAACAGACCACTTCACGACACTGGCCCAGAGAAGCAGGCAGATTGACAGTGAAGTCTGAGAAACTTCCTGCCTCAGTAGGCTATCTGACTTTTAAGCATAATAGCTAATCAAGCACCATGGAAACTAAAACAGTGTGCCTTTATTTGGCTGTGGGAAATAAATATGAGCACATTTTTTTTTTCCTATGAGAATGTAAGAAAACATTTAAAGAAAAGAAATTGTGTATTTAGCCAGATCGTGGGACTAAGTGGATGTAAACAAAAAAATAGTTACTGCCAAATGTTTCAGTATTTTCAAAATTATGGCTTCTATGCTGGACAAGAGGAATAAAATACCAATAAGGCTGCTTATTCACTCTTTATTCATAAACTATTATCTACCCCCCCAACTCCCTTTTTTTTTCTTCCCTTCTCCCCACTTTCTTTCTCCCAATCCATCAAAAATCCTATCCAAATTTCACAACTGAGATATTAACAGGCACCTATGTCTAACAAGCTGCTTTTCCATCTTTCAGAAGCTTTATGGCTTTCTTTATTTCTTCTCTACTTGGTCGTTCACAGCTGATTTGTAGCTTCTCTTCTGCTGGCTGGATGTCTGGGGGATTTGTTGGAGATGGTCTATTGAGAAGTTCATCAAAATGTCCTGTCCATCTCTTCATTTGTTCATGTATATTACTAAGCAATTTTCCATTCCGGGTGCTTGCGTAGAATAGAAGGACTGAAATGGTATGACAAAGTCACAAATGTGGAATTGATGACAAGAACCAGACAAGTGCCAGTGGAACAAGAGTTGAGAAGAAGACGCTGGCGATGGATAGGACACACATTGAGGAAACCTGTTGATAGCATTACAAGGCAGTCCTTGTTCTGGAATCCACAGGGAAAGAGAGGCAGAGGTAGACCAAAAAACACACGGAGAAGAGAACTGGAAACAGAGGTGAAAATGATGAGGAAAACATGGAAAGAACTTGAGCGGATGGCACAGGACAGGAAGACTTGGCATGTGTTTGTTAAAGGCCTATGCTCCTTGGGGAGCTAAAGGATATTGATGATGATGATAATGTCTAACAAGATGTTTCCTCAATAGAATAATCAGGCAAAGAATTCATCTGAACTGCTATTTTTTTGTTTTAGTTGATGTTTGTTTTAGTTTCCATGGGGCTTGATTAGCTATTATGCTGAAAATTCAGATAGCTATTGAGGCAGGAAGTTTCTCGGATCTCTCTTTCTCTCTCTCTCTCTCTCTCTCTCTCTCTCTCTCTCTCTCTCTGTCCTCTCGTAACAGAAAAACACATACTCTCATGGATTTAAACACACACAGACACGTTTCGGTCACACAATTGGTGCATGTAGAATGAAGCCCATTTATTTCAGCGAAGGAAATCGTTCCCTTGAAGAAGGCCCTGCTATGATTGGCTGGAATGATTCGTCAATATAGGTCGGTGCAGCATGCACTCATTTGCAGGTGCACCAGAAAACGTGAGCACGGGCGCCCAGAAAATATTACTTCATGCTTTGGTTTGTGAGATCTCATAAGTCCCTTAAGGGGAAGTGGAGGTTTCATATATGTATGTTCTCCTCCTCCCGTTTTAAAGTTACTTCTTTCCTGGTTTAAAATACAGTTGATACACGTTATTAACATCCTGTGTCCGTTGATTTTAGATACTGTTTGTATCAACGTATTCAACTAAGTAAGAAAGCACAGATATCAAGAAATGATCACTTGATTTTGGAGAGCAAGCCTAAACAGCACAGTAAAGCAAGGCAGTCAGCTGTTACTACGAAATGCTCTATGTATAAATGTGCACCTGTGTCTATAATTTAGCATGTCTCTCGTAATGTGTTATGGAGGAAGAAACAGCGAGATAGCGTGCTGGCTTTAGTGTTGGCGGTAACAGCTGATACCGTAAAACAACAAAAAATTAGTATCTTATTCAGCGGGCTAGGGCAAACCGGAAGGCAGCAAAAAGACAAAAATTGAGAGTGGGTGTAACAACAGAGCGTAAAACTGTGCTTAAAAATAATAGTAACATTGTTTCACTTCAGCCGTTAATGAAAAATAAAATAGTTCACCCCTCTCCCTCTGTGGGTGCGTGTATGCGCGCGCGTCACTCACTCATTCACACATGTATATATATATATATATATATATATATATATATATATATATATATATATATATATATATATATATATATACACACACACATATATATACACATGCCTAAGCGACTAAAATCCGGCGCAATGCCAAAGCGCTCCGCACACCCCCTTATCGCCGCCATGCTGGAATTGTAGATAACGTTGGAATCGATAGTCCATGTACTATGGTAATTGTTAAGGACTTGTTTTCTACAACCAGTGACTCTTTGGAGATAAAGGTTTACACAACAACAGATTTCGTTAAGCGACTCACTCCGACAAACACATTTCTCGCCATCATGGCGGACAGTTTGTTTCATTAGTTTTATCACTTCATATGACTCGTAAGATAGCAATACAAACATTACAGCAAACTGACTTAGCTGTTGAAAAATTCATGCCCAATTCATTAACATTAATTTACTAACTACGACAACGGAAATGAACTGAAACAATAGACATACAAACATTTAACTTCCTTATGAGGTCAGATGACGAAAAACTAAGCAGTTAAAAGCTGTTTGGTGTATTGTTTCGACTCGACAAACGAAACAGAAATTACATCAGACAGTGCAATCGTGAACAGATGTAAACACGCGGATAAATTATCTTCAAGTACCATGCCTAGTGGCGTAGGTGATCCCCTCCCTCCACAACTTCCTGTCTCCAGTACTATTGATCAGTTCTGTTGTTGACTTCTTTCCATGCCATGATGTCAAACTGCCCAGTGCCTCCTCTCTCTATTTTTCCTTCAATCTTTTCTCTTGTCACGATACATTCCAGCTTTCTTCTTCTCATAACATGCCGAAAGAAAGTGGATTGCTTTTTTTCTAACAAATTAAGTTTTCTTTTGCGCACTGATCTCTATCAGGACATCCCGCATTACACTTTTTAGCTTTACCATTGTATTTTAACATTCTTCTGTAAAACCAAATCTCTGTGAGCTCTAGTGCTTTTCCTAATTCGCCACATAAAGAATTCTCTAATCCCTCCGTCACTTTAATCCCATATTTTCCCATCACAAGTTGCATTATTTTTCATAGCGCATTTTTGGGATGAGAACTAAATTGCGCGCCTGTTGAAACAGCACGCAATTTGCTCCCATTCTTAATAAAGGCGGATCTTGTTTTAAGACTCATTTTATTCAAACCATGTATTTAATTGTACGATCTTCTCTCAAGCGTTTCCAATTTGTTTCAATTCTGCATTCTGGTTGGCCCTAAATGCCTTTCAAGTCATATTTCTGGCACACACTCTTTGACTTTGCCTATGTTTTCACTAGACACAAAAATCAGATCCGATGATATAATGTTCCTTTCTTCCAGGTGTGTTAATCAGGTGACAGGTTGTGGAATGACTTCCAGATTAAACAGTTAACGGTAAATTAATGTTTTATAAATAAAAGTTTGCCTCCTTTTGGCGTCCCGTTCAACCTAGTCGGTTATATTACGGCGCATGTCTATATATAAAAGACCGTCAGGTCTGATTTGTTTTGTGAATAAATGTGTCTTTTTGGATAACGCTGAGGGAATAAACCGTACACAAATCCGACGGAAGGCAAAGTGAAACCATCGTTATATTATCCGTAGTCAATTCACGTTTCGGGACCTAAGACGCGTCAACAGTGAGGAATGCAGATAGCGACCCATAGCTAGACTGCTTGCGTCAGGGTCAGCGAACCAGAGCTGACCAAGACCCTACTCCACCTCCAAGTGGTGGTCCTGGAAACAGGCTGCATCACTGCAGTCTGGCTGAGCGAGTAGGGATCGAAGAGGGAAGGCTAACCTGGTCCCAAGAATGCTGTGCTGAACTCGGATGTGTCGGCCGAAAGGCGCAAATATCGCAGCTTTGCTGTAAACGGACACAACGCAACCAACGTCCTTTTCATGACGAACAAAGAAGAATAATAATTCACGTTTGAAAACTTCACTATAAACATTCTTACCTACTGCAGAGATGCGGCTCTTTATAAATAGAACGTAACGAATACCCGGGACGATCAGGAAATCAAAAGAAGTACTCAGAAAATACAGAGGGCAAGCAATCAGTCAGCGAGATAACGCTCAAACAATGAACGTTATGTGAACAGGTTATGAGAAGAGAAGCGTTTCAGAACATGGTAATAAAAGGTAAATTCAAATCCAAATAATTTAAACAAATACCAGAAAGACAACGACGACAGAAAAAAGTAACTCCTCGACAAAATGACCACGTGGCATAGGAATAAAATTTAAAAAAAATACAGCTGATTCAAGACACCAGAGCCCATAGGAAATTAAGAGACATCATAATTGCAAGCGCCAGTCGTCGTGGCGATAGATGACACTAAGTGACAGAACACCACTGCCCGAGTCTGTTTAATCACTCATATTTGATGATAAAATCTCTTTTGCATGCATATGCGGCTGTCTGTTGACAAATCATGTTCTTAATTAATCACAGTTCTTTGCTATTGATATTTTCTCGTTATTTTGTTCCACTATGTTCAATATTGTACTACTGTCTCTAAAAATCAAATATCGATCTGTTTCCTTGCCTTATGAGATCTTTAAAAAGTCTTTGTCATTCACCGTACAGTCAACATGTAACATTTACACAGTCATTCAGATGTCCTCTCATTCTCACTTCCCTCACTCATTATGTAATATGTTAAAGAAATAAATGTTTTGAGAATTACACATCCGTTTATTGTGAGCTCATTTCACATGTACTGTGAAGTTTATAGTGTGAAGTGTACATTTTAAAACCATTCACGGAAGAGCTAATGACTGACTTCCTGTTAAATCAACATAAAAACACTGGGGGAGAGAGAGAAGAGGAAGAATAATAATCGCAAAACACAACAAAAACAGCACTGCATATAAAAATACAGTCAAGGAGAACGGCAAGGAAACATTTTGACAGCGTTTACAGGGCAGTCATTGTTCTAGAATCCCCTGTAAAGAGAGGTAGAAGGAGAAAAAACACACGAGAAACGAAGACAGAAATAATAAGAGGCGTAGGGGACCAAAAGATGCAGCAATAGAGAATGCAGTCAGCGACCCATAGCTTGACTGCTTGCATCAGGGTCAGCGAACCAGAGCTGACCAAGACCGTACTCCACCTCCACGTGGTGGTCCTGGAAACAGTCTGCAGCAGTGCAGTCTGGCTGAGCGAGTACGGATCGCAGAGGGAAGGCAAACCCGGTCCCAAAAAATGCCGTGCTGAAGTCGGATGTGTCGACTGAAAGGTACAGATATCACAGCTACGGCGTAAACAGACACAACGCAACCACCGTCCTTTTCAGGACGAACGAGGAAGAAGAAGATAAGAGGCGTAGAAGACATGGAAAGACCTTCGGCTGACAGGAGGGACTTGGCATGCGTTTTGACGGCTATGCTCCTCGGGGAGCTGAAGGGTAATGGATGAGACAGGGAAGAAACGCACATACAGATACACAGGCGCGCGCGCACACAAATTATATATATATATATATATATATATATATATATATATATATATATATATATATATATATATATATATATATATATATATATATATATATATATATATATATATATATATATATATACAGGTCAAAATTTACGTTTTTATAATGTTAGATGAAAACAAGCGGCGCCTAATGAGCCATGAATAATAACATTGACAACAAATGGATACAGACAATGAGAAATCTTAGTCTTTTGAATGTTCGTACTTCATGTCCATCCTTCCTCTTTACAAATTTACTTCCCTCAAATACACACAAACATTTCTGACGGTTGTTGGGCAAACAACTGTGATGCAACGACGCTGGTATGCTTTTGGACAAGTGCCCACCGTGCAGCCCAACTATGAAAACAGTAATCAATATTTTTTCCTCCCCCCCAATTCCTCTTCATCCATGAAGATCGGTTCGAAAACTATGACCTGTTAGCCAGAAATAACTGCCCGATCAATACAACTATTTTTCCTGCTATCTGGGAGCACCAAATCTAACGGGAATTTCGTATTGCTCAAAGACACTGACGCTGTCTTTTTCAGCCTACACTGGGGAAGGGGGTGATGGGAATAAAAGGGGGCGGCAGGAGAAGAGAATTTTGGGCTCTTACGCAAAACGCTTGCCAAGCTCTGCAATGACGTTCAAATTACATTTTGTGGGCGAAGTCGGTCGGAAGCGGGGCTGGTAAGGAAGAAACTCTAGTTAAAAAATAAATAAAACAGCGGGAGAGAATTAACATGGTGACCAGCTGCTACTACACTTGTTATTTCCACATTCTGTTTTAATCAGATACAAGTACAAACGACATGTTGTAAAACATCTTTTGATGTTCTGTAATCACCTCAGGAAAGTGTACATCAACATACAACACTCGAAAAAAAAAAAAAAACTTTTTTTTTCTGTATTTGTTCATGTCCTTTATAGCACTGATCACTCCTAGCTTCACTTTCCTGGTTCGATCGTTAATTTATATCGCTGTAACCAACCACGAACTGCTTACTTGGAGTAATCAAAAAGATGCACAACATCAATGCGGGCAGGAGCTGGAATTGGGTTGGCCATGTCCTCAGAAGAGACCCCGACAGCATCACAAGAAGTGCTATGGACCCCACAAGGAAGGCGAAAGACAGGCCAACCAAAAACAACTTGGCGGAAAACCGTAGAGGCCGATTTGCAAATCATGACCCTGAGTTGGGGTACTGCGTGAAGGATGGCCACAGACCGAACCGAGCATAGTGGAGACAGTTTGCTGCTGCCCTACAAGACGCCACCAGGCATGATAGTCACTGACTACTCTGTCAGTCCCATATTAGTTATGGAGACTAATATGAGGTCATATAAAACAAATAGCCACAGAACCTATTGCTGCAAGAGCGTAAGTGCTTTGGTTTAGGCTTCCTGTTATATGCTCCACAGGGAGCAAACAGGGAAATAATAATAGCCACAAAAATCACCCTAATGGTTAATGATTGGGAGATGCAACAAAAAAAAAGTGTTAAAACAGAAATACAGCAACTAACGGATCATGATTTATCCATATGATCTATGATCTTCTATTACACTAACACCAGAAACGGAGGACAAGACAAATAAGATTTAACCCTGGAGCAGAAAAAAAAAACATGACAGCTGAAATAGAAAGAACATAAAAAGATCAATGATCAGATAATAAAAGACCAAAGAGATAGTGGAAGAGCTGCACAACTTTATCAAAATACTAGAAAGATCAAAGGTCAGAAAATGGAACAGCTACGCAGTTTTATCTATCTGACACATGACATCAACAAAGATGGAAGAATACATCTGGATGCCAGGACCAGAAAGGCTTTTAATATTATTGTCAGATATTACAAAACTCAGTTGTTCAGCGTGCCCAGTAATGTTGCCCACTGTCCAACTAGCAACATTCCTACTGTACATCCTCATTCCTGCAACTGTTACCCATTTTCCCAAAACATACTGATTGAAAGCCCCGTGCTCTTTAAGGAGAAAAGAAAAGAAAAATATACTGATCACTCGCACATATTTTTCAGAGTATGAAAAAAGCACTATTCATCTTCTTTGCTGGCAATTGTGCTAATTTCCCTGGAGGCTTACCCCCTATCGTCACGGAGCTGACTTCAGCACTAGAGATGGCTACTGTGTGTATGTGTCGAAACAATGCCTCGAAACAGCAGAATGTCCGAAAGATCCGACACACAGCCTGCTTGTTGTTTCGAAGCAGTTTCAGTTCCTGTCTGCCTCGCTGTTTTGCAGAGACACACTGTCTCACTGTCTCACCATCCGTGGGCCTTTGTAAAATTTGAGTGAACCGTTCGGAACATTAGTATGGAATATCAAACATGTCATATTTTTCAGGGATGTGTTATGATGACTTGATTTTACAAGTGATATTATTTTTGCTAAGTTATAGACACTGGAAATTGTGTCAGTGCTGCAGTTGTCAATGTTTTAGGCACTATGTTAAAGTTAAAAATGTCTGTGTGTTCGTATAAATGTAATGGACACTTTATTAGCTCTGCTGATATCTGTGTATGTGATGTGGCACTGTAATTCTGACTTTCAACAGGCCCGATTCTGTGGTTCTATTTTGAATTTTCACCAGTTTTATTTTCTTCTGATCACGCGATTTTCCGTTGTTTACGGAAATCGCTATTTTCGGGCCCGCTTTTCCACCATTTTATTTCTTCTCATGTGAATATATCGTGTTCGGTACTTTTGGGAAGGTAATTTAAATGGGTTCGTTTTAGGTCGGTAGGTTTATTTTTCACTCGGCCAGTTTTACTTTCTTCTGATTTTTCGCGATTCCCGTAAATTTCGTTGTTTACGAAAATAATCGCCATTTCCGGCACGCGATATGACGAGGCCGGAAGCACGCGTCAGTAGCACGAGGTTATCACGTAATGTGACGCAATTTTGCGGACACGCGGTATTTTGATTTTCCTAGCGCTGCCATTGGTCCGCGATTTGCGTAGGAAAGGAATTCGCGTGGGTGTTCTCTCTTGTATATAATGAGGGAGGAAACCGCGGGGATTCGGTCTCTATGAAAATTAAGTGTCAGCCGCAAGACTTCGCAATTATCGTCTCCATTGGGGGAAAAACCGCGATAATTTGGTATGTACCTATTTTATTAATCGTTTTACTTATTAGTGGGGTTTTTGAGAAATCTCGGCCCGTAAGTTAAGTTCGTGGGAGACATTAACTTAAAGTTTAAACGGTAGCGCCATTAATTACTATTTTTGAAGAACGACGTAATGCAACAGTGTGCTTATTCTTTCTATGATTTTGGCAATAGATAGGAGTGTGTGAAGTTGTGAGAAACACGTGTGCCATATTTGTAGGATGTTATGTAAAACCACCATTTATTCCTGTATATTTTCTAATGTAAATTTATGGGGAAATCCCTGGTGTGTTCGTTAATTTTTTCTGAGCCTTAAAAATGTGAGAAATATTGTCAGAGGGTTCAGATTTACGTTGTAAATGAATTATACTGCTTAGGGGAGGAAACTATTCCTATAGCGAGATTTAATTTAAATAGGAGTAAGCCGGGGAAACTCCTGTGTTAATGGGCAAAAGGATTTCCCTATGTTTGTCAAGTTTGAACACGTGATCGGCCATGCGTAACGGTCATGTAACATGTCAGACGGGTCTGGGCTATTGTTTATTTTACCTGGCAGATTTTAGTAGAAGGAGGGGGGGATGAAGAGGCCACGTGGGATAGTGGTATTTTATGTATTGTGAGAAGAACGAGAGAAGGGGAGGATAAGTGTGATTTTAGTGCCACGTGGGATAATAGTATTTCATGTATTATGTGAAGAACGAGAGAAGGGGAATAGAAGAAGAAGTGAGAATGAAGAGACACGTGTATAGAATTATTTTATGTATCGTATATGTTAGAGATAAGCGATTTTAGAGTGGGTGTACATGAGTCGCTGTTTCTTTTAATTTCAGCGAGTCACGGCGGAAACAGTGGGGAGCATAATTTTGTCAAATAAACTTATCCACGGCAAAAGACATATCTCAGGGTCAGTGTACTCGAGTATCGTCAGGAGCAAAAGAAAATTACCCTATGGTCTCTGGCAGTGAAGTCCCTATGCTTCAGCTGGACCGAGGTTTATTTATCAGACAGCCGAGAGCATCGCTATTATAGTCTCTAGCAACGGCAGGTGGCCGGGAGACTAGTTTCATTTTGTACAGCCTGAAATCAAGGCTGTGTTTTTTTTTTTCCTCTAACTCCGGAGCGGGTTAAAAGAGGGAAGCTATTCAGCAGCAGAGAAGTTTTGTCTACAGTTAATCAAGTCCCTCATGCTTGATATCCGAACATCGTCATCACCAAAATCAGGAACAGGTGACAGGGTTACCATACCTAGGTCCTGATAGAAATCAAGAGAAGAGCGTAACGGAGACACCGCATCATCAGCCCTCGAGTGTTAGAGAGACACTGAGATCAAGAGAGAAAGATAGAGAAGGAGGGAGAAAATAGACAGGACCAGTAGGGTCTGTTCAGTATCCATTGGACGGATAGACACTGAGTCTGCGTTCGAAAAACCAAGTCTATTAATTGTAGCATTTCTTGTGGTGTAGTTATCGGCGCCTATCGCCTAACTAGTAGAAAGCTGTGTAGCCGTTCATTGAGGAAGAGTCACCAGGACTGAGACAGTATAAAATTTATTAGTGTTAGAGAGTGGAGGCTAAAAGTTGACAGCCCCACCAAAGTAGATTTGGTTTAAATCACTAACCATTTTTATTGTTCCTCAGCAGGGTGACAGGAAGAGTGAATGTGATTTGGGGTTTTTTTTTTTTTGTTGAGTGTCTCTCAATTTAATTGTTACCTTGGTTTTTCCAGGCCGTGCAACAGTGCACGCTATTGACTGACTTGATGACGTATGATGCCATTTTATGTTTTCTTGTATGTAAATAAATATATACATATATTATTTACTGGATCAGCTTCTATTCTTTACTATACTTACTCTATGTTGTCTGTATAGTGGTGTTTGTGGTCGTAATTATACACCTTATCTCCTTGTGTTTCAAGGCAGTCAGAGGTGGGGAGACTATAGCCATTTTTTTTTAGTCACGAAGCGGCAGGGGGAGATTCAAATCCTGGGTCTATCTCTTGAGCCAATAGTCTCACCTGTCCACAGGCATGTTATTTTCCATCTAAATTCTATCTTCTCAGACCATACATGCCACACTTAAAGGTTTACCCATAATCTGTACGGGGTGTTTGCGTTTTAGATGTGTACGGGCCGTACACGGGTCTGTACGGATTTTTTCGCCTAATTATTAACCCTTTCAGCACCATTATGACGTACGCCATACGGCATAAATCTTGACAATTTTTGTCGCTGTGCCGTACCGAGTACGTCACGGAAGTAGTGCGATACCTCGTTCCCATACACCTATAAAACGTACGTTCTATTTTAAAAGCACCAGAACTCTTCTGTTTACAATCGTATCGGCAATTGCTGGGCATAATCGGATTCAGCATTGAAAAATCTGGCCACTAAGCTTGAAACGAACAAAATATTTTACTGCTAGCGAATACGGTAGAACTGATAATAGTGATTTTACAAAAGCGAAAGTTACAAACATGGACGCTGCCATACCGCCGAATCATAAACATTTTGTGGAAAAAGAGCACGAAAATTCTTGTTTGAGTTGAATTTATTCAACTTGAATGATTCTGACAACTCTTTTTACTGAGATTCTGGTAATCTTTACCTTTATTGCCGTCGAGTATGTTTAATATTTGTATTTTCGTACCATTTAGAGTTAAGGTTGAGGTTAGGTTTACGGTAGAAAGTGCGTAAGAAATGTAAATTTGAATAATAATACAAAACAAATTATGGGTAGGCCTAATATCGGAATGACGGTCGCCGAATGCTCTGCATGTATTTTCGTACCATTTAGAGTTAGGATTAGGGTTACAGTTGGGGTTATGGTTAACCCGAAATCTAAATGGTACGAAAATACATGCGGAGCATTCGGCGACCGTCATTCCGATATGACCAAATTATGAAACTGAAAAAAAAACCCACAAAAAGCAAGGCAAATTTGCATCTTAACCAGGTCAGAGAAAAGTTTATTTGGAGTTACTTCTCTTCTTAGTTTTAATTTCGTTTCTTTAAAAAACAATGTGATTTTGCCTTGGGTGATCATCATTACGGTCATCCAATGATTTATATTTATTAAATAATTAATTACTATCAATGTTTGATTGACACTAAAATTCGTATGGGTATAACGGCTATTCCAATTTTTGAAGTTCGGTAGAGAATATATAATATTGCGCCAGTTTATATTTTCATTGCTAGCTTTAAAAAAAAATATATATATATATATATATATATATATATATATATATATATATATATATATATATATATATATATATATATATTGATTTAAGATTCCTAAACCTAACCCATAACGCTTATTACTGGTCTCTTTAGATCTATACTTTTATAAGGCACTATAGAACACACACCAAACTGTTCTTCATTTCCACCATAAATTGTATTAATTTTTTTTTGCAGAAATAGACTAAATGATGATACAGTCACAGCTTTTCTACAATACCGGTACAAAATAAATTCTAACTCTTGTTGTTTAGGTTTTAAAGCAAGTGAAGACATGCTTAAAAAGGCAAAGGGAGCATGTCACTATGATGGTGCAGAACCATCTAATTGAATATATTTGTACATTAATTAACTCTATTGTTACGTTTTTCAGTCTGTACAGGTTTTGCGGGTCTCTGTACAGGGTTTTTGGATTTGTTGTACAGGTTTTTCATGTCTGAGGTGTGGCATGTATGTCTCAGACTTTCTCATACTAGGGTCTTGCTTTCATTCAGGCACACTCTATAAACTTAAAACCACTTCGTGACAAGTGGGCGGCAATCGTCCGGTGGATCATTCTGTTGAGATCAATTCTGTGATCTACATTCATAGATTGTCTCTATAGAAAGTTTCTGAGAATAGAATTTCTTTAAATATCCCCTAGACTTGAGCTATTAGAACTGATCCAGTTATAAGTTTTTCCACAGGTTACAGTCTAGTAGATTTTTGTGGTAATTTTGATTTATCTGACTTAGTGGTAATTGATGGCATACCGACATATTTTTCTTTAACAGGAAGGTAATTTAGTTTTTGGTAGCTTCTTATCTAAATTTTTTTCTCAGGTTATTGTTCAGACTTGACGCTAGTCTGAGTTCGGGTTTTGGAACAGCGGTTAAAGAGGGAGTATTATATATTACGTAACAGGTAGTTCCTTCCTTTTGTTCTCCTTTCTGTCATTTTCTGTTAGTTGTGAACTTACAGCAGTTTACAGGTAAGATGGCGGATATGGCCAAGTTACGAGCTGCCTGGCGTGAATCTGCTCAGGATATGGGAATGGATAAGGAGGAGACTAAGGCCTACCTGATAAGAGAAACTGATAGGCATATTCAGCGAGAGAAAGAGAAGGAGGACAGGGCAGCCGCCGCAGAAGCAGCAAAAGAGGAAAGGATAGCCGCCGCAGAAGCAGCAAAAGAGGAAAGGATAGCCGCCGCAAAAGCAGCGGAGAGACAGGCCGAGATGGAACTTCGGAAATTGGAAGCCCAGGAGAAGGCAGCAGAGAGACAAGCAGCAGAGAAGGCAGCGGAGAGACAGCATGAACTTGCCCTGCGTTCTCTGGAACTGCAGTACCAAGCTTCGGGAGGCAGTTCGGCTAATGGAGATTCACCCGGAGCAGGAGCGACAGACACCTCAGGAAACGGAGGGCCCCGGATGGCAGCCATGAGCTTCCCATTTGACTCGTTCCCTAATGGGAATGAAAAGATTGACGTGTTCTTGGAGAAATTTCAAAGAATGGCAAAGGCATACGGGTTGGATGAGAGTTTGTGGTGTCTAAAATTATCACAATACCTCAAAGGTCATGCGTATGAAGTTTACAACAAGCTGCTCATAGATGATCAGAATAACTTTGAGGCACTGCGAAACGCTTTATTACAAAGGTTTCAGTGGACACCCCGGAAATGCCAAACCATGTTCAGGGAGAGCAGACCGGAGAAGGGAGAGAGTTTCGCACAGTTTGCCGAGCGGGTGAGAAATTACTTAACCCGGTGGAGGGAACTGTCAGGACTGGCGAAAACTTTTGAAGGGTTGGAGGAGTTAGTGCTGTGTGAACAAGTCAAGGCAAACATGTCCCCCGACTTGAGGCGGTATCTGGCGGAGCAGGGAGCCCAGCAACTCGATCAGATTATCGTGTTCGCGGAAAGGTACCAGACGGCACAGGCGGAAGTACTGGGACAAAAATGGAAAAACCCAGACCTGCCAGCCCCAGACAAAGGAGCTTCATCATCGCAGTCGGCTACTTCACCAGCTCATCAGCAACCAGGGCCTTCTCGCAAGGAGCCTCATTCTGGTTATAACTTGCGCCCCCAGCAGCATAACAGAGCACCGACAACAACCTCTCAGGAACCCGCTAGGAACAGGGGAGATAATGAGAGGTATTGTCAGGATTGTAGAACCACTTCCCACTGGACATCCCGGTGCATGAACAGACCCCCAGCTCATCATGCAGCTTGTTTAAGACCGGTGAGATGGACTAAAGGGAATAAATGGGAACCAGTCCAGGCAGAGAAGTTGTTCTCTAACAGTGGACCAGCCATAGTGAATGGGACGGCCACTACGTGTTTGTTTGACAGCGGGCTTACTTACCCCAGTATCATCGCTCGTCATTTGGTGAAACCAGGGCAATGGACAGGAGAAATAGTTGAGATTGGTGGCGTTTTGAGAAGAGGTATCTCACAGCGTCTGCCTGTAGCCAACATTGAGGTGAAATGCAAGTTTGTGTCTGGCACCATCAAGGCAGCTGTAATGGCACAGCCAGCACATGATTTCATCCTGGGAAGCCCATACTTAGTTTTGGGAAACCCCACCACACCGATCCTTGCTAATGCAAGGGGGCCTACTGCAGGCCAGAGAAGTGAAAGGGGAAAGCCCCAAATTCACGGAGCCCCACGGGAGCTCAAACATCCCTGTCTTACGATGAGGAGGAGAGACGCCTCTAAAGACAGTGGAATGTTATTTACAGAGGCGTATTCGCCTGTCAGCCCTGTTCAGCCTAAAGGTAAAACAGTGGTGACGCCTCTTACTTCAGAAGTATCTTCTTTGTCGTCGGGAATTAGGCCCCCGATGGTATTACATCTCTCAAGGGAGGGAAATACTGACAAGAAGAAACATGTGCACGGTTCTTCAGTCAACTGTAAACAGTTACGCCCTGTTACGGCGATGTCTGGCCAAGACAGTCAGACTGTTTCAAAACACTGGGAGGTCGCACCATCTGGTAATAAGTATTTACCACGCGCCGCAAGGAAAATTCGTGGGCGAAGAAAACACATGAGAGGCAGGAGGAAGGGCGACCAGTCATGTTGCAGTCGCCAGGAGGAAATCCCATGGTGTGACCCTCACGATCCAGGGCTTGCCAAGATTTTCAAGGATATGGAGATGGGCCTGTATGATAATGCTAATTATGACAGTGATTAGATCGGGATGTAGATCTAGATACGGGCCAGTATGAAACCCAGAGATTTCAGTGATTTAGCACGGTTCCCGTACTTGAAAGGGGGGACTTATGTGATGTGGCACTGTAATTCTGACTTTCAACAGGCCCGATTCTGTGGTTCTATTTTGAATTTTCACCAGTTTTATTTTCTTCTGATCACGCGATTTTCCGTTGTTTACGGAAATCGCTATTTTCGGGCCCGCTTTTCCACCATTTTATTTCTTCTCATGTGAATATATCGTGTTCGGTACTTTTGGGAAGGTAATTTAAATGGGTTCGTTTTAGGTCGGTAGGTTTATTTTTCACTCGGCCAGTTTTACTTTCTTCTGATTTTTCGCGATTCCCGTAAATTTCGTTGTTTACGAAAATAATCGCCATTTCCGGCACGCGATATGACGAGGCCGGAAGCACGCGTCAGTAGCACGAGGTTATCACGTAATGTGACGCAATTTTGCGGACACGCGGTATTTGATGTTTCCTAGTGCTGCCATTGGTCCGCGATTTGCGTAGGAAAGGAATTCGCGTGGGTGTTCTCTCTTGTATATAATGAGGGAGGAAACCGCGGGGATTCGGTCTCTATGAAAATTAAGTGTCAGCCGCAAGACTTCGCAATTATCGTCTCCATTGGGGGAAAAACCGCGATAATTTGGTATGTACCTATTTTATTAATCGTTTTACTTATTAGTGGGGTTTTTGAGAAATCTCGGCCCGTAAGTTAAGTTCGTGGGAGACATTAACTTAAAGTTTAAACGGTAGCGCCATTAATTACTATTTTTGAAGAACGACGTAATGCAACAGTGTGCTTATTCTTTCTATGATTTTGGCAATAGATAGGAGTGTGTGAAGTTGTGAGAAACACGTGTGCCATATTTGTAGGATGTTATGTAAAACCACCATTTATTCCTGTATATTTTCTAATGTAAATTTATGGGGAAATCCCTGGTGTGTTCGTTAATTTTTCTGAGCCTTAAAAATGTGAGAAATATTGTCAGAGGGTTCAGATTTACGTTGTAAATGAATTATACTGCTTAGGGGAGGAAACTATTCCTATAGCGAGATTTAATTTAAATAGGAGTAAGCCGGGGAAACTCCTGTGTTAATGGGCAAAAGGATTTCCCTATGTTTGTTAAGTTTGAACACGTGATCGGCCATGCGTAACGGTCATGTAACATGTCAGACGGGTCTGGGCTATTGTTTATTTTACCTGGCAGATTTTAGTAGAAGGAGGGGGGATGAAGAGGCCACGTGGGATAGTGGTATTTTATGTATTGTGAGAAGAACGAGAGAAGGGGAGGATAAGTGTGATTTTAGTGCCACGTGGGATAATAGTATTTCATGTATTATGTGAAGAACGAGAGAAGGGGAATAGAAGAAGAAGTGAGAATGAAGAGACACGTGTATAGAATTATTTTATGTATCGTATATGTTAGAGATAAGCGATTTTAGAGTGGGTGTACATGAGTCGCTGTTTCTTTTAATTTCAGCGAGTCACGGCGGAAACAGTGGGGAGCATAATTTTGTCAAATAAAATTATCCACGGCAAAAGACATATCTCAGGGTCAGTGTACTCGAGTATCGTCAGGAGCAAAAGAAAATTACCCTATGGTCTCTGGCAGTGAAGTCCCTATGCTTCAGCTGGACCGAGGTTTATTTATCAGACAGCCGAGAGCATCGCTATTATAGTCTCTAGCAACGGCAGGTGGCCGGGAGACTAGTTTCATTTTGTACAGCCTGAAATCAAGGCTGTGTTTTTTTTTTTTTCCTCTAACTCCGGAGCGGGTTAAAAGAGGGAAGCTATTCAGCAGCAGAGAAGTTTTGTCTACAGTTAATCAAGTCCCTCATGCTTGATATCCGAACATCGTCATCACCAAAATCAGGAACAGGTGACAGGGTTACCATACCTAGGTCCTGATAGAAATCAAGAGAAGAGCGTAACGGAGACACCGCATCATCAGCCCTCGAGTGTTAGAGAGACACTGAGATCAAGAGAGAAAGATAGAGAAGGAGGGAGAAAATAGACAGGACCAGTAGGGTCTGTTCAGTATCCATTGGACGGATAGACACTGAGTCTGCGTTCGAAAAACCAAGTCTATTAATTGTAGCATTTCTTGTGGTGTAGTTATCGGCGCCTATCGCCTAACTAGTAGAAAGCTGTGTAGCCGTTCATTGAGGAAGAGTCACCAGGACTGAGACAGTATAAAATTTATTAGTGTTAGAGAGTGGAGGCTAAAAGTTGACAGCCCCACCAAAGTAGATTTGGTTTAAATCACTAACCATTTTTATTGTTCCTCAGCAGGGTGACAGGAAGAGTGAATGTGATTTGGGGTTTTTTTTTTGGTTGAGTGTCTCTCAATTTAATTGTTACCTTGGTTTTTCCAGGCCGTGCAACAGTGCACGCTATTGACTGACTTGATGACGTATGATGCCATTTTATGTTTTTCTTGTATGTAAATAAATATATACATATATTATTTACTGGATCAGCTTCTATTCTTTACTATACTTACTCTATGTTGTCTGTATAGTGGTGTTTGTGGTCGTAATTATACACCTTATCTCCTTGTGTTTCAAGGCAGTCAGAGGTGGGGAGACTATAGCCATTTTTTTTTTTAGTCACGAAGCGGCAGGGGGAGATTCAAATCCTGGGTCTATCTCTTGAGCCAATAGTCTCACCTGTCCACAGGCATGTTATTTTCCATCTAAATTCTATCTTCTCAGACTTTCTCATACTAGGGTCTTGCTTTCATTCAGGCACACTCTATAAACTTAAAACCACTTCGTGACAGTGTACTCGGTGTGGATTTGAATCATTGTCTACCAAAACTAGCTTACTTTAGTTTGATATCATGTGTTATTATTACTGTATTGTTGTTTTTTATTATTTTCACATATACTGCAGCTATCATCATATCTCCGTTTTATTTCATCATAATGAAGACTTGAGTAAAAATATTGAATTGTGGTCACACGAAATGCCATAGATTTTCACACACGACAGTAGCGCGCAAGGAAAAACAGTTCATGTATAGTAATGTATACTGTCTATTAGAGACTTCTTTCTCCCCGATACGGGCAATAGTGCCGTTGTGCCGTTGTGTCGACACAGTTTAAATCACTGAGCCGACTGTCTCGAAACAGCGGAGTGTGTCGATTTGCCCACCTCTATTCAGCACATTATACCACTAATTACAGAGGCTGGTAGACTAGAACACTACAAGGATAACATATGAAACTCATCTTGTCTTTTTCTTCTTCACTCCTTTTTACGCTCCTTATGGAACATGGAGCTACCACTGAAGCTCACCACTGAAGCTTACCACTGAAGCTCACCACTGAAGCTCGCCACTGAAGCTCACCACTGAAGCTCGCCACTGTGCAGGAAGCATATGCCAAAATATTTCATGTGCTCCTGCAGTGGTGGTTTCTGTCGCAATTTATTTCATACCAGTCCCATGCACATGGTTACATCAGGTGGTTCTTAACACAAGCCTGAGAGAGAGAGGTGCTTCCATTCTTTGTCTGTTTTGAGACCCTCCATAACTACACAGGGAAATATTCATCACACTGGCTTATGACAGCCTAATATGGTGCAACAGGTCACCGATGTGGAACTAATGACAAATGCCAGACAAGTGTCAGTGGAATAAGAGATGAGAAAAAGACACTGGCAATGGATTTAACACACACTGAGGAAACCTGCTGATAGCATTACAGGGCAGTCCTTGTTCTGGAACCCCCAGGGTAAGAAAGGCAGAGGTAGACAAAAACAGGGAGAAGAGAACTGGAGACAGAAATTATAATGAAGAGGAAGACATGGACAGAAATTGAGTTGATGTCACGTGACAGGAGGACTTGGCATGTGTTTGTTAAAGGCTTATTCTCCTTGGGGAGATAAAGGGTACTGACTGAATGTGTTTGTTATTTCCCATTCACACATTCTTTCACAAACATGGACACAAACAAGCACCTTCTGAGTCTAAATCCCACACCCCCTTCAGAACCTTAAATTAAAATGGCACTTTCACATTTATGTTTGACTCTGTTGTAACTGTGCTAATTATTCCAAGTGTATATTTATTATCTCTTTCGCTTTCCTCCCTTTCACTTTCTTTTTTTCCTTCTTTCTATTTGTAGTTACTTATGCCAAAGGCGTATTTTTTATCATTCTCTTTCCTCCCTTCACATACATTATTCTTCATTATATCTGTAGTTTCTAGCTATACTAAACATGCACAAGCCATTATCTGTTTCAAGATATCAAAGTTTCTCATCAGAGGCTAACTTCACTTGTTTAAACAGTTATTACAATATAAATGTGCTAAAAAAGTGTTTGTAATTCATCAGCAGTTCTGCTATCCAGAACAGAATGTGAAAAAACAAAAATGGCTGTTTCTTTAATCTCCCTGTGGTGCATAGACAATCAACAAATTCATGCCAAGCTTCCATGTCCTGTGCCATCCACTTAAGGTCTTTCTGTGTCTTTTTATCCCTTTCATGCTTGTCTCTAATATCTTTCTGTGTTTTTTGTCTCCTTTTACTTCCCTTACCCTGGGGATTCCAGGACAAGAATGACCTTGAAATGCTATCAACAGGTTTCTACAATGTCTGTCCCGAACCTAATACCAGTATCTTCCTCTAAGCCCTTGTTCCAAGGGCACTTGTTCCACGCTGGTTTTCTCATCTTACTATTTCAACTATTCTACACAAACATCCATTTATGAAAGTCTGTATCTTTGTGGTTGCCATTTCTGTTGTTCTCCATGCTTCACAGCCACACAACAGAACTGCCCTGACATGTGAGTATTTTTGTGTTGGACATACATTTTTTTTCACCAGTATGCTACCAGGGCCCGAAAGGGCAGCAAAGAATAGTAACACTATGACCTACCACACATGTTGTAAATAACAAATAAGGAGAGTTGGGCATGGGGCTGGTTATCTCATCCTGTACACATTTTAAAACCATAAAAACTTCAACAAACAACATGGACAGGTCAACTAAAGAAAATAAAACACAGCCATCCAAGATGGGAGATAGTCTTCTGGAGAATTGGTGATGGACAGACATTAAGGGGATGAAGAGAACATGGAAAGACCTTGAGCTGATGGCACAGGACAGGAAGACTTGGCATACATTTGTTGAAGGCCTATGCTCCTTGGGGAGTTAAAAGGTAATGAATGAATGAATTTTTTTTTTTTGGTTTCTACGAGGGGCGTTCAGAAAGTAATGCACCACATCGTTTTTCTCAGCTAATAATGAAGATAGAAGCATGACATTTTGCACACTTCAAATATGGCATGTGCCAATTGTGTGCACCAAATTGCACCGCAACTGGCCAAATAGTACGGCTGCCCTAAACTGTTGAAATGGAGCGTGTTAGCAACTTGCGTTATAAGCAGTGAATTGTGATAGAATTTCTCGTTGCAGAGAAGGAAACTGTTGTGAACATTCACAAGCGTCTATGTGATGTGTATGGAAGTTTTGCAGTCGACAGGAGTACAGTCAGTCGCTGGGTTCAGAGAATCAAAGAATCAGGAAGTGGAGATACGGAGCTGCTTGATCGGCCGAGCTGTGGACGTCCTGCCACAGCCACCAATGCAGAAATGTTGAAATGCGCTGAGGGCATTATTCTTACTGATAGGCAAATCACTACTCAACAATTGGCCTTACAGCTGTCAGTCAGCATTGGTAGTGCAAATGCAGTTACAAAAACTCTCGGATTTTCTAAGGTTTGCGCAAGATGGGTTCCTCAAAGTCTCACAAATGACCACCGATTGCAAAGGAAAGCAATTTCTTCTGAATTGTTGGAGCGTTTTAATGCTGATGGAGAGAACTTTTTGGCTAAGATCATTACACGTGACGAAACCTGGGCACATCATTTTGAACCTGAGACAAAAAGACAGTCAATGGAGTGGCATCATCCGCAATCACCACGAAGAAAGACATTCAAGACAATTCCTTCAGCTGGAAAGGTCATGATCACTGTCTTTGGGACATTAAAGTTGTGATTCTTGTGGACGTTATGCCAAGAGGAGAGACAATCAATTCGCAAGCTTACATTAAGACATTGAAAAAAACTCAATCAACGTTTTCGCAGAGTTCGGCCGCACAAGAATCCAGCAGACCTGCTTCTCCTTCACGACAATGCGCGACCTCACACAAGTCTGGCAACACGGGAAGCAATCACCAAATTGGGTCGGACTGTACTACCCCATCCACCCTATAGTTCCGATTTGGCACCCTCTGATTTTCATCTATTTGGTCCACTTAAAGATGCACTCCGTGGGACAAGGTTTGAAGATGATGAAGGAGTGATTCATGCAGCGAAGAAATGGCTACATGATCAAGACAAAATATGGTACGGGCTAGGAATACATGCACTTGTTTCGCGCTGGCATAAAGCTGTACAAGTTGATGGGGATTATGTTGAATAATACCGGTGTTTACATGAGATATCATGTATATTGTGTATAAATTTCATGCTTTTTGAATAAACAGCTCCTGAGAAAAACGATGTGGTGCATTACTTTCTGAACGCCCCTCGTATATATGTCCCAATGTAGTGGAAGCTTCTCTTGTCTTTTTAATTCTTATTTTGATATCATTGTCTGTCCCTCCAACTTTGTCTATATTGCTGACAAGATATATGTCAATTTTATAATTATACATATCTGCTGCCACCCTGTTCAGTTTTCTCTGGTTCATGTAGTGTTTGAACATTCCAAGTGCACAATCTGGAGATTTTCCTTGAAAAAAAAAGGCAGCCCAGACTCCTTTCCGCTTTCTCTATGCCGGACAAAGAAACGGAATTATTTGCTTTGGTTCACTCGTCCTTGAGCCGCAGTAGCGAAGTGGTTAGTGCACTGGCTTCCTAGCTCGGTGGTCCATGGTTTGATCCCCAGTTGAGGTGGTATTTTTTAGACCGCAAACAGCTCTGGGGTCGACCCAGCCTCATGAATTGGGTACCAGAGCAACTCTGGGAAGGTTAAGGTGGCTGGAGTGATGCTGACCACATCACCCCTAGTGTGCCGATGGTCAAGAAAATACGGGCCTAACAACGTATTCCCAATATGCCTCAATAGGCGTGTAACGGGATCCTTACTCGTCCTTGTTGTTGTTGACATTTTTTCCTGCTTAAAGTTTCTACAGCATTGCGTTTCCAGCACCATGCCCAACCCTAATCAGCTGCCTCCTATGTTGAGTGGCAGGGTAGGATGTTAATATTATCTGCTCCTCATTTCAGACTCCGATAACAAATGGACAATTTTCTTGAGGTTGACTAAAAAATACGTTACACATGTATGGTCTCTCATGGCCCAGTTATAGTACATTAAACTCATTTGGTCTTCAGAGTTTCACATATCAGTTTTCTATTCGTTCTTCTCCTTCAGGTGTTCACTCTGAATCTCACACATTCTGCAATATTTCAACACTACCATGTTTTCACTTTCACCCGTGTATTACCGGGGCCCGAAAGAGGAAGTATACTGAAGAGCTGGTAAGGGAAGCAGAGGAAGCTGCAGCCAATGGAAATATGAGGGACCTGTACAACAACCACAAAGAAGCTAACAGGGAAATATAAGCAAGCAAATGGCCTCATAAAAGACAAGAATGGAAAATTGCTTAGTAATATACAAGAACAAATGAAGAAATGGACAGAACGTTTTGAGGAACTTCTCAATAAACCAGCTCCAACCAATCCCCCAGACATCCAGTCAGCAGAAGAGGAGCTACTAATCAGTTGTGAACGACCAAGTAGAGAAGAAATAAAGAAAGCCATAAAGCTTCTGAAAGATGGAAAAGCAGCTGGTGGTCCAGATTTAAAAAAAATATATATATATTAAATATTGCCTCTTTTTGGCAAGGCGCATCACGTTCAACCTAGTCGGTTATATTAGGGTGCATGTCCAAATGTAAAAGACCTTCAGGTCTTGAAACATTGATTAGCTGGTCCAGATGGAATTCCAGCAGAGGCCATCAAAACAGATATTGATTCCTCTACAGAGATATTATACAAACTACTTTGCAAAGTCTGGGAGAGAGAGGAAATACCAGCAGAATGGAAGGAAGGTTATCTGGTCAAGTTGCCTAAGAAGGGAAATTTACAAGAGTGCACAAATTATAGAGGAATAATGTTACTATCAGTGCCAGGAAAAGTATTAAACAGAATCATCCTTGAGATTAAAAGAGCCCATAGACAAGCAACTGAGAGATGAACAAGCAGGTTTTCGACAAAACAGATCCTGTACAGACCAGATAGCCACATTGAGAATAATAGTTGAACAAAGTCTGGAATGGAATTCCCCGCTATACATCAGATTCGTGGACTATGAAAAGGCATTTGACAGTGTAGACAGAAAATCACTTTGGAAATTGATGAGGCATTATGGAGTTCCCATGAAGATCATTAACTTAATAAGGAAGATCTATGAAGACATGACATGCAGAGTTCTTCATGAAGGACAACTTACAGAACCGTTTAGGATTAGAAAAGGGATTGAGACAAGGATGCCTCTTGTCACCATTTCTTTTCTAACTAGCAATATATTGGGTTATGAAAAAATCTACATCACACAACAGAAATGGAATCCAGTGGAATCTGTTGATGATCTGGATTTTGCAGATGACTTGGCTCTTCTGTCCCATAACCATAATCAGATGCAAGAGAAAATGAAAGTTCTCGAAGAGAGGTCACAACAAGTGGGCCTGAAAATACACAGGGAAAAGACAAAGATTATGAGAATAAATGCAAGAAATGATAACAAGGTTGAACTTGAAGAAACACCACAAAAGGATGTAGAATCGTACACATATCTTGGCAGTAATATAGACAGAGTTGGAGGGACAGACAATGATATCAAATTAAGAATACAAAAAGCAAGAGGAGCTTTCGTTGCATTGGGAAACATATGGAGAACAAGAGAAGTCCAACACGAAAATAAGAATCTTCAACTCAAATGTCAAGTCAGTCCTATTGTATGGCTCTGAGACATGGAGAGCAACAAAAACAACAACCAAAAAGCTACAGACTTTTATAAACGGGTGCAAATAGAAGGACTGAAATGGTATGACAAAGTCACAAATGTGGAATTGATGACAAGAACCAGACAAGTGCCAGTGGAACAAGAGTTGAGAAGAAGACACTGGAGATGGATAGGACACAAACTGAGGAGACCTGTTGATACCATTACAAGGCAGTCTTGTTCTGGAATCCACAGGGAAAGAGAGGCAGAGGTAGACCAAAAAACACACGGAGAAGAGAACTGGAAACAGAGGTGGAAATGATGAGGAAAACATGGAAAGAACTTGAGCAGATGGCACAGGACAGGAAGACTTGGCATGTGTTTGTTGAAGGCCTATGCTCCTCGGGGAGCTAAAGGGTATTGACTGATTGATTGATGTTTCCACTTTCTTCTTTCATATGGTCTATACGTTATATTCTCCCTTTTTAATTTTTTTTTTTTTTTTTGCCTGATGGAAACTGTGGTTTCTGTTTTATTACTTGCCCACAACAGTGTGTCTTTCTTACAGCAATAATCCTTTCAAGGCAATAATCAGTCAGTCCTTCTCAACAAATGATATGTGAACCACTAGTGAGGTAGTGCGGGTTGTACAGGAAGATATTTGGGAATTATTGTTTTTTCTTTCCCAACCTAAATACTGGTTTCTCATTAGATTTAAATGAGATTTAAATATGCCTCAATCTTGTGGTGAAAGAGAAAAACCAAAAGGTGCAGGTTAAATTATATTAATTATAAGCAAAGGAAACATTTCTGGTCCTTAAGACAAGGGGACCCATCACTGCAGTTAGCCTGCATACAAACATTTAATGTGCTTTTGCAGTGATAGTTTCTGAAGCAAATTACCTTTCATGGTGAGGTTGCTAGTCCCACACAAAATGTGATCTTACAATACAACTATAAGACAAGAAAAATGAACGAATGCATGCATATTAGCACATATATATGACAATAACTTTTGATAATTCACTGCATTATTTATTTGATAAGCCGGTGTGGGTAAGTGTGTATGAACATGTTTTCTTCTTTCAATGTAGGACTTGTTGCAATCGAGCACAATATACCATAAGATGTAGATTATTGTTAATCAGAATCGACCTCACCGCACTCTGGGCAAGCCCATAGGTGCTCAGTCTCCCTCAGCAAATGTAGAAGAGTATGAATGCTAGTTGTACCTGTAGCAAGCTGGTTGTACATACGAAGGATGCATCCTCTCTCACGTCCATTTCTGCTAGACTTACGTTTGATGCCAAACTCCAACAGTCTCAGCCTTGTTGATTCACCCATTGCAGTGTCATTATCCAGCAGGCGATCATTAATTGCCCTTAGTAACTCTCCCTTATCCATGTCCAGTGTCCCCACTATGGGTGCTCTCGAGGCCAGTTTGTCAGCTCCGTCACTGCCACGTACCCCTGCATGACCAGAACAGTAGATTCACACTAGTTCTTGAAGACTTGAGGATTCTATTGATGTTTTCCATTCCTGCCGCAGCCATCCGTTCTGAACTTTCCGAAGCATGGCTTGAGAGTCTGACAATATAACTGCCCTGGTTGATGGAGTTTCAGACAGCCACCTCAGTGGTGCAGTAACTGCCTCTACCTCCATTCTCATGCTGGAGGTTGTTGTCATGTAGACTCCACTCTGAGCGACGACGTTGCCCTTTATTCTCAAAGAGAAGCCCCATCCTGATTTCTCACCACGCACTACAGACCCATAATATTAAGATGTAGCTGAAAGAAAAGAATAATTTATTTAGCGTAATTAAAATGGCCACTTACCATCTGGAAACAAGTAGTTGATAAGCGGTAATTTTGAAGAATGTTTGCGCCACAAGCGAAGCACATAGTCCTCCCATCGAACCATCTTGCCCAAAATCAACATGAGAGGTATTGTTGGAAGGCCTATCAGCAAAAATAATGGGTCTGCCTGTTCCATGACATTCAGCCCCTCTTTGTGGCCCAGAACCTTTAAAATAAAAAAAATATTATAAACTTCAAACTAACTACTACTAATAACTGTTAATATTGGCTAATCCCTGAAATGTTCTGAGTAACAGAAGTAGAAGAAGACTGAAAAACATATGGAGAAGAGAACTTAATCAGAAATGAAAGAGATGATGAAGACATGAGCTGATGGAATGGGACAGGAGGACTTGGTTGAAGGTTTAGGATATAGAGAGAGATGAAGCATAATGATGATGAAGCATAATGATGATGAATCATCAGCATCATTTTTTGTGTGCTCCTTATGGAGCATGGAGCCACCCCTGCAGCTGGTCCTCTTGCAGAAAGCCAGTACCATGCATTTACATGCTCATGAAGTGGTGGTTTCTGTAGCTATTTGTTTTACGGGATGAGGTTGCCAGCCTTCATGCACAACCTCATAAAAATCACTTTGTATGACAATGCTTGAGGAAGCTGAAGACCTATTCTTTCTTGTCTAGTCGTAGACTCCCCAGGAAATACGCGGGTATCAGTGATGATGAATACTTGTTACAAAACACATCCATAAAAGCAAATAATCTCACAAAGTCTTGAGACAAAACCCTACAGTAACAATGAATTACCTACTGCTTATTTTTGTGGCTCCATGCTCCGTAAAAACCAAAAAATGAAAATGAATGAATGAATTCTTGTTACACAGACGTAAAATCAGTTTTACTCTAATGCTCAGAAATGTGGCATGTCACCAAATAAAAAAATAATACTACTCTCAAACTCCCAACATTCACCAACAATTGCATTTTCTGCATCAAATGGCTAGAGGTAACAACAAATAGAACCTGACAGCAACAATTACAGCTACAGATTAAAGACAGAAAGTGAAGATGGATAGGAGTAGCACTGAGAGTAATGTAGGCCAAAGATGGTGTTAAATTACTTTCAAGTGGAACAAACTCACAGACAATACAGACATACAAACTGATCAAATATTAGCTGACAAACCTGCATCACTGTGACAGCACCATATGTGACCATAGTCCAGTACACAGTCCCTATAAAGATACCCCCAGCCACAAAAGGGCACATCTTGTATATGACTCTGTCAATGATGTCCATAACATATACAACTGGGCCTGAGAAGGAAATGTGGTCACCATAAAGCTCAACTGAATAACAATGCTGTAAAACTGATTTTAAAAGTTGTACACTATGCTAGCTCTTTTGTTTTAAAGAATAAATAGATCATATATGCTTCTTTACGTGATTTCTTTATTTTAAAGATCATCAGTCACATCTGTACTAATCTGTACTGCTTCTCCACTAATTTCTTCTGTCGTCATACTCGCATTCATTCATTTTCCTTCGCGATCCTTTTGGGGCATGTGGGCACCACTGCAGCTGGTCCCCTTGCAGGAATCCTGCACCAAACATTCACAAACTCATGTAGCAGTGGTTTCTATGTCAATCTGTTTTAAATTATGAGGTTGCCAGCCCCATGCACAACATCACGTTTGTCACACTGAACGACTGTCTATTGATTTCTTCTGCACTGCATAATTTTCATTGCCAGTGTTCCTGTTCCATTCTTTGTCTATATACTACAAGTCATCCATTGCTGTATTCCCTTCAGCATAAATACCATATTCTTGCCATATTAAGTGAAAATTAATGCCTTTATGCAGCCAAAGTTTATTCTAGATGATCTATTTTAAGCTTTATAATTCAAAAAAGGTAATTTTTCCATTTAAGTTACTTATATTAAACATAACAAGCAGAGAAACAATTTTCTAGCAATTATTATAACCAAAAGATATGGCAAGATAACAGAGGAATTATTGAAAAAAAAAATTGAGAAAAAGACGAACACTGTGAAAAATTAAAATAAGAGACATACAGAACAAAGTGTATGCAACTTCTAAAACAAAAACAGACAAACAAATAAATAACAAAAATAAGACCATCATCAATTGAAAAGAAGAATCTCATACCTAATTTGGGAAACACAATCAAGTACTCCGTATTACATTGTGGACATGCAACTTTGACAGTGCTATTGCCTTTCTGTTTTTCATCCACCCATCTTTGCAGGCATGTTTGGTGCACCCATTTTGTTGTACCTCTGCAGCGGCATGGCCTCACCCACGCTGCGGTGCGGTCATCCTCCTCTGTAGCAAAACAGACCCAACATGATCGCCTAAAACATGAAAGAAAGAAAAAGATGACACCAAATATAAAGCATTTATAACATAAAAATACGTAATAATTTCAACGTGTGTGCATAGTCATCAAAATGTGTACATACATTCCATGTGAATTTCTAAAAACAGCCAGTCATTCCTGTGCTGTGCTTTAATGCCATACACATACAACATTATCAGCCTCTGTATATGCTGTCAAATAATTAAACACGTAGTTAAGATTAGGTATGAAACATTTTTTCTTCCTCTGAAATAAAGGAAAAAATGGAATGACAATTAGATGGGCAAATGTCCCTATTGGAACATTTTTTTTAAATGTAGAAATACCAAGAACTTGCAAACCGTCAGGCAAAGACAGTATGAAATCTTTAAGAGGCCAAATGACTTTTTTTAAAAATAAAATTTTTACCTCGTTTTAGCGAGGCACGTCCCGTTCAACCTTGTCAGTTATATTAGGGTGCATGTCCAAATATAAAAGACCTTTAGGTCTGATTTTTATGCCAAATGACTTGTCTTCTACCAAAGCTTTGAGAAACTGTAGGTGTTTCACAGTCTGCACTATAAAAGTTTACCTGTACACTTCATAATTTATTTTTGCAGTTCATAACTATTACAAATAATATTACTCTCTTAATGTGTTTTCAAAGCAATATTGTTAGTTTCTCGTGGGTGCTGAATGTCTGGATGATTCACGACCATTTGAAAATACACCCATTTACAAACTTTTCAGCATAGAGAAAAAGAGGGGGGGGGGGGGGGGGGGGGGGGGGAAATGAAAAGACAGGAGATTTCTGTTATTTGAGAATTGATGTCTAGGAAAAATACTGCTAATTCAACAAACAGATCAGACAAAAGTATAGCTGTGTCTTAAGCTGAGATCACTAAATAAACAGACTTCTACATCAAACCTTTTTAGCTAAAAAAAAAAAGAGAGAGAGAGGTAGAGAGAAAGATAGTGAGAGTTATATTGAGGCAGAGAGAGAGAGAAGATGGAAAGGGATATGGTACATATAAAAAAAGTATCAAAACAAAAAAGGTACCATCCCATAGCCCAGGAATGGGCTTCTAAGGAGAAAGAGAAAAAGGAAAGCACCACAGCAAGGCACCAGATTAAAGAATCATCATCACCCATCCTTTTTTCACTGCCTACAAAACCAAAAGATTATAACTATCACTTGTCACCAAAATTGTTTTTCATAACCATCATCATCCTTGAGCCCTCTGTGCAGCACAGGCCTTCAACAAGTTCAAGTCAAGCTGTGCTGTGACATTCGTTTAAATACTTTCCATGGCTTATTTACCTTATTTTAGGTTTTGCTCCAATGCTTTTTTCTGCATGTTATTGTGTCTCACTCTCATTCTTTTACCATGCGGATTCCAGACAAGGAATGCCTTGTAACACTATCGGGTGGTTTTCCTCTGTGTGTTTTCTGTCAAACTTTTTTTCTCACCTCTTGTCCCATTGGTATTTGTCTGGTTCTTACCATCAACTACATTTGGTGTTCTTGTCACACCATTATAATCTTTCCCTTCTGCACATGCAAATATTTAACAAAAGTCTGTAACTTCTATGTTGTTTTCATTCTTCATGTTTTACAGCAGTGTTTCTCAACCTTTTTGTGTTCACGGCACACTTTTCAATTTTCTAAAAAATTTGCAGCACACCTTACTTGACCCGACGCCTGAATAAACAATTGCAGTGATATATACTTATGTTAAGTCATATTTTAATTAAGGGGAGTTAAGTGTTATTCGAGGTTCGAATAATGTAATGGCAGACATACTGTCTCGATGTCCACATGATTCTGCTTAACTGCCATTTTCTAGATTTCCTTTTAGATTTCGGGGTTACTTATATACCCACAACTCTATTATACATTAATGCACACTGGTGGAACACTTTTATGACCCTGTTTAATTCATGATCCTAAGTTCGTCTGTGCTATTTTCTCTGTTACCCTTTCTTGTGTAACGGAGGAAGGTTTGATAAACATCGTACAGGGGTCGGAAGTTTACACGGCCACATTTGATAGGTTAGAATTGAAATTAACTGTTGTATTTCATAAAATCCTACCTTTACCAAACAGAGATTTTCATTTGTGTTTTTTTCACAGCAACGGCTTTGCGATGAGAGTCAGAGCTGCTATATTGATTGAGTAGGCTGTGGTATTTATCGCTAGATTTGCTGTCCCAATGAAACCAGTCGGCAGTTTGACACCACACTAGATGTTTTTGCTATCTTCGTGCTCATAGGATGTTCCAAGACTACTAGAGTTGACCTTTCTATGCAACTTATTTAGGATAGTAGATAATATTGTATATTATTATAGTATAGTATATTAGATAGTATTGTATTAGGATATGATATAACTTTTTTAAGATAGTATGTTGGTTCATCTTTATGCATCATTTCATTACCATATTGTTCTTATACTACTGTGTTTTGATAGACGTTGAGCGGGTGACGATTGTAATGATTCTATTATTTTAACTTAACTTATCATCACAATACATTTCGGTATTGTGCATTTTTTTTCTCTCTGACATTGTAATGGTTTTTTTCTTTGCCCAGCGCTTGATTGTGCGCTAGGGGTAACTATGTATAGCGATATTAGTACATTGAAAAGAGTTTTTTCTGAAGTTGTGATGTATTTTTTCTTTGCCCAGCGCTTGATTGTACGCTAGGGGTAACTACGCATAGCGATATTATTAATTGATGTCTATAATAAGTTCACCAACGGGCTGATCACCCGTTTGCCAGTCACTTTGATTACGGAAACAACGACGAACGGATTGATTTGTCGTTGCCCTAAAGACGCCATTAGGCGTGATGGGAACAGCGGCAAAGAAAATCTATTCGCTGTTGCCCTTAAGACGCCACTAGGCGTAATGGCCACTGACTGCTTTGCCGGTCGTTGGCTAAGGACGGAAGAAGAAGAAGAAGATAATAAGTTCATCATTGGTACTTTATAAGTTTATTAATTTGGTTATCATGCACATTATGTTATTTTTTAAATGGTAACTAGTTATTTGTCTTTTGGTATAAATATGCATGGCTTAACTTATTGTTTACCATGATGTATCATTGTCTGCTCATTCTTCTTGTACTTCATCTGGTCTTTTCACTTTTCACTTATGATGGCATAGCTAGTCTATACTTGATATACTTCATATTTCTTTGAATTTGTTGATCTTCGTATGCTTATCTCATTATCTTTTTATACTTCATTTTTTCTTTACTTTACACTTACTTCTATCCCTCTTTTTTTTTTTTTTTTTTTGTTAACATGACTTAACATAGGGTAATCCTTATGTGTGGATATTATGATTGCATCGACCTCAATTTTCTTTTTGTTCGATGTAATTTTTTCCCAAAAAAATGATCATATCATTTTTTTTTTCCCCGTGGGTTGGTGTAGTCTGTTAAGTCATATTTTAATTAAGGGGTGTTAAGTGTTAAAGACTGGAATGTACGGGTTGCATTTTTGTACACGCTTGTAAACACGCTCTGCGTGATGAGAGAATTTCTTAGTTGAGGGGTGGAAGGCGGAGTAATGTTTAAACTGTTACCTGACTAGTTGTTACTTTGTTTAAAGATAGGATAAAGAATCTGGTCGAACGTTCTATGAATTAGTTTTGGGGGGAAAGGCGGATGAATTCAGCTCACATCTCAAGCTGCGAGTTTGCGCTTGAATGAATTTTACTGAGCTGTTTTGAGCAGCTATTTTTTCATGACAGTACGTTTTCTGGCAGAGCTTGAAAATGGACGTGATCCATTTTGCTAGTGTGTTCCAGCATACATATTTTTGTGAAAGGGAGAATTTAAGATATTTTTGAAGATATGTTCAGGCCATGGATTATACCGGCCATTATGATTATCATGATTCATATTTCCTCTGATGGATATTATTCCCATGGATGTAATAGCACTGAGAGTTGCTGATGTTATAAGAATTATGATGTTGTTCCCTTTGATGGATTTAAGATGTTGGAAAGTTTGTTCCTGAGGGATATTTATTGTAACAAGTGTACTGTGCTGAGGCCTGTGGTTTATGCAACCAATGTAATGGATATTTGATACTATGTTCTGCATCCACTTTTTCCATGGATATTTTGTACTTGATGCTTCGTGATTTGCCGTGTTCTGTAACCTGTGACAGTGTGCTATTACCATGATGTCTACGTGACTGTGATGTTAATAAACTGTGTGAAACGTTACAGCTAGTTTCAATCATTCCTGACTCTTATGTTTACTGTGGTGTGTGGTTCCAGTTGGTGCAGGTATGCCCGAACCCTTAACATTCGCGTATGCATATATACCACATTATACACCTGTCGGCCATACGTAAGCCCGACCATAAGCTGATTGCCTTCATCAGCGAAAGATATTAACATTGTCTTCCTACGCCACTTAATAACTAGTAACGTATAGTGATGGCCTGTGTGGCCTGTTATAGAGAACCTATATATAAACATCAGTGCTAAAGAAAATAAACTGCAACAACTTACTTAGTTGTTCCCCTTCTACCGTGAGGTGTAGAGGTTTGGAAGAGAGAGCGCCAGACTATCCTATCGGCTGTCTTCCTCCTGGCCTGGTTCCATTCTAGTCCTTGGTCCTTCAAAGATTGTTTAATGTTGTCCTCCCAGCGGACTCTGGGTCATCCTGGGGGTCTGGATCCCTGGCTCTTTGTTTCCCATGCTTGTCGTGGTAGCCGATCTTCTCCCATTCTGCAGACATGGCCAAACCATCTTAGTTGGGACTGTTCTACTTGGGTCTGCAGGGGGTGGGATTTTAGCTGTGATATATACTAAATTAAATGCACTAATTTGTGGGTACTTCAGAATAAAGAAAACTCTCAATTCAATTTTCTTTTAATTGTTTAAAATAATTAGAACATATATGTGACCGAAAAAAAAATGTTTTTCATACAAACCAGGTGGTCCTAATGCGATACTTGGGCTTGATGCTTTTGAGTAAATTCTTGGATAATAGGGCTTATTTGAGATAAGCAAACGCTTATTTCATCTTCAGCACAGAGACACTCCCCCCCCCCCTCCTTTTTTTTTTGCATTTAATGCTTGTAAGTGTTGAAAATCCCAACTCACATAAATATATGTAGAAAACTGCATCTAAATAATTAAAGCTCGTTTTGCAATAACAGAATACTCGTCTTTAACAGAAATCCAGAATGTGACCAGGGGTATCTCAAAGCGTTTCATTTTACGACTGCGATCAGTTGAAATAGTTTTATATTACATGATCACTAAAAATATACTTCATTTAGTAAATCTACAAAATGTTTGCGACACACTTTGATAGGCGCGGCGGCACACCGCTTGAGAAACACTGTTTTAGAGCCATACAATAATAATGTTTAAGTTAGAATTCTTTTTTTTGTGACGGAATTGCTTTCTTTTTATTTCCATGTATGGAAATGCACTGAAAAACCACTCATGCTTTCTGCATTCTTATTTTGATACCACTGTCTGTTCCTCTAACCACCAAGATATTTTTATATATATTCACATTTTGTAAGGGTGTTTCTCAAAGTGCAGTCCATCATTTGCCCCCTTAATTCCAGCAATCTTTGTCTTCTCTGGATTTTCTCCAAGGAGCAAGGGCCTTCTACACATTCATGGCAAAGCTTCCTGTCCTGTTCCATCCATTCAATGCCTTTTTGTGGTCTTCTTTGTCCTTTTCATGTCTGTCTTCAGTTCTCTTTTCTGTGTGTTTGTGGTCTCCCTTTATTTCTCTTACCCTGGGGACCACCTGTAATATCATGCCTATATTGCTTCATATCATTTTCACATTTTATGACATCTTATCTTCTCTACTCATTATGTATTAATCCTAGTGAAATTTCAAATGTTTGTCATGCTTTGGAGCATGTGCTGTCTCCAGCAAATGCAAGATTACATCATGGCTGATGTCGTAATCCTTCAAATGTTTGACACCGATGAGCAATCTCTAGCAAAATGCAACATTACATAACTATTTGTCATGTGTGTGTGCCTTCTCGTATCCATTCATCTTGCTAGACTTTGTTTAGGTTAACAAAAATCTCACCGATCTCCACACTGTCCCTATTTGATCGGTACATGATCTCTCTGTCTAACATACTGCTTATTCCTTCATGAATCTTCCATCAAGTTTCCTTTACATGGTCTATAATCACTCTGGTAATTTATTTCAGCCACTACCTGAAGTGTTACACATCTTCAGTTGCTACATACGCTCAAATTGCATATCTTTGGCAGTTTGATTATGTATTCCTCCTTCCATTCTTGGGGATGGCTTTGTGCGCCCATTTTCTTGAACAGCTAGTGTAACATCTATTTAGCTTATGAAGTATCAAGATAGAAGAAAGACAGACCTAAAATGAACACAACTGTTTTACTGGGGAAACCATGAAACTGTCTTATGCTCTGAAAGAAGAAGAGCTGTGTCTTACCTATCTTCATCTTGCTGCAAACGGCTTTGAGACATTTTTCCTCTAATGTGTAGGCCACCACACTGAATGAAAAATCTTAAGACAAAATAAATATTTCAGCGTTAATTCAATAGACCTACTTTAAGCCACCAGTAACATACATCTTTCTACCAGTTTCTTCCAGTATTTTTATGTCTTCTAATTCATTTATAATTTAAACGCATTCAAATGAATAATTTTACCAGCAAGGTGTGGCGCAGTGGTTCAACTCACAGGCATGAGAGGAAGTCCACTGTGACAGAGGTGGGGGTAACCTCATGGTTATCACTAGGGGTGCCAGCTAACCACAAGGCGAAAAGGGTCCAGTTTCATAAGTCTGCCCATGCTGGTTTCTATTGAATTTCATGCAAGACTTCTGCCATACATCCTCGTTGTGCGCCACAGATAACGGCCCCCCTCAGGGTCTGAACTAAACTGGCAGAGGATCTTGGAGCCAGCGCCGCCCTAAAGATGTGCTGTGCAGAACTCAACAATGAGTAGTATATGCTCTGATACCCATCAATCCACTCCCAAATCATGGGTTGAATGATAACTGAGTCATCAGTGAATGACCCCAAGTCTAAGGTGGACCAATGTCCCGAGAGACTGAATGGCTGCTGGATAAGCAGTCGCGAACATTGGCTGTCTGGAGGGCTAGCGAGGCGGACCAGGCAGATGGACTTCATAAGGACATCCCTTGCCTCTTCCCTGGTATGGTGGCTCTACCAGGATGACCGAATATTTCCACCATTTATTGCAAATACACCATGAGTATTTTAACTATCCAGAATCATTGCGGGAGCTAAGTAGATCGTGCTTTGTCGTCGATACTTGCAGCAAATGAAATGAGGAAAAACAAATGCAGAAGGAGAGGTAGGGGAAAGAGAAGAGAAGAGAGAGAAAAGGAAGGGCAGGAAAGAGAAAGTTCAGAAAGAAAGCAGATCACCTCTCAATGACATATGTGCGTATAGGATACTGGAATTGTCGAAGTGCCAACCAACGGGCAGCCATTATACAAACAATCATCTACAATTTCGATATCCTCATGATCCAGGAGACAAATTTAAAAGCCAATAAAGTGTTTTCAACTGCCCAGGCTACAGATGTTACACCAATCCATGTGCATACCTGTCAACCTGTACGAATTTTTCGTACAATGTACGTATTTTTGATACTTTTAGCAGTGTACGGTCGTACAGACTCGTTGTACGGATTTTTCCTCCCTCCCAAATAAAAAAAAAATCGAAATTTTTTTCTTTTTTTTTAAATTCTAAAAATATTTTCCAACCCAAGTTTTAAAAAAATTTAAATCTTCTAGCCCATGTTTTTTTTAAACAAATTTTTTTAATTCTGGGAATCTCGGCATCTGTTTTTAAACTGAAGTCTCTCGCAGCAACCAATCAAATCCTTTTATACCCAACAATTCGGCAAAAACTTTGAATTTGGCCTCAGACACTTTCGGCTTTCAGCGTGACATGACGTATTTTTAAAGTTACCTGTTATCAGCTACGCTTGCCAAGACACTTCGACGCCAATTTGTTTAAAAAAAGCTAAGTACATATAACTTGGTTAAATATTGCTGTTGTTTTGCTTTGTTGCAATTTAATCGCTGTCTTAATCTTTCCAGTTATATCTTGCCCTTCAGTATATTTCCGATATATTAATGTCATAATATTCTGTGTAGGCCCTGCATAACTAAAAAAAAAAAAAAGTTTGTTTGCATTGAGTAGGCCTACTTTATTCCGGCAATCGAGATTCACTGCTTTATTTTTCATAAAGCGGTGATCTATTATCACTGGTCTAGGCTATCAATTTTTAAATAATAATTTTGTAAATTTTTGGTAGTACATTTTTTCTTCCTAGATTTGATATTCTGTTCATAATTTGTTAAATGTTTTGTTGTTGTTGCTGTTAGCTTTGCTTTGTTGTATGTTTTTTTTTTGTCGTTCTCTTAATCTTTCCAGTTATATTTTGATCATTTAAATATTTCCAATAAATTAATGTCATAATATTCTGTGTTGGCCCTACATAACTAGAAAAAAAGGTTTGTTTGCGAGCTATATATGTGAGCTCCCTCATATGTGGCTGGATACAAGTTCCCAAAACTAGTGAGAATGCGGAATTGCAGGGGATTGCTATGAATATAGGTGGTCAAGAGTGGCGAGTCTACAATTTTTATGCCCAACTATTGCTACAAGGGCTGACAATCTTGAACTGAATATTGAGAAGAATGACAAAGTGTGAATATTTTTAGTTTGCATCCTAGGGAGACAGCAAAGATACAGTATAGCGTGCTATTTCTGAAAGAGGCATTACAAAATGTTTTGCCATGGTCAAAGAACTATTTGATCTTTGTTCCAAGAAAGGTCAAATACTGGAAAGGACATCTTCAAAGAAGTTAATCATCATCATCAGTTGCCATCTCCACAACGAAGGTTGGCTGTAATGGATCTCCAACGTCTTCTGTCTCTTGTCTTGGTGGTGCACTCTGATAGACTCTTTCCTGTCCATCTCTTGATGTTATCTTCCCACTTATAGCGCTGTCTTCCCCTTGAACGTTTGCCTTCAACTCTCCCTTCTGTTATGGTCTTCTGCAAGGTGTTATGCCTTTTTATGTGGCCAAAGTATTTTAGCTGCCGAACTTTGACCTCTCTCATTAGTTCTCTTTTCATACCTAGATTTTCTAGGACCTCCTTATTTGTTTTCATCTCTTTCCATGAGATACGCCCCATTCTTCTATATATCCACATTTCAAGAGCCTCAATTCTTTCTTCCAAATGCTTATTCATCGTCCATGTTTCTGCACCATACAGAAATGCAGAATATATATAACACTTTATGATTCTCAGTTTTAATTTGTGAGATAACTGTTTGGATGTCAGTATATGTTTCATGTTGTTGAATGTAGCTTTGGCCATTCCTAGTCTCTTCTTGACTTCTGTTTCACATCTGCCATCTTCTGTTATTATATGACCAAGATATACGTAGCTCTTGACTTGTTCCAGGATTTTACTGAAGTTAATAAACACTTTTAAAAATGTAACGATAGTCTCATATAAAATACTGCTGTTGGGGAATGAAGTATTAAAGGGAATGAAGTATTAAAGACTTTCCTAAACTAAGTAGCCTACCGTTTGTTTATGAGGTGAGGTGCGTGCCCAGTTCCCTTTGCCATCCCTAACTCAAAAGCGGAGTTATTTACCTAAATCAGCTGCGTAAACTGTTTTTTTTATTTTATTTTAAATGGTGATGACAATGAAAAGGGTAAGGCCAACTTGTATATTCTGTATGTTAGTATGAATATTTACTTCAGTATGCTTTAAAATGTGTCACATTTTACTTTGACCCTTTCACTTTGCCCTACTTTGTAATCTTGCACTCAAACTACGAAGTTTGGACAAGCCTGATCTAATCAGATGACTGTATAAAACGAAATAACTCGTGAAACAGCATACGTAATCATTGCAGTTAGTAATGAATAATACATATTCTGGTCTACTTACTTAAATTAACATATGTTAGTAGATTTAAATCATTAAGGATAGTGAAATTACGACAAAATACTGATGCAAAAATAATTAGGCTATCAATGTTTTTCGAACATAAAGGCCAATCAATCAATTATTTAAAACGAAAAGAATATAGCAAACGTAAAATCAGGTCTAACCGTTATACTCACGATTTATGCCATTGTCAGTTTTATTATTTGAGCAGCGAATTCATGTTACGAACAAGTGAAAAGAACTGTTCTTTGCTGGGAGAACAGGCGAGATAAACTAGTGTTTTGATCTCATACAGACAACCGGAAGTGATTAGACCTGTAAAAGCCCGTTTGGGCAAATCAAACTTAATTGTAAGGAAAAAACGCACAAAACAAAGCTCTTGTTCGCTTGTATTTAGATATTACTACTTTTTTTTCAATCAGTGTTGACAAAATACACCTATTTAACTAAAGTACACAGAATGAAATATGTGACAGACTGCCTCTTTGGGGCATGGGAGGACACACACACGCACATTCAATTTGACACTTTTTGATTAACTCTATTTTTACTGATAGGAGGAACGAAATGATGTAAAATTCAGATACCGGAAATATAGAAGAGGTGTAGTTGTCTGTTAGGGTCAGTTATATGACTGGAACCACCAGGCCTTTACACCCCTTCACTTTAATATTATTCTTGTTCAGAGTTTCTTCTTGATTTTATTTTATTTTTTATTTTATTTAATGTATAAGCACAATTGTGATTGTCCCTATTTACAATGATTTGACAAATGTGATGCCACTTTCTCATATCGGCAGTTTTTCATATTATTTGGAATTGAAAGCAATATATATCCTAATTATAACCCATCAGAGGTTGAACGGGGATATTTTTCTTCATTAATTTAAAAAAAAAAAAAGAAGAGGTGTTAAGAATAGACAGCCCCATGGAACTGCATAATTTAGTCAAACAAAATTTAACAAAAGTTCATATATAGTAATTGGGAAGGTGAAGGTCTGATGATGTTTTACAATACATATGACTTATGACAAGTGAAAGTAAATGAAATATCTAACTGGAAACAATAGACCTGTATACCCCTCCCCCTGAATATTATTTTTGTTTGGTGTTTTTGATTGGTTTTGGTTTGTTTTATCTCGCAGTTGTTCATATTATTTGGAATTGAAAACAATATATAGGCCTATCATAATTATAACCCATCAGAAGTTGAACGGGATATTTTTCATCATTAAAATTAAAAAAAAAAAAATACCGGAAATTAAAATTATTATTTTGAATTAGAGACACTATATATCATAATTATAACCCATCAAGGGTTGAACGGTATATTTGTTTAATTAAAATGGAATATATATATATATATATATATATATATATATATATATATATATATATATATATATATATATATATTTGTTACGGATTGCCTCCTCTTAGCTCTGCAGTAGTGGTCCGCCAGTGGCCAACACTCAAGAGAATCTAATATAGGTCTTCAAAGGTGTCTACCTTCGCACAAGATTACTCTTGGCAGAGTTGTAGATAGAAGGATAATGTCGCTTCTATCTCAAGGTAATTTTTTAAAAATGTTTTCAGAAGTCAAGAACAATGCTGCATAGGGCAGAGCACTATTAAGTTATATCTGATCCGTCGCCTTTTGTGAAAAATTAAGCAATGGTTTTAGCCCGTTCAAGCCCCCAGCTGGTGTAAATCCAGCGAAATACATTTTATAAGTAGTTGCTCTATAGATGTAAATATATGTTTAGATGTATATATATTAAAGAGTCTTGCTCATACGTTTGCTTTCATACTTATAATAACCGAATCAACTATGATTGTTTGGTTTTACAATAACGTGTAACAAATTTAATAATCAATTAGTTTTAACAGGTTAAAATAACGATGGAATGATGGTGAATTTTAGATGTGAATAAAGTTGTCTTCTCTGAGACTTGGTTTGAGGGTTTAAAAAAAAAACAATTGTCCTTTTGCTGATTCCTTAATAAACTTAGCTGGTATAAGTGAGTCCCGCAGCCGTGGTTTCGTCAATTCTTTTGTGATGAGGGCACTTCTTCACACAACTTGTCCAATTTAGGCGGTTAGTGCTGATTTCCTGCTTTTAACTCACAACTAGTGGCGTCGAAATTTCGTTTTGCAGCTTCGTTCCATGAACAGTCTAATAGCTTCGTTTCACGAACTTTAGACAAAATAAAAGGAACAAATGCCTCTGCTAAGTACACTGGGTTGGAAGATTAACAAGCGCATTGTCTTGCTGTCCACCCACCAATGTTAGCCTCGCAGGCTAATTAAATTCTTGAGTATACACAGTGTAACTCGGGGAAGATTATTAGAAATTACCAATATGCTTCTGGGTATTAAACTGGGAAAATGTATGTCCTTGGACAGCGCGAGGGCAATAGGGGGTTAAATAAAATGTCCTTTAAAATTATGTTTAAAATCATTTTAACATTAAAAATTAACTTTTCACGTATTAATCAGTATTGGTAAAATTATTATTATTATTGAGTTATTCAATTTTATTTATTTATTTTCTAGGCGGACATTGTTTTCTTTAACAATTCGGTATTTTCTTTTTTGTTAAAAATAATGGAACTGACCGCACGACACTTCTTTTAAATTATATTGCAGAAACAAAACTCCGTTGATGGAATCCACATTGAACATATTTTTATATTTTGTCCAGTGACGTTTCTTCCAGTACAAAAAAAAAAAAAAAACCATGTCCACGTTTGCATTGTGACCAGGCGCCGCAAACAAATATTGCCCTCTCATTAAAAGTTCAGAATGAAACTTAACGTTCACCGATCGTTTAACAAATTTGATTCCCTTCTCATGCACCAGCAACTGCACGAATCCTTCATAATTGGTGTTGCTTTCAACAAAAATTGTCAGGCTGTTAAGTTAATGAAAGCACTTGCACCGTCATCTGCAATATCTTTATCAACTAAATATTGCCAAGAAGCTTGCACATCTACACATGTTGGTACTCCATGTAAGGTCATCCATGAAACAATATGTGAAATATCCTCATGATTTCAACGATATGTCTAAGTCTTCTAAACAGTTTGTACCTGCATTTATTATCCTCATGAAAAATGTTACATTAACTACAAAATCCGCCTTTTCGTTTTTCAACAAACATATTCGGAATCTTCTAAGGCGCTTAGCACAAGCGCTGCATACGAATTTCTATCACAGATTATATACAGTTTTGCACTTGAACAACTGAACTATGTTCCTTTGCAATTTGTTCAATATTTACTTGAAAAATACTTCTTCTTCTTCTTTGATCCTTAGCCGCCGGCCGTCAAAGCAGTCAGTGGCCATCACGCCTAGTACGTCTTGTAGGGCAACAACAAATTGATTCCACTTTGCTCGGTCGGTGGCCATCCTTCGTACAGTGCCCCAACTCTGGTTCATTCCCTGCATCTCAGCCTCCACAGTCCTCCGCCAGGCTGTTTTTGGTCGGCCTCTCTTTCGTTTTCCTTCAGGGGTCCAAAGCATAGCTGTTCTTGTGATGGCATCGGGGTCTCTTCTGAGGACATGACCAACCCAGCTCCAGCGTCTGCCAGCTATGATGGTGTGCATGTTCTCTTGCTTGCTACGAGTAAGCAGATCTTGGTTAGTGATGGTATTCGGCCAAAAGATTCGGTGAATTTTTCTTAGGCATGTTGTGTGAAAGGAGGACAATTTCGACATTTCCTTCTCTGTAACTCTCCAGCATTCCGCACCATAGAGAAGCACAGAAAGCACACAGCTCTGATATAATCTTAATTTTGTGCTTGTGCTGTATTGGGAGGACTTCCAGATGTTGTTTAGGCTAAAGAAGGCTGTTCTTGCTGAAAAATACTACTTGAAGAATATACTTGCAAAAGAAAGACCTCTTCAAAGTCAAGTTCAATCTCCAAGGTGAAAACTCCGGACATATAGCACTTTTGAAAAAGTCGCACGGACACCATCTTAAAGTGAAAAAGAGGACAAATCAGGGTAAAAGATGACAGATGGTCACCCTATCTAGGAGTTAGATCTGGAGACCTAGGTGGCCATTTAATGGGCCCACGTCGTCCAATCCATGTGCCTGGAAATGGTTCTTGCAAAATATTACTCTCCAAAAAGCGGCCTCATACCATAATTTGTGGATTATTTTGCACATGCCCTTCCGTTACCTGGTGTGGGTTTTCAATGGCTCACTATCGTGCATTATGTCTGTTGAGTGAACCATTAAGCTACAACCCACAAAAACAATGGGCGTGTAACGGGATCCTTTACCTTTACCACAAAAACCCGATCCAAACCTCAGAGATGAGGTATCTGAGGAAGGTGGTTGAAGTAACAAGAAGAGACATGGTCCGCAACCAGACGATACGTCAAGGCCTAAAATCCCGCCCCCTGCAGACCCAAGTAGAACAGTCCCAACTAAGATGGTTTGGCCATGTCTGCAGAATGGGAGAACATCGGCTACCACGACAAGAATGGGAAACAAAGAGCCAGGGATCCAGACCCCCCAGAGTCCACTTGGAGGACAACATTAGACAATCTTTGAAGGACCGAGGATTAGAATGGAACCAGGCCAGGAGGAAGACAGCCGATAGGATAGTCTGTCGCTCTCTCTTCCAAACCTCTACACCTGACGGTAGAAGGGGAACGACTAAGTAAGAGTGAACCTTTAAGGTGGGAGCCGCGCTGGTGTAATGGCTTCGGCGTTGTACTGGCGACCAGGTGTTCATGGTTCAAACCCGGGCGTCAGCGTTTGAAGGAATGTTTACGACCGGAAATTTGACTGAATAACCTGAACGGCTCCTGTGATAAACCCTCTGTGGATGGGAAGGAGCGAAGCTCCTGACCGGGTTGGAAGGAAAGACCTCAGGTTCCCCAGCCTCGCAATGACATGTCATTGGGCCGAAGGGCTGAAAGCCCAGGGGCTGAAAGCCCAAGGGCCGCTGGTTAAAAAAAAAAAAGAAAAAAAACCTTTAAGGTGAAACACTACTTCATCGGTGAACTTGGTACGTTTTCAAGCCGTCTATATAATAAATTGCCATAAATTGCCTATGGGGCTTGACTTTTTACCCCCCTGTATATTAATTTTTTGTTCGTATTTGCTACATTTCAGCTGTTTTGCTACATAGTGCAATTCTCTACGTCTTCTTACTGTCAAAACATGTTCTACAGTTTTGGATGAATCACATAGCCGCAAATAATTTAATATTGGCTTTCTCTCTTATTCACACTTCCTAAATTTCAGAAGGAAATACTCTATATTATTTTCCTCTAAACACTCTGTACAGTAAGGTGCTTCTATTCTAAAATAGCCCATTCCCAGTTGCAGTCTAAGAAGTTTTTTTTATGAACGTCTGTAGCTTTTTGGTTGTTGTTTTTGTATGTGCAGAGATGGACGTGAGAGAGGATGCATCCGTCGTATGTACAACCAGCGTGCTACAGGTACAATTAGCATTCATACTCTTCGACATTTGCCGAGGGAGACTGAGCACCTATAGGTTTGCCCTGAGTGCAGTGAGGTCCATTCTGATTAACAATAACAACATGTGCATTTATTGCAGAGCTATAACCAGTAGATAGATTGTTATTGTTGATCAGTATCGACATTACTGCAAACCCATAGGTGCTCAGTCTCAATCAGCAAATGTCGAAGGATATGAATGCTAACTGTTTCTGTAGATAGAAATAATTATCAATAAACAGCCTTGGCTCCATTGAGGCACGGACAAGTAGCTACCTGTTTCCAATAATCTAATCTCTATATTGTTCTCTTCGTTTGTTCTAAATATAGCATTACTATTTCATGTCACAATGTCTTTTTCGTCTTGTGTGTTGGTGTGCAGGGTTTTCTATGTATGGTGCGTTCTCCCTTTCATACCCTGCTGGCTTCAAATCCGTTAATTACACAAGTGATCGATTTCCTTAGTAGGCAATCCGTCCAGTCCATTTCTAGTTGTTGTTTCCGCATCTGCTGCTTGGTATACTCTTGCTGGTTGTGTTCCAAATGTTTTCAATTCTGACTCTCCTATCAACCAAGCTGCGCGAAACGTTCGCGTTAGTTACAGCGATGAGGCACTTGAATGGTTGACCATCACACATTGTTAATAGACAAAAAAGCCATATCCTACGCTTCACAAAATAGTAAATATAAAAATAAACACTGATTCCAATTGTAATATTTTCCCGTCTATAAACAAAGTTGAAGGAAAGAAGCAGAAAAAATGGTCGAATTATTAAAATCTTAAAGCAAATTCAACTTTAATGAAGCATCCCTAACCAATATTGGCTGCGAGAGTATATTGTCGAAATCGTCGTAGCCCATCGAATAGCAGCAGACTAGCAGACGTGGCGTACAACTGTGTGTATCGGTGTTTTGCCATCTCAAGCTGTTCTCTTGATTTTTTAAAACAAGGGTCGCTTTCATGTACACGTTTTTGTGATTATTAGAGTCGGAGTATTAGCATTTTTAAAAAGGAGAAAAGATTGAAACTATTCGCAGACAAAATTGATGCTAATTTTTATTAACCGCCGAAGTAGAGGAACAGTTGGAACGTTAGAATTTGTACTTTTAGATCACAGTTGATTAGTGGTAGGCTTTATTATTATACATATAAAAAGATGCAAGATGCTGCGCTTTTTGAAAAATCCCCATCGGCTCTAATTGCTTTGAACCAGCTATCCGTTACAACTAATGGCAGTGGCAAATCTAGTGAGAATACCTCCACCTCTCCTAAAATAGAAATGGATGAAGTGAGTGACAGCCCAGAGCGACTGAAACAAAGCAATGTGAACACAGGTATTTCTAAGATATCAGGTGACGCATCACAGGGAGGATCTGGAGGGCAAACAGGCTCCCTACCGTCAGCACCCATAGTGTGGCCTGGTTCTTCAGTATCAGTTGTTGCACATCTACCAGAAGAAACATACATTCAAAGTGTAACAGCTTTGAATAATGGTGGAATGACATTTCAACAGTTTCCTACCGTAAATTCAGCAACAGCTATGTATCACTCAGGTGCTACATTTTCCTCAAGCCAAGCAGCAAGTGCAATATTATCTCAGCAAAGTCGAAGAGCAATAACTGGTCACAATAGCATTAATAGTTTTCCAAGACAGCAGACGACGCTTATGGTCAATACTTGCAGCAGTCCTAAGATGCTACCAAACTGGAATAATTCACAGCAAGCTTCATGGTCTCCGCATCAGCCACAGACGTCTCTTTATCCACCATGGAATATCCAGCAACGTCGATCAGTACCTAATGTGAATGCTGTAGCATCAGCAGCAACAGTAAAAAAGCCAACTATACAGCAAATGCAGCAGCCATCGTTTGTTTCACCATCCAAGTTCCGAAGGAGTACATCATTTCCAGGCCAAATTCAAGCCTCTCTTGGAGTAAAAAATCCATATGACTTCACAACTTTTGATGATGTGACCTATCAGGTAATATTTGCTGTATTTACAAAGTTGATGTAATGTAAGCTGTATTTTCAATCTGTGGGAAATTCTTCTTCTTCTAAAATCACCCTCAGACTAGAACTTTAACACTTTTGAAGAAGCAGTAGTCAACCTTAGGTTGGGACCAAAGACACAGCAAAAGAGATGAATGCAATCAGCGACTCATAGCTTGACTGCTTGCGTCAGGGTCAGCGAACCAGAGCTAACAGAGACCCTACTTCACCTCCAAGTGGTGGTCCTGGAAACAGGCTGCATCACTGCAGTCTGGCCGAGAGAGTAGGGATCGAAGAGGGAAGGCAAGCCCGGTCCCAAAAAATGCTGTGCGGAAGTCGGATGTGTCGGGCTAAAAGTCGCAAATATCGCAGCTTCACTGTAAACGACGACACAACGCAACCAACGTCCTTTTAAGGACAAACGAGGAAGAAAGAACCTTAGGTTGCTGACATCTTAGAGCTTGTCTTGGACAAATACTAATGCACTTATTCTGCATTTTCTTTGTTTCTCATTTGTCAATCACTCCTGCAGCAGATGTTGAGCACTCTTAGATGTGCCACAGGTACATTGAACTCATCAACAGTTTTTGTCATTAGCTTATTAAACATAACTGATCTCAGTTGAGGCCAATATGGAGTCTGAAATTATTACTGATCGCCTTTGTTTAGCTGTTTATAGTCGTGGCACACCGATTAGTGGGTCTGGTGTGACCTCCACCAGCTGCGCCCGCTGAGTTGGGGAAGTTCTCTGGGGTTGCAAGAAAATCCAAACTGACACCCCCAAATTGCTTCAAGGGTAAAAGAGTGAATAACTCAAATCTCTGAGTATCGGAACAAGAACAACAGCAGACATAGTTTTCTGTGACCTGGATGCTGTGTCTCTTACTTGTTCCTGTATCTGCTCTTCATAAGTGTCTTGGCCTCTTTATATGTTACATTTGCATTTGAGGCAGTTTTCTACTGTTCTTAGTTGGAAGGTTGCACTAGGAAGGAAGTACATCCTTACAAGATGTGAAATTATACTTATATATTGGCAGGAATAAAGTTGGATGGACAAACATTAGTATCAAAATAAGAATACAAAAGCCAGAGGAGCTTTCTTTATGGAAATCAAAAGAAATCCAGTACAACAACAAAAATAGTTAATTTTAAACTCTAATGTCATGGCGTTCTTACTGCATGGCTTTAAAGCAGGGAGAACAGAAATGTGTCATCCAAGAAGTTACAGACTTTCTTAAACAAGTGCTTATGCAGAATAGAAGGTTTAATATAGTATGGCAGGATCACCAGTGTGGAACTGATTAAGAGAACCAAATACCAGTGAAATGCATGGTGAGGATGCACCATTAGCATTGAACATTTCACATATTGAAGAAACTAGCAAAAAGCCATTACAAGACCCAGCCCTTATTCTGGAATCCCCAGTGAAAGAGAGATAGAGGAAGACCAGGAAACACTTGGTGAAGTAAATTTGAGACAGAAATGAAAGGGATAAAGATAAGATGTATAGAGACCTTGAAAGGATGGTTGTGACGGTATTGCTTCCCCTGCTTTGCAGAAGTGGTCCAACAGTGGCCAAAACTCAAGAGTATCTAATATAGGCTTCAATGGAGTCTATTTGTACACAAGATTACTCTTGGCAGAAATGTAGATAGAAGAGTAGTAAAGCTTCACAAGAAATTCAGGTAAGCGAAAACAGTGCTGGCTGTCGCTGAGCACGTTAATTCTGTAATCTGCCGACCACTTTTGAAGAATTTAAGCACTTATTTATCAGCTCGTTTAAGCCCCCCTGATTTACTCAGTGGAATTCTCTTATTCAAGTATAGCTCTGTTTAGAATGTGTGTAGTAATTGACTGAGACAAACATGCAGTAACTTTAAAATGATCAAATCAAAGTTAAATTTGTAACATTACAAATAACAAAATTTAATAATCACTTTAGTTGTAACAGTTTGAAAATAATTTGAATAGTTATGGATAAAGAAAAGCTATCATCCTCATATTTGGGGATTGCGAAAAGGGTTAAGAAGTTCAAGTGGCAGCATTTGTTTGAACTTAGCTGCCAATGACGGTTCTGTCTTTTCACACTGATCACTCGTCTGTGGTGAAGGTTGTCGGGTGTAGCTCGTCTCCCAGAAACTTCAAGGAAAGTCTGCACAGTGCGTCCTTTGTCTTAAAGCGTAGGCCACTGATCCCGTCTTGTTCCAGAAATAGTACGTTCTGCTGGTACCACCAATAACTGTGATAGAAGAATAGAAAAGAACGCTCTTCTGAGTATGGCGTTCTCCAACACATAGTTATGTGTCCCCCCTCTTCTATTTCACCATTCTACTTAACTCAGAGTTTACCCTCGATGAGAATTAAATTTAATCCCTCGGGATAAAACTTCCTTTACATTTAAACTAAATAGCTTTAGCTTTACATTGCATTTAAATGAAAAAGGTTAAATGTACAGATATAATATGTTTTACATTTACATCTCCACTGATTGAAAAGTGTTCACAATATAAATTCAGGTTCTTGTGCGTTTATTCACCGGTTAAATCAAATTCTGGAAATTTATTACCAAAACTGAGAACCGTACTTTTTCTTGACTGGAAAATGTTGATTTCACATTGTGATTTGGGAGGCAAGTTAAAAAAAAAAGCGTTTCTCTTGCATTCATACTTGACACGCTTACGACAGACCCGCCCTCAACACCCCCCCCCCCCCCCCCCCCCCCCCCCCCCCCCCCCGTATTTAAAAAAAAAAAAGTTTATAAACCAATAGAACGGAATTGAATCAGTTCTACAAGTTAACGGTACAAAGGAAACAAGGGAAATCGCTGCCGTTGCCTTCTCTAACTCAAGATCAGAATCAGGCACCCTTTTACAGCTGGTTTGACTGATGCGTGACACCTGTTCCCTTCCTCGCTGCCGTTGCCTTCTCTAACTCAAGATCAGAGGCAGGTACCCTTTTACAGCTGGTTTGACTGATGCGTGACACCTGTTCCCTTCCTCGCTGCCGTTGCCTTCTCTAACTCAAGATCAGAGTCAGGCACCCTTTTACAGCTGGTTTGACTGATGCGTGACACATGTTCCCTTCCTCGCTGCTGTTGCCTTCTCTAACTCAGGATCAGAGTCAGGTACCCATTTACAGCTGGTTTGACTGATGCGTGACACCTGTTCCCTTTCTCGCTGCCGTTGCCTTCTCTAACTCAAGATCAGAGTCAGGCACCCTTTTACAGCTGGTTTGACTGATGCGTGACACATGTTCCCTTCCTCGCTGCCGTTGCCTTCTCTAACTCGGGATCAGAGTCAGGTACCCATTTACAGCTGGTTATGGAGTGTTAGAGACTTCACCATACTAGGTCCAGCATCGAGAGGTGGGGAGACCAGTTTCCTTCCTCGCTGTCTTTTCCTTCCCTAACTCAAAGTTAAGTACCCATTTATAGCTAGGTAGACCCCATCTCTCGATGCTGGACCTAGTATGGTGAAGTCTCTAACACTCCATAACAGCTGTAAATGGGTACCTTACTCTGATCCTGAGTTAGAGAAGGCAACGGCAGCGAGAAAGGGAGCAGGTGTCACGCATCAGTCAAACCAGCTGTAAAAGGGTACCTGCCTCTGATCTTGAGTTAGAGAAGGCAACGGCAGCGAGGAAGGGAACAGGTGTCACGCATCAGTCTAACCAGCTGTAAAAGGGTACCTGCCTCTGATCTTGAGTTAGAGAAGGCAACGGCAGCGAGGAAGGGAACAGGCCACCCCACCTCATAAAGCTGGGACCCAGTACATCGAAGTCTATAACACTTCACTCCCCTACGGCAGAATGTGCTACGTGACTACAACCTTACGAACGGCAGGCGTGTTTTAAAAAAAAATTCTAAGCAACGGGGGAGGGGGGAGAGGACAATGACACTTTTTCAGTCAAGAAAGAGTACGGTGATCGGTTTGGGTAATAAATATCCACAATTTGATTTAACCGGTGAATAAACGCACAAGAACCTAAATTCATTTGTGTTTCATTTACATTTACACTTGTGGAAAAGTTTGAAACTTCTATTAATTAAAATGAATATTTTCCCATGGACATTTACACTGGTTTAAAGCTTGAAACCTTACATTAATTTTAAAGCGAATATGTTTATAGGGACATTTACACTGCTTTGAAAATGTAAGTCTTATGCTTAGAATGGACATTCTTTCATTTCTTTTCATCTTTCCCTCCCTGCTCCATAGGGAACCTGGAACTACTTTATGCTTTTAGTTCTCTTTACGAAACTATCAATAAAGCAATCACCAGCCCGTGCAGTGGGTGGTTCATGAATCATCATTCAATACGCTGAGGTTGTCAGCCTCAAATGACTTTGACATCCAATAGCGAGTTTCACACAATAAAATTCACATGGTAATATATACATATATATGTTAGTTCACATGTTGGTAATAAAATATGAAATGTAAATCCAACTTACGCCAATCCTGGCTACAGACTTGTCACACAGACGAATAAGAGAGATGAATCGTTCTCTTACAACACGTGTCTGGGATTTCTTTTAATCTTAACATAGATTGCCCCTTCTGACTCCATGTTTCTTCAATTTCCTAGTCCTGGTTGTTCCTTATTAAAATTTGAAAGAGATTTCCTGTGCTTTATAAGTCTTATCTGGTTCTCCAATAAAAGGTCCGGATAACAATTAGGAATTAGGAATCTAGTTTTCACTCTGGCGAAGGTCTGGTGTTATCTTGGCGAGCGTGCAAATCACAGGGAAATAAAACTGTGAAATTGGTCAACCTATATTCCCTCCAATGATGTTATGAATCTAATCAGAAAGATCCTTACTTACTTACTTAGTCGTTTCTCTTCTACCGTGAGGTGTAGAGGTTTGGAAGAGAGAGCGCCAGACCATTTTATCAGCTGTCTTCTTCCTGGCCTGGTTCCATTCTAGTCCTCGGTCCTTCAAAGATTGTCTAATGTTGTCCTCCCAGCGGACTCTGGGTCGTCCTGGAGGTCTGGATCCCTGGCTCTTTGTTTCCCATGCTTGTCGTGGTAGCCGATCTTCTCCCATTCTGCAGACATGGCCAAACCATCTTAGTTGGGACTGTTCTATTTGGGTCTGCAGCGGATGGGATTTTAGCCTTGACGGATCGTCTGGTTGCGGACCATGTCTCTTCTTGTTACTTCAACCACTTTCCTCAGATACCTCATTTCTGAGGTTTGGATCTGGCTTTTGTGGGTTGTAGTCATTGCCCACGACTCGCATCCATATGTCAAGACTGGGACATAGGTGGAGCGGTATACAGCCATCTTCGTTTTCTTACCAACCTCTTTCTTGCTGAGGAATCCACGATTTATGGCCTGAAAAAGTCTCCCAGCCGCTGCTTTTCGAGTGGCCAACTCTTCTTTGATGCCTCCCTTTCGGTCTATAATAGCTCCGAGATATTTAAAGTGGTCGACCTGCTCCAGGACCTGTTCTCCCAACTTAATCTGATGTTTTCTTTCTTCTCGTGATATCACCATGGATTTTGTTTTAGAGCTGCTTATGACCATCCCTCTCTTCTCCAGCTCTTCCTTCCAGACTTGCAGGTTAGATTGGAGATGTGCCTCTGATTTAGCAATCAGGGCAACATCATCAGCAAATGCCAGCTCCGAAATATAGACCTGTCTCATCTTCCAGTACCCCACTGAATACTTTCTTGTTCTCTCCTTACATGCCTTGATGACATCGTCCATAAGGAGTATGAAGAGGTAAGGTGATAGGATATCACCTTGTCTTACACCAGTGGTGGTCCTGAACTCTTCTGACTTATGGTTTGCTGTCCTCACATAATTTCTGCAAGACTTGTAGAAGCTCTGTATAGCATGAATCAGAGGTGCTGGAATATTCTTCCTTGCCAAACAGTCCCAAAGTTCAGAAAGATCCAATCATTTCAAATCATGCAGGATAGGCTTTAATATTTCAAAATAGTCCCACGTGAAATAAGGTGCGTGCCTGCAAAGGTCACGTATTACCATATATGGACATCTGATGTCTTGATACAGTCTCACCAACACATTTGTAGACTCATATTGTCTAAAATGTAATAAATCCATGATTACTTTTTAACCAAGGACCGGAAGCGATTATATCACATTTGTCTGCCCACATGCATGGGTTATCATGTGTTTCGCCAGACAAACAAACAAACAAATCTGGTTCTATTCAACCTCCTTGGATAACCAAGATCCGCCGCTTGAAAGGATGGTCAGATCGATATTGTGATAAAATATTATCGCCGGCCGGGTCACCACCTGGCGAAGCGTAAATACATCTGAGGCGTGGTAAACAATAAGATACGCATTACTCCCGTAACAATTACTGCCATAGGGGAGTGGCATGTTAGAGACTTCACTATGCTATGTCCATCATAGTGCAAAATAGTGAAAATACAAATGAAAAGGCTTGATTTATGCCAAATAAAAGCGATGAGTGAGAAAAATGAAGAAAAAGAAAGGATACTGCCAGAGGGCTGAAGGTGTGAGAGATCACACAAAAGAGCATGTTCAGACGTTTTGTCACAGTGGTTCAGAATGAGAAGACTACATGAGAATTTGTTTCAAAATCTGTGCTCCACAAGGAGCTAAGAGTTCATGATGATGATAATAATGAAGGATTTTGTCTTTTCTTTGCTGCCGTTTGAGCTCTCTTCACCTGTGGTTAGGCCAGGCTGTGTTTTCTTTCTTAAATTTGTTTACTGTTTCTTTATTTGACATTCTTGGTTGTCTTCTTTTGTCTTTTTTGTGTCCTGCTTCTTTTGTCTTCATGTGTCCACTAGTCTTGTGTTGTAAAATTTCATTTATTATCCATTTCTTCTTTGAAGTCCTTTTTAATTGCAGGAATGATTTCTTTCAGCATTGACGTATCGACTCCTTTAGCAGTTCCCATCGTTCATCTGTACTCTGTAATGTTTTCTGTGGCATTGTATCTGTTCTGTATCTGTCACTCATTTTCTGATCTAAGGTTGAATCTGGGTAGATATTTGTTTAAGCCATTTTTTAAAACTGTCTTCAGTTTTATTTAAGTTTTCTTATTATCAGGACTTAGTTGCTGTGGCAGTCTGCGCCTTACCCAGTTTTCAGACATCAAGCTGTTTCTAAATATCCTTCAATTAAATCTGTAGCCAGTTTCATTATGAACATTATTTCCTAGACTTTTCCAAGTTCATAGGCATTTGGGATGTTGTTTGAACCAGGTGTTTCTTGTATGTGTTGAACACTCTGTCAGTTTTTTGCCTCTCTCACTACTTTCTCCCAGACCATAACCACCAGTCATGTCTTCCAATTTTTTTCATTACATGCTTTTGTATTGAAGTCTCCAAGTACCACAGATGTCTCATGAGATTAGCACACGTCAGGTTCATTGTAGAATGTGTCAATTTTGTATTCTGTACCTATCTGCTGTTGATGCATACAGTCAAAGTTAATTTATAGTGAATGTACATCACAGCACATAATGTTACGAATGTGCCTCAGCTATATTAACCAGTATACATCAGTTGTAGTAATGAATATACATCATTTATAGAAACCAACAATTGACATTATTCTCTCTTTTTTAAAATGGATTTGCTTTGATTCATGACTTTACAAGTTTCAATACTACATATATTTTTTTTTTAAATATGTGCACTGTTTTTTTTATGTGAGAATGATTTGTGCACTGTTTTTTTTATGTGAGAATGATTCCTATGCCTCAAGTTTCATTTGCATTAGATACTGAGCCACCAGTGTGCACATAAATCCAAAAAGTGCTTAGGTTGTGTACCTCTATATATTGAATGGCTATTTTGTGTGCTTTGGTCTTGTTATTCTTTCTTCCGATCCAGGGAATGTTTTTGCTTTCATCTCAGAGAAGCTGTCTTTCTGCAGACAGGTTGAGCGTTGTTACAGCATTTATGAGATCTGCTCTCATCTTTGTTTTTGTTGATTATACAAATTTGCTCCATTTATTAACTAGTGATTGAATTAACTATTAGTGTTTTAAAATGTTCAGCTTGCTGCTGGTCCCTGCTGTTTCTTCTGTTCTCCATTGGTTGTAAGCATGTTATCTTTTCCATTTCTTGACTGTCTTTGTCTCTGTGATGATGTCACCATGATACAACGTTAAAATATCTCCAAAATTAACGATGAAATGTAGGGTTAAAAATAATGCGTAAGATACTAGGAGACATGCTCGCCCAGGCCAGCCCTTCCCACCGCCATTTAAAACTAACAAGTTAGAAGTGCAGACGAAACGTTTACCCTTTGTAGACGGGAGAGAACGGAGGACACAAAAAAGGAAAAATATGACTGAACACGTGTTTGAAGTTCGAACGGCAAAAAGACGCAAGTGGGGGTGAAAGGAAAAAAATTCACGTCCCCTAGTTGACATAAAGTAAGGAAATGGACAAGAAACGGACATTAGCTCTTGATCGAGACAGTCATTTCTTGGGCGTGTTTCGATACTTGGTCTTTATTTGAATGCCACGGCAAAACACATGAGGGAAGGTTCTCGAACAAATTTCAAAAATTAAACTTGAGAAAAAATATGTTTTTTCTTAATACTAGAGTTATGAAAATAAAACCTAGCTAGTTTGATAGCCCATCTTGAGCAGAGAAATAATATGCTTTCATTTATACAGACGGATAGATAATAAAGAAGATATTGACAAAAGACTGTATTGTTCATATCATACAAGCGAATGCACTGTTAACCCATGTCACTAAAAGCTTCCAAAATCTTGGCCTTGAGCCTGCAAACGTAAAAATCGAGCTGTAATTAAAGAGAGGGAATGTGGTGGAGAATTGTAGCTAAAAATAACTTAGGCAGCAGATTCGTGTAGGAAATGCATGTAAAACCAAGTGTGTTTTTATGAAAAAACAAGTAGAGACAGACGGACTAACAGACCGTAATACATACTTGACTGAGATTTGACTGAAGTGACTTTTGGTTGAAGATTTGAAAGCAAGGGGGGAAGTCGGCGATTGGTCAACGCATTTTATAGTAGCGGGATAGAGAGGTGAAAGTTTGCCATTCGACATAAGTCTGTTCAGAGACGCAGTTTGAATCCATGATGGTGTTGATCCCATATGAATATAACTATATAGTGGGACGCCATCATACGGCCAGCAGCTCAGCTGAGTTTTGCTAGCAAACTTTAACTGTGTTCTCAATTCTGAATTCTGGTAAGAATGAACAATATTTATTCTGTATATTTTAATAATTCGAGTGATTGATACTGTCATATCATAAAAATGATTACGACAAGTAAGTGTTCGCTCTAGATCCCCAGCCCTAGTTCAGGGTCTAGAGACATACATACAAAGAAAACATATAGGCACGCCTAACTGAAACTATGAAAAAGGATCTAGTGTTGAGATCAGTGGAACATATCACGTATCTTATTTAATAGCAGGAAGCTATTGAACATATCTCAGATGCAATGTAGTCGTGGGGAACTGATACTATGTGAAACCAACTTGGTAAGATGTGCTGTGTGGTCAGAGAGATCTGACCCAGTCTATGTGGTGTTGTTGTGTGTAGTGTTGTGTGCAGAAGTGGTTCAGGAAGTAGAGTTCTGACACATGACCAATACTTTTGTTTCAGAACTGTGAGTTTCTATTTGGCATCAAAGCGGTGTCAAATGCTGTAGTAATATATACAAGTGTGGACCAGTGCTGTCTATCATTGTGTCAGAGCAGCCGTATATTGCCCCCAGCACGGAGAGGTGGGGCCACAAGACTTTTGTACAGGATCGACGCAGGCGAGATAAGTCATATCTGGCCTGCTGGACTTTCACCAACGACATTTTCAACTAAATTATCCCTAATTCAACATTAATAAAGCCATGACATTGGGGAAATTAAACTATATATATTTATCCCTTAAGTCAACGAACAATGTTTGGCAGTCATAGACTGGGAGTGATTACACCATCCCAACAGCATATCTAGTAATAAGTTCTCCTGTGACTTTCTTAAGATAATTACTATTAACCAGTCATTTGAAATAATTAAGTACACATTTTCCATTTTTTATGTCATATGATTTTGCATTCCATTTATGATTCCATAATATTTCTTATGTTCTGGCCAACTAAACATTTGGTTCAGAACAAAATAAATTTATCAAAAGATTTAACTTAAAAAAAACTAAAATAGCCTGAGTTAGTTCAGTGTGTTATAAATTTTATTAATATTATTAGACTTCTTAAATATCTGTGTATGTGTGTGTGTAATTTACCACAACACATTACATATCAGTACCCTAGATTTTTAACGTAGCCACATTCATTAGTAAAAAAGATATGTGTGAGGTCGTAAGTGGTAGTAAGAAGGGCCTTCTGTAATTCACATCTACATTTATCTCAGGAGTCTTCACAGCTGACCTCATACATCACACTAGGTGACATCAACCATACAATACCATCAAAATCCACTACAGTCTCCTGTTATGATTCTTATGGTTTGGTTTTGGATTTGGCTATATAGATTTGAGTCATTTAGCTCACAGTTCAAGCTCTGTGGTTTGTTTGAAAGGGAGAGCATACTTTTTCTTCAGTTATTCTGACTACCATGTCCTGGACCACTCCTTGGATGATTGATAGTGCTTGCTGTATTTTAGTGTTTGCTGTGGTGATATATTCTTCGGAGGTCCACAAGGCTGGGTTATCAGTGCGTACGGAATAATGGGTTATTTTTATATTTTGTTACATCATGTATGTATATAAGGAACAGTGTATGATAGGACTCACCACCTTGGAACACCCTACTCCAGTGTCATCTTTTTTGCTGATCTGTTCTTGTACATGTTGTCAAAGTTACTGGCTGATGAAAGTGAATATTTCACCACATACTTCACTTCTACACAGTTTGACTTCAGTCACACCTTCCATTTTTTATTGAATACTTTTTTTTCTAGATCCACACATATCACCAGTTTGTGTTCTTCTCATAGAAGGCATCCTCAGTTTCTGGAGCAAAGTAGGTGATCTGTCTTCAGTGAATCTGTATTATCTGAATCCTGCTTGCCGAGGGATTAATGTGTGTTTTTCTTCTGAGTGCTGCATCAGCCTGATGTTAACCATGTGTTTCATCAGTTTTCCTTCATAACCCAGTAGGCTGATGTATCAGTAGACATTTAGAACTGTCAGGTCTTTGTTTTTCTTGGGAGCTGATATAAAAGTAGCATATTTCCAGTTGTGTAGTACAGAGCCTTTTTTTAGATGCAGTTTAATATTGGTAGAAGTGTGTTATTCCATCCTTTCCCCATGATTTCTCATTCTTAAGCACATTGTCACTTCCATTTCTCACATAGTTAAATTTGTCATCATGTGCTCTTCTAGCACTCTTTCCATGCTGATCTGGAAGAGTTGATGTCATATATCTTTCTTTATCCTAGCATAGACATCCAGGTTTGTTCCTCCTTCATTGTGGATGTTACTTCCCCAGTTTGTAAAGCTGTGTATTTCATTTATCATCTGACCATTGATCTTTATTATGTCTGTTTGCTTATTATTTATTTTCATTTCCTATGTTAAAGTGTAGCCTAGTTTTTACTGCTTCTGTTGTTAGTCTTTTTGTCTTGTCTTGCATGTCTTATTGAAGATAGGAGACACAGGCCATCTGCAAAATCAAATTCTTCTAGCTATATGTCAAATGCCTGTTGTATTTCTGTTCATTTTGCCATTCCTTTTACTTCTTTATGATGATTAAGAGTGTTGCTGTCTGATCCGTACATGATCTTCCTGTTCATAATCCTATAAAAAGGGGAAACTCGAGGCCTTAAACAGTAAATAAATAAATATTACACACATAAAGGTATGTTTCAGGCACTCTTGAGAAATAAAGAAGTAGACAACTGGACAACAGAAAAACAACAGAAGTGAGTGACTTACCAGAGAATTGAACCCAGCTATGGAAGCAAATCACACTACCTCCCTGCCAGCTAGGCACCACAAAAATAGTTCTTCAGTGACAGGGGTCATCAGCGCGATCTCACGAGTGCGTGAAACATTTCTTTATGTGTGTAATATTTATTTACTATTCATAATCCTGCTTGTTTTCCATCAATGCATCTTGGTGATGATCTATCATTCGTTATGGTCAGAATCTTTCTGGTCACTGCTAGAAGTGTTATACCTTGCAAATTGCTGCATAAAATCAAATTGCCTTTCTTTGGTTGATATAATATTCCCTTCTTTCCAGTTCTTGGAGATTGCATCTTGTTCTCAGGTTTTGTTCTGTTTTATCATTCTCTGGCATATAGTTATTTTTTTTTTTTTTAATAGGGTTTTTGTAACGTTGTAAAATATTTTCGAGTCTCCCTTTAACCTTATTTTATTTATTTATCATTTTCTTTTGTCCTCTCTGCTGCCATCAGGTTTTCAGTGTATTTTCTCTTATCGTGCATAAAGGTCTTTTTCACTTTATTTGGGTCCTAGTATAGTGTTTCGAGTCACATTTTTTCTTCTTGTACTTTACTGTTGTTGATTTTGTTGTAATTTGTTAAATTTTATTTATGATGTTCCATGTGTTCTGTGAGCCATTCTTTATGTTGTTTATTTCTTTGCCAAGAACCATTTCACATGTATCCTTAAATTTTTCATGGATCTTTTGCCAATGGCTATCAATGGTTTCCTCCTTGAGTTCGCCATTGCTTCAGATCTTTTGCTCAAATACAATTTGGGCGTACTCCTTGTGTCTCTATTAAATTTTGTTTTGCATGTGAGGTGTGTTCTTCTGTGTCTCTGAAAGCTTTCAGTTTCATTTGAAGGGTCCCTAGAAGAGGATAGAGCTCTAATATTCACTCTCCTCCTTTGTTTTTTACCCATATATCATGTAGGTAACATCTCTATTTTATATTTAAGGTGAAATGGTCAGTTTGGTTTTCTGTATATCCATGTGGCCTTGTGCACATTCATTTGTATGTGGAATGATGGTTCCTTCAAATACCAGCTCATTCAAATAAAATGAGAAAGAATTCTCTAGAGTTATTTTTTTTCTTTTGCCATTATGCAATGAAAAGGCAGATAAAGAAGCTAAGAAAAGTAGGAATAATAGAAACCAAATAAATGTGGGGATGAGTAAAGCAGAGATCAATAGTTTAATTAAAAGAATAATAACTGATGAATGGACAGTAGAGTGGGACGGAAGCCTGAGGGCAGACTTGCATATAAATTGTTCATGACTCCAACAAGAACGTGTCAGGTATCTAGAGAACTAAAAATTCCTAGCAATAAGAAACTTCTTAGACTGCAACTAGGAATGGGATGTGGCAAATGGTGATAGGATATATACTACTCGTCAAAAGTCAAGGGCCACTTAGAAAAACCTTGGTTGAAACCATAAAACAAATGTGATATAAACGTAATTGGTATCAGTCAAAACGGCATTTATTGAATACCAAATTGACATGTCACGTAAAGAAATGGAAACACACATTCAAACGCAATGAAGCTGTGAAGTGTGTCACCCACCTTTTCAAAAGTCACACAATAGATATTGGACAAATAGACATTTCAAAATCGGGTATGACCACTGTTTGCAGCAAGGCATTCAAGACAGCGTAGACGCATCGAGTCCACAAGGGTCTAAAGAGTATCATGAGGAACAGCTTGCCATTCCTGAAGCAGAAATGCAGTCAGCTGTGCAACATCCATTGGCAGGGGGTGATTTGTTGACAGTCTTCGACCAAGGACATCCCAGAGGTGCTCAATCAGAGGAAGGTCAGGTGAATGAGCTGGCCATGCCATCCTGATGATCCCATGCTGCTGAATAAACTCATTCACCACACGAGCTTGATGGGGTCGAGCGTTATCATCTTGGAGGATGGCATTACCACCTATGGCCTCCAGAGCAGGCTGAACAATTGGTCTCAAGATTTCGTTCTGGTATCTTGGGCCGGTCAAGTTGCCTTGGATGATGTAGAGTGGGTTCCTGCCGTGTCTGTAGAAGCCTCCCCAGACCATGACAGAACCCCTACCATAACGATTCACCTCTCGAATTGTGTCATCAGTAAATTGCTCTCCTGGTCATCTCCAAACTCGAATCCTGCCATCATTGAATGACACAGTGAAGCGAGATTCATCAGTGAAGAGCTTTTGACTCCATTGTTGCCTTGTCCATCGAATGTGCTCGCGACACCAAGCAACACGGGCTCTGCGATGAGGAGGAGTAAGAGGGATTCTGACTGCAGGACGTCGAGCAGCCAGTCCAAATTCATGTAAACGTCTGCGAATGGTGCTTTGACTGACATTAACATTTACACTTTGTCTCAGCTGACATCTTAGAGTATAACAAGTCACTGTTCGATGGCGCAGGGCTGACAACAAGAGGTACCGGTCATCATGTCTATTGGTGCATCTAGGGCGACCTGGCCAGTGGTTATCCTCCACACTTCCTGTGGCCTGAAATCTCTCCAAAATTCTTTGGATAGTAGAGTGTGACACTGCAAGCCTTCTAGCAACCTCACGGACAGATAAACCACTTTCAACCCACGTTATAGCCCTCATTCTTTGTAAGGTGTCAAGACTTCTTCTCGGTGGCATGGTTTTTGCAAGTGATGAAACTACCCTAAGTCTGCTGATTGTAAAACACATTAAGAGTGAACTCTGTTCACGAAAAGTCGCCATTGCATGTGGAATGTCAATCAGCATGATTACTTCACCTGTTTGGTTGTACGGAAGTTTGAAAAAACAGATTAAAAATGTGAATTTATGGTCAGCAAACCAAATTGCACGTGATCACCATGGTTGTTGGTGAGTTGTTTTTATGCTTAACGTGCATAGAGGACTGTCAGAGGAAGATATTGCACCCGTTTGTACTAAAAACTTCCTTCATTTAATCATTCTATGCGCTTATATAAAAGTGTATTGAAAATAATAGGGTGGCCCTTGACTTTTGACGAGTAGTATATTATAACCGATGAAACATCTATTTTCATTGCAGAGATGGTTGCAATTCTGAAAGCTCTGGAAATCTTCTCTAACAACCCTCCTCATAAATTAACAATATTAACAGACTCACTTTCTGTTATTCATGCTATAAGAAACTTACGAGAATGCAGTAGACCTGATAGAGCAGAAGAGATATTACTAGCAAATACTTACCTATACTCCAGAGGGTGTTCCATTCTAATAGCTTGGATACCTTCACATGTCGACATAGAAGGAAATAAAAAGGCAGATAAAGAAGCTAAGAAAAGTAGAAATAATAGAAACCAAATAAATGTGGGGATGAGTAAAGCTGAGATCAAAAGCTTAATTAAAATACGAGGGGCATTCAGAAAGTAATGCACCACATCGTTTTTCTCAGCTAATAATGAAGATAGAATCATGCAATTTTGCACACTTCAAATATGGGATGTGCCAATTGTGTGCACCAAATTGCATCGCAACCGGCCAAATAATACGGCTGCCCTAAACCGTTGAAATGGAGCGTGTTAGCAACTTGCGTTATAAGCAGCGAATTGTGATAGAATTTCTTGCTGCAGAGAAGGAAACTGTTGTGAACATTCACAAGCATCTATGTGATGTGTATGGAAGTTTTGCAGTCGACAGGAGTACAGTCAGTCGCTGGGTTCAGAGAATCAAAAAATCGGGAAGTGGAGATACGGAGCTGCTTGATCGGCCGCGCTGTGGACGTCCTGCCACAGCCACCAACGCAGAAATGTTGAAATGCGCTGAGGGCATTATTCTTACTGATAGGCGAATCACTACTCAACAATTGGCCTTACAGCTGTCAGTCAGCATTGGTAGTGCAAATGCAGTTATAAAAACTCTCAGATTTTCTAAGGTTTGCACAAGATGGGTTCCTCGAAGTCTCACAAATGACCACCGATTGCAAAGGAAAGCAATTTGTTCTGAATTGTTGGAGCGTTTCAATGCTGATAGAGAGAACTTTTTGGCTAAGATCGTTACAGGTGACGAAACCTGGGCACATCATTTTGAACCAGAGACAAAAAGACAGTCAATGGAGTGGCATCATCCGCAATCACCTTGAAGAAAGAAATTCAAGACAATTCCTTCAGCTGGAAAGGTCATGATCACTGTCCTTTGGGACATTGAAGGTGTGATTCTTGTGGACGTTATGCCAAGAGGAGAGACAATCAATTCGCAAGCTTGCATTAAGACATTGAAAAAACTCAATCAACGTTTTCGCAGAGTTCGGCCGCACAAGAATCCAGCAGACCTGCTTCTCCTTCACGACAATGCGCGACCTCACACAAGTCTGGCAACACGGGAAGCAATCACCAAATTGGGTCGGACTGTACTACCCCATCCACCCTATAGTCCTGATTTTGCACCCTCTGATTTTCATCTATTTGGTCCACTTAAAGATGCCCTCCGTGGGACAAGGTTTGAAGATGATGAAGGAGTGATTCATGCAGCGAAGAAATGGCTACATGATCAAGACAAAATATGGTACGGGCTAGGAATACATGCACTTGTTTTGCGCTGGCATAAAGCCGTACAAGTTGATGGGGATTATGTTGAATAATACCGATGTTTACATGACATATCCATGTATATTGTGTATAAATTTCATGCTTTTTGAATAAACAGCTCCTGAGAAAAACGATGTGGTGCATTACTTTCTGAACGCCCCTCGTATTAATAACTGACGAATGGGCAGTAGAGTGTGATGGAAGCCTGAAGGGCAGACATGCATATAAATTGTTCAAGACTCCAATGACAATGTGTCAGGTATTTAGAGACCTAAAAATTCATAGCAATAAGAAACTTCTTAGACTGCAATTTCTTCTTCTTCTTTGATCCTTAGCCGCCGACCGTCAAAGCAGTCAGTGGCCATCACGCCTGGTGGCGTCTTGTAGGGCAGCAACAAATTGATTCCACTTTGCTTGGTCGGTGGCCATCCTTCATACAGTGCCCCAACTCTGGTTCATTTTTTGCATCTCACAGTCCTCCGCCAAGTTGTTTTTGGTCAGCCTCTCTTTCATTTTCCTTCAGGGGTCCATAGCATAGCTGTTTTTGTGATGGCATCAGGGTCTCTTCTGAGGACATGGCCAACCCAACTCCGGTGTCTGCCAGCTATGATGGTGTGCATGTCCTCTTGCTTGCTCCGAGTAAGCAGATCTTGGTTGGTGATGGTATTCGGCCAAAAGGTTCGGATAATTTTTCTTAGGCAGGTTGTGTGGAAAGAGGACAATTTTGACATTTCCTTCTCTGTTACTCTCCAACATTCCGCGCCATAGAGAAGTACAGAAAGCACACAGCTCTGATATAATCTTAATTTTGTGCTTGTGTTGCACTGAGAGGACTTCCAGATGTTGTTTAGAATAAAAAAAGCTGTTCTTGCTTTATTCATTCTGTTGTTGATGTCTTTGCTTGCTCTGCCATCTGGTGTTACTATGCATCCTAGGTATGTGGAGGTGTCTGTCTGTTCCAGTTGTTGATTCCTTACTGTTATGGTCTCGGGTTTGCTCACATTGAGTGTCATGACCTCTGTCTTCTTTAGATTGATGTTCAGGCCCACCTGCTGGCTATACTTATTAAGTCTATCCGTTTTTTTTCTGGATGTGTTGATGTGAATGTGCTGGTAGTGCAGTGTCATCTGCATATTCCAGATCTTCCAATGTAGAAAACATAGTCCATCTTATTCCTCTTGGACTGCCCTCTGTTGTCTGGTGCATCACCCAGTCTATGACTGTTAAAAATAGAGTGGTTGATAAGGGGCATCCCTGTCATACTCCTGTCTTCACCTCAAAGGTTAGGTTGCTCTACCATACGCTACTCGTAAAGTTGGCATAGAGGCTTTTTATGATTGACATTATGCAGCTTGGAATTCCATAAGCCCTCAGTATTTTACATAGACTGTCCCTATGTATACTGTCAAAAGCCTTTTCAAAATCAACGAAATTAATGTACAGCTGTCTCTGCCATTCTGAGCACTGCTCTATAATGTTCCTGAGGGTAAATATATGATTTGCACATCTTCTGTTTTTTTCTAAATCCTGCTTGTTCTTTCCTCAGTTTGTAGTCTACTGCTTTTGAAATTCTCTGTATAATTATCCTGCCTAATATTTGCTGGGAACTGAGAGAAGAGTGATTCCTCTCTAATTATTGCAGTCTGCAAGGTCTCCCTTCTTGGGCAATTTGACAATTATTCCTTTGTTCCACTCCGTTGGTGTTGTCCCTGTTTTCCAGACTTGTGCAAATAGTGGTTCTAGTAGTTCTGCTGCTAGCTCAGAGTCTGTCTTAAATAGCTCTGCATTTAAGTTATCGTGGCCAGGAGCTTTTCCATTCTTTAACCCTTTAATTGCTGTGATGATTTCTTCCTTCCGTGGAATGTCTGTATTAACATCCAGATCATTTTCAGCCTCAGGAACTTTCAACTGTGTCTCTGGTGGTACCTTGTTCAGAGTTTCTCTGAAATGCTCTGCCCATCTTGTTTCCTGTCCCTCTGCTGTCGTGATGAGATTTCCTTGCTTATCTCTTACTAATGTAATATTGTTTGCACCTCGTTTTCCGCTGATGGTTTTAGTTATTTTAGACTGCAACTCATGACGCTCAATGTGAGCAACCCTGAGCCCATATCAGTAAGGAATAAGCAATTGGTACAGACAGATACCTTCACATACCTAGGAAGCATAGTAACACCAGACGGCGGGGCAGGCAAAGACATCAACATCAGAATGAATAAGGCAAGAACAGCCTTCTTTAGCCTAAACAACATCTGGAAGTCCTCCCAATATAGCACAAGCACAAAATTAAGATTATATCAGAGCTGTGTGCTTTCTGTGCTTCTCTATGGTGCGGAATGCTGGAGAGTTACAGAGAAGGATATGTCGAAATTGTCCTCTTTTCACACAACATGCCTAAGAAAAATTCACTGAATCTTTTGGCCGAATACCATCACTAACCAAGATCTGCTTACTCGTAGCAAGCAAGAAGACATGCACACCATCATAGCTGGCAGACGCTGGAACTGGGTTGGTCATGTCCTCAGAAGAGACCCCGATGCCATCACAAGAACAGCTATGCTTTGGACCCCTGAAGGAAAACGAAAAAGAGGCAGACCAAAAACAACCTGGCGGAGGACTGTGGAGGCTGAGATGCAAAGAATGAACCAGAGTTGGGGCACTGTACGAAGGATGGCCACCGACCGAGCAAAGTGGAATCAATTTGTTGTTGCCCTACAAGACGCCACTAGGCGTGATGGCCACTGACTGCTTTGACGGTCGGCGGCTAAGGATCAAAGAAGAAGACTGCAACTAGGAATGGGATATTTTAGAAGTTTTCCAGACTTGTGCAAATAGTGGTTCTAGTAGTTCTGCTGCTAGCTCAGGGTCTGTCTTAAATAGCTCTGCATTTAAGTTATCGTGGCCAGGAGCTTTTCCATTCTTTAACCTTTTAATTGCTGTGATGATTTCTTCCTTCCGTGGAATGTCTGTATTAACATCCAGATCGTTTTCAGCCTCAGGAACTTTCAACTGTGTCTCTGGTGGTACCTTGTTCAGAGTTTCTCTGAAATGCTCTGCCCATCTTGTTTCCTGTCCCTCTGCTGTCGTGATGAGATTTCCTTGCTTATCTCTAACTAATGTAATATTGTTTGCACCTCGTTTTCCGCTGATGGTTTTAGTTATTTTAGACTGCAACTAGGAATGGGATATTTTAGAAAAGAAGAACCTTACTGTGCAAAATGTCTAGAAAAAAATAATATAGAGCGTTTCCTCCTAAAATGTAGGAAGTATGAAGAACAGAGAAAACCAATATTAGATTATTTACAGGCATGCAGCCACATCTATAAATGTGGAACATGTGTAGAGAATAGATAGACCCAGAGAATTGCACAATATAGTAAAACAGTATATAACAAGAACTAAAATTAATGTATAACGATCAATGATGGTGTGAGGAAAAGGGGTAGTCTGATGGAGTGATCGTGTGGATGATGGCAGATAGTTGGTGGATTTGATGTAATCTCTGACACCTCTAGGCTTTCTCACCCCTTTCCACTTTGGTAACAGCGGGGCAGTTGTGAGAGACTTTATTTTGCTTGTTTGTTTGTTGTTGTTGTTTTTTTTTTTCTTGTTTGTATTAGTTTGTTTTTTATTTTTATTGTTTGTTTGTTTGTAAGGGAAAGGGGGTGTAACACACAAATACATTCACACAATTTTGGTTTTGATTTACTCTATTTGGACTGAGTGGAGGGCAGAAGAAGATACTATATATTTGGATATCGGAAATCTGATTTTATTGTCTTGAATTTATTACACTATATGTCCTATTTATAACCCATCAAGGGTTGAACTGGATACTTTGATTTTTTGTTGTTGTTGCCATTGTTCCATATAATCATTTCATACTTGCTGTTGTTTGTTTCAACTTTTAAATTCATGTCTCCCATGGGTTAATGTGTCCCATGTAGTTCCATGGGGTCTCTGAGGAGATAAAGACAGAATTGGACTACTGCGCCCTCAGGCATGTTGGACAAAGTGACTTATTTGGGGCGTTTGCATGGGGGCTGGTAACCTCATCATGTAAAACAAATTACCACAGAAACCACCACTGCAAGAGCATGTAACTGCTTTGTACAGGCTTCCCGTGGAACCAGTTGCAGAGGTGGCTCCATGATTCGTATGGAGCTCAAAGGATAATGAAGAGGATGGGTTAATGCCTTGCATTGGTGCATTGTCTAATGCTCCCTGGAGTTTATTCATAGAAGTCTTTGTTTTTAATTATTTGTATTGTTGTCTGCATTGTTTATTTCTTGAACGGTGGTGATTCTTCTTCTTTTTGCTTGGAGACCATGAAGAAATTTCCCTGCGACTAACAACTGAGCCAGGAGGATTTAAGTTGCTGTTTGTAAATGATAATAAATGGTGTCAAATAGAAAGCTTTGCTGCACATATCAGAAAGAAGTAGTTGACTTTCTGTGGACGTTATTAGAAGAGCTGGAGTACATCATGACAGTAGGGAATTTTAGAAGTTCTCCTAAAATCCATATTTGTAGCTTTGCCAAAAACAACCTGAAGCCATCAGATGGGAAGATGACCTCAGTGGCAAAGGCCTGAGAATGATAAAGCACATTACTAGCAACAAACAGGAGCTATAAGAATTGGCAACCAAATAGGAAAGTTTCAGCGGATAAAACATGGTGTAAGCCAGGGATGTGTGCAGTCACCTTTGTACAGTGTAAAGATGATGAGATCTACATGGGATATGCTAGTGTGACAGGGGCTAGGTGTGCCTCACACCCAAGACCCGTGCACTAAGAAAATTTATAAAGGATTGTTTGACAGGGGTTGCAATTATTGGTTGCTTGCAACCCTCTCAGCAGCAGACTTAACAATTCAAGCAACCCAAAGCCTTATGCAGATCAACATTTAATTCTACCGAACAGAACCGAACACCAAACAAACAATCAAACAAACACCCAGTCAGTGTTCATAGACTGTCTGAAAAACAATAAATAAAACAATGTCTAAGTGAACATCAATAGCATGGATAATAACACTTACCATACAGAAAACATGCGCCCACCTGATATCATCAACTATCTCACACACTCATGCGTGTCGTCCAATGCGACTAGTATGGTGTTGTGCATGAGGCTGGCAATCGCACCGGGTAACATAGGTTGCTACCGAAACCACTACTGCAAGAGCATCTGAACGCTTCATGCTGAGACAAACCACACCGGTGGCCCCATGCTCCCTCAGGAGCGGGGAAGAGAAATATACATCTCCAAGTACGCCCACGTGCTCTCACAAACCATGTTCACATAACAATAATAATCAACTGGACATAAAATAATATTCTTCAATACATGTACAACAAATAATCTCAATAATGAGAATTAACTACTACCTCTCAACCGACCCACATCAATACTCGTCCCTGCACTCTGAACATGTCGTAAGTGACGACTGGTGTGCCTGGCCACAAGCGTGTCATATTTGACCCCTGATGAGATTGGGAACTCATCACATGAAACACATTATTACAGAAACAACCACTGTAATAGCATAAAAATGCTTCTGTTGACTTGTGGTGGACACCAGCCGCGTTGGTGTTTCCATGCTCCCCCAGGAGCAAACAGAGAAACACCTGTCTCAACTTGCCTTACGCAACCAAGGAGTGGCTCTCATCTCACCAGAAATCTAAATGACTATTCTCCCTTCAAAGTAACCACTAAAGATAAACAGAATAATCAATCATCGTGAAATACTCTCAATACTTTTACATTAAAGAAATAAAATATAATTATTCTCGACTTAAACCAAACTGGAACTAAATACACAGCGTGTCACCTGGCGTAACATTTACCATGCGGTGCGTGTTATTCCGACTCGCTGGCGTCGCTTTTTATCACCACGAGGCTGCTATCTTGCTATCGTTAATCTTATCTAAATTCCAGTGAAATAGCCTCACACTATATCTGCCTTTCTGATGAATGAAATAATCGCTCTTAAACTTTCACATCTATCTATCTACATTAAACATTAAAATAGCCACATCGATATTATTTCAGAATCCTAGAAAACTAATGCTAATTTAAATTAACTCACGTGCTCAAGGCATTTACAGCTTGGCTCTGTCTAGGCTCGTCATTTCTCTTCTGGGCGGCTCTCTCAAACATAGACCAGTTTCGCCGCTTGCTATCCCTTTTATAAGCCCTGGCCTAACCACTCAACTTACTGCGCGCTACGCGTATTAATCTGCGCCACACGCGATTATTGCTCTAGAATGCATGAAAACACAGATTTACACAACTATTTCTAGAGCAAAAACACAACTAATATGTAGGCTTTATTATGGCCTTGTAATAAATCTGCTTGAAGATAACGGGGTGAACAGGCACTAAACCACAGAGACAATATGGCTGACCAGATGGGGCCAGCGCCGAGAACGACAGATCTCGAGATGGCGCTGTCACACTAGGAAAGAATATCAGTTGGTGGACATAATGTAAACAACTTGTGATAGGCTGGAGATTTTGTCTTAATAGTGAAAAAGTGCTACCGGAACTAATTTATACCATAGTGACAGAAAGTACAAATAAAAGCTGTAGCTTAAATAGCAAAAAATAAAAATAAATTAGTACTTGTTGCCTTGAAGAAAAGGACTTCTCCAGAGTGCACCATCAAAGCAAATGGGAAAGTCTTGAAAGAAATCAATAGATTCAGATACCTGTACACATTAATAACATCAGATGAAAGAGGCATCTGAGCGGTAAAGATCAGAAGAGCCTAGAAAAAAGCTGTGTTCCATAAATTGAAAAACATCTTATGCAGCAAATCTTCATCAGTGGGGGTAAGCGAAAGTTCTGCACTGCTGCATAGAACCAGTCCTTATTATTACTGTTGTTCTGAATGGACGTCATTGCACTCTGGGAAATCCAATCCTGACATATGGAAGTGAGTCAGGGACAATCAGTAAACAAGCAAGAAAATCCATTGAGGTCACAGAGATGTGGTTTTATAGAAGAATGTTAAGAATACCTTAGACAGATATGAAAAGTATTGAGTAGTCCAGAAAGAAGCCAGCAATAAGAAGCTTATTAGTCATATTAGAAGGAAGCAATCCACTTTCTTTGGGAAAGTTTTGAGAAGAGGAAAGCTGGAATTTTTTGTGACAACAGGAAGGGTTAAAGAAAAAAGGACAACAAAGAGGAAGAATACTGGACAGTTAACATCACGGCATGGAAAGAATGTAAAGAGCAGAATTGATTAACAACAGTCAGGACAGGAAGTTGTGGAGAGATAATATCACATATACTGACTGACATAGCACGTAAAGACAAAAAAGACGTGAATTTGCTTACCTAATCAAGTTTCAGATGAGGATACGGTATGACTATAAAATACTTTATTTTTAGAGATGTTAGCAGCCAGTTCTGCTTAATTGATTTGTTTCTTGTTGGCAGGGTGGTGTTGCAGATTATATTATGGGTGTGAATCGTTGTGGCACACTTTACATTGCTAACTGTTATTGATAACATGTTAGAGATGATGTCTTGAATGCTATTATCAATGCTAAATTTCAGAATCCCACATGTCAATATGATTCAATGAAATTCCCATCTTTGGAACATCAGTTGCTTGATATAATGAAAAACACACCCCTAGAAGTTGAAGGTGTTCAGATGCATGGTGACAATTTGAAAGGTATTTCTGATATTTTGTTTATATTTATTTTTTATTTTAAACAGAATTTAACAAATAATATGTAGACAAAGTCATCTCATTCCCATTGTCTGGCCACATGAACACATCAGTGCCATGAAACCCTGAAATTCACAGTAATTTCAAAGGTTTTCCCATCAAGCATTGATGGTTTTATCAAATGGTTTTAGATTTGATATTACATATTATCTATACGTGTGTGGTTGATACTGTTCTTTCAACACTCGTTCACAACATCTTCCTTGTTCACCCTCAGATGTCAACTTGAATAAGTTCAAAGAAAGCAGTGGTCAACCTAAGGCTGTTGATATCTCCGTAGATTTTCTCCAGGAATGGTACTGGTGATGGCCATATGCGTTTTCTCTGTTCCTCATATGTTGGGCACCTTTGGAGCAAATGTTTGGCAGCCATTTTATCGGTGCCACAGTCACACTCATCAGTAGTTCGTATCTTTAATTTGTTGAATAGATGGTATCTCAATCTGTTATGACCTGTGCGAAGTCTGAAGATTACCACTTGTTCGCTTCTGCTGAGCTGGTAATATGGATCATTTTTTGTGTGGCCTGGATGCTCTGCTTTCCACTTGTGCCTGTATCTGCGCTTGATAAAACTCTTGGCCTCCTCATAAGTTATATTTGTGTCAAGTTGAGGAAGCTTTCCCCCTTCCTTTGCCAATCTGTCAGCCTCTTCGTTTCCAGGGATGTTGCAGTGAGAAGGGATCCACTGTATCACGACTCTTTTGTATTGCTGACATAGTCTGTGAAGTGTTACTCTTAGGTCATCCAGTTCAGCATTACTTTGACTTTTCAGCGCCATCTGAGAAGATAGCTACTGGTCTCTCTGAACTTTCTTCTGTCATTAGAATTTCTGATGCAGTTTTTAAGGCCTCTGCCTCTGCTCTGAAGTTACTTGAAAATTTCCCTGTTGCGACTGCTATCTTTTTTTTTGGTGCCATTGCTTAAACTCAGGAATACTTCTCCACCCCCATCTTCTGTTGCATTAGTTACTGATCCATCTGTGTATGCATGGATCCAGGTGTTGCTTGGGTAATGTTTCTCTATATATTTTGTGGTTAGGACTCTCCTTTCTGTTTTATTTTGGCTGTTCTTTCTCTCAATACCAGGAACGTTTTCTATTATTTCAGGGAAGCACTGTTTCCAAATTGGTAGCTTGTGTGCAGTACATATGGGTGTAGCTGTTGATATTGCGTTTATGGGGTCTGCTCTCATCTTTGTTTTGGCTGTCTCTACAAAGTTGCTTCGCTTCAGTCTTCCCCTTCCAAGTCCATTTATTCTCTGGTGCATTGGGTGGTCTATCAGCCTCCTGAATTTCTCAGCTTGTTGCTGGGCTCTGCTATCTCTTCTATCCTCCATAGGCTGGAGGTGAGTAATCTTTTCCAACTCTTCAATGGGTGTTGACATCATGCCCCCTGTTATGATTCTCAATTATATAAATTAAAAAATAATATGGTATGAAATCAGTTTTACAAGTTAACGGTACACATGAAACAAGGGACGTTTCGGGTTTTACCCTTCATCAGCCACAGTACGAACAGGTGACAAGGACAAGAACTACATATAGGTACTACAAAAATCTATGATGATGAAGAAAAACAACAAATGAGCGATACAAGCAGATGGAACAACTGTGATGAGCGAAACGATAACAATGATAATGCAAGAAAATCGTAAAACCAGAAAGACATGTCGAAACAAGAAAGTAAATAATCAACGAAACGAAGACAGAAATGAACAACACTATAAAAACAAGTAAAAAATCACTTAGCTGGATCCAAGAAAGAAACATTCAAGATGGCTGAGAAAAAAGGCGCCATACGGAAGTGACGTATGAGCTAGTGACGGCTAAGAAAAGATAATTGAGGAAACGAAACGAACCGAAGCAAAAACAAAGATAGAAAGGAAAATGACGACAGAAGAAATAAAGTATGGAACAGAGACAGAAGCCACCAGAATTATGCAAAATGATGCTGGACATTAAGGCCAGCAGGAGATATAACGCCCATTTGAAAAATTAGACGATTCTCTAATGAGAAGCGAGTTCGGTCATCGCCGACACATGAAAGGAGGGCAGTGACATGAATATCAGAGTTACTTGAATGGTCAGGCCTATTGAAATGAAGGGCCACCGGTAAAGGTTTGCCATGATAGATGTCATTCAAGTGCTCACGAAACCTGTCTGCCAAACGTCTGCCAGTTTCACCAATATAGGTAATGTCACACCTCTTGCACATGATAGCATAAATCAGGTTTCTGGATTCGCACATATTCATGCAAATTTACCGTTCAGAAAAGAAACTGACTGAGTTTGGAGTACAAAAGGACAGGTCTTACATCTGCAGCGTTGGCACAGTTTAGTACCAAAGTGAGAAGGACTGGTTTGTCTCAAGCGACGGTGTACAAGAATATCCCTAAAATTCTTATCCCTACAATATGCCACCAAAGGGGTATCACGAAACAACTCTCTGGTATCAGGATCAAAGTGGAGAATAGGCAGATGACGAAACAATTTTTTTCACCGCCAAACAGTGAGGGTGGAAAGTTAAGACAAGTTTGAGTCTGTCAGATGTAGTAGTAGGTTTAGCAGTAAGTGCAACCTGACGAGTAACGTGACTAATGCGATTAAGGGCATCAGATAAAACTTTTTCAGGATAGTGACATCGGCGAAAAAACTCGAGCATTTCTTGAGCTCGTTCACGTAAATCATCTTCATCGTGACATATCCGACGTAAGCGTAGAAGTTGAGAGTAGGGAATGGAATTTTTACAGCTGAGAGGGTGAGAAGAGGTGTAAAGAAGGAAACCATGAGCATCAGAAGGTTTATAAAAGACAGAGGTAGTAAGGCCAGTAGGAGTAATATTAACAGTAAGGTCAAGGAAGTTAACTGAAGTGGTAGAAATCTGAGAAGTGAATTTGATGGCAGGATGGAAATTGCCAACATAATCAATGAATCTACGAAGGTTAACTTCAGACATGTCTGTGACACCAATACCATCGTCGATACAGCGACGGGAAAACTCAGGTAAGGGTCCATCGTAACTTTGAAGCACCAAATATTCAAAGTGACCCATGAAGAGGCAAGCATAACTCGGGCCCATTTTGGTGCCCATAGCGTAGCCACTAATTTGATTAAAGAACTGGCCATTGAATTCAAAAGAGTTGAGAGTAACAACCGACTCTGCAAGGCGAAGAAGAGAACCTGTGCTAAAAGTAAGGTCAGAGAAAAAATTGTAGTGCTTTAAGGCCATCAAAATGTGGAATGGAAGTATAAAGCAAACAAACATCCAGAAGGAAAAGACGGTAAGTGTGGTCAGGTGTGAATTGGATGAAATCAAAGGTAGTGATAGCATGGGTTGTGTCCTTCAAATAAGAAGGTAGATTGGCCACTAAGGGCTATCCAGGAAATCAGAGATACGTTCAGTGGGACAAGCAGGCTGAAACAATAGGTCGACCCGGATTGCCAATTTTATGCACCTTAGGAAGCATGTAGAAGGAAGGTTTACCTAGACTACTATCAAGAATATGGAGAGACAAGGCACTAGAAGGAAGGAGGTTATCTTGTATGAGATCACAAATAGTAGCATGAACCGTAAGATTATTGCGGACTGTGGCATCACCAGAACTAGGTGAGTAAAAGGTGGAGTTGCCGAGCTGTGAGACTCCTTCTTGAATATACAAGTCCTTTCGCCAAACTACCACTGCATCACCTTTATCGGCAGGTTTGATGATAATGTCATCCCGCTTTTTAAGGGATGACAATGACCGCCACTCAGAAGTAGTCAGGTTAGATCGACGTAGACGGGGTAGAGAAAGTTGATTAATATCATGCAAAGTGTTAGCAATATATAAATCGAGAGCAGCAGAGGCACCTGGAGCAGGAGTCCAGTCTGACTTAGATTTATCAAAATGACGAAAGATATCCCCGTCTGGCTTGGAATCATTACCCTTCCTATGGTAATATTGAAGACGCATGCGACGATGGAAGCGGTAGACATCTTGGAGCATAGAGTATTTATCAAATGTCGAGCGAAGAGGAACAAACTTAAGACCTTTACTAAGAACAGACAATTCATCAGGAGATAGCTGTAGATCAGTAGGAATGCAAATAACTTTGGTAGAAGTGGGAATAGGGGACGCTGATGATTCAGAAGGAACATGAGGGCGGAGGCGACGCAATTTTTCTTTTTTATGCGTGCTCAGCCGAGTGTAGAGCTCCTTATTGGTATCATGAATAATAGTACGAATGAGAAGCAAGGCTGTCGGATACGAAGAAGTCAGTAGACGAAGTTGGTGAGTGAGGTTGGATTTCAAAAGTTCCAAGTCAGTGAGCAGGCGTTTATGCATGGCAATAACACACCTCATACGTTGAAAGGAACACTTTTTATCAACTAATTACAAGTGGTGCAGTACAGAAGGATGAAAATGTCCAGTCGAAGGATGGAAGTGGGAAAGAAACCCTTTAGGGATAACTAACCCGAAGACAGTTATTAAGAAAATTAGAGTGACATGTAAAGCGTGTTTTTTTAATATTTTTTAATTTATATATTTGCTCTTACCAGTTTTACTGCAGCCTACTCATTCTCAATGCTTGGTTTTGGGTTCTGTTTATTTTGTCAAAGTTCGACTTAGCTGCCGTTGACTATGCTGCAATGCCATATTCTAAGACTGGTCTCACTTGCCCAGTATATAGCTTCTTTAGTACTCTCTCATCTGCTCCCCAACCCATGCCAGCAAGTTTTTTCATGATTGCCATTCTCTGCCTTGCTCTTGTCCTGTTTCTTTCAATCTGGGTTTTCCAAGTCAAGCGGCGATCAAAGGTAATGCCTAGGTAGTTTGGGTTTTCATCCAGATGTAGATTTTTCCCATTTAGCACCAATTTAGAGATCTGTGGTTTGAGAGAGAAAACACTGTGTAAGATGTTTTACCTTCATTTATCTTTTACTAGCCATGCCTTGGCCCACTCCTCCAATGATGTTAGGGCTTGCTGCATCCGGATGCTTGTCGTAGTGATATATTCCTCTGAGATCCACAGGGCTAAGTCGTCTGCAAAGGAAGGCATTGTGGGTTCTTCTTGGAATATTCTCTGATATATCATTAATATATGCGAGGAACAACGTTGGTGACAGGACTCCCCCTTGGGGAACACCCTGCTCCAATACCATCTTCCTACTGGTCTGTCCTTGTAATTGGACTCTGGCAGTTCTATTCTCAAGATAGTGGCTGATCCATTTGAACATTCTTCCACACACCACTTCTTTGCAGCTTGACTTTCAGTCCATCTTTCCGCACTTTGTCAAATGCTTTTTCTAAGTCCACCCAAACCACCAGTGTGTGCTTTTTTTTCTTGGAAAGCGTCCTCAATTTTCTGAGTTATATAAGTGATCTGATCTTCAATGGATCTGTGTTTTCTGAATCCTGCTTGCTGTGGGGCTAAGAGATGTTTTTCCTCCAGATGCCACATTAGTCGGGTATTAATTATCCGCTCCATCAATTTTCCAACACAGCTAAGTAGACTAATAGGTCTGTAGCCATTTGGTTCTGTCTGAACTTTGTCTTTCTTAGGTATTGGAATCAGTATGGCGTCTTTCCATGCCTGTGGTACTATTCCTCTTTTCCAGCTGGAGTATAGGATGGCCAGAAGCTTCTTTTTTGCCTTTGTTCCTAGGTCTGTTAGCATTTCATTGATTATCCCATCATTTCCAGGTGACTTCTTTTTCTTTAGCGCCCTCATTGCCTCTTCCATTTCTTGCATTGTTAATTTTGCCATCATGTGTTCTTCTGGTGCAAGCTTTTTGTTGTCATGACTCCTTTGTTCATCAATGATGGCCTTTCTTCTGTCTATAGGGACATCAATGTGGTTTGCTCTAGCATAGTATTCCATGAGCGCATTTGCAGCTTTGTTTCCCCGGGAGCATATTTTCACCTTGTTTGATTGTGATGTGATTTTTGTAAGGTGCTTCGTTGTTCAAAGCTCTAACTAGTTTCCACAGTTTGTTCCCTTCTTTATCTAGATTGAGATTTTCTGTTGTTTGCTACCAGCAGTCTCTTGTTGTTTGGTTTAATGTTCTTTTGTACTTTGCAGTGATTGCTTTGAGCAAGATGTTTGCCTCAGTTGTTTGTTCTGTTTCTGCCGTGTCTCTGGCTTCTGTTACCTCATCTTCAAGTTTTTGCATTTCTTCATTCCAGTATGGTTTATAGTTTTTTTCTTGCCCCTCTCGGAATGGTCTCAATAGCTGCTTGAAGTATTGCTCTATTGAAGCTTTCAACCATATTTTTCATGCTGTTATTTCGTGTGTTCACAACATGATTGGGATCAGTATTTGCTGCGCTGTCTATCCATGAGAACATAAACGTTATGTATGCAGTTTTGAAATGGCACTTCATTCCCCTTTCGAGAGGGTAGAGATAGTATTGAAGTTTTAAAAAAAATACTTCCTCATGTGTGTGCAAATGTGCTATAACTGGTCCTCAGCATGGCATGATATCCAAACAAACAAGAGCTTAGGCAGGTGTTATGGATGAATGTCACAGCAGGCTTATGCTTAATTGGTGACCTAGTAATGTGCTGTATGGTATCACATGCACATTTTACATTTGTAATCTTCTAATTTGTTTTTGTATTAAATTTGAGTGTGTATTGTTGAATTTGCATATGCGAAAACTCATATTCATTGTGTTTAAAACCGGGGATACTCTTTTTGAGACTGGTACAATTTTGTGATCCAATTCCATATTTCAGTTTCAGGGAAAATGCCTTATGTAATTGAAGACTCGGTAATAGATGATAGATCACTTGATCATACAGTATCCAGTCTGACAGGAACATCTCAGTCATCAAATTCTCAAGGAATAGATCGCATTGAAAGGTTCTCAAGAAAAGTGTTTGTTGGAGGATTACCCCCTGATATAGATGAAGGTATTTTTTTTAAAGTAATTAATTGCAGTTTTAAACAATTAGGAAGCAATACTATACTTGTGGTAATAGTCACAGATGCTGTTATAATTAATGGTCAGTATGTACTTTGGTAACAGCTGTAATATCATTATTTTCATTGCAACCAAGCCAGTGCTGGTTACATATTCGGGAACAGAAAAATATACTACACTTGTTTCTGATAAAGTCTGTAAAACAAGCTAGTGACTCTTGGATTTGATTAATGCATTGCTCAGTTCAGTATTTATCTATTTATAAGTATACACTTTTATATATATATACAGGGTGTCCATAAAAGATTGTACTCTTTTAAAAAAATTTACTCTCTGCCCCATGATGTGGTACGAGGATGCTTTCTATCACAAAAGTCAGATAATCTCTGCAAGTTTTTAAGCATACCTTACAAAGACTCAAAAAGAATGTACCTATTTCTTTTTTTTTCACCTACTTGACCAGTGTGTTGAGAGACATGTAACAATTACCGGTTGCAACTCAACTGCGAAAGTTTCTCTTGAAATACCTGCTGCGCGCATGCACACTTTTTGAGTGTTTGTAAGGTATGCTTAAAAACTTGCAGAGATTATCTTACTTTTGTGATAGAAAGCATCCTCGTACCACGTCATGGGGCCAAGAATACATTTTTTGAAAAGGCTACAATCTTTTATGGACACCCTGTATATAGTAGAATGATTTTCCAAACTCCACTTATCCTAATTTTTTATTAACCAAATCACCAAAACCAGGGAACATGGTGTGCGATGTAAGCACCCTGCCACTTACTGATTCAGCTCGCTTTGTTGTTATTTCAGTCCATTCCATCTGTCCCAAGCTGTAACATGGAAAGTTAAGTGTTGCATTTAGTTCATTGTCAGAACCCATTATAATTTGCTAGAAGATTTACATTGTCAAGTAAAAGTGAACATGTTGTTTGGACAGTGCTGGGCAAAGTGGAAATACAGCAATTAATTCTTTGAAAAAGGGAGAATCAGAGAAGACAATTGTCAAAACTATAGTTGTTAGGGCAACCACAGTTTCTGACATTAAGATTACATTAGTAAGTGAATTTTTCATTTCACTTCTATATTATTGTTGAACAGAATCGACATCGTTGCACTCTGGGCTAACCCATAGGTGCTCAGTCTTCCTCATTATGTGTCGAAGAGTGTGAATGCTAACTGTTCCTGTAGCTTGCTAGTTGTATACATGGCGGATTGTAGTAGTCTTTTCTTGGAGGTGGATATGGTTGACTACTAGGGTGTGCTGAATACGCGAATCTTGATGAAGGAATATGATAATCAGTCGACTAGGAATTCCAACTGATGAACGTCAACAAGTGCCAAGACGATCATGAGAGAACTCGACGATGAAAAGTTAGTACGTGATTTATTTTGACAATACACTTGACGAGACAATATATTCAACATCGTTTGACAGTTCCAGACAAACATCCTTAGAACAATTGATAGCTTGATATTTGAATTCATAAAGGCAATGTGCATACATGATCAAGCAGTTTGAATCATAAATTATGGAATCATATAACGGTCGACCTTGTGTCAAGGACATGAGATCCTCATTATTATCCATCGCATTATTTCGAGATATATATATATATATGACAAAGATCTGTCCTCCTTAAATGGCCTCAGAATCATTAAATAGGAACCTTTGAATATTTTATAATTTAGGCATCCTTTGCACCTATCCAAACGGTTAAGTATTATACGTTGATTAACCTCTCCTTACAGCCGTGACTTGCTTGACGGCAGTCCAATGATTCATCGCAATAACATACATATTAATATAATGATTCCTTTAGGATACATGTAAGCTTTCCGTGAGTAGACTCCCCAAGTTCCTCCATTCTAGTACCATAGAGTGTAGGTTCTAGCTAGATGTCATTTGGGGGTCACGTCACGACAAAATATATATAATAAAATTCCTATTTCTTAACTGACTGGAATACGACTTACGTTTGTAACAGCTGACACTGACTTTCATCAATAAGTCATGTCGCCAAATAATACTTGCCCAACACTTGGGACTTCACCCGTGTGTTACCGGGGCCCGAAAGGGGAGCAAAGAATAGTAACACTGCACCCTACCACGCATGTCGTAAAAGGCGACTAAGGAGGGTATGGGCATGGGGCTGTTTACCCCATCCCGTAAAAACTTCGCACAGTGGGCTGATCACCTGCTTGCCAACCAATCTGATTACGGAAACAATGATAGATTGTTTGGTCTGTTTTTGTTCCACAAAGACGCCACTAGGCGTGGTGGAAACAGCGATAGATTGATCAATTTGTTGTTGCCCTAAGACGCCACTAGGCGTACTTGATCAATTTGTTGTTGCCCTAAGACGCCACTAGGCGTACTGGCCACATACTGCTTTGCCGGTTGATGGCTAAGGATGGAAGAAAGAAGAAGAACACTTGGGACTAGAATAACAATAGACCTTAGGTCTCACACAGATGCTGGCTTGTTCCATCCAAGCTGCAATGTCATCTCCTTTGTTTGGCAACAAGCGCGCCCGAAGATTCCCATACTCAAAATTGTGCGTTTACATGCGCGATAAATTAAATATATAAAGCCTATTACTAACACCTTAGTTGGTGCGTACTCTCTTAACAAAAGTAGGACCTGATGACTACTTGTGAATGTTAAGGACTCATAAAGGACGCAACACGGATGCATCCTCTCATACGTTCATCTCTGCTAGCCTTACATTTGATGCCAAATTCCAACAGTCTTAACCTTGATTCATTTATTGCACGTCATTCTCTAACATGCGATCGTTAATTGTTCTCAGTATCTCTCCCTTATCCATATCCAGTGTCCTCACTGTGGGTGCTCTTGATTGCTAGTCTGTCAGCTCAGTCATTACTGTATACCCCTGCATGACCAAGACAGTAGATCCACACAAGCTACTGCAGATTCAAAGCTTCTATGAATGTTTTCCATTCATGCCATAGCCAACCATTTTGAACCTTTCGAAGCATGGACTGAGAGTCTGACACAATGACTGCCTTTGTTAATGAAGTTTCAGTTAGCCACCTTAAGGCTGCAGTAGCTACCTCTACCTCCATTCTCATGGTGGAAGTTGTTATCTTGTAAGTGTCCCGCTATGTTCGGCGACGATTCTGCCCTTTACCCTAGCAGAGAAGCCCCAGCCTGATTTCTCACCATGGATCACAGACCCATCGGTATATACAGTGGCATCATTATCCCCGGCATGATCATGTATCAGTTAATTAATTTCCAGTTCTGCTTTCCCATTGCCCTAAGTTCTACACTCTCTGCTAAGGCTGATGATGACTTGCTGGTAGTTAATCCAGTTCTCATCTGACTTACTCCACTCTTCTCCTTTGAAAATATTTTCTCTTCTTCTTCGTCACTCTCAGACATTAACTTCAATATGTTCAAAGAAGGCAGTGGTCAGCTTGAGGCTATTTCTATCTCCATATAGCTTTTCCAGAAATGGTACTGGTGATAGCCACATGTGCTTTCTCTGCTCCTCATATGTTGGGCATCTTTGAAACAGATGTTCAGCTGTCATTTTATCGGTACCAAAGTCACACTCATCTGTAGTTCCTATCTTTAGCTTGTTGAATAGGAAGTATACCAATCTGTTGTGGCCTGTGCAGAGTCTGAAGGTTATCACTTGTTCTCTTCTATTGAGCTTATAATATGCATCATTTTTTGTGTGGCCTGGATGTTCTGCTTCAACTGTGGTCACCTGCTTGGTCGTTGCCTCTGCCTGTGCCATCCATGACATCCCCCTCATTATTCTTGCTCCCTTAATGTTAGCTATGTTTCCATGCAGGGGTACCATTTGTCTGCGGTTACTCGCATATAGGCTTTTGCCTGGGCCATCGCGATCGAATGTAACTCCAAGATATTTCAACTTTTCTTGCCTTTCAATTTTCTGTCCATTGAGAGTAATATCTGGAAGGTCTGTTTTCACTATAAAGAGCACCACATCACACAAGCCTTGTTGGGATTGACTTTGGAGCCAGTTTACTCTCACCATTTAAACACCTCCTGTAGTGCCCCATGTATGCTGTTAACCATTTCTTGTCAGTCAGAGCCAGTTTTGTAAATGAGTATGTCATCAGCAAATGTCAGTGTTCGTTCCAACCTAGTTGGCCGAATGGTGGCTACTTTTGCTGTGTAGATATTAAACAGTACTGGCGATAGTGGAGAACCCTGGGGTAGTCCCAGGCAAATGCACATTGGGTCTGATGTCCATGTTCCCAAGCGAAATACTACTAATCTCTCAGTTAAGGCAGCTGCTATCCATCTTGTTAGCCAAGGGTTAACACTGCAAGCCAAAGTTCACACTGTTACAAGCATCTTCTAGGTCTATTGCTACAGCAACCGTTTCTCATTTACCCTGGAACCCCTCGTACACATCATAAGCAAAAGTTCCATCGTTACCCCATGTTACTTTCATGGGCCTATAGCTTCCGAGAGTATCAGGTAGGATCTATGCATTTTCGAGGTGATTCATTATTTTCCGTGCTACTATCTTTTCTAGTAGTTTACCATAGACAAAGTGAAGGTGGTAGCTGTGGAAGAAAAAATGGAAAAGGCTGACAAAGTAGAAGCAGTTGACAGTTTTTACAAACACATATCAACTGAATAGATTAATTCAAGACCCATTTTATGTGAGAAAGCTCTAATGTTTAATTAAGACTAATTAATAAAATGTTTCTCTGTGGATGAGAGTTGTTTTTTAAATATTTAATCCAGTTATCCAAAATTTTCATTATCCAAACAACCCCTGTCACAAATTAATTAGGATAAGAGGAGTTCTACTGTAATATGTTGTAAATGTGCCTCATTTAGTTCCCGGGAGTCTTTAAGAAGACAGAGTAATAATAGGGCTATAAGACGTGACTAAAATGAGGTTGTGCATAAGGCTGGCAACCTCATCATGTAAAACAAATTGCTGCAGGTGTCACCCCTGCAAGAGCACATGAAGGCTTTGGGGCCAGTTGTAGTGGTGGTTCCCCGCTTCTTAGGGAAAAGAAAAACGGTGAACAAATGAGTAAATATAAAAATGTATGCGTTTATATATGTGTGCATGCACATGCATACACACACACAAGTTATATATATAATTAAAATATACTACTCGTCAGAAGTCAAGGGCCACTTAGAAAAACCTTGGTTGAAACCATAAAACAAATGTGATATAAACGTAATTGGTATCAGTCAAAACGGCATTTATTGAATACCAAATTGACATGTCACGTAAAGAAATGGAAACACACATTCAAACGCAGTGAAGCTGTGAAGTGTGTCACCCACCTTTTTAAAAGTCACACAATAGATATTGGACAAATAGACATTTCAAAATCAGGTATGACCACCGTTTGCAGCAAGGCATTCAAGACAGCGTAGACGCATCGAGTCCACAAGGGTCCGAAGAGTATCCTGAGGAACAGCTTGCCATTCCTGAAGCAGAAATACAGTCAGCTGTGCAACATCCATTGGCAGGGGGTGATTTGTCGACAATCTTCGACCAAGGACATCCCAGAGGTGCTCAATCTGAGAAAATGTCAGGTGAATGAGATGGCCACGCCATCCTGATGATCCCATGTTGCTGAATAAACTTATTCACCACATGAGCTCGATGGGGTCGAGCGTTATCATCTTGGAGGATGGCATTACCACCTATGGCCTCCAGAGCAGGCTGAACAATTGGTCTCAAGATTTCGTTCTGGTATCTTGGGCCGGTCAAGTTGCCTTGGATGATGTAGAGTGGGGTCCTGCCATGTCTGTAGAAGCTTCCCCAGACCATGACAGAACCCCTACCATAACGATCTACCTCTCGAATTGTGTCATCAGTAAATTGCTCTCCTGGTCGTCTCCAAACTCGAATCCTGCCATCATTGAATGACACAGTGAAGCGAGATTCATCAGTGAAGAGAACTTGACTCCATTGTTGCCTTGTCCATCGGATGTGCTCGCGACACCAAGCAACACGGGCTCTGCGATGAGCAGCAGTAAGAGGGATTCTGACTGCAGGACGTCGAGCAGCCAGTCCAAATTCATGTAAACGTCTGCGAATGGTGCTTGACTGACATTAACGTTTACAGTTTGTCTCAGCTGACATCTTAGAGTGGAACAAGTCACTGTTCGATGGCGCAGGGCTGACAACAAGAGGTACAGGTCATCATGTCTATTGGTGCATCTAGGGCGACCTGGCCGGTGGCGATCCTCCACACTTCCTGTGGCCTGATATCTCTCCAAAATTCTTTGGATAGTAGAGTGTGACACTGCAAGCCATCTAGCAACCTCACGGACAGATAAACCACTTTCAACCCACGCTATAGCCCTCATTCTTTGTAAGGTGTCAAGACTTCTTCTCGGTGGCATGGTTTTTGCAAGTGATGAAACTACCCTAAGTCTGCTGATTGTAAAACAAATTAAGGGTGAACTCTGTTCACGAAAAGTCGCCATTGCACGTGGAATGTCAATCAGCACGATTACTTCACCTGTTTGGTTGTACGGAAGTTTGAAAAAACAGATTAAAAATGTGAATTTATGGTCAGCAAACCAAATTGCACGTGATCACCATGGTTGTCGGTGAGTTGTTTTTATGCTTAACGTGCATAGAGGACTGTCAGAGGAAGATATTGCACCCATTTGTACTAAAAACTTCCTTCATTTAATCATTCTATGCGCTTATATAAAATTGTATTGAAAATAATAGGGTGGCCCTTAACTTTTGACGAATAGTATAATTATCTTCACTGCTAGAACCTTTGTTGTATTGTAAATTTGAAAATAATCAAAACTTTTAAATAATTTGCATATAGAAGAATTAATCTGAACAGATGGATTGCAGATTATTATGGAATATAATAGATAAATATTTTAGTTATTGTGTTTTGATAGTTTTTCAGGTTTTATATAACTTCTGTACTCGAGTATAAGTCGATCCGACTAAAAGTTGACCCCTAGACTTTAGAACTTAAAGACTGTCCAAAATGAAAGACCCGATTATAAGTCGATTGTGTTTTTCGTAGATTCCGAATTTCCGCATTATTGGAATATCCTTGACTTTCTGTAATTTTTTTTTCACTTTTAGCGTAACCCTTTCCTGTTTAAAATGCTTGAAATCGCATTATTAATATGTAAAATGCATGTGAGAATAAATGAGTTCAGTATAAAAGATGAGAGAAAGGAAGGGCAGAATGTCAGACGGGACTGCGAGCCTAATTCTCGTTCATTTGTTTGCCCGGAAAGTCTGATTACTGTTGTCGGTTGTTGCTAGGTAGGAACGAGATCTCAGTATTTAGCAAGACCTGAGTTATAAATAGATTTTCGTTATATTAAAATGCCTCTGTTTTTCATAATTTTTTTGTTTAGTGGTGATCAATATTATGATTTTTCTTGATTTTTTAAAGCCAAGCCTTCTGGGCGGTTGAATATTTGCTTTGGGATCTGAGAAGTGACTTATTTGATCGAGATCTAACCATGCAGCCGAATCAAATGTGGATATTGATAAGGACTAGGTTTATACTCAGATTGTAACACTGTTACGTTGGGGTTTTTGTGTGTACAATATGTTGGCGGTATCGTGCTTATACATAAGTGAATGTCATGAGGGTCAAGGCAGTTCTTTTAATAGCATATAACTTGACAACGATCATCGTGGATGGGTCCACATAGAACAGTAGATTTAATTACACGTAGAAATACAGTTCATGATAAAATGTAGTTACATACAATTATGGCAGGCTCCTACTGTCCGTGTTATATCGTCGCATATCTGGCTCAGTCCGTGTTATATCGTCGCATATCTGGCTTATATACGAAAGGTGCTTAAACAGGTTAACACCTAAGTAGCAATAACCAGAATATGAAGATTAATATTGATACTCCCGTAAAATTCCTCTGCATAAAAATCATTGTACTTGCATACTTAAAATTGGCATCTTCTTACATATAAGTGGCGTCCTTCTCAATTTCTTATGCCACGTAGGAGAACTATATAACTTCAAATCTTGGGAGCGATAGTATCCACGTCTTACTCTGACGGATTCATACAACAGAAGGCCTCGAATAAACGGTCTGCATACATTAGTGCAGCACCTATTACATCATCATTACCTAGTAACGTAAACCCTATATCGCGTTCATTTATTATTAACATTGGTGCGAAAATACATCATGTTGGCCCCAGATAGAATTGTTACCGCGTAGATTAAACTGCTAACAAAACTAAGTGTGGTCAACATGTAAAATACATTATAATCTTCTTTAACAAACACTGATGGAACTGAATATAGTGAAAAAAGTAATGGTATTCCTAATAGATAAAACAAAGAAGGTTGGTCAACAAGGCATACTGCAGTTGAAATTTGTGACTTAATAGGAGTTTAAGCCTGTATTATTTAAGATATTTTGATAAAAACATTTAATGAAGCAGCAAGTTTATATCTGAAGGATACCAGTGTGTGTCGGTAAGGCAGGGGGCAACACTGACTGGTTTCATAAATCATTTTTTTAAACTCTAATATAAGTCGTGGGTACGTTTTGTAAGGTTTAAAAAGGGACAAAATTTCTCGACTTATACTCGAGTAAATATGGTATGTTCCATTGCTCATTGTACTAATGATTTCATGGACATTGTAAGTATAGATTTATATGTTTTGTGATTTCAGAGGAAATAACCACTGCTTTTAGAAGATTTGGTGCCCTTGTCGTTGACTGGCCTCACAAAGCAGAGTCCAAATCATACTTTCCTCCTAAAGGTAAATCATTGTTTTTAAATAATGGACACTTAATACCAGTCTTTTGCAGCCTTTCATTGAAACAGTTATTTAGTATAAATGCCTGCGTGAAATTTACCATTGTCTCTACAGTGTAATTCCTGTTTAACACATTAACTACCAAATTGAAAAACACACTGTGGCCGAATTAAATTTTTTTCCCATTTTCATCCTGTAGGTGTTTGCACAAAGTAAGCTGTAGTTTTCGTAATTGTTTACAGATTTTTATGAATTACACGTCATTTTAAAGATAAATGGATGTACTATTACAATAACCACCGGTTGTAACTCTAATAGAGGTTGTTGCTATTTAACGGCCCTCCGATGGCCGAGGACTTGCAATATTTTCACAATTATAACTGCTTGCGCCCCATCTCTATCAAAATCACAATTTCAATCAATGTGCACACCGTTTTCACTCTTGTCCTCGTCGCTAGATCTATCAGTCAATTGTTGAAACACGTTTCTATCCTATTCAGCCGTTAGACGAGATGTACACGCATTTTTTGTAGTCCTATCACTAGTTGTCACGGTAAACAGTTTTACACAATTTGGTAACTAACCCAAAACGCTGAAAAATATGAACATAATATCAATTTTCCAGTGTTCTACAACAACCATGCTTTGGGAATTTGTTTTCCGGTGGCAACTTAAAATCTTGAACCAGATCAGAGAGTGTTTCAGTACATTTTTCATTCGTTTTATTACTAAAATTAAATTGGCGCTCTGAGCGGCTTGCGGTCCAAATGTGATTATTTTGTGAGCCGCTGACAGCGGCTTGCGGTAGTTAATGTGTTAAGTAAGGCATACAAATGCTTGAAAGAGAATCATACTTTTGCAAGTTGTCATTATGTCAGGAAACATTCAATCTTAGTACAGTAGAACTCCATTTATCCGAACCCCAATTATCCGAACACCCAATTATCCGAACACTTTTTTCCAGAAAAAAAAAAATCAGGCGCCAACAGTCACGTTAGACTACATATCTGAATATTTTGATGCGGCAAGCTTCAAATGTGTGCAAACAATTTGTAGAGGATGGGATGGGCTAATGGTCGGTCGCTTACGTACAGGAAGTCAGTTAGATCATAAAGTCAGTTAATATCTGCTTTACCAATCCAGTGTACGTGTGCGTTCTAGGCAGAACACTGGCTAAACAGACAGTTCAACTTAAAATAATTGTGTCTGCTACTACAGCAGAATAATTTTAGTGTAAAAGTATTTCTCTGTGCGATATGGCATCTTCCAGTAGGCCTAAAGCATATAAAAGGAACCGCAATGTTTTATCAATTGAAACGAAAACAGAAATTATTAAGAGACTAGGAAAAGGTGAGACTGTGTCTTCACTTGGAAGGATTTTCAAGGTTGGGAAAGGTACCGTCTCTGACATCAAAAGTAACAAGGATAAAATTATGAGTTTTGCATCGAAATTGGATAGTGAAAATGGGTCGAAGAAACGTAAAACCACGAGAAATGCGAAAGATTTGAAATTGGAAGAGGCTTTGTATATATGGTTTGTGCAAAGAAGAAGCAAAGGGGAACCTATCTCTGGCTCTCTATTGTGTGAAAAGACACTTCAGTTCAACAATCAACTTGACGGTCCTCCTGACTTTGAGACTAGCCAGGGATGGTTAAGAAACGTTAAATCTCGTCATGGCATACGAGAATTGGAGATTCAATGGGAATCTTTATCTAGCGATGCAACTGCCGCTGAAAATTTTAATGTTTTAACATTCTTGGCCCCTTGGTTTAAAAAGTGCAAAGAAAGAGTAATAATTTTGGTAGACGCAAATTGCAGTGGAAGTCATCGTTTACCGGTGCTAATGATCGGCAAAGCCAAAAAAACCATGTGACACGTCTCCCATTGTGCTACAAAGCACAGAAGAGTGCTTGGATGAATAGTGAAATATTTCTTGATTGGTATACAAATCAGTTCATCCCAAATCTGAAGAGGTTGAGAGAACAAGAAAAGAAAACTGGAAAAGTAATTCTTCTACTGGACAATGCACCATGTCATCCAGAGACGGATATACATTGAATGCAGTTGATGCAAATTTTAAAGTAATTTTTCTGCCTCCCAATGTAACAGCACTGATTCAACCAATGGATCAGGGTGTTATAGCAAAGCTTAAAAAAGATGTACAAGAAGGAAGTCCTGCGTCGTTTATTGTTGGCTGAAGATGAAGAAAGTGTGGTGACGTTTTCCAAAAAGCTTAATCTCAAAGACTGCTGCTATATGTTAGCTGATGCTTGGACCACCCTGTCACAATGTAATCTCAACAAGGCTTGGAATAGATTGCTTGGGAAAAAAGGAGGCAATATAACTACTGCAGTGGACACAAATGATGATTGTATAAATGAAGTTGTGGAACTGTTTCAAGCAATGCCCGGATTTTCGGACTATGACAAAGATGAAGCACACATGTGGCTAGAAGATGATAATGATTCTGGTTTTCAGTTTTTGAATGACGAAGAAATGTTGTCTTTTGTGCAAGAAGAAAACCAAATACATGTAGTGACCAATGATGAAGACTCCTCAGAAGTACATGATGTATTTGTAAATTATGAAGAAAACCCAAAACGTCGACCAAGTCCTGAAGAGGCCTTTATAGCACTAGAAACAGCGATGGCTTGGTACGAGCAAGAAGATGACAACTGTCCTACACAGCTTCTGCTGTTGAAGAGAATGCGGAACTTAGCAGCCAAAAGGAGACTATCCAGTTTGATGCAAAAGAGGATTCCTCATTAATTTAAATAGTGGGCTACATCAGTGCAAGTACATGTATACTTATGTTGCGCCTGGTTTTGAATCGTTTGTAATGTTATTTTGAAAATATTTCTCTTTCTTAAAGAAAATAATTAATACTGTACAAGTAGTACATGCACTGCAGTGTAATGAAAGATTTTGGAGATACAGCGATCTAATACAGTGTGGGTATTATTATTACAGTACAATTAAATATGTTTTATAGTGTATTTTCCTTGTAACGCTTAATTATTTTTAGAAATGTGTGTACATGTACTCGATACATTATGTAATCCAATTATCCGAACATTTGATTATCCGAACGATGCTCGGTCCCATGGGGTTCGGATAAATGGAGTTCTACTGTACATCTTTTAGGTAAGATAACAAAGAATAAGCTACTGAGTGTTTTAGCAATACAGCTTGAAAAAACTGTCAAGAATAGAACTGATAAAAACAAGGAGACAGGAAGTTTATGAAAAGTCTTCATTATCTAAGTCAGTGTATCTTAAACTTTTAGTAGTTCCACACCCCTTTACAACACCTTATAAAGCCTTGCACCCCTTTATGGCATCTTAAGGAGCCTCGCACGTCATTATCTTCTAGCTCGTGAAATGTGTCAAAAAAGTGATAAAAGTATGTTTTGAGAGAATGTTATTTACAAAATATGACTACGGTTCGGTATCTAATTCACGTTGCCAATGTTCTGTTTTATACAAATACTTTTGCATTCTGTTCATTATATATAGTGTCATACCTGTCAACCTCCTGAGACAAAAATCTGTAGGCCGGACCAAAAAAATCCTTACAAACACCCAAAAATCCTTACGCAAAAAATATATTAATAAATTATACGCAATACAGTTTTAAAATGAGAAATGACATATACAAATCTATTAGCATTTGAATTATTGTGATATAAAACATGCTAATAGTCTCATGCTGTTCTTTACATATAAAAAACTAAGTGATCATGATGTACACTATTCTTTCGATGTACAGTGTTTTGTATTATCAACACATGCACTTTTAGCACTTTGCAGAATTGCATTTGTGGGCTTAAAGTCTGCACAGCATGTATCAATGTTAATCTTACACTGTAAAATAGAAGTGAGTGTGTCTGCATTCATGGACCTCCTGCAGTGTGGATTTTTTTCATCATTGAAAATGATCTTTCGCAGTCAGCATTGCTGTGAGGGAGTATCAGCAGTCGCTGAATGATGGCTTTCAAATTAGGGAAGCGGATGGCACCAGTACTAGTTTTCTGGTCAACAACTTCCAGCCAATAGCTACAGAAGTTCTATTTCTGACCACTATCTGTTAGTAGAGGCACACACATCAGACAACATACAGTAGTCATCGAACTCATCTTTCAGTGCTTCCTGATCAAGATCTTGGGCAAAAGCATCTGCCAATCTGCAGATGTTTGGATACCTGAGTGTTGCGTGATAAATTCTCGCAACATTGTTTTATTTCAATATCTGTTTTATAACGCAAGGGCAACAACTGCTTGAAATCTATAGTCACTTTTCTCGGTAAGCATTTGTCTTCTCGCGTTAGTATCGAATGCAGTTAACTTTTGAGCTGTGGTCATTTTTGCGCTGGACTGCGCATGACTTGTCTTGTTGTTTGGTCGATCGGTTTCCGCCCACCACTAGTGGGAGTGAGCGATTTGGAATGGCGAAAGAGATGCCTCGTTGAAGAGGGGATCTCCGCTTTTTTTTTGTTCTGTCAGGGATGTGTAGTCCTCTTATGGATATTTCGTTTAGTCGAGATAATACCTCTAGTGTTTTCCCACATGTCGGGAGGCGTGATATTTCTGTGTATTTCATGAAAGCAAGGTAAATTGACTTTTTCATTAACTCTATCGATTTTGGGTCGTGAGCGATTTCGATTCATAGCCTGTCTCCGAAAGTCGTCGTCACGAGATGTTCTTTCCCAGCTCACATGTCGCTCCATTGTACTGCATCGGTTGATGCAGGTTCCAAGGACCATTACTTGCTACTTTGTTAAATGAACTAGGTTTAGAAAACCTTTATTATCTAGAGGATATTCTTGAGGACATTATTTATACTTCGGCAGACGTGTCTGTCTTGCTGAAGTCAAACTAAGGAGAGTGAACTGATCTCATACATCTGGTTATCTCCTGGCTGTTATAGAAAGGATGGAGTTGTTCATCTGACTACATTTACAGCACTTTGAAATATAACATGCATCTGACTCATCATTGTAATGCTGTCTACCGTTTATTGCTGTATTGAATGTTGCTGTGATAATGAAATGTATTGATGTGCCTACCACTGATGTGTAACCATTTTGTGACATCCTCAATAAAAATTTTGACTCCACAAATTTAACTAAAAATTTTCTAAGCAATCTGTCCATCTCCTCCATCATGCAGATTATCTTTAGTGCTTGGATCTAGCACTTTTAAGTCCTTTAGAACCTGGTTGTCAAAGGGAAATTTATCAGTAATTTTTTTAACCACTGATGTGTAAAAATTTCTGACATCCTCAAAAAATGAACTCTTTACTCCACTATCAAGCTCCATTTCTTCGATAAATGCTCTGTTCGAGAGGCCAATTGCCAGTATGCTGTCATCATGCTGCACCCCACGATCACTAAATTTGATATGCCTCAAGTCAACAACCTGTTTAACATACTTCATCTCCACAAATTTAACTAAAAATTTTCTAAGCAATCTGTCCATCTCCTCCATCATGCCACCAATCTGCGACTCATCTGTTTGAAAGAGTTTATTAAACTCATTTAACAGTGGCAGAATGAAACTCAGAAAACGAAGGGTCAGCTGGGTTAGTGGTGCTTTTAAAAGTTTATGGATGTTTTGGACTCTGCCAGGCTTTTCAACATCATTGTGGCTTTCAAAATAAGATGAGAGAGCTGTATACTGGTTAATAATTCTATCCACTACCTTCTGCAATGACAGCCAGTGAGTCTGACAATGTTTAAGAATATTCAGGTCATCTGCTTCTGTGAATAGTTGGAACTCCTTATAAGCCTTTCGTCGTTTTGAGCTGTGCTCAAAATGATAGTACATGTCTAACAAAAGGTCTTCTACTGGCACAGTCAACTGTTTGATTCCATCTTGTGCACATAAATTTGCAAGGTGGCAAATGCACCCAATACTAAAAACATAAGAGTTCCTCTCCTTGATCCTAGTAAGTACTGAGTTTGATTTCCCCACCATGACAGTGCAGTCACTAGCAAAACCGATGCAATTTTTCCATGGAATATGAAATTTTGTGAACAGATTACCAACATCACTGAATATCGCCTCACTGGTTCCACCACTGCATACAGGCATGTCCAACAATCTCGTTCTTGGTCCCAATCCTTCTTCAAAAACTCTCACCATAATAGCTAACCGCTTCTCTGTTTTCTTGTCATTTGATTCATCAACCATTAATGAGAAGGGTGTTTCCCTGCACAGCTTTATCACTGGCTCTGTTGCAGGTGGAGCCAGGCAGTTTTTAATGATAAGTGTTGTCTTGGTCCTCTTCGACTGGAACTTTCTGGCAATATCATTGTCAGGAAACATTATTACTGGGGCCAAGTCACAAAAGTGATCAGCAACAGATGCAGTTAAGTTATGCTTGGCAATGAAATTGGCAAATAAAACTTCAGCCCTTGTAATGTCACCCTCTTCCTGCTTTGGCTGAGCAAAACAGGTCTTAATAGATGCTCCCTTCTTCATTGCAAACATTTGTTCATGCAATTTCGATTTAAAATGTACTTTCAGATCATATAATCCTGAAGCTACTACTTTAATATCTTTGCTGCATAATCTACAAAAAGCATGGGTTGATCCTAACTTGGATGCATCTACAATGCCAGGGAAGAGTTTAACCCATTCGACCTGAAACTTACCATGACCTGCAAGCTTTTGTTTCTTTGAATTAGGCTCAGCCATCATTCAGTGGATGAAATATTTCAACTAATAATCTTTGTAGACGAAGAGAATGATTAAAAAATACAACGAACAAAGCAAACGGCTAACAGCAACAACAACAAATTAAAATAAATAATGAACAGAATATCAAATCTAGGAAGAAAAAACGTACCACCAAAATTTTACAAAATTATTATTTACGAGTTGGTAGCCTAGACCAGTGATAACAGATTGCCACTTTATTAAAAAATAAATCAGCTAATCTCAAGCGCTGGAATAAAGTAGGCCTACTCAACGCAAACTTTTTTTTTCTAGTTATGTAGGGCCTACACAGAATATTATGACACTTTATCGGAAATATATTGAAGGGCAAGATATCAAATCTAGGAAGAAAAAACGTACCACCAAAAATTTACAAAATTATTATTTACGAGTTGCTAGCCTAGACCAGTGATAACAGATTGCCACTTTATGAAAAAAATAAAGCAGCGAATCTCGAGAGCTGGCATAAAGTAGGCCTACTCAATGCAAACAAACTTTTTTTTTCTAGTTATGTAAGGCCTGCACAGAATATTATGACTACAATTTATCGGAAATATATTGAGGGGCAAGATGTAGGCCTAACTGGAAAGATTAAGGCAGCGATTAAATTGCAACAAAGCAAAACAACAGCAATATTTAACCAAGTTATAAGTACTTAGCAAGTCGTTGATAAGGTACTTTAAAAATACGGGATGTCTTTTTTTATTCAAAGTGTTTGCCGACGAAATAAAAGGATTTGACTGGTTGCTGGGAGAGACCTCAGTTTAAAAACGAATGCCGAGATTTCCGGAATTAAAAATAAAAAACATTGGTTAAAAAAAAACCCTGGGCTAGAAAATATTTTCTGATTTAAAATTTAAAAAAAAACTTGGGTTGGAAAATATTTTTAGAATTTAAAAAAAAAAAAAAAAAATTCGGGGGGGGGGGGGGATCCGTACAACAAGTCTGTACGGCCGTACACTCTACGAAAAATTCGTACAGGTTGACAGGTATGTAGTGTTTATGATGATTCACTTTCTATAATATCTGCATGTCTCGCACCTCTAGATATATATGGAGTCTCACAACCCTAGGGGGTGCTTTCACCCATGGTTAAGAAGCACTGATCTAAGCCAATCAGTATAGCACTTGAAGGAAATCGTTTTCACTGTATTTCAGATGTAACTCATGTTGTTACATATAATATTAGATTATGAAAATTCTATTTCCTGTTAGATTATTCAAATACTGCTTTCTGTTTTGGAAGATGGACAGAAATTTTTGTTTGATACTCTGTTTTGACAGTAATTATGCATTACAGGTCTCTGAAAAGGTTAATGTTGGACATCATTCTTCCTTAAATGTGTCCTTAGGTTAATACAGGTGTACTAACGTTTTGTAAGTTTCTAAAACACTTGAACTTTCACATTGTTTTAAATAGGTTTTTCATTGATAAATTGCTTTTCCATGTAATTAGCTATTTTGTCTCTTTTAGAATTCCCTTCTGGCAGCTGTGATTGTTGCAAAAGATTTTGAGACCGCTAAAAAGAATATATAAATTGAACTTAATTGTTTTGTTCACAGGATATTGTTTCCTGATCTTTCAAGATGAACTTTCAGTTCAGAGTTTGATTGAGTCATGTCTGATGGATGATGATAAGTTATATTGGTGTGTGTCTAGCCCCACCATGAAGGACAAACCAGTAAGCAAATAGAAATTTCTTAAATATAGTTTCAAAATAGCTAAAATTACATTTTTCAGCTCATCCTTAATCTTAGAAGCGCAAGTTTACTGTATTTCATATTGTTATTTTGTAGGTTTTATTTTTTCAAATAAAACATCAAATGTGCCATTCTAAATTTTCAGGTCCAGATTCGTCCTTGGAGTTTAAGTGATTCTGACTTTGTAATGGATGGCTCTCAACCATTAGATCCAAGAAAAACAATCTTTGTTGGAGGAGTTCCCCGACCCTTAAGAGCAGGTACTTGACTGCATTTTTCTAAAGTTAGTTAATCACTACTGCATTCAGTTGTATTTTTTCTTCACACTGTTATCAGCAACACGTCTTCCTCTCTTTGGAGCTTGACTGTTTAGGATCTCCGTCTTTTCTGCCTTTGTATTTGGATCAGGATCATCTTCAGTGGTAGCACCATACTCTTTCACTCTTGAATGAACTGACACAAGTGTTGAAATCCGTAAAATGCTTTAATGTACTGTACAGAATTACTTGTGGATTCCTCTGTATATGCTCTGTTTAGTTCCTGGGGGGGTCTTGAAGGAGGCAAAGAAAATAAGATACGGAAACTGTTATCTCAGGTAATTCATAAAAGGTGATTAATATCAGGTTGTGCAAAGGACAGGCAACTTCACCATGTAATAGAAATTGCTACAGAAACTGCTGCTGCAAGAACACACAAGTACTTTGGTGCAATCTATGTACCAGCTGTCATGGTGGCTCCATGGGCAGCAAAAAGACAAATAATGTACACATGAATATGCAGGGTGATTGCAGAGTCACCCCTTCTATCCAACTAATTTATATGAAACAAATATCACAATAAAGACAACTGCCATATTGTGGCATTAAATGCTATGTCACATTAAATTAGAACTTGACATGAGGTCCAGTTTGTTATACATGACTTCAAAGCAGTCAGGAATATTTGCTATCTCTTACAAAGTCATTTTTCTTGGCAATTTTAGATTTTATTTCCCATTGTTTTGTTTCTGGGAATAAAAAATAAAACTTATTTGTCAAGTGGCAGTTATGGCTCATTGTATTGCCATTTTTTACATGTATATCCAATGGATCAAGTGAGGATATAAAAATTTAAAAATAGAAAGTGACTTTTCAATCACCCTGTATATAATTTGTGTATTTTTTTCTAATAACATGCAGATGTGCTGCATGGACAACAGCTTGATCTCCATATAAATTGTGCCCAAGCTTATGCCCTGGAGAGAACACTTCTTCACCCTGTGGTGTCAGCACAACACAGGAAAAGCATGCTTCTATATGGCAGTGAGACATGGACAACCTATGCTAAGCAAATAGAAAGGCTCAATACCTTCCACCTACATGTCTACAATACATCTTTGAAACTTCATGGCAGGACAAATATTGAGGTGCTGTCATATGTTGGCCTTCAAAGCATGTATACACTGCTTAGACGGAGGTGATTATGCTGGCATGTCAATGTTCGCTGCATGGAAGATGATCGCACCTCCAAAGATATTTTCTATGGATGACTGACACAGGCAAAAGAACAGCCGGGTGACCACAGCTGAAGTTCAGTGATGTATGCAAGAGAGACATGAAGCCGCTGGACATAAATCCAGCATCCTAGGAAGACAAGCTACTTATTGAACCAAGTGCGATCCTTCAGATTAGGCAGAGAGGCTCTTAAACAGAAGAGAAAAGAACATATCAAAAGGAACACAGGCAGAATGTAGCTGAGGGTTATCACCTCTAGGGTGCATCATCCCGATAGTCAGTTATGACTGGAGGAGGCCACTACGAGGGAAGGTCAAAAAGTAATGCCTCCTATTTTTTATGTAACTAAATACTGCATCGTGTGCAATTTGTAAATTTAGCAGGATTCCTCAAACACTCTTCTGCACTGTATAGCATTACCAACCTGTTTCAGTAACAGGTGGCACCACAGTTTAAAAATGGCTGCCAAAGACGTTCGGTTAAAACAACGTTATGTCATAGAATTCCTCAATGCTGAAGGCGAGACCCAAATTGGCATCCACGAACGTTTGAAGAATGTTTATGGAGATTCAACAGTGGATGTTAGCACTGTCCGACATTGGGTACATCGTTGTGACGAAGCTGAAGTAGGTCAATCCTCAATGGCTGACGCAAAGCGGACTGGCCGTCCGTCTACCGCATTGACTCCACACAACATTCATCGAATTGATGGCATCATTCGTGGTGACCGTCGGGTAACACTGGATGAACTTTCTTCCATGTTGTCCATTAGTAAAGGCAGTGTCCAGAACATCATTAAAGACCTGGGTTATTCAAAAGTTTGTGCACGGTGGGTACCCAGAATGTTGACAGACAGACATAAAGAAACAAGGAAAACCATAGCCATCAATCTTCTGCACCGTTACGAAACTGAAGGAGAAGAGTTTTTATCGAATATTGTGACAGGTGATGAGACTTGGGTTCATTTTTTTCCATCTGTTTGGACCACTGAAAGAAGATCTTCGCGGACATCACTTTGAGGACACCGAGACCCTTAAACGCGCCGTACGCCAGTGGTTTAGGAAAAAGGACACAAATTTTTACCGTGCGAGGATACATGCCCTTGTGAGAAGATGGACAAAAACTGTAACAAATAACGGAGACTACATTGAGAAATAAATTTTTGAAGTTCAGACTTGGGGCTACATTTCAGTGTGAATTTTATCTGTTTTCTTGCCTATTGAATGAAATTAAAAATTACGAGGCATTACTTTTTGACCTTCCCTCGTACAATAACATGCCCAATTAAAAAATGGACGGTGTCTTTCTGATATGAGTAATAAGCTTTCAGTGTGCGCTGGCCTCTTTAAGGACACATTCATTAATCCTTTAAGCTGTCACTGGTATTCTTAAAATTCTTCTTTAAACATTTCTATTGCCTTATTTGTTTACTGATTGTCTGTGATTTGATTTCTCATTTTATGGAATGCTGTATTTGTTTGGGTGATTGTGTTGTTTATTTCAGAGTTGCCTTACCTATCTGATGTTATTACTGTAACTGGGTATTGAAATCTGTGGACATTTTTCAAAAGTGTAAAGTTAACTTCAGTACTGCACGGTATAGAATTATATTTGTTAGAGATGACCATTACTTCTCCTTGTGTCTACTTATGAACATGTTACTACGAACATTGGTGTGATCATGACAGTAAGACTTATGTTCATGAGGGTATTGAATGGTATTTTATAGTTTCAGAAGTAATATTTCTCTGTAGTTCCTGCATAAGCTTTTGTTCTTTTTAAAATACAGTGTTAGGGAAAAGCATTATACTTTTCCCACCCATTAAAAAAATTAATTTTGATGACTACGGCATTTTCTCAAGCCGCGAATGGTGTAAGGAATTAAGTGCTTTGAAATTTTGAAGCTCGTAAGTCTAAAATAAATTTGATTGAATTATTGTATTCATTATGTCATCTTTACTGTGTAATATGTGTTTTCAGTTGGACAGTGGTTTGTAAACTGAGTGAGAATGCTAAAAGACTTGAGTGAAGTTGAACCTACTGATTAAAAACAAAAAACATCAGATTTAGGGTGAATATGCTTATTTGTATGTCCAACAAAAAAGCTGCGATTAATTGCAAGTTTCAAACCAGTAGTGTAAATATTTATTCTTTTTGGCCTTGCCATTCATCTTTTACAGTTGAACTAGCAATGATCATGGATCGTCTTTATGGAGGTGTTTGCTACGCTGGCATAGACACAGACCCAGAACTGAAATATCCAAAAGGGGCCGGAAGGGTAGCATTTTCTAACCAGCAAAGCTATATAGCTGCAATCAGTGCACGATTTGTACAACTTCAGCATGGAGACATTGACAAAAGAGTAAGTCTACACATATCATGATATATTTTCTTTTAGTGGAGCTTACTTAGTAAACTTACCTCACCTCTTGTTCATTCTTAATTCTGGATAATCTGTCATTAAACTTTTCTTCTCAATTGAAGTTCACATTGCATTCGGTGCTTTAATGTTTTTAAATGTGTTATGCAAATACTGATAAACACAGCATAAGTTTGAAATTCTAGTTCCAAAACTAAAATATCTAATTTTTGCAATATTCTAACCAATTAATGTGCTGAAAGTCTAGATGTTCATTCACCAGTGATTCATCTTCTGTTATCAAAATCTACAGGTTGAAGTTAAACCTTATGTTCTCGATGACCAGATGTGTGATGAATGCCATGGAGCACGCTGTGCTGGCAAGTTCGCGCCTTTCTTCTGTGCTAACGTAACCTGTTTGCAGTATTACTGTGAATACTGTTGGGCTCAGATCCATTCACGCCCAGGAAGAGAATACCATAAGCCCTTGGTAAAGGAAGGAGCTGATCGTCCCCGTGCTGTTCCATTTCGATGGTGTTGAGACCAGATTGCTGTGATGATGGAAAATCACAAATGTTTTATTATTGTAATTTGTTGGTTCCAAAGTTCTGGTTTTCATTTGTATCATTGTTCTTCTCTTCTTTTATTTCTTTTCTTTTTTGATTTGTATGTTTTAAATAAGTTATAAGAATTTAAGAGAACAGATTTGTGATTACATTTTCTCTGTAATACTCTTAACTTGCATGTTTTGATAAAACTATTTAAAAATTGCGTTCTTAATCAATTACACCCTTCCATTTGTCTTTGAAGCATCACTGTAGTGTGATACAGAAATTGGATTATATTTTTGTATTGTATTTTATGCTTCCAATTACTTAAGTCAATTTCCACTGTACAGTTATTCTAAAAATTCTAGTCATTTTTTGCAAATTTTAAGAAATCTGCACACATTATGAATAAATGTTTGAATAGTTTTGTTTTTGCTTTTTTCAATTAAGTATTTACCAAGTGGCAGATTTTGTTTAAATTGTGAGTGAGGAGTAAATAAACAAAGCATGCTCCACAAAAACATCTCTGGTGTGTCACAATATTGCTACTGCTTTTTATTTTGTTCACTTGGAATTGCATTTTGTCTCTTGGCACCAATATTTAATATAGGACACTTGAAATAAAAATCTCCTTTGTGTTAGCCGAATAGTTTAAAATATTTTAAAGTAAAATAATTATATTTACATTGAAGCTTTACTTAAAACAAGCTGTATAGCACCTTGTGAAATTGTAATTATAGTGTTTTATATCTTTAACGTCTTATTTAATTACATACTCTATCTGAACTGAATGTTTTGATCTACCATGTGTTTGTAGCATAATGTGATAGAATCAGTAAAGACCTTGTTTAATTACATTTATTGCCTTATTTTGACTTTAAAAAGAAACACCAAAATTGTGATAGCAGATTTTTTTCTGTTCTGTCAAATACCAGAGTCATTGTCATGTTTTACTACAATTTATTAATTTACATAATTCAAACTTATGCGCCTGATATGTTGTATCTGTAATGTAGCTGATGTTGTATCTGTAATGTAGCTGGTACTGCATATTGCTTTTTGAAGCTGAACAAGATATCAGTAAAGTATAATAAATATGCTTTGGCTAATTGTAACTTTCAGCTAGAATTCAGCTGTTAAGATAAGAACAGTAGTATAATAGAAATTAGTGGTTGATGTTGGGGGGGGGGGGGGGGGGGGGGGGGGGGGGGGTCAGGACCATAGTTATGACCATACAAAAGAGCAGTAATTTTTACATTTATTTTCTAATTTCAGAGACAGTTTGCGACCTGAAGTGTTCTTTTATGGCTTACTTGTACTCCCAAAATTGTTCCCCATTCTGCAGGGACTGCCAATACAATTATTCAGTTTTGATTAGTCATTTAATAAAGATTTAGCATTTACTGTAGTTGTAATCAACATATGGTGATATTTAGAAAACAAGACTAATCATTTTATTGCCTTCAGGTTATTTTTTAAATTATTTTTCCTTTTTGTATTTTGTATTTCATAACTGTGATGTTTTCACCAAAATACATTCTATGGGTAGAACTGTACATATGATATACATATATATTTATATAACTATTTTGTATTTTCAAATTTCCCCATATTCACTCAATGGTTATCTCATTATTCATTAACCAGAGTCCATCTAGGAAAGCATTCCATTGTTGTTTCTGCAATAATTAATTCTGCAAGAGTTGAAATTACCTTTTTTTTTTTTTTTTAATTTTTGGGAGGGGAAAAGTTCTTTTTATTTTCACTTGTATATTTCAGGGGGAAAGGTGAGAACAATTTATTTGGTTTTTGGAAATTGGCAAACATTTATGTTTTTTTAGATTTTAATTCAAAGAATGGAACATTTGTGATGAATGCACTTGAATTCTTAGTAAAGAGCTGTTTACATAGGGCACCAGTTTATAGCTGTGAAAAACATTTTTGCATTTCTTGACATGTTCTGGTCACCTTGATTGATAGAATCTCTCTATGTCTAGTCATATTTACATTTTTATTTAGCCTACGATTGAGTATTCCATAAAATCTTGATACAAGTAGTGAAACTATCAGAATGTAGACTAGTACACATATGTACAAGTAAGTGCACAGGCAAATTATTTAGAAGTATTTTGAATCAGTTTTTATGTATGTTTATCGTTCTTGTTCTCATGTTACAGTTTTTACCTTTTGCATGTTTTATTAAGAAGAGTTCACATATTTTTAGATCTTTCTTGTTTTTTGAGCATTTTGTTTGTTAACAAAGTAAGTTTCTCATTGTTAATTTCATACCCCTCCCAATATTGTTGGTGCCATGCTTCCACATTGTCTTTTAATAAATTATCATTTACTGATAATTTTAAATCTAAATGTCAAAACTGAATGGCACAGCTTTTGAGTATGGTGATGCCATACTTGAGTACGCTTTTGGCATCCAAGTGCATGCATGTTTGTCAATGTACAATAGGTTTTATATTAACTTTTTTATTTACACATTAAAAAAAATTTCTTGTTGCTTATTTATTCATTAACTGTGATTCCAGTCTAAATGTATTAGATCACACTTAAATCTTTCTAGTTTCAACATAAATTTATAGCCATACATTTTAACAAATGTAACTTGAGCAAAAAAGAAAAAATCATAAAGCTTTTTTTTTTATCGTAAGCCCACTATTACTCGAGGCAAAATCTCTGGTTAGTATGTCTAACCTGAGACTGATTTTACGTGAGTATCCCTTTTCCCTGTACTCTGACAGGTATCCTCTCGCCATTCAGGCAGATACTCGCCATCTTCGGAGGTACCCATTAGAGCTGGGTCGGCTCAGGAGCCGTTCAGGTTATTCCAGTCCCTGGTCGATGACACTCCTTCAAATGTCTTCTCCAGGGCTCGAATTATTCCAGTCCAAGTCCCAGTCAATGACACTACTTCAAATGTCCTCGCACGGGCTTGAACCTGGGATCTCCTGATCGCCAGCGCAGTGTGGTAACGACTACACAAGCGCGGCTCTCCTATAGCTTTAGAAATCTGCAGCTTATGGATTTTGTGTAAGGAAATGTTAAAAAATTAAGGAAGTAGTAGATATGGTTATGAAAGCATGAGCAATATTTTCAAGTTTGATGCACTTGCACAGTGTTCTGATCATTACTACACTTGTGCAGTGTTACCAAGTTTTTAATATATAGTATTAATGAGCTGGTATTATGTTCATACATTTTAGATTTTATAAATTAAATGTCAGTACAGATGTGAATGTAAGTTTTAAAATAAAATTGGGGGGGGGGGGGGGGGGGAGAGGGGAAGCTCTCTCCCATAGTTACTACTAGAAGTTACTATTTTACTTTCAGAGTAGTTTTTTTGTTCTTGCAGTGTTGCCATTTTTAATATTAGTGGAAATAGTCCGCTAAAGTATATGGAACTGTAACTAATTGTGTGGATAAGCTCACACTTTTTTATACTTTACAGATAGGGCTGCCATCCTCCTGACTTAAAAAAATAATAAAAACTTAACAGAAAAGTTAGGGCTTTGGACTTCACTGTTTGCCCTCTCTTTAAAACAAAGCGCTGCTATAGCTTTTTCTTGCAAGCAGCGAACATTGTGAAATTAACGGGGGGTTCATTGGCACACCTGTGGTGGGAACTCCTTGCTGATACTGACTTTAAATAACTTAAATGTTGAGCATGTTACACCTTTCTTTTTCTAGGGAGACCATAACTTTCTTTACAGTACTGTTAATATGTGAATTTTTAAAATATATTTTTTTTAAGTAACTATATTAAGTGTATTAATTAATACTTGAAAAATGGCATACTGTTGCCGTAAATTTTGTGTTAAGTTGTTACCATATTTATTATATTTTATTCATCAGATCTCTGAAAATTTTGTCTAGAACAAACTAGAACTTGTGTGAAACAATAGATTAATCTCCACTTTATTTCATTGAATATCACTTATGCTATAGTAGGATGATCAGTTTTATCAGTCTGTCATATAGAGAATAAAATACCTGTACATCTACTGTAAGATAGACCATTTTATACTTATCAGGATTTGATGTTTGTGAAAAATATGTCCTACTTGCAAGAATAAAGTTAAAGTAAAGAATAGGGGGGGGGGCCACAGATGGATAAGAATATTAAGGGTATTGCAGTGAAACTGAATATAAACAGTAGTATAAATAGTATTACAACTAAAGGATTCAGATAGTCTTACTATTTCAGAATTACAACACAGCCCACATACTGATCACAAATCTCCATTATGGACAACACTGATGAAAACAATGTAGACAGAAAAGAGTCCATTCATTCATTACTCTTCAACTCCTTTTAGGCCATAAAAAGTTCATGGCAGGCCTTCCTTTCTACTGTGCCGTCCATTCAGCGTCTTTCTGTGGCTTTAAAAAAAAATTTTAAGTCTGTCTCCATATATTTTTCAGTCTCCTTTTATTTCTCCTGCCCTAAAGATTCTGTAACAAGGACTGCCTTAATATTAATGCAATCATCTGGCTTTCTCGGTATGTATCCTGTCCACTCCTCACCTCCTTTCCAGTGGTATTTGCCTGACTCTTTTATCAGTTCAGCAATGGTGATCTTTCCACACCATTGTAGTCCTTCTGATCTGCGCAGGCACTGATTTATTAAAGTATGTTGCTTTTTGGCTGCTATTTTTTTTTCATACCTCAGAGCCATTCACTAGGACTGCCCTGGCATTTGAGTTGAAGATTATTATTTTTATGTTGGATTTTACTTTCTCAGTGCAGTGAAAGCCTCTCTTGCAGTTTGTATTCATACTATGATGTAACTGTCCATTCCCAAACTTTGTCTACATTGCAGCAGAGATATATGTATGCATCCACATCTTGCACTGATATCTCTCCAACCACAGTCTGATTGTCATTTGCCATACTCATAATCTTTCTCTCTGTACATTTTCAGATCCGATCTGCTGTGACCTCTCATTAAGTATTCCCATTTCATCTTGCATCTAGCCACGGTCATGGGACAGAAGACCTAGGTCATTGCACAATCTAGATTGTTGAGCTGTTTTGTCACAGTCCATTGAATTCCATGTCACTCAGTTGACTTTGTTTTAATAATCCAATCTTTAGGCAGTTAGAAGAAAATTCATGAGAATAGACATCAGTGCCACCGTTCAGTTGTTATTACATCATGTAATAATGGATCTAATGCCGTTTCACCTGCTCTGTGTACTTTTACATCGTGAAATAATGACATAAACTTATTTATGCATATAAGATTAGTCTGATTTTGTCCTGTGGTCTGGTGATATTCATGTTGCTTTATGTATTCTTTTATGTGGTAACATTTATCCTTATTTATTACTCTGGTAGTAATGATAATCGTCACACAGAGGGAGTAGCCATCCTAATGACACAGAAAGCAGCAGCATCGCTTATCAGCTGGGTACCTATCAATGAGAGGCTAATATTAGCTAGATTTCAGACACGATTTTTCAAGCTCTCAATTGTACAATGTTATGCACCAACTAACGACGCTCTTGATACCACAAAAGATGACTTCTATGAAGCACTTCTAAGTACCATCAACACAATACCCAAGCATGACATAATAGCAGTCATGGGTGATTTTAACGCCAAAGTAGGTGACAACAACGATGGAGTACAAAGATATCTCGGTACTCATGGCATAGGCTGTTTGAATCAAAATGGCGAAAGACTTCTAGAACTTTGTGAAATATCAAACCTCGTTGTGGCAGACACCATCTTTCCACATAAGAATATCCACAAGATAACATGGAATTCACCTGATGGCAGAACTAAGAACCAGATAGATCACTTCTGCATAAGCGCTAAATTTCGCTCATCAGTTCAAGACGTCAGAGCATACAGAGGTGCAGAGATCGGAAGCGATCATAACCTCTGCATAGCTAAAATGAGAATTAAACTGAAGAAGTTATACCAACCGAATAAAAATAGAAGAATAGATGTACACAGACTGCAATCAAATGATATAAAGAAGGAATATAATGTCAAAAAGAACAACTATTTCGATGCTTTAGGCAAAATTGACAACGATATCACCACCAAGACAATCGATACTAAATGGGAACAACTGAGAACAGCAATGACAGAAGCAGCTGTAGCGACCACCGGATACCTAGTACATAAAAAGAAAAAATGGATGAGAGAAGATACTTGGGATAAAATACAAGAAAGGAAAACAGCAAAACTTAAACTACTAGCGGCAAGTACACATAATGCAGTTGAATCTTGCAAACTAACTTATAACTTGTTAAATAAAGAAGTGAAGACAAAAACTCGAAGAGATAAAAGACATTTCATCAATGAACTGGCCGTAGAAGCTGAAAATGCTGCAAGAACTGGTAATAGTAGGTGCCTTTATCAAATTACAAAACACCTATGTCACCAGCCTACTGCTATGGAAACACCTGTTAAAGGTAAATTAGGGAATTCAATACCAACGGAAAAAGAACAAATGAAGAGATGGGCTGAGCACTTCATGGAGGTGCTAAACAGACCACCACCAACAGTAACACCTGATTTTAATAATGAAACATCCACAACCACTTTGCCAATAACTTGCGATGAATTCACGCTGGACGAGATCAAACAAGCCGTTAAAAGATTAAAAAATTTTAAAGCTGCTGGAGTTGACGAAATTTCAGGGGAAATGATTAAAGCAGTTAATGACAACAACCTCTTGAGAATTTTAGATATTATAAATGAAGTATGGAGAGAAGAACAACCACACAACAATGGAAAGACAGTATTATTGTAAAGTTACCGAAGAAAGGTGATCTATCAGACTGTAATAACTGGCGTGGTATATCTCTATTATCAGTACCTGGAAAATTATTATGTTGCATGATGTTAGAAAGACTTAAATTGCATGCTGACGAAAAGATCAGAGAAGAACAAGCGGGTTTCAGGCCGAAACGATCATGTATTGATCAAATATTCACACTAAGAACAATTATAGAAGAATCAGTGGAAAGGCAATCGCCACTTATTATCACCTTCGTCGATTTTCAAAAAGCCTTTGATAGTCTACACCGCCCATCATTGTGGAAGATACTTACAATCTATGGTTTTCCAACAAAATATGTGAATATAATCAAAGCGCTATATGACAATGCAAGATGTTGTGTTAGAACAAATAAAGGGAATTACAGAATGGTTTACAGTAGAAACAGGGGTGAAACAAGGCTGTATTATGTCACCACTACTTTTTGGAATAGCTATTGATTGGGTTATGAGAAACTATACCCACAATGAACAATTGGGTATAAAATGGACAAATGGAAAATTCCTGGGGGACCTGGATTTCGCAGTGATGTAGCATTCTTAAGTTCAACACCAAGACAATCCCAAGAAGCAATAAATAATTTGTGTCATCTCTCGGTTAAAATTGGTCTCCAAATAAATGCCTCTAAAACTAAAGCTATGAACTTTTCTAACGAGACCTTTGATATCATCTTGAACGGGGAAAACCTACAGAAGTTGAAAGTTTCAATTATTTAGGCAGTAAAATGACTCAGGATGGTGACACAACAAGAGAAATCCATACTAGAATTGCTTTGGCAGCTAGCGCCTTCAATAGATTATCTAACATTTGGAAATTACGATCATTGAATATACATACCAAGCTTCGTCTGTTTAATTCAAATGTTATCTCAGTGTTAACATACGGCTGTGAGAGTTGTTATTATTATTATTTATCCTTCTATAGTATGTTGATCTGAAGCACAGAAGTTTAATAATATTTCTCCATTTTAATTCATTGTTCAAAGTCCCATGATCTCTTCAAGGCCACTATTTGCTGTTGTTATTTTTGCATTTTGGTCACCATCAAGATTGTAAAGTATTCACTTTTCCTTTGGTTCATGAAATTTCAAAGAATGGTCTAAAATTCTTCTTTTGCAGATTCTTAATTGTCATTAGTTGGTGGATAATTTCATTTGTGCTCATCTTTACTTTCCTGTTGACAGTTTTGAATGTTGCTGATATTAATCTGAATCCCATTGCTTGCTATTCTATGAGTGTTTCCTTTGCCACCATTAGAGCCACACCTTTAGTATGATGTGCTCTTTCTTCCTCATATCCCGGGGATAGCACGAATCCTTATATGTTCAGTTATTATCTTTTCTGTGTCCTGTCATCTTGTTTTTCACAGTCCCAGGATGTCAGTCTTATAGTTTCTCATTTCTTCTGCCTTCTATTCCAGGTGCTCAGTTTGGAGAATTTCCAAGAAGAAACAAGGTGACTTGGCAATCCAGACTCCTTAAGACATCAGAGGTTGAAAGGGATATTTTTCATCATTAATTTAAAAAAAAAAAAAAAAACGTCCTTTATTCTTTCTGTGGACTGCTTTAATAAGGTACCTTATTCTGTCTTGGGTGGCTGAGTTGAATTGTCTAATTACTTGCTTGTTCGTGTTGCTGAATATTTTTTGTTCTTGCTCTTAAACTTCTTCAGGATGGCATAGCCAGCCTCATGCCGACCCCTTAATAGTCACCTTCTGCAACATGTCTTATTGGGCACAGTACTACACACAAGCACAAAGAAATGATTAGCTGATGTAAATACATAAAATAAAATGGAACATCATTAAAAAGATATTTCATTCACTGGAAGATTCCCTCCTTGAAACCCATAATCATCATCTGCCATCTCCGCAACAAAGGTCAGCTGCTTTGGATCTCCAATGTCTTCTGTCTCTTGTCTTGATGGTGTACTCTGGTAGATTCTTTCCTGTCAATCTCTTGCTGTTATCTTCCCACTTTCAGTGCTATCTTCCCCTTGCATGTTTGTCTTCAATTCTGCCTTCTATTATGGTCTTCTGCAAGGTGTTATGAATTCACCAGTGACTAATTATAGAGAGAGGTGTACAAATGACGATATAAACAAACATAGAGTGTTACGAGAGATATCAAGATTTAGAAACCGATAGATATCAAGAGGGATAGCAAGACGTTTTTTGAGACAGTGTAAAATAGAGAGACAAGCAGATTGATGCAGGGAAAAATAGAGAGATGGGCATGTTTAGGTAGAGAGAAAAACATAGATACAGTGAGACAGTAATAGTCAGACAGATAGGCAGGTAGATAGAGATATATACAAAAAGAAATGGACAGGCAGAGATATAGAGGCAACGATAGAGAGATAGATGGATATAGTGAGAGATGATAGAGAGACCGACATGGATTAATATCATATGTAGGAAGATGCAGGCAGGTTGAAAAAATATATGGAGAGAGATAGCCGAGTAGCAAGACATAGGTTGAGAGAATAAGGTAGGCAGATACAAGAAGACATACATTTTAATTGGAAAAGAGAGACAATTTGGTGAGGTAAAGATATGAGCAGAGATACAGATGGAGATAAATGGAAAGAAATTGAGATAAAGATGTAGAGGAAGACATAGAAAAGACATAGATATTGAGAGTTGCAGACAGATATTTTTAATGTAGAGAAATGTGGTGTGTACATTAGTGTAAATGACATCTAACTAGGCAGTATTTGTAACCAAATTTTTTGACTCATGAATGTGAATTCATATGTGAATAAATCGAGCTTTGAATGTGAATGCAAAAAAAAAACTGCAAGAGCCTCATTTTTACTCTCACATGTCTACTTTCCATAGATGTGAAATGTAGTCATGTGGAATTCCAATCTTGATGTTGTTTCAACAAAAACCTAGCAAGTCATACTTTAAAATTTCCGTTTTTTTTTTATTCAAACATTATTTTTTTTAAAATCATATCTTCATTTGTAACTAAAGTACTACAGTCCTATTATCACAAAATGTGTACATTAATATTCCTGCCATAGTGATATTTTTTTACCCCTGCCATGGCTTACAGTAAGAGATTTCCCACATAAAAGACTTGCTGGGATGACAGAACTCTGATTACAGCCAGTAACAGTGACCAACAGCACACCTGAAAACAGCAGTGTTAAAGACACCTCTCTCTAGACATTCTCAACCCTGATGAGAGCACAGATTAGGGGGCTGCGGCTACACATCACAAGACTGCAAGCAGAAGTGTAGGTGGCAGGCCAAGCTAAAAAAAATTATTGTACCATTAAGATTCATAGGCGAAGCAAAGTAGCTAATCTCACAGGACGCATTCCACTTCTGGTCAGACCTTAATGCTTATGAGGTCTTTAACAAATGTCTTTTGACTTTGATTACACTGAATTTGGTAAATCAAAAATAAAACCATTTATTTTCACTGACTAGTCCCTTCTGTTACAGCATGTGTTTTTAATGCTCAAATTTGTTCATATATAAATAGGGGAATAAAAATCACCAAAATGCAAAATCATGTTACCTCATACGCAATTTTTTATGAAATGACTTTGCTTTGCATTACCGGGTAATGCCAAGAGAACCACCCAGCTTGATGTAGTGACTTGTGGAGGAATACACAAAACATACTCGGGTGCCCCGCGAGTATGCATTGCGCTGTAAAAAAAAATTTTAAACAGAATCCTAAACATGAGTAAACATCCTGGTTATAAGAGTCTAAGTATTGAACAAAAAAGGAAGCTGTAAGAATTGAGGAGAAGCTTGAAATAGTAAAATGTTTTGAAAGAAACGAGAACATGTAATATGGCGAGAGCAACAGACTTAAAAGAATTTGGTTTGGTTTTAAGGATCATGTTCATGGCACACAAACAACTCTTTTAGTGCTCAGATCTCCTCCTTTAGATCACACAAAGGGAGGATCTCAACACAGTGCACGAACTCCGTAGCACCGGCGAGGATCTCAATGTGTGTATATAGGAATCACACATTCTAGAAATATTTTTGTGGTGGATAGGTTTATAATTTTTTTATTTGGCAGGGTAGTGACCTTATGGCCTACTCTTTATGATTTCCAACTGCCATGGGATACTAAGAATTCCTATTTTTACTTATTTTGTAAACCAATTTTGTCACCAATGGTGACAACTGGGAAAGTTTAAATATTTAAGCTAAATAAGTTTGAACATAATTATGATTTTAATGCAATCCACTGAGTGGCATATTTAAAGACACTTCTTGGAAAATGGGGATGGTTGGCAGTCCTACGCAGGTGTAAATTTGACCAGAAATTGAATCAAAATGAAAGAAACCAGATGTTTGCTGTTACTGAGATATGTAAATGGCATGTTTAATAATTTTGAAGGGAGTTTCAGATCTTGTTTATACTACCTAAACAACAATATTGTGTTCTTAAAAACTTACGTGATATAAACATAATTGTGACCTTTCCGGTGAATTTTAGTTTCACACACTTATTCAAGGATTTAAAAATAAATTGTGCCTTTTTTAACGTTATGCAATGAAAAAATATCTTCTGTTTGTAGCAACCTGTGCTAGTTTGTCCCGTTGTACTAAACCTTTGAATCTGATCTGGTATATTGCTAAGTGTACATTCAGTATGTTTTATAAGATGATGAAGTCAATATTTTTATATGCATATTTATCTTACAAGTCATTCTTGAAATGGTTAAACCTCAGTGTGTTCACAGACATTGTTTACAAAAGTAGTGGATGTTTGTTTCTTTAGCAAGTTTGCAAAGTGCTCTCCTTGCATCCTTTTTACTACTCATCAATCTTTCTTTGTTCTTTCCCCTTCCCACTCGTCTGTGATTCTCTGCTCTATGTTGATCTCATATCTTCTGCATCCTCTGTTTGCCTGTCATATTTTGTTTCTATCCTTTCTATCTTTACTTCTCCCAGAATTCCTCTCTCCTTTTTGTTTATAAAAATTGTAAATTTGAAAATAGTAAATTATTTTTTGGCTAAATATTTTTTAATGCTTTAATAAAAGCATCAGAGTTGAAGATGTGCTAGCAGGGCAGCTATGGTGTTAGTGAGATAAGTAAATTTTTTTTTTTAAAGATGCATCCTTCAGAGATATATGTAACCTCACTGTATTTCATTGTACTAGTCTTTATCTTGAGAGGAAAATGCATTTGTTTATTTCTGAATACTTGTTTATGGAAGGAGTACATTAGAAACACTCATGTTGTTTGGAAGATTTGATGGTACTCAAATTGTTGACTGTCATTCAGAGATGCCTGCCTTATGTTTGAGCCTGAGAGGTATGCTACACTTATCTCATACAAGCATAAATTTAAGCAAAGTGTTACATATTTGTAGGCATGATATATTTGCTGAATTTTAATTAATGTGCAGTGTTTTTAATTTAGCTACAACTTTTTGACAACTTTTTAAGTGTAAGATAGCATTCTTCACACTGTTATTGTCATAGAGCCCCTTTGGTTTTGAACACTTTCTGACATAACCAGACTAATCAAAATAGATGCTTGTAAGTGAGATGCTGAGAAGTGGTGAATGAGAAGTCTGAAAGGACTGAAAAACTAATACTGCAAGACAGCCCAGCAATATTTTTGCTGCTACAGCTGTTTTTTTTTTTTTTTAATAGTGCATTTTTTTAGTGTTGGTTATAGGGGCTATTTGTAAATATATTTACTTTTTATTAGGTATATGGGATTTTACAGATGTATTTAATTTTTACTAGTGGTTTTGTTAAATGTTTTTAGTAACTACAGTAGTGTTTCCTTTTATTGCTTTTGGTGATATATTTTTATTCAGGAATTTGGTGGAAATATAGTGCATCGTTTTAAATAAACCTCTTGCAGAGCAATTCTGGAATTGCCAGTCTACGGTCTGATGCATTGAAAATTATCAGATTTCATGAAAAGAACTTTTTGAAAGTTCCAGTGAGATTCTCGTGAGAATAAACTTTTTTTGTGTAATTACCCGTTATTCTGTCTGATATTATCAGAGACGGAAAGAAACTGCTTTTTTTTTCTAAGTCTCTTTGAGAAATATTTCAAATTATCATTATCATCTTGTGCCATGTCAAATTGTATAAGTGATCATTTCTTTCTAGTCGTTTGTCTTTTGGTGACTTTCTCCAATGAATCTAATATCTAATATTTTCTGTCAATCTTCCTGTATTGCTTCTTCCCTTGATGCTTCCCATAGTTATAATGTATTGCAATTTTCCTCTTCTTAGAACATGATAGGTAAACTATCTTTTCCTCATCTTTGCAATTATTTAGTGTTTCACAATAGATATATTTTGCTGATTTATCAAGATTTCAATTGGTATTTGTGGCATTTTGTAAACTGGTGAGGTGTTCATTCAGCTTTACGTAGCTGTTTTTTAAAATAAAAATTCTATCATCTTTAAAAGAGGAAAGAATATTGTTTTTTTTTTTTTTAAAGGCCTCTGAGAAATATTTCCCTCAGCAGATATATTTTGTACATTCATAAAATGTCAGCTAGAACCTGTGCTAGAAAAATATTTCCCTCAGCAGATATATTTTGTACATTCATAAAATATCAGCTAGAACCTGTGCTAGAAAAATATTTCCCTCAGCAGATATATTTTGTACATTCTTAAAATGTCAGCTAGAACCTGTGCTAGAAAAATATTTCCCTCAGCAGATATATTTTGTACATTCATAAAATGTCAGCTAGAACCTGTGCTAGAAAAATATTTCCCTCAGCAGATATATTTTGTACATTCATAAAATTTCAACTAGTACTTGAGCTGTTTTGTAGACTGGTGAGCTGCCATTTTAGCTCTCTTATAGAGTTTGACTGGACTAATAGGTGTGACTAAGATTAAACTGTATAGCAACTTGTTAAAAATAACATATTATGAAAGGTAGTAAAGAATAGTTTTATATCATGATAAATATGCTGAGAACTGACCATTCAGCCACAAAAGTGCATTGATAGATTGAGGATATGCTCTGTTAGTTTCACAAGGCAATATGTTTTCTAGAATCCCCAAGGTAGAAGAAATGGAGGGAGACCCAGATAGTGGGAGATGGGAGCTGAAGGCAGATATAAGAAAGAAAAATAAGACATGGAAAGAATCTCAACAAATTGCCTAAGAAATGAGGCCTTAAAAGAAGATACAAGACCTATTCTTCTTAGGGATCTGAAAGCTTCTTAATTTCTATTTCTGAGACATAGTGGCTTTGACTTTCCTTTTTTATCAATCTTTTCCAGGTTTTCTTTGGCATCCCCTCTTGTCCATTCCTCAGTGGATTCTGTGTAAGGGCATTTCTGGTTATATGTGTAGGATATGTCCCATCCATCTCCATTTTAAACGTATAATTTTCAGCTATATTTGCTAGTATCTGGTTCTCTTCCTTAGCTCTGTGTTATTACATTTGGTCATCTGATACAAAGTGTGCAATGGCAACATCTTTTGATGAAGATATGATGTCTGAACATCTTCTGCGTTCAGTTTGTAGTCATGCTAAATCTGCAGGCCTGTTGCCATGACAAAGCCCATAGTCTTTTCCAGGTCAGGGCGGCAGCTCCATAGCTTCTGCCTGAGCTCAGCACCCACTGGCCAGGTCAGGCATCGTGGGTCATCATGGGTTGGGCAGTTTTGGAGAATGTGTTCAGGGATGTGGATTCCGGTTCCACATGGACATTAATTAGTATGAGATATCCTGAGGCTATAGAGGTGGCTAGTAATCTGCAGTGGCCAGTTCTCAAGCGGAAAGCGATGGTCTACTGGTGACTATAAGCTGGTGGATTGGGTCATATGTGTTGTATATATCTCCTTCCTTCTTCCACTGGTATTTGTACTTGTAGATGATGGTTTTAGCGTCTCAATAGGGCATTGGATGGCTGAATTGTTCCATTTTACTGCCACTTCTAGATAAAGCATCGTCTCTCTCATTTCCGGTGATTCCACAATGGGAGGGTAACCACTGAAGGGCAATGGTTGATGACCTTTGGATAATGTTAAGTTCAGATCTGATCTCATGCATCATGTTTTCATTTCTGGTGTACTGTATTGATTCCAGTATTCATCTAGTCAGTAAAGATTACTATCTTAGCTGATGGCTGCTGTTCTGATCTAGTGAGGATTCTCAATGCTTGCGGTAGTGCCATAGCTTCTGCCCTGAAATTGGAGATCTTTCCAGTTGGGAAGGCCTTATGTGATCCTCCTGTTTATGAATCTGATAAAAATGCCTCTTTCACCATTCTTTACTGCCCCCTCTGTGGATCTATCTATGTATACATGTGTACACTTCTTAGAGGTGTTTCTTTCTTCAGTCATCTCCTGAGCCAACGTGTTTAGTTGGGGGAGGGGGGGGGGGGGGGGGGCGGGGGGGGGAATATGTTTTTCTTATTTGTGGGACTTCTATGATAATAGATATACATATTTTCATAGCAGTAGTTTGGCTCCTCATCATAATCAGTTAACATTTCCATTTCAGTAGGTTGTTTTGGGAGGTCTTCATAGCGCAGATGTTTTGAGATATGAAAAGCTGGTTCTCTTCAGCCTGATTTTTATCGAGCTATGGAGTTTGGCATGCATTGGATGATTTGGCATTCGTAGTAGCTTCTCGCTGTGAGCAAACCTTTTCCTCACGCCTGTCATCAAAGGGGGGGCAGATGTTGGTGTATCTCTCCATTGACTGGATTGAAGTGGTCTTTATCTCTCCAGTGATTAATCTAAGGCCTGCCTTTTGCTAGACATTCTATGTTTGTTTTTGATGTAGTGGCCCAGGCCTGACTGTGCCTGTATACACTTTTTTTTAAGTATGCTGGTATTTTCCCCCCAACTTGTGCCAGCCAGTTTCTTCATTAGGGAGAGCTTCCTTGTTTGCTCTCTGTTCTGCTGCTTTTAGGTGTGGCTTCAGGGTGTCTCTTATCCAACTTGACTCCAAAGTATTTTGGGTTTTCCTCATATGGAAGCTCACTTCCATTTATTTGCAATTGGACCATTTCTTGAAGATTGGACAATAAGTAGCAAGTAGCTACTGTCTTGGAAAGGTTAATCTATACTCCCCAATCCAATGGTATTTAGTGCTGCCTGCATCCTGAACTTTGCATCATCAGCATGGAGAGCCCTGTATATGTGTCTGGACAGTTTCTCAGCAATATCACTGATATAAATGATGAGGAGTGTGGGAGAGATAAGTCCTTCTTGTGGTACACCTTGTTGAAGAGCGACGCGATGGCTCAATGTTTTATTCTTGCTGTGCAGTATCGGAGGAAGTCCAGTTGAACTTTCTCCCTTAAATTTTGTTGTCCTTCTTTCCATTATCTTATCAAAATCTTTTGTCAGGTACACAAAAACAGCCAGTACTTTTTTCTTATCTTAGTTTGAACTTGATATTCTTAGTAAATTTCAAGCTGAAGAGTAAGACATGTAGTACATTAATATTGAACATACGTACTTACTTACTTAGTCGTTCCCCTTCTACCGTGAGGTGTAGAGGTTTGGAAGAGAGAGCGCCAGACTATCCTATCAGCTGTCTTCCTCCTGGCCTGGTTTTATTCTAGTCCTCGGTCCTTCAAAGATTGTCTAATGTTGTCCTCCCAGCTGACTCTGGGTCGTCCTGGGGGTCTGGATCCTTGGCTCTTTGTTTCCCATGCTTGTCGTGGTAGCCGGTCTTCTCCCATTCTGCAGACATGGCCAAACCATCTTAGTTGGTACTGTTCTACTTGGGTCTGCAGGGGGTGGGATTTAAGGCCTAGACGTATCGTCTGGTTGCGTACCATGTCTCTTCTTGTTTCTTCAACCACCTTCCTCAGATATCTCATTTCTGAGGTTTGGATCTGGCTTTTGTGGGTTGTAGTCATTGCCCATGACTCGTATCCATATGTCAAGACTGGGACATAGGAGGAGCGGTATACAGCCATCTTCGTTTTCTTACCAACTTCTCTCTTGCTGAGGAATCCTCGATTTATGGCCTGAAAAAGTCTCCCAGCTGCTGCTTTTCGAGTGGCCAACTCTTCTTTGATGCCTCCCTTTCGGTCAATAATAGCTCCGAGGTATTTAAAGTGGTCTACCTGCTCCAGGACCTGTTCTCCCAGCTTAATCTGATGTCTTCTTTCTTCTCGTGATATCACCATGGATTTTGTTTTAGAGCTGCCTATGACCATCCCTCTCTTCTCCAGCTCTTCCTTCCAGACTTGCAGGTTGAATTGGAGATGTGCCTCTGATTTAGCAATCAGGGCAACATCATCAGCAAATGCCAGCTCCGAAATACAGACCTGTCTCATCTTCCAGTACCCCACTGAATACTTTCTTGTTCTCTCCTTACATGCCTTAATGACATCGTCCATGAGGAGTATGAAAAGGTAAGGTGACAGGATATCACCTTGTCTTACACCAGTGGTGGTCCTGAACTCTTCTGACTTATGGTTTGCTGTCCTCACATAATTTCTGCAAGACTTGTAGAAGCTCTGTATAGCATGAATCAGAGGTGCTGGAATGTTCTTCCTTGCCAAACAATCCCAAAGTTTGCTCCAGGAGACCCTGTCAAACGCCTTTTCCAGATCTATGAAACAAAGATGGATCTCCCTCTTATACTCAAGGGCCTTTTCACTCAGCTGTCTGAGTGTGAAGATTAGGTCTTGAGTACTTCGGTTCGCTCGGAATCCGCACTGGACCTCATGCAGTTTGCTCAGCTAAGCGTCGGAGTCTCTGCTCTAGGATTCTAGAGTAGATTTTACCAGGGACACTGAGAAGGGATATACCTCTATGGTTTCCACACTGCCGATTGTCACCCTTTTTGAAAATTGGTGTTATGATGGCAATCTCCCAATCCTTTGGTATGGTCTTGTACCACGCTGCCTGTAGAACCCTTAAGAGTAATAGGTCGCCTGATGCTCCCATGTACTTAACCATTTATGGTGTTATACCATCATGCCCTGCTGCTTTGCCCATCTTGATTTTCTCCAGTCCTGCCTTCAGTTCTTCCATCTTTATGTCATCTTCACCATCATTGGTTTTCTCTTCTGTGCTAGTGGTTATCATTTCTGATGCTTCACCAATATTGAACATCCCTAGTTTTATTTTTTTGTGAGAAAGCTGCAGAGCTAGACTAACTATTATGCATGGCTTGTTGACAGCAGATCTTGCGTTATTAAATCTGACACTGACATCCTTTTTCTTTGTCAGTGTTATTTACCGAATAGGTAAACTGTAATGAATAGAACGATTTTGAAATCGTATGAATGCTGTATGGAAATGATTAGGTTGGCAGAGTAAAAACCATCAGTTCTCCTGTGTCTTTGTCATGGCATGAAACTATTCTTTACTAAATTTTTTAAAAATAGTATATTTGATTTCTGAAATTAGCAACCAGTTAAAATAGTTGAAAAAAAAAAATCACTGATTTATTTTCAGATGTCGATAAATCAATACCCTTTAGCTCCACAAGGAGCATAGGCTTTCAGTAAACACATGCCAAGTCCTTCTGTCACATGCCAACCGCTCAAGTCCGTTCCATGTTTTCCTCATCAGTTTCACTTCTGTCTCCAGTTCTATTTTCAGATGTCACAGACATCATAATCTAATTGTCAGATTGCATATTACTGCATCAGCAAAAATATAATTTTTTTTTAAACAAGCACTTTATCATCAATGAAAGCTGCATTAATTCCAATGAAAATTTCATTATGTGTGCTGGTTTAGGGAATCATTTCATTTCCAAACTTACAGTCCCTTGATTTGCGCAGCGTTCGACCAACTACAGCGGTTTTTTTTTTTAAAGTCTTTACATTCTGTCAGCAACAAAAACCATGGTGATAGGAAAGAAGGCATCAGATTAAGCTGGAAGAATAGGTCCTGGAGCAGGACAACCACTTTAAATACCTCAGAGCTGTCATAGATCGGAAGGGAGGCCTCAAAGAAGATTTGGCTACCTGAAGAGCAGCAGCTGAGAGACTTTTTCAGGCCATAAATCGAGGATTCCTCAGCAAAAGAGAAGTTGGCAAGAAGACGAAGATGGCTGTATATCGCTGCACCTATGTCCCAGTCTTGATGTATGGATGCGAGTCATGGTCAACCCATAAAAGCCAGATCCAAACCTCAGAAATGAGGTATCTGAGGAAGATGGTTGAAGTAACAAGAAGAGACATGGTCCGCCACCAGATGATATGTCATGGCCTAAAAACTCAACCCCTGCAGACCCAAGTAGAACAGTCCCAACTAAGATGGTTTGGCCATGTCCACAGACTGGGAGAAGATCAGCTACCACAACAGTTATGGGAAACTAAGAGTCAGGGATCCAGACCTCCAGGACGACCCAGAGTCCGCTGGGAGGGCAACATTAGACAATCTCTGAAGGACCGAGGACTAGAAAGGAACCAGGCCAGGAGGAAGACAGCCGATAGGATAGTCTGGCGCTCTCTCTTCCAAACCTCTCCACCTCACAGTAGAAGATGAACGACTAAGTAAGATTCTGTCAGCGAGCTGTTTTTTCTCTCATTTTTTTCTTCAAGCGATATGCTTTCCAAGAGGTGGCATCCTTGTAAGTAAACAAGTTTACATTCAGTGCAACTAAAAATCATGTTCATTTTAAATTGATTGCTGCATTTTTGTTTTGCCAAGTTTAACCTGATGGGAGTGATATATCATCTTAAGATTGACACTAAGTAGCAATAGAAATCATTCTCCAGCACTTTTAACAAAAATGAAAAATCATTTTAATTTTAAATTGATTGCTGCATTTTGATTTGCCAGGTATAACCTGATAGAAGTGATATAGTCTTAGGACAGACACTGTATGTAGCAATAGAAATCATTCTCCAGCATTTATAATGATTATTATAAACGATGCTTAGGTGGAGATCTCTTAACAGAAGAATATAACACATGGTCTTCAGAACTGACTGGTGAATAGTTTTAATTGAACTTTTATTTTGAGTCTGTGTTTTTTCCCTATCGGCATCTTTGTATACTCAGACATTTGGAAATATTTGTTTGTAATATGTGATAGGTTGTAGAAAATATTTGCATTTTTTAAAAATCTGGTGTAATTTTACTTAGTCTAGAAAACAAGTGTCGAATTAGCAGAGTGGGTGGAGCACTTGCCTCTCGCTGCAGAATTACAGGGTTTGAAACCTGGTAAATTCATGCTTTAGCCTACCCAGCTGCAATGGGTATCACACAGGAAAGGAACTGGTCAGCCCACCTCATAAAGCTGGACCTAGTATGGTGAAGTCAGTAACCCTTTACTCCCCTATTGTGACTACTGTTACCATTACACTTAAAAACAGAAAACAGACTGTAATTAATGAAACTAAAGATGCCTTTCCCTAAAGGCTCAAAACATCGTCATTTTTTACTGACTCAACATCTGCCCTTCAAGCTTTGGAAGGCAGTGGACATTGTAGAACTGAATTAGCCAAACTAATCCTGGATGCTGATCAGCTTATCACTTCCTATGGCATCAGAATAGCTATGCAGTTGGAGTTTGGCATCAAACATTGGACTAGCAGAAATGGACGTGAGAGAGGATGCATCCGTCGTATGTACAACCAGCGTGCTACAGGTACAATTAGCATTCATACTCTTTGACCTTTGCTGAGGGAGACAGCACCTATGGGTTTGGCCGGAGTGCAGTGAGGTCGATTCTGAATAACAATAATAACATGCAGTGGATCCCTGGTCACTCAAATACACCAGGTAATAATGGAGCAGATTTTTTTTTTTTTCTTTAACCAGCGGCACTCGAGCTTTCCAGCCCTTTTGGCCCAATGACACGTCATTGAGAGGCTGGGGAGCCAGTGGACTTTCCTTCCAACCCGGCCAGGAGCTTCGCTCCTTCCCATCCACAGAGGGTTTATCTGCAGGAGCCGTTCAGGTTATTCAGTCAGATTCCCGGTCGATGACACTCCTACAAATGCCGGCGCCCTGGCTTGAACCTTGAAAACCTGGTCGCTAGCGCAGCGTCTTAACTATTACACCAGCGCGGCTCCCATGATGGAGCAGATAGATTAGCAAAGAAAGGAACAAGACAAGAACCTTTTCTGCTCCATTTTCTAAAACATTTTAACAGAACTTTTATGATAAATGAGACTGCATTCAAAACAAGGCTGTTGATTTCATCATCTGATTCGCTATCTAAACAATCTTAATCCTTGCAAAAATGTAGATTTTAGCTGTCAGCAGCAAACTTCTGTAACCTTCCAATCTATGCTAGTCTTGAGCTTTTTGCTCGTCTTGACAAATATGTAAATGGTTATCTCACATTTAAAACAGATACATAAGCTTCTGGGTGTAATTACAAGGAAGCTTTTTGTTCTCACTGCTAATATCTTTATTATAGTCCATTCGGAAATTCGTGCCCACAGAAAGTGTCAATTTTCTCCAAAACTGTTTGTTGTATGGACATGAATTTTTGCATGCAGTCTTAGATTTTCCATGCAGTTATTAATATATTTTTTGCCCTTACAAAACTCATGTCATGTTCGAATTTTCTTCTTTGCGTTATATAAAAAAACTCTTACTGTTGTCTAGGTTAATATTTAGTAGTTTTACAGGAATGTTACAAGATCCGTTCAAAAATATTTTTTTTTGGTTTGAATTAGTGTAGTGACTACATGTCCGCATGAGTGCGCACCTATTGTACACAGTCGCGAGTAACTAATTCAAACAAACAAAAAATATTTTTGAACGGATCTTGTAACTTTCCTGTAAAACTACTAAAAATTAACCCAGACAACAGTAAGAAATTTTTTATATAACGTAAAGAAGAAAATTCGAACATGACATGAGTTTTGTAAGGGCAAAAAATATATTAATAACTGCATGGAAAATCTAAGACTGCATGCAAAGATTCATGTCCATACAACAAACAGTTTTGGAGAAAATTGACACTTTCTGTGGGCACGAATTTCCGAACGGACTATAGTGTATCAGACAGGAAAAATATGATCACCTTATATCTTTTGGGGAGCCGCGGTAGCGCAGTGGTTAGTGCACTGGTTTCCTAGCTCGGTGGTCCATGGTTCGATCCCCAGTTGAGGTGGGATTTTTTTAGACAGCAAACGGCTCCGGGGTCGACCCAGCCTCATGAATTAGGTACCAGAGCAACTCTGGGAAGGTTAAGGTGGCCGGCGTGATGCTGACCACATCACCCCTAGTGTGCCGATGGTCAAGAAAATATGGGCCTAACACTATATTCCCAATATGCCTCGATGGGCGTGTAACGGGATCCTTTACTTCCTTTTAGGAAACAAATTGTTTTCATATAATAACTGGAATGCATCCCTTATTCAAGATATTACTCCTTAACAGTATGCATGAACATATTCTGAACCAGCCAACATAAGAAATCTCTAATAAGCATATCTTGAATATATATATAATCTTTCCACTTTCAACCATTGCATACTGATTATGTGATAACGTCGTCTTGCAGTTTTGTATAGGTGACTGCAGCTGTACTCAGTTATTAGAGCTCAGTCCATCAGAATTGCTAATTAAGAATATGTAAGTTGATCTGTTTGGAACTGTCTGTTTATAAATGCAGATTGCTCATGTTTTTTTTCTCTAAAATTTCATAATCTTTTTTGTTTCTGAGTTTTTAAGTTCCATGCGAGATCAGTTTACAACACAGAAAAGTTGTGTGTTTTGTGAGTTCTTTCATGACAGTATTATTTATCATTCTTGTTACCTAAACATATTATTTTAATTTGTATGCTTAAAATTAAAAGAAAAAAAATTTTATTAGCTAATGCAACTGAAAGTTCTAATATTAGATGTTAATGCCTTCAGTTAACATCTCCCTTTCATATTCATAATTTTTAGAGCAATGTTTTTTTCTAAAACCAGTGTAAACGTTCTTGACCTTGTTACTGCTTTTGTGTAACATCTTTTTTTCTTATGGCTAAAATGTTACCTCTTATATCACATTAATGTTCATTTTATTATTGATATTGTGGTGTCTTGTGGGTTATTAATTTATAGTTTTGTAAGTTAAACTTAATAAACAAAAGTTTTCAGTACTTTCACAAATGCTTAAAGATTTGTTAAATATAATTTGTTTTGAAGACTACACAAGAGAAAACTCTCTTATCATCAGAGTGAATGATAGCACAGAAAACATAGTATTTAATGAAACGCACAAGGGATGTGCCAGTTAGGTTTAACAACTTCAGAATGTTCTCACATTATAGGCACACAAAATGAGGTACAAAGCAGGACATTAGGACTCATGAATAAAATAGCAGCCTGATTTTGTATTAACATTTTGGTTAGTCCTATTGTATAGCTCTGAAACATGGAGAACAATAAAAACAACAACCAAGAAGTTAGACTTTCATAAATGGGTGCTTGCATAGAATAAAAGGATTGAAATGGCACAGGATTACCAGTGTGAAACTGATGACAAGAACCAGACAAATACCCGTGGAACAAGAGATGAGAATAAGACGCTGGTGATGGATAGGACACACATTGAGGAAACCTGTTGTAGCATTACAAGACAGTCCTTATTCAGGGTAAGAGACTTAAAGCGATTTTAAAAAATACATGCAGAAGAGGACTGGAGACTTTCTGTTCTTACTATGTTGTCCATTGTACACCCTCATTTGTTTTTTGTTTATCCTTTTGTTTTTTAAGTTCACTTTTTGCGGTCTTCTTTGTCACTGTTTGTGTTCCGACACTAATCATCGTTGTTCAATTTCCTTCTCTTTCTTTTGTTGTTCTCCTTCCCTGTGTCTCCGTCTGTATTCCGACACTAATCATCTTTGTTTGATTCGCTTCTGGCTCTTGTGTTATTGTCCTAGGTTGTTTGTTACCCATAGGGGTCCAATGTGTTTTATTTGTTTTTTTTTACAAAATTGACCTGTTTTTGTGCGTTGTTTTATTGGCTTTATATGCGCTCTTAGTCCATCTTCTGTTGTTACCATACATCTTTGTTGGTCCCTCGTTGTAACATTATTTATGTCCCATATCTTTCCTTGTTTTATTTCAGTGATGAAGTTTCTCACTGCAATGCGATAGTGTCTTTTATTGAGACTATTCCAGTGTCTAAGTGGCTACATGGCACGTTTTCTTCCTGTTGTCTCTACTCCACTGTCTAGTGCAGTGGTGGCCAGGCTAAGGTTGGCCGAGGGCCAGATTATGGTAAAGGGTAACACCAGAGGGCCAGACTTATAAAATCCTTAAAAAATAACGTTCTGAGATTTAGTTTTACATATACTTGTATAATGAACCACGTACAGAACGCATCTGCAAACTACTGTACTGCACATCTGCCAAGACATGCACACCAGTCTAAGGACTTAAATTACTGTAAAAAAAATATAATGAATCTGTTGTTTTAATTTGTTTTGTAATTTGTAATATGCCATGTAATTATTTATTTCAAACATACATTTGTGTGTTATTTCATTGTGAAGAGTGTGGCTTCAATCAACAATAAGAGGCCGGCCAAAACAGGTTGGCGGGCCGGTCAAAACTGGTTGGCGGGCCGGATCTGGCCCGCGGGCCGTAGTTTGGCCACCGCTGGTCTAGTGTATGGAGTCCCATGATGTGAAGTTAGCTTTCCTTCTTTGTGAATGATAGTGTTCGTTCACACATCCATGTTCACGGGGTCTACGTACAAATCTCCCTAATCGGTCTGTGGTAATTATATCTGGAAGCTGCGCAAGCTCCTGTATGGTGATTGCATTCAGTGTAAGGTATACATGTGCGAGTGTATTTGCATGAACAAACCATACAGGTGTTCATACTATGTCTAGTCTGTCTAATGTCACTACATTGTCTTGATGGTTGTCTTGTTCTGTGCTGAAGCTGTTGCGGTCTCTGTTGACAATTCCTTGCAATGTGTCCCTTATTTCCACACGAAGAATAAGTAATATGCCTTGATCCATGTTGTATATAACTTTGTTGTTGCACAAGTTGTTGTCTGTCTATAACTCCTTTGCTTAGGTCCAAATTGGTCAATTTCATACATGCCACACGCTATGGTTTACCCATAATCTGTACATAAAATGTTTGCGTTTTCAGATGTGTACGGCCCGTACATACCGTCTGTATGGGTTTTTTCGCCTAATTATTAAATATACATATAAATCGATCGTCTTGTGCCACTACCATAGCCGTAATTTGCGTCATGAGATTCGGCGAGATTTTAAGCCAAGTGGATAAAAAAAATCAACCAATGAAAATCAAGCTGCCTTTTTTTCAATTGCTGCGGGATGTGCAAGTTGTTCATTTACCATTTTTCGCTAATGCTAACTTCTGGTTACTGGTTATTTGAACAATTACGCAGCACTGAGTTCTTTTCGGAGTCGAGCCTATTTTTTAGTATTAATTTCCAGTTTAGTATTGGTAAGTAATTCATTTTATTTTTTAAATATTACAATAACATTGTTTAGATGAAGTTAGATTTAACTGTCAGATAACTTAGGCCTATGCTTTCTTTTCCCGTAAGATTTAGCATAGCCTAATTTATTTCTTACGGCTGCTTAAAAAAAAAAAGGCGGATACCACTTCATATTATTTGATTTCACTAAAACTTGTAGAAAGTGCGTAAGAAATGTAAATTTGAATAATAATACAATACAAATTATGGGTAATATCGGAATGACGGTCGCCGAATGCTCTGCATGTATTTTCATACCATTTAGGCTAGTAACACTAACCTTAAATCTAAATGGTACAAAAATACATGCGAAGCGTTCGGCGTCCGATATTACCAAATTATGAAACTGAAAAGAAAAAAAAACACACACACAAAAGCAAGGCAAATTTGCATCTTAACCCGATCAGAGAAAAGTTTAGCCTATTTGGAGTTAGGCCTACTTCTCGTCTTAGCTTTAATTTCGTTTCTTTAAAAAACAATGCGATTTTGCCTTGGGTGATCATCATTAAGGTCAACTAATGATTTAGGCTATATTTATTAAATAATTAATTACTATCAATGTTTGATTGACACTAAAAGTCGTATGGGTAGGTCTATTTAAAGCTACCAGTTGGGCTATAACGGCTATTCCAATTATTGAAGTTCGGTAGAGACTAGTTGCGCCAGTTTATATTTTCATTGCTAGCTTTAAAAAAAAAAAAATATATATATATATATATATATATATATATATATATATATATATATATATATATATATATATATATATATATATATATATATATATATATATATATATATTTGATTTAAGATTCCTAAACCTAACCCATAACGCTTATTACTGGTCTCTTTAGACCTATACTTTTATTAGCACTATAGAACAGACACCAAACTGTTCTTCATTTCCACCATAAATTGTATTAATTTTTTTTGCAGAAATAGACTAAATGATGATACAGTCACTGCATTTCTACAATGCAAAATAAATTCTAACTCCTGTTGTTTAGGTTTTAAAGCAAGTGAAGCCATGCTTAAAAAGGCAAAGGGTGCATGTCACTATGATGGTGCAGAACCATCTAATTGAATATATTTTTACATGAATTAACTCTTTTGTTACATTTTTCAGTCTTTGTAGAGGTTTTTCAGGTCTTTGTACAGGGTTTTTGGATTTTTTGTACAGGTTTTTCATGTCTGAGGTGTGGCATGTATGCAATTTCCATAGGTGTTTCTTCTTCTTCATCCTCTCTGGTAGCTGTTGTTCTTCATAATCTGCTATCAAGTCTTTTCCTGATGTTTTCTTCTGCTAATGCAATTAAGATGGCTTCATACAAGTTTTTTTAATCCTTTCTGAGTAAATGTAGTTTCAGAGCATTGTTGTTCAAACCACCTATAAATATTCCTGTCAGTTGTCTCTCTTGTTCCTGTTTTGAAATATCTTGACCTACAAGTGCTTCCTCTGCTAAGTTGAGAAGTGTCTGTCACTATACATCTGTGATGTTTCTCCTTGTAGCGGTTTCATTTTTCTCAACTGCGACCATGCTAGGTGTGGGTCTGATATGTCCGCATATCTCCTTATAAGTTCATTCTTGAGTTCGCTCCATATCTCTGATATTGTAAGACTCTGATATTCGGATCCGCAGCATCCGTAAAATCATGTGCTGTCTGCATCTCCATATACCAATATGTTGTATCAGTTCAACAGAACTAATGCTGTAAATAACACTTTAACTAAAGACAAAAAAACAATCCTGTGGATAAATTGTCAAATTAAACATAAGAGAAACAACTCTGTGGATAAATTGTTATATTCTTATGGTTGTATCCCTTGGTGTACCTATTTCAAATGGGAAAAAAATTCACTCAAATATGTCTGGACTGTCTTCTACAGGATATCTCAATGTCGCATCTGCAACCACAGATGGTGGTCTACACAACCACATGTCTCGACGATTATGAGAATCTCCCACTATCTGTCTTCTTACAACAAGCACAGTCTAACTCAGAAGCTCTCTCTCAACATTCCTACACGTCCTTTTATAGGGGACCCACTGTCATGTGACCTGTATAACTCCTGTCTCTCCTTTATCTATTTTATACATATGTCATATCCCTCTGACCGTCTTCTAACTTTTCATCACTATCTATTTCTATCATCTCAAATCAGCGGTGACACATCTGCACACTAGTACTTCCTTGATTAGTATGAAAAATGTCTTCATACACATTGTTTTTTATCTCTTGATTTGCTGACACTCAATCATACAGACCAACTTAAATTGGCTAAAAGCTGATTTAAACAAGCTACAACAGATTATGCCAAAAGACTGGCCCTGTAACTTGGCAGGGATAGAAAAATGCCAACCATACAAAGCATTGCTGAGGGTTGTATTTATTTCATTTAAATGACATGTTCGTTTCTGATGGGGAGCCTCGGTAGTGCACTGGTTAGCACACTGGCTTCCTAGCTCAGTGGTCCATGGTTCAATCCCCAGTTGAGGTGGGATTTTTTAGACCGCAAACGGTTCTGGGGTCGACCCAGCCTCACGAATTGGGTACCAGAGCAACTCTGGGAAGGTTAAGGCGGCCGGCGTGATCCTGACCACATCACCCCTAGTGTGCCGATGGTCAAGAAAATATGGGCCCAACACCATATTCCTAATATGCCTCAATGGGCGTGTAACGGGATCCCTCGTTTCTGACACTTAGTCGTTCCTCTTCTAACCTGGGGTGTAGAGGTTTGCCAGAAAGAATGCCATACTATCCTATCGGCTGTCTTTCTCCTGGCCTGGTTCCAATCAAGTCCTCGGTCCTTCGGGGATTGTCTGATGTTTTCCTCTCAGCGAGCTCTAGGTCGTCCTGGAGGTCTGGATATATGGCTCTTAGTTTCCCATATTCGTTTCTGACACGATGAGTAGTATTGTGGCTATGAGAACTGTTTTTGCATTCAGGTGAGTTTGCATTTAATATTTCTCTTTCCTCTTCTGCATCCCACTTTTGTACTGATAGAACAATGGATAACTGCAGTTAAATCAATAAGAGAAAATGTTTAACATCAACTTGAAAAAGGCAGCACAACTATTATGGCAGATTCCACAACTAAAACTTAGTGACTGATACAATTCAAAAAATTTCTGGTCTGTATACTCAATGCCAAATGCAATAACTATTTTTCAGATACTCCCTCCAGTAGAATTATTATATGTACTTGTGCCTAGAGTGTAGTGTTTTATGACGGCTATGAGCAATTCAGAAGGGATTGCTTAGTTGACTAGGCTAGAGTAGGAGGCATGGCATGCTACCCAAATGCACAGCGCTCAGTCTGCGCTTGGTCTGTAATATAAGAAAAAAATGCATATATATAATAGAATATGTGCATAATTAGAAGGGTCACTATAAGAGACTTGTTATTCGCTGATGATGCTGCAATCGTCACTCAAAATCAACAGGAGCTTCAGAGCTTGATGAATTGCTTCACCCAAGTGTGCAAGGACTTTGGCCTCACAATAAGTCTGAAAATAAATGTGGTCGGTCAGGATGTGGATGTTGCACAAGTTATCACTATCCATAACTATGAATTGGCAGTGGTGCACCACTTCACATACCTGAGGTCTACCATCAACGACAAACTCTCTCTGGACACAGAAATTGGCAAAGCTGCAGCCATTTTTGCCCGCCTGACGTGTTTGGGGAAACTCACAACGAAGGCCAAAGCTATATAACGCCTGTGTCACCAGCACACTTCTATATGGCAGCGAGACATGGACAACCTATTTTAAGCAAGAAAGAATGCTCAATACCTTCAATCTACGGTGTCTACGCAACATCCTCTGTATTTCGTGGAAGCACAAAGTGACAAATGTTCAGGTGTTGTCATGTGCTGGCCTTCAAAGCATGTATACACTACTTAGCGCAGACTACGCTGGCTTGGCCATGTCAGCTGCATGGAAGATAGAATATCTTCTACAGACAACTGGCAGATGGCAAAAGAACGTTCGGGCGACAACAGCTGAGGTTCAAAGGTGTGTGCAAGAGAGACATGAGGGCACTGGACATAAATCCAGCAACCTGGGAGGATGAAGCTGCTGATCGCACCATGTGGCGATGCTCTCTACGGCACCACCACAGATTGGGCGAAAAGAAGCTCTCATCACAAGCAGAAGGTGGGGAGAGAACGTTGAAAGGAACACGAGGGGGAAAAAAGCAGCTGAGGGCTGTCAACTCAGGGGCGTATTCCCATAGTCAGTTATGACTGAAGAGGCTATTATTATTATTATGATATATCGACTCTGAAAAAAAAACCATTTAATTAATTATTCCACATTCTTCAGTTTACAGTATTTACCATATATATTTTATAATAGTATTTAGTGCTGTACTTCTTGTGTTTTCCTCTTTGTTAATTGTGTATATAGGGACGGTCAAAAAGTAATGCCTCGTAGTTTTTAATTTCATTCAATAGGCAAGAAAACAGATAAAATTCACATTGAAATGTAGCCCCAAGTCTGAACTTCAAAAATTTATTTCTCAAAGTAGTCTCCGTTATAACTCCGCCAATGCCGGTCCCAAGCCCGGATGAAAAAGGAGGAGGGCGGCCTGCATGGAGGTCGTAAGGAGGCAGCCCCTCCACCATGCAAAGGCGCAACAGGCCAATCACCTGTTTGCTTTAAATCACGATTACTAGCAACACAAGAGAGAAAACTGGACTGATTCTAAAGGCGACGAACTGGAACGGACTACGGACTACGACTTATGGAACTTGGAACACAAGAAGTATAAATGGGAAGGAAGAGGAGCTGGTGGAAGAGATCCTGGCTATAACGGAAACAAAGAAAAAAGGACAAGGAGTCATGGATCTCGATGGCAACACGCTGCTCTACAGTGGTGTACCCATGTCTGAAAGAGCTAAAGGGGGCGTGGGTTGCATTGTGGCCCAAAATCAAAAAGATAGTATCAAGGGATGGAACTTTGTCTCGGAACGCATTATGGTTGTTAAACTAAAAGAAGGAGAAACCATAGTCAACCTGGTCATAGTGTATGGGCCAAATGAGGATGAGAGAGCAGAGGTCAAGGAGGAATTCTTCGAGCTGCTTCAAAGGACAGTGGATGACTGCCTAGATGAAGTTTTCATGCTCGGAGATTTTAATGCCAGAGTTGGAAATGACCATGCTAGATGGGGTGGAGTTATCGGAAGATATGGAGAAGATACTCTCAATGACAATGGAAAGCGACTCCTTAGATTCTGCAGTGAGCAGAATCTGATCATTACAAACACAAAGTTCCCCCATAAGCGCATACATGCATACACTAGATGTGAACCAACAAAGAATGAGAAGTCAGTGATCGACTATGCCATTGTTCGGAGAAGCTCATTCAAATATGTCCGAGATGCTAGAGTCTGGAGGGGGCCAGAGATTGGAAGTGATCACTACCTGCTAACAATCGAAAGAACAACTGAAAGAGTTGCTCAGCCTAGGAACTGTCCAACATCACGCAAGAAACCAAGTAAACGAGCAGGAGAAATGAGCATTAGGACCTACAAGCGGAGAGAGCCAGAAATTAAGACCAGATATCAGGGGCTTATTGCTGCAGCGGTGAGCAACACAGAAGAACGACCTGATGACTTGGAAACCCTCTGGATTAAATTCAAGGATATCATAAAGACAGCTGCTGCAGAAGCATGCGGTGAAGTCCGACTTGGGAACAAGAGAAAGAGGACACCTTGGTGGACAGAGGAAGTCAAAGAGAAAATAAGAGAGAAGAAAATGGCATGGAAACAATACTTAGGAGCTAAAAACACAACAGGACAAATGGAAAAATATAGAGAATATGTGACACTCAGAACAGAAGCAAAGAACAAAGTGCTAGCAGCAAAACAGAAGTCCTGGGAAGAATTTGGAGAAAAGCTAGAAAAAGATGCACAAGAAAACCAGAAATTGTTCTAAAAGACCCTAAAGAACATGAGGAAGGAAAAACAAAGCCCTCTCAAATTTATAAAGGACAAGCAAGGCAAATTGCTTACTGCCCCGAAGGAAGTAATGGGAAGATGGAAAGAATATTTCTCAGAACTCCTGGATGGTGAGCATGGTGAAGCATCAGAAATGATAAACACTAGCACAGAAGAGAAAACCAATGATGGTGAAGATGACATAAAGATGGAAGAACTGAAGGCAACACTGGAGAAAATCAAAATGGGCAAAGCAGCAGGGCATGATGGTATAACACCAGAAATGGTTAAGTTCATGGGAGCATCAGGCGACCTATTACTCTTAAGGGTTTTACAGGCAGCGTGGTACAACAAGACCATACCAAAGGATTGGGAGATTGCCATCATAACACCGATTTTCAAAAAGGGTGACAATCGACAGTGTGGAAACCATAGAGGCATATCCCTTCTCAGTGTCCCTGGTAAAATCTACTCTAGAATCCTAGAGCAGAGACTCCGACGCCTAGATGAGCCACAATTGGATGAGGTCCAGTGCGGATTCCGAGCAAACCGAAGTACTCAAGACCTAATCTTCACACTCAGACAGCTGAGTGAAAAGGCCCTTGAGTATAAGTACAGAGCTTCTACAAGTTTTGCAGAAATTATGTGAGGACAGCAAACCATAAGTCGGAAGAGTTCAGGACCACCACTGGTGTAAGACAAGGTGATATCCTATCACCTTACCTCTTCATACTCCTTATGGACGATGTCATCAAGGCATGTAAGGAGAGAACAAGAAAGTATTCAGTGGGGTACTGGAAGATGAGACAGGTCTATATTTCGAAGCTGGCATTTGCTGATGATGTTGCCCTGATTGCTAAATCAGAGGCACAACTCCAATCCAACCTGCAAGTCTGGAAGGAAGAGCTGGAGAAGAGAGGGATGGTCATAAGCAGCTCTAAAGCAAGGTCCGTGGTGATATCGCGAGGGGAAAGGGGGCGTCGGATTGGGCTGGGAGAGCGGGTCCTGGAGCGGGTCGACCACTTTGAATACCTCGGAGCTATTGTAGACCGAGGGGGGGGGGGCATCGGGGAAGAGTTGGCCACTCGAGGGGCAGCGGCTGGGGGACTTTTTCAGGCCATGGATCGAGGATTCCTCGGCGGGAGAGGGGTTGGTGGGAGGGCGAGGATGGCTGTGTGCAGCTCCACCTGTGTCCCAGTCTTGACATACGGATGCGGGTCGTGGGCAGTGGCTGCAGCCCATAAAAGCCAGATCCAAACCTCAGAAATGAGGTATCTGAGGAAGGTGGTTGAAGTAACAAGAAGAGACATGGTACGCAACCAGACGATACGTCAAGGCCTTAAATCCTACCCCCTGCAGACCCAAGTAGAACAGTCCCAATTAAGATGGTTTGGCCATGTCTGCAGAATGGGAGAAGATCGGATACCACGACAAGCATGGGAAACAAAGAGCCAAGGATCCAGACCCCGAGGACGACCCAGAGTCCGCTGGGAGGACAACATTGGACAATCTTTGAAGGATCGGGGACCGGGGTGGAGCCGGGCCGGGAGGAGGACGGCCGATGGGATGGTCTGGCGCTCTCTCTTCCAAACCTCTACACCTCACGGTAGAAGGGGAACGACTAAGTAAGTAGTAAGTCTCCGTTATTTGTTACAGTTTTTGTCCATCTTCTCACAAGGGCATGTATCCCCGCACGGTAAAAATGTGTCTCTTTTTTCCTAAACCACTGGCTTATGGCGCGTTTAAGGGTCTCGGTGTCTGTCACGTAGGTCTTTATGTCATTAAATTACCTACATCTTCTTCCTATTCTCTCACCCTAATCCTTTCATTTATATTCTTTCCATACTTGTTTTTCCTGTATTTTTCGCATCACTCGGTTCGCTGAACATAGGACGTAGACAATCGTCTACATTCTCACCGAGCGCGCGAGCTTCTTCTCGGCATAAGTCCCGGTGAGGTGTGATACTTTACATCTGCACCGGTCAGTATTCAGACATTTGTCTGAAAAATCCCAAACTGACACGGCGCTCACTGTGGGCCATGGTCAGCTGTAGTGTGAAAACTGCCCTGCATTGGAGACAGGTTGTCTGAGATTTCGCAACTGACACGCAGAAAGTGGCAGTTTACGACAGCCTCTTCTAGTTACGTAGTTGTTATGAGAAAGGGGAGATTATTTCGTTTTTGCGAAATAAACGTTCATCTCTTTGTCTGGGTTTTCATATATACTAGAATGAGCTAGATTTCATTATCACTCAGTAACTTCGCAGTCAAGACTAGAACAAGCCTCGTTCGATTTCTAAAAATCTCTGTTAAAAGAGATGGCCTTTAGTTTGATCGAAGTGGTTTAGTTCTTAGGAATTCTGTGTTTGAGGTATCATATATTATTATCTAGTATATCTAGTATTTTGTGAAGTGTTTAAAAGTGCTAAATCGCTATTTATTTCTCTAGGTAGATCTGGTGCAGAGCGAATAATTTATAAGTCTGTATTAATTTCTAGTGACGTGTCTCAGTGGAAAGCAGGATAAATTATATTTCCAGCTTAAATTCAGTCGGCTATTACTAAATTTAATTTAACTGCTAAATAATCAGACGAGAACATAATTTTCAAACTAACTTATAACCTGTGAAGACTAAATAAAAAAAACTTTTCCCTTAAAGACTTGGTCGTAAGCTTTTCAAGAACTTTAACGTGAACTGAAATAACGGGCCCAGTGTGCCTGAATTAGTCCTTCCAGAAACGATATTCTAAAGTACAGCCTTTGTGGCAAGTAACATTATTCATAGCATTAAACTTGCCGACATCTTTTTTGACCAAATGTCGTGTGAACCCTGATTATCTGTTGAGAGAAGCTGTCCACCGGTCATTTTCCTAATTTAGGGAAAACTCGTGTTCTGACATTGTGTGCTCGCTTAACCCTAATTCTTACTTCGTGAGTCAAGATACACTAACTTTAGTCTGAAATAGCTGACGCCTGAAGCTGATGCTCCCCGGAGAAATTTCTGAGAAAAACCAAAACCAGCAAACCACTCTGTAGAGCTGGGATCCGCTTCAGTGAACGACAGAACAGACAAAGGGTGTGAATGTTACCAAGGTTGCGCCAGACGGCAAGCTACATCACGTATGTAATTAGTACAGGGCCCTGATGAAAGAACCGAGTGAAAGTAGACGGTGTGAGGTATGTGAATTTCACCCATGTTTGTAATTCCATTTATGAAACTTGTTGTCAATGCAAGAATATTTTTTGACTTCCCTCAGGTTAAAACCTACTACATCTAAGTCGGTTCATATTTGTTTACGAGGAAAGAAAGAAAAATTATTAGACAAACTCATATGTATCATTGAATCTCCTGGCTTTCACTTTACTCATAACGGGACTGTGGGCTTACCTTGAGGGGATGAGATCATATTGGGGTCTATCATTTCTTGTAGCAATTTCATTGATTATTGTTTTGACCACGTGTGTATATGTTTATTTTCTTTTCTTGATGAATGTTATGTGTTGTGAGGAAATTTTTAGCTGATAAATAAAAACTTCCCTTTGAAACTAAAAGCAGCGTGTTGGTCAGCTCGTTCAGAATATATATATGTAATCATTTTGATAGTCTTCCCACGTCTGTGTGTCTACCTGTTGACACTGGTGTGTGTGCACGTGAGTGGTATGTTCATTACATATTAGCATATGTTGTCAATAGTCTGTCCGACTCTTACATAAGTGTCGTAGAAGATAGGCCTGAGAGAGAGAGAGAGAAGAATCTTGTCTTTTTCCAGGGGACCGTTCTATTGATTCGCTACCACTGCACTCGTGGAAAGATCTATTTCTGTATTAACTCTCACAGCAGCTATCACTGATTCTATCTATTCAGAAGGGACCAACCAAAGTCTTAATTTCCTATCAAAAAATCTACGACAGTGTCCTCAAAGTGATGTCCGCGAAGATCTTCTTTCAGTGGTCCAAACAGATGGAAGTCAGAAGGTGCAAGATCGGGACTGTAAGGGGGATGTGGTAATAATGTCCAGCCAAATTCTGCAATCGCATCAATGGTGCGTTTAGCGGTGTGTGGCGTGACATTATCGTGCAACAGTAGTGCAGTTCTCTGATCTTTTAATGGGTAAAGTCGCCGAAGACGACCTCTAAGCTTCTTCAAAGTTTCAATGTAACGGTCTGCATACACCGTGTTTCCCTGTTCCAAGAAGTCGAGAAGAATCACACCCTTCTCATCCCAAAACACGGAGGCCATAACTTTCCCTACAGATGGTGAACTTTTGAACTTCTTTCTTGTCGGCGATGTTGTGTGATGCCATTCCATTGACTGCCTCTTGGATTCTACTTCAGCTTCGTCACAACGATGTACCCAACTTCGGACAGTGCTAACATCCACTGTTGAATCTCCATAAACATTCTTCAAACGTTCGTGGATGCGAATTGGGGTCTCGCCTTCAGTATTGAGGAATTTTATGACATAACGATGTTTTAACCAAACGTCTTTGGCAGCCATTTTCAAACTGTTACAGTGGTGCCACCTGTTACTGAAACAGGTTGGTAATGCTATACAGTGCAGAAGAGTGTTTGAGGAATCCTGCTAAATTTACAAATTGCACACCAATGCAGTATTTACATACATAAAAAATAGGAGGCATTACTTTTTGACCTTCCCTCGTATATATGTCACGGCGTATTTTCTGGTGGCAGAAAAACTAGGTTGGTGATATCGTTTTCAGCGAGTTTTGGCAAACCTGATAACTTTTAAGAAACGACTGAGTCACGTGAAAAGGACGGAAGTCGAATATAGATTAAGCGGGAAAGGCAGAGAGAATTTTCTGGCTTGGCCGAGAAGGACGTGTTTTGGTTTACCTTTTCATTGAGTATGGATTATGACAGAGAGTTTGATATAGTGGTTTATTCTGTTGGACATAATTATAATTCTGGAGTAGTTTAGTGTCCAGTGATATTATTGTCAGGCCATTGGGTATAATTTGTCAGTGGATTGAGTTTTCCATTGCTGTAGTTCTGGTTCGCCATAGTGAGCGATTTTCAGTACCAAGTTTTATAGTACTGTTAGGGAGCCGCGCTAGCGTAGTGGTTATAACACCGCTCTGGCGACCGGGTGATTCAGGATCAAACCCGGGCGACGGCATTTGAGGATTTTTCGTCGACCGAGATTTGGACTGGATTAACTCGAGACCTGGCGAGGACATTTGAAGGAGTGTCGTCGACCAGGGACTGGCGGCTCCTGAGCCGACCCAGCTCTAATGGGTACCTCCGAAAACGGCGAGTATCTGCCTGAATGGCGAGGGACACTTGTACAAGAAAATAGGATACTCACGTAAAAATCAATGTCAGGTTAGACATTAATAATAACCTGAGATTTCGCCTCGAGTATTAGCGGGCGTACGAAAAAAAAATAAAAAATAGTACTGTTATACTGTCATGTGTGAGAGTAATTTGATATATTAATTCGAGAAGTGTCTCGGGCAGTGTTGTATGTATTCCATACTGTTTTCAGCCGTGTGTGGCTATACTGTGTGCAGTGCTCTATTAAAAAGGGAATCCTGTAGAAAGTGTTTTCTTTCTGTGTCCACCATTTCATGTTGTGGTCATCTCCTAGCGGAGCGAGCCAAGTATTAAATTAGTATCATTATAAAATCCACAGCATAAATTGGTAGTTGACATCTGGGGGCTCGTCCTATTCTTTATAAGGCCATGGGGCCTAAATGTTCATTATAAAGCCAGAGCTTAGGATGCACACAGAGAGTTAGAAGGTTGTAGTAACAGTGTGTTGGCGCCTTCATGTGTACGAAGTCACGATAGTGAGTTATTTTCGATTGTCCAGCTTCAGGTCAGTGTGTTTGTCAGTCAGTAGCTGTGAACTGTGGTCGGTCAAGTGTGACGCGTAGTGGTATGTTTTTTTTTCAGGTCACAGTGTAAGGTTGTTGGTGTTAGTTCAGGAAATATTTTGACATTGTTATTGTGGTTGACACGTGTTGCAAGTTAATTTCGATGCTAGTGTGGCTAGGATTGTTAAAATATGTGTCAAGTGTGATGAAATAAAGTGCAGTTGGTGTCAGGCTGTCATTAGACATATTACAAGGTAGTCTTCACGATTTTTTGGTAACATTCGGGGCTCCCTGCGGAGTAAAGTTATGTGTTCAACAGGGCTGGGAGACGACTTCCGTTGTTGCGCTATCCTGATTGATACATTGTGACTTTGAGTGTTACCTTAGAAGGGTTAGGAGTTGTTGTGGAGTACCTTTGTGAACTTTTAAGTTTACATAGGTCTACGAGTGTGTTAGGGTGTTTTGGCTGTAGGCGAGTTGTCCTGTTCCTGCCACATGAAGTAGCTATTCAGCCGAACTCTTGTTGCTACCTTCCTGCGTGTGTTCCTGTGCAATAGACTGTGATGGAAGGTGTCCATGTTTTGCTGCCAACCTGCGCTGTAGGTGTAGACAACGGTTACTAAAGTTACTGTCCTGAAGTGTGAAGCCTGCTGATCTGTATGGTTCCAGAGTACTCTATCCTGAAGTCTGCTGGATTCCTGAAGTGTAGTACTGTGGAGTGTTCTGTACGGGGACATATTTATCCTGATGTATGATACCGTACAGTCTTTAGGGATGAAGACCGGTTTTGGTATAAAACCAAACATCACAAGTAGAGGAGTGGTTCCTCAGAGAGTCGATCTTCAGACTCTGATGCGCGGTCGTCGTCATCTAAAGGTTCTAGCAAGAGTTCACGCGATGAGTCGAAGAGGGAGCCCTTGTGTACCAATTGTGGTGGAAATAATCATTGCGCTGACAGGTGTCCCACCCTGATTGAACACGCGAATTCCGCATTTGTGTTGGACACAGTGAACAGCGAGGACTGTGCGGGGTGTCGTCCTCTGTTCTAGGCGAACGAGAGGATAGTGCTACAAGGTGGGCATGCGGCACCATGTCTGTCGGCAGTCCATGAGACTGGCAAGGTGGATCTCCACAAAGGTATGGTGTTGAGGGACACTGGGTGTACCACAATTGGGGTGCGTCAGTTGTGCATCGACGAGTCCTGCCTTACGGGCAAAACTGTGAAATGCACCACGTTTGGGGGCAAAGTGGAGTCTTACCCCCAGGCATGTATCAATGTGGACACCCTGTTCCTATTGGGGAGAGTGAACGCGTTCGTTCTCGAGGATCCAATTGCTGATTTAATTGTCGGCAATGTACGGGGACGCAAGCAGTGCTGTTTTTGTAAGCAACGACATTGGAGAATTTTTCAAAACAACTGTAGGAGTTCGCCAAGGATGTATCCTGTCACCAGTGCTCTTTAATATATATCTAGAACATATTATGCAGGAGGCTCTCTACGATTATAAATCAACCATATCGATTGGAGGCCGACCTCTGTGTAACCTACGTTTTGCTGATGATATTGATCTGATAGCTGGATCAGAATCAGAACTTCAAGACCTTACCTCTAGACTGGAGAAAGTAACAAGAACGTATGGGATGGAAATTAATATAGAAAAAAGCAAGATATTGGTGAATAGCCATAAGAAACATGTTCCGACCAACATTACGTTAAATGGGCAAACGTTAGAAGAAGTTAACACCTTTAAATATCTCGGGTCCACTATATGTAGTGATGGAAGATCAATTAAAGAAATCAAGACAAGACTTGAGATGGCCTCAGCTGCCATGACAAGGTTGAATGTGATCTGGAAAAATAACATCAGTTTTCCTGTGAAGATCAAATTATACAAATCACTTGTATTATCTATTCTCTTGTATGGGTGTGAGGGCTGGACACTCACTGCAGATACGGAGCGAAGGATTCAGGCTTTCGAGCATAAATGTTATAGAAGAATTTTGCGCATTTGCTATAAAGAGCACAAAACAAATGTCTATGTTAGAGAGAAGATAAACACCTATGCAGGCCACCAAGAACCACTTTTGTCAATAGTGAAACGTCGAAAGCTTGCCTGGTTTGGGCATGTAACTCGTCATGACTCCCTTTCGAAAACGATCCTTCAGGGAACAGTCGAAGGTAAACGGAGAAGAGGAAGGCAGAGAAAATCCTGGGCTGATAACATCAAAGAATGGGCAGGACACGGTTTTTCCACACTTGTACGCATTGCTGAGGATAGAGAGCAGTGGAGGACCCTGTCTGCTGATGCTTCCACCATGGCACCCCTACGACCCATGACGGGTTACGGGCTGAGATGAGATGATCGTAGTGCCAAAAGACAGTACGTTAGAATCGGGCACATAGACTGGTGTATCTGGCCATTCGTGTGAACATTCGTGGAAACATTCAGTCGTGATATTGGACATAATCGTATTATTATCCTATTGTGGCTAGTGCTGTGATAGCACCGTTTAGAAGTTATTCGCCTTGTTAGTGGTGACAGTAGTGTGCCAAAGGACATATTTGTATTATCTGGCACCCAGGCTTACGGAAAAGTCTGGTTATCGGGCTCATAGACGAGTATGCTGGTCGAGTAGCTGAACATTCGCAGGAGTATTCAGTCATGTTTCTTTTATGGACAGTGTTGTGATAGCACCCTGTGTAACATTATATTCATCTGGATTTTGTCAACGGTGTGGAGTACTGTTCGTATTGTTCTCATTTTCATCACTGGTGCTGATGAGTTACGTGATCAAGCATTGCTGGAGCGTCAGTTAAGTTTTTTTATTGTTTGTAAGATGTGTTATATTTATGCTTTTTGTTTTCCTCAAAATTCTAAATTTTCTTTTCTGTCTATCCACCTGATATTATTTATCGTACAGTCTGATCTTTTAGAGTAGGATAGTTTGGTTTCTTCATCTGCTTCTTGAAGCTTGCTTATTGGTTTGTTGTTCTTTTTCCCTACTTTCTTTGTAGAACTTAGTCTGGATGTTTATAGGGTGTTAGTTAGTTAGGTGGGATCTTTCACTCTATCTCCTATTACTTGGGGTCATTGGTATTATTTACAGAGAAAAGCATTGATATGTTATTCTGTTATTAGTGGTTATTTGTTATTTAGTTTCTTTTGACTGGAATGATCTGATAGTGGCTGTGAAGGAGATAGAACTCGGCACTTCATTGTTAAATGTAGTTGTTGTTTAGTCTATTGTGTAATATTATATTTGTGTGTTCAAGGGTGGACGGGTGGCGAGTTTAATTCATTCTGTTCCTACTTGTGGGAAAAGATTGAATTAGACTGACTTCTTTCTAGGAGGTGGCTGTGTATGTTTAGTGGTGGAGTAAGGCAGACGGTTTTCCTGCGACTGCCCTACTTAACATTCCAAACCCTGTTGGTGTTAGGTGTACCGGTGTAGTTAGTATTTACATTGTCTTGCACATTCAGTAATTCTTTTGTTGTGTTTAAGTGGTGTTTTCTCTCGTTCCATCTTGCTATCTTGTAAATACGTTTACAGGGATCCCTTGTTTTCGTCTGTGTGCAGTCACGAATTGTATATATTAATCTACCTCTGCTCAACTGTGTCTATCATCTTATTCCTCGTGACTGGGATTTTTTCATAGTGTTTGGTGTGTGTCTTTTCATCTGTGTAGGGTTCATTTTGCCAGTGTTAACACTTATGTAAGACAGATTAGTAATAATTGAATTATTATTTGAGTATAGCACCAGTGTGGGTGCCAGTAACAAACTAGGGAGTAATAAGCTGTTTGATGGTCAATGTGGTACAGTGGTGTCATAGCACCAAGAGGTATTATCTGCTGATGCTATACAACTGTCGACTAAAGGGTCTTTGAGTGTATCACAAAGTGGTCGGAAGGACCAAACCTACAGAGTAATGAGACAGTAGCCAAGTGGCAAAGTAAGACGATAAGTATACAATAAGAGGTAAAGTGGAGTATTTGTATACAGTGAGAGGTGATGGGGTATTTACTTACATGCATATATATGTGTAAATTTGAGAAGTGATATTACTATTGACCATCATTACTGCAGACCTTGTAAGAAGATAGGTATCTGTTCATATAAGCGAGGTGGTATAGGGTACATGAGAGTGAGCAGTTGCACAGTAAATTATTATTGAGAAGTACGAGTGTACATCATGGACATTGATAGTTTCATGCGGATAGGCAAGGAAGCTGGGTACACAGGAAAAGAATTATTGGATTATGCCAAGGCAGAATTCCAATCAAAAGAGAACCAGAATGCCTTAAGGGATGCTCGAGCTGAAGAGTTAGAGCTCAAAAGAAGAGAATTCGAATTGCAAGAAAAGAAGATAGAGCGAGAATTGCAAGAAAAGAAGATAGAGATCGAATTGCAAGAAAAGAAAATGGAGCGAGAATTGCAAGAAAAGAAGATGAGAGAAGATACAGAATTTGAAGAAAATAAGATGGAGCGAGAATTGCAAGAAGAGAAGATAGAGAATTTGAAGAAAGGAAGATGAGAGAAGATAGAGAATTTGAATTAGAGAAGGAGAGAATGAGGATGGATGAGGAAATACAATTGAAGAAATTAGAAGTAGGTGCGAGTGGTCAGAACTCGACTCCTGGGGGGTCCCATCATCCCTTTAGGCTGCGTCTGCCGAATTTTAATGATAAAATCGACAGTTTAGATTTTTTCCTTGAGAGATTCGATGCCGAATGCGTGGCTTGGAAGGCTGACAGAGATCAGTGGCCATCTCTGTTATCGACATTGCTAGTGGGGCCTGCGATGGAGATTTTCTATAGTCTCCCGCTAGAAGAAAAGGCCGATTACGACAAAGTAAAGGAAAGGCTGCTCCGGAAGTTCCGTCTGACTGCTGATGGGTACCGGACGCGTTACAGAAACGCGATACCAAGCGCAGACCAAGACTTCGAGGACTTCATCTCGAAGATCAAACTTCTGTTAAACAGATGGATCGAGATGGAAGGAATCACTAAGGACTATGATGGCTTGCTAGACTTGATGCTATGAGATAAAGTGTTGTCGTCATGCTCGACTGAGTTGGTGGCGTTCTTCCAAGAGCGCCAGCCAAAAGACATTGAGTCCATGGCCCAATTGGGGCATCATTATGTCCTTGCCCACCCGGGCAAACCCATTCAGAAGTCGGGTCTGGCAGACGCCTTAATTGCTGGTGTTGGCAAAGTACAGCGTCGACCATGGCAAAATCAGTCAGGCGATGCAGACAGGTGCCAAGAGCAGAAGCACGAGAGTTCCTCTAGGCCCTATCAGCCAAGAGGAGGAAATTATGGGAATTTCCGTTCCCATCGGAATGGCCGCTCGAACTGGCAGAACCGACAAGTAATAAGTAATAACGACGCAGGAGAGCGCCAAACGCGTAAGCAGGTACACTTCGAGGACTTTAGGGATGAAGACCGGTTTTGGTATAAAACCAAACATCACAAGTAGAGGAGTGGTTCCTCAGAGAGTCGATCTTCAGACTCTGATGCGCAGTCGTCGTCATCTAAAGGTTCTAGCAAGAGTTCACGCGATGAGTCGAAGAGGGAGCCCTTGTGTACCAATTGTGGTGGAAATAATCATTGCGCTGACAGGTGTCCCACCCTGATTAAACACGCGAATTCCGCATTTGTGTTGGACACAGTGAACAGCGAGGACTGTGCGGGGTGTCGTCCTCTGTTCTAGGCGAACGAGAGGATAGTGCTACAAGGTGGGCATGCGGCACCATGTCTGTCGGCAGTCCATGAGACTGGCAAGGTGGATCTCCACAAAGGTATGGTGTTGAGGGACACTGGGTGTACCACAATTGGGGTGCGTCAGTTGTGCATCGACGAGTCCTGCCTTACGGGCAAAACTGTGAAATGCACCACGTTTGGGGGCAAAGTGGAGTCTTACCCCCAGGCATGTATCAATGTGGACACCCTGTTCCTATTGGGGAGAGTGAACGCGTTCGTTCTCGAGGATCCAATTGCTGATTTAATTGTCGGCAATGTACGGGGAGTGCATAATGCCAGGGGTGTGGCTGGAGCAGAGGCTCAGCACCACCAAACTCCCAAGGGGGATGACCAGAAGGTACATCGTAGACATGGTTTGCGGCAAGTACCAAATGACATGATTGGGAGCAGTAGGAACTTACACGAGGGTTCGATAGCTGGTGATCGCACAGTTTGGGTACGTAACGTTCCCCTGAGTGCTAGTTGGCGCACACTCAGACGAGTGTTTGATGAGGTCGTGCCAGTTATATTTGTGGAGGTATTGTTGTTGCACGACAATACCAAAATGGCACAGGTGACTTTTGCGAATAGGTGGGGTGTGCGTGATGCAGTAAGGTGGAAGCACATGTCGTTGCTTCACAACCACCTGCTGATAGTCCAGCAATAGTAGGGTGAGGTTTCAGGTTCGTGTTCAGTAAGGTGTTTCGGTTGACGCGAATCGAACCTTAGAGTCTGACCCACGCCCCCAGTACTATTCTGATATGAATATGTGGGTTTTGTAAACTTGTAAAGATCACCTGATGCGTTGCAATGCATGTTTATGCTGTACTATGTTATACTTTGCAATGTACGTATTTTGGTGCCATAAAGGCAATCTGCACGAGAATCGAATATAATGTAGATTTATAGCATGTACAAATGATTGTCTATAACTATGAATGTTCTATGTAGGGTATTTGTTAAACCAGGGGTGGACAGTCGTCGTTATTTTTCACGACTTCCAGTACCTGGGGTGGCTTATTTCATGCGCATATGTGTTTGGTGGATAGGTTGAGAAGGCATGAACGACAATGGTGGTGGAGAACTATGGCACTCTCTAGGCAGATGAGGAGATGCTAGCATGGCATAGGATCGTCCCAACTCTGTACGGGGTCGGGCGAGGACTCCTCCGATGGAAGAAAACTGTGTTTTCTTTCTTGGGGGGAGGGGGGGGGTGGATGTCACGGCGTATTTTCTGGTGGCAGAAAAACTAGGTTGGTGACATCGTTATCAGCGAGTTTTGGCAACCCTGATAACTTTTAAGAAACGACAGAGTCACGTGAAGAGGACGGAAGTCGAATATAGATTAAGCTTTTTCTGGCTTGGCCAAGAAGGACGTGTTTTGGTTTCCCTTTTCATTGAGTATGGATTATGACCGAGAGTTTGCTATAGTGGTTTATTCTGTTGGACATAATTAATTCTGGAGTGGTTTAGTGTCCAGTGATATTATTGTCAGGCCATTGGGTATAATTTGTCAGTGGATTGAGTTTTCCATTGTTGTAGTTCTGGTTCGCCATAGTGAGCGATTTTCAGTACCAAGTTTTATAGTACTGTTATAATGTCATGTGTGAGAGTAATTCGATATATTAATTCGAGAAGTGTCTCGGGCAGTGTTGTATGCATTCCATACTGTTTTCAGCCGTGTGTGGCTATATTGTGTGCAGTGTTTTATTAAAAAGGGAATCCTGTAGAAAGTGTTTTCTTTCTGTGTCCACCATTTTATGTTGTGGTCGTCTCCTAGCGGAGCGAGCCAAGTATTAAATTAGTATCATTATAAAATCCACAGCATAAATTGGTAGTTGACAATATATATATATATATATACAAAATTTGTCAATTTCTGCCACTAATCAATCAATCAATCTCTCTCTCTCTCACACACACAAATACAAAAACATGCACATACATTAAATGGCAAAATCATAAAAGATTAATAAGCTTTCACCGCTTAATTTTAATTTCTTAGATTTAGCATGAGTATAAATATTGCATTTCATGTACGTAATTAATGTCAGTCAAACTTCGTTCCTAGTCACAAATTACAGAGGTGCAACATATTTCAGCTTTTAATTTTAAAAGGGGGGGGGAAGAGAGAGAATAGTGACCAAAAAAAGAATGCTGGTCTGATTAAAAAAATCACAGTAAAATTTTATCTTATTTTAATAAAAGGCATAATAAATATACGTATAAAAATCCACTTTTGGTATAAGGTGGGAATGTAGGAGTTAAATATACACAAGGCCCTTAGTAATATCTCATCTAAATTTACTGTTCATTTTCTTGCTTAGAAAATTCATGTTTCTTTAACAACAATCAAACCTCAAAAATCATTACGTGCCACTGATACATGCACAGAAAATTTTTTTTAATGTACACTAAATAAGAATTATCTCATTCTAACCAATTATAAGAGTTAACATAATTTTAGAGAAAGAAAATACTAAAACATAATTACACAACAGAGTACCTAAATCAAATACTAGATGGACAAAGTGAGAGTAATCATTACTATTGTCTAAAACATACGTTTTCATCAAAGTTTTGGGACAAGAAGTCTGTTAAGAAAGCAGGACAGTACTGTTCTATGTATCAAATACATGAAAACTTATCAAAGTGGATGACACAGTTTATTATTCGATATTATTTTTACAATTAATTATAAGATTGATTTAAACCTACAAAATTAAAAAAGGACTACATAAATGGATACTATGTACACACACACAGCTGCATGGATGGTCAAATGGAGACAATGAAATTAATTTAAAGATTATCACTGTGCCTAAACATGGTTGTAATTTATTATTCAATAATTTTATACAAGGTTTGCACACTGCATCAGATTCATCCAATCATTGCTACAATTACAACAGTCCCCATCAACAATATCAGCAAAATAACTGGTGTCAAGAGTCCCCAAACAGGCCAAAGTCCTACACTCAAACTGAAATTCAAAAGAGGTGTCATTTATGTTATATTTCTTATTTCAAACTTTAAATAATACCAAAAACAAAATAAACAAACAAATAGCTGAATGTAAATATATGGATAGGCAGGTAACAAATATACTATAGAATTACATACTCTAAAACAGTTCCCACTATTCCTTCATGAATACTGTATTAATAAACTTGCTGATCATTATGCTCACGCTCAAAGAGTTTTATTGTCTTATATAGTATTAAAATTTAACTAGAATATCCATCACATTTCATGGATTGCTAACTTTTGGCTCAAAAACTGAAGACTATCTGGAAGGGCAATAAGTAAGCCAATGATACATTTTCATTCAGAGTGGTGGTTAGATAATGCAGCAAAGATAATGGGTTCAAAACACTATCACACGCCAGTCTAATAATAATAATAATAGCCCCTTCAGTCATAACTGACTATGGGAATGCGCCCCTGAGGTGACAATCCTCAGCTGCTTATTTTCCTGGTATGCTTTTTGTGTGAGCTTCTTTTCGCCCAATATGAGGTGGCAGTTTCATACTCCCAGGTTGCTGGATTTATGTCCAGTGCCCTCATGTCTCTCTAACACACATCTTTGAATCTCAGTTGCGGTCGCCCAATTGTTCTTTTGCCATCTGCAAGTTGTCCATAGAAGATATCTTTCGGGATGCGATCATTTTCCATGCGGTGGATATGGCCAAGCCAGTCTACCCAGCTGTAAAAGGGTACCTGATTATGCTCTTGAGTTAGGGAAGGCAAAGGCAGCAAGGAAGTGAACTGGTGAATTCACCTCTCGAAGCTGGACCTAGTATAGTGAAGTCTCTAACACTTCACTCCCCAATAGGACTACCTTTACATTTTTTTTTACATCCATTCATCACCCTTCAGCATCCTAAGGAGCATAGGCCTTCATACTTACGCCAAGTCTTCACCATTCTTTTCATGTCTGTCCATATTCTCTTCTTTATGCGTTCTTTGGTCTCCCTCTACCTCTCTCCTCCCATGGGGATTCCAGAAAGGAAGTACTGCCTTGTAGTACTACCAAAAAGTTTCCTTAGTGTGTGTGCTATCAATCACCAGTATCTTCTTCTCATCTTTTATTCCACTGGCACTTTTCTGATTCATTTCATCAGTTCCACATTAGTGATCTCATACCATTTCAGTCCTATTCTACATAAGCATCCATTTATAAAAGTATAGCGCCTTGGTTGTTGTTCTCCATGTTTCAAAGCCCTATAATAGGACTGATTTGATATGAGTTGAAGATTCTGTTTTAGTGTTGGATTGTTATTTCTCTTGATCTTCACACATGTCCCAGTGTAATTAAAGCTCCCCTTTCCTGTGTTAGAGCTGAGCGAAATATCAGTTAAGTGGCTGCATGTGAAGTATGGGCAATATACTCTTAACAATTACAACTTTTGTGTGGCACTGTCAGATCAACTTACATCCAGTGAAGCATGTAACTTAGAGGGAACATTGCTGATGACACTCAAGAAAATGAGATATCCATCCTTGAAATTAATTCCAAAACATGAGCTCACAAAATAATCTGGGCAGTGGAATCAATAATTCACTAAATTTGCAGCTATGCTAAAAACACTAGTTGAAAGGTGTATTATGAAATACAGCTTTCACATGTAACTCCACGGATTTAACTTGCATTTCATACTATGAATACATACAAATAGTTAGAAATGGTAATTTATGATAAACTTACCATATTATTCCAATAATTAAGGAAGCAGTGGCCACAGGAACAGCTGACGGGAATCTTTTCTCCCATTCATCAGAACTTATATTCTTCCAAAATGTCAGCCAGAAAACCAGAAAGACAGCTATGCCAACATGAAGTCCTACAGATAAAACTCCAATCCAGAACCATGTACTGCAAAAGAAATAGTGGTGATTAAAAACAATGTAGGACATAAGTAAAACCTAATATACAATATTATTATTTCTTATGCTTATGACGTACTTTGCATGGCAATCTGTTTTGCTGGAACAATCACTTATTACTGTGATTCAACATATGTCACAGTCCAATATGAACACACAGCCACCTAAACCCAACAAGATGCTGCAAGGCTACCGTTTTACCCTTTAACTGCTGTAACCAGTCTTACGAAGCAGTAATGGTCTCCACTTCTCTATAATGCAATAGGAAAAAATTATCTGCAGCTTAAGAGAAGGGGAAGCAACCATATTCCATTGGATAGAAAACTGAAGAAAAAAAAGAAGAGTTTTTGAAGTTTAGATCTGCTTTAAAATGCACTAAAAAGGCAGAAAATAAAATTGTATACTCTCACGGTAACAGTATTCAGAATAGGATTTCATATGGTAAAGAACTGAGTATTCAGAAAAGAGATTCAGATGGTAACGTACATTTAAAGACATAGAAATTTTGAAAAGCAAACCTGTCCAGCCCAAAAATTAATATTCAAGAATAAATCAAATGGTTAGGAAGTTTAAATCTTCCAGAAAAAAGCCACTGTTTTTCAGTCTACAATAACAACATTTATTAAAATGCAGTTTTAAAAAAATTACATTCGCTTTAAAGCAGACTAAAAAGTTAGACAATATTTTATACATGCAGGGTAAATCTCTTAAATCAGAAAATGATAGTTGTGGTGAAAAATATTTAAAGAAATAGAAATGTTTAAAGGCAAACATGTCCAGCAATGTTATACACAATGTGTATGATATGTAGATCCTTTCTGAATAGACAGAGAAGAGAATTGGTGATAGAAATGGAAGGAATACAGAAGATATGGAATGACTTTGAGCAGAGGGCACAGGACAAGAGAACTTGGCATGAATTTGTTAAAGTCTATGTCCTTGGGGAGCTAAAGGGCGATCATGATGATGATCATATATTTCAATGTGGCAACATATAACTGCTGTTTACCTTTTGATGCGTAGATCATACACTACAACATTGATAAAGTCACTGAAGTAAAACACAGCAACCGCAATACCAAGCCACATGAAATTTTGTACACAAAATGGTGATTTCTTAGGTGATGACGGCCCATCGGCATCCTTCTCAGAGGTTCTTAATTCAAATTGTGAGAAATCTAAGAGAATAAAGTAAGTTTTTACTGAAAACGGTGGTCCGGAAACTATTAACATAACAGATACCACAAGATATAAAAAGAGTGTAAAGAAAATTTACAGTATCGCTAATCTGTGCTGAATTAAAGTCATTTAACTATTGTTTTCCTGCTGCTTTTGTTTGATCTGTCAAGGCTATTTTATCTTAACTGTATACTTTCTCACAACCTTTGTAGGCATCAATACTTGTAAGCAGCTTTTCCTCACTCAATGAATTACAATTAAAGATTAGTAACTTTTGTATCAATAAAAGCATGAATATATAAAGATGTGTAATGCCACATAAACATTTGATGGTTTATTTGTGTTCTGATGTTATTTTTTAACAGCAATTTTTTTTTAACTGAAAAATGCATTAACAACTGTTCTATGAATTAAAATTTTATTAGTTAAAAAAAAAAAAAAAACAGCGGTGCCAACAATTTCAAACAGTTCCCTGTTTTATAGCTGTAATTTTTCGTCGACCGGGATTTGGACTGGATTAACTCGAGCCCTGGCGAGAACATTTGAAGAAGTATCGTTGACCAGGGACTGGCGGCTCCTGAGCCGACCCAGCTCTAATGGGTACCTCCGAAATCGGCGAGTATCTGCCTGAATGGTGAGGGACACCTGTCTCTGTACAAGAAAAAAAGGGATACTCACGTAAAATCAGTCTCAGGTTAGACATACTAACCTGAGATTTCACCTCGAGTAATAGCGGGCGTACAAAAAAAAAAAATAGCTGTAATACTAAAATTTCTGCAATGCTTATTTTTCTTCTTTGTAAGCTTTCAAATGTCAACTTGAATAAGCTTAAAGAAAGCGATGGTCAGTCTGAGGTTACTGGTTTCTCCACAGAGTTTGTCCAGGAGTGGTTATTGTTATTGTTAATCAGAATCATCCTCACTGCACCCCGGGCAAACCCACAGGTGCTCAGTCTCCCTCAGCAAATGTCGAAGAGTATGAATGCTAATTGTACCTGTAGCATGCTGGTAGTATATATAACGCATGCATCCTCTCTCACATCCATCTCTGCTAGTCCCACGTTCGATGCCAAACTCCAACAGTCTCAGCCTTATTGATTCATCCACTGCAGTGTCATTATCTAGCAGGCGATCATTAATTGCCCTTAGTATCTCTCCCTAATCCATGTCCAGTGTCCTCACTATGGGTGCTCTCGAGGCCAGTCTGTCAGCTCTCTCATTGCCACGTACCCCTGCATGACCAGGACAGTAGATCCACACCAGTTCTTGAAGGCCTTAGGATTCTATTGATGTTTTCCATTCCTGCCACAGCCATCTGTTCTGAACTTTCCGAAGCATGGCTTGAGAGTCTGACAATATAACTGCCCTGGTTGATGGAGTTTCAGACAGCCACCTCAGTGCTGCAGTAACTGCCTCTACCTCCATTCTCATGCTGGAGGTTGTTGTCATGTAGGCTCCACTCTGTTCAGCAACGACCCTGCCCTTTATTCTCGCAGAGAAGCCCCATCCTGATTTCTCACCATGCATTACAGACCCATCAGTGTACACTGGTACTGATTACAGCCATATGTGCATTCTCTGTTCTGCATATGTTGAGCATATTCTTGTAGCAGATGTTCAGTTGTCATTTTGTCTGTGCCACACACTCTTCAGTAGTTCCTATCTTTAGCTTGTTAAATAGATGGTATGTATAATCTGCAATGTTCAAAATGCAGTTGCTGTAATTAATCTTTATCATAAATGAACAAGAAAAAAATCTAGTTACCTAACTTTTAAAAACATCAAAGGTTAAAAAAAATCAAAGGTTTTTTTCTGTGGAATAACAAAAACATTGTGTAAACAATTACAAAAAGAGGGGGGAAAAGATACATAGCTGAGGAATGCAGAAATCCTCGCCGCAACATTCCCTTTGTGCCAATAAATTTAGCCTGGTGAGTTCAATGGTAGAAAGCATACTAGGGATTCTATGCATTAATTTTGTTTATTCTTAATCTGGGCTTTAAATGTTTACAGCTGCTCTTAAATTTTGTGCTAAAATAAAATAACAGCACTCCTGACTTAGCTTTAGTGTAAGATAACATCCAGAGCAGGATATTTACAGTAAAGCTGTGGACCTTGTGACAACAGCAGAGATGAAAACAGGAATATATATATATATATACTGCTCAAAAAAAGTTAAAGGCCACTTTCAATTTTTAGGTCATTTCAACTAAGCTGTATTATTTTAAACCTGAACACTCAGTCAAAAAGGTTTTGCTGCATTTTGTTGCATGCTTAAACAATGTTTGTTAATCTGACAATAAATCAATTATGTGTTACGTGTTGTACCTCCAAGGTCAATCAAAGGTACGTGGTGGAAAGGGAAATAATGCATGTTTGAAAATGCTTCCTATGGCAAAGCCTGTTGATAACATTGCTGAAATTTGCTTTTCACGTGCATGTCGTGACTATAGTGAACACATGTCACCCACTTTTCGGAAGGAATGGGTATGTTTGTAACATTTACCATTTTAGCCATGGCTCAGCTAAGACGCTTGACCAATGTTGACAGATGGAGAGCGATGGCATGGCTGCAGGATGATGTACAGCTGCGAGAAGTTGCTAGGAGATTAGGAGTTGCCCACTCTGTCATACAAACTCTGCGTGATCGTTATAATGCAACTGGCAGTGTCGCAGAACAACGCAGGTCAGGACGTCCAAGGTCTACCACAAGACGGCAAGACACGCTGAGCCATGGCTAAAATGGTAAATGTTACAAACATACCCATTGCCCGTTCCTTCCGAAAAGTGGGTGACATGTGTTCACTTTAGTCACGACTTGCACGTGAAAAGCAAATTTCAGCAATGTTATCAACAGGCTTTGCCATAGGAAGCATTTTCAAACATGCATTATTTCCCTTTCCACCACGTACATTTGATTGACCTTGGAGGTACACACACGTAACACAGATTTGATTTATTGTCAGATTAACAAACATTGTTTAAGCATGCAACAAAATGCAGCAAAACTTTTTTGACTGAGTGTTCAGGTTTTAAAAAAAACAGCTTAGTTGAAATGACCTAAAAATTGAAAGTGGCCTTTAACTTTTTTTGAGCAGTATATATATATATATATATATATATATATATATATATATATATATATATATATATATATATATATATATATATATATATATATATATATATATATATATATATATATATATATACACACATATATATATACATCCATATATATATATATATATATATATATATATATATATATATATATATATATATATATATATATATATATATATATATATATATATACGAGGGGCGTTCAGAAAGTAATGCACCACATCGTTTTTTTCAGGAGCTGTTTATTCAAAAAGCATGAAATTTATACACAATATACATGGATACGTCAGGTAAACATCGGTATTATTCACCATAATCCCCATCAACTTGTACGGCTTTATGCCAGCGCGAAACAAGTGAATGTATTCCTAGCCCGTACCAGATTTTGTCTTGATCATGTAGCCATTTCTTCGCTGCATGAATCACTCCTTCGTCATCTTCAAACCTTGTCCCACGGAGTGCATCTTTAAGTGGACCAAATAGATGAAAATCAGAGGGTGCCAAATCGGGACTATAGGGTGGATGGGGTAGTACAGTCCAACCCAATTTGGTGATTGCTTCCTGTGTTGCCAGACTTGTGTGAGGTCGTGCATTGTCGTGAAGGAGAAGCAGGTCTGCTGGATTCTTGTGCGGCCGAACTCTGCGAAAACGTTGATTGAGTTTTTTCAATGTCTTAATGAAAGCTTGCGAATTGATTGTCTCTCCTCTTGGCATAACGTCCACAAGAATCACACCTTCAAGGTCCCAAAAGACAGTGATCATGACCTTTCCAGCTGAATGAATTGTCTTGAATTTCTTTCTTCTTGGTGATTGTGGATGATGCCACTCCATTGACTATCTTTTTGTCTCATGTTCAAAATGATGTGCCCAGGTTTCGTCACCTGTAACGATCTTAGCCAAAAAGTTCTCTCCATCAGCATTGAAACGCTCCAACAATTCAGAAGAAATTGCTTTCCTTTGCAATCGGTGGTCATTTATGAGACTTCGAGGAACCCATCTTGCGCAAACCTTAGAAAATCCGAGAGTTTTTATAACTGCATTTGCACTACCAATGCTGACTGACAGCTGTAAGGCCAACTGTTGAGTAGTGATTCACCTATCAGTAAGAATAATGCCCTCAGCGCATTTCAATATTTCTGTGTTTGCTGGCTGTGGCAGGACGTCCACGGCGCGGCCGATCAAGCAGTTCCGTATCTCCACTTCCTGATTCTTTGATTCTCTGAACCCAGCGACTGACTGTACTCCTGTCGACTGCAAAACTTCAATACACAAAACATAGACGCTTGTGAATATTCACAACAGTTTCCTTCTCTGCAACGAGAAATTCTATCACAATTCGCTGTTTATAACGCAAGTTGCTAACACGCTCCATTTCAACGGTTTAGGGCAGCCGTATTATTTGGCCGGTTGCAGTGCAATTTGGTGCACACAATTGGCACATGCCATATTTGAAGTGTGCAAAATTTCATGCTTCTATCTTCATTATTAGTTGAGAAAAACGATGTGGTGCATTACTTTCTGAACGCCCCTCGTATATATATATATATATATATATATACAGCTATGCGCCACATAACGTCTGTTCGGGTAACGTCCGACCGTATATACGTCCGTGGTCCCATAAGGTGATAATAATAGAGTTCAGAAATCCCGATAGAAGAATGAAACGTAACCAGACGTAGCGAAAGCAACAGCTTCCCACACGCAACACATGTATCTCATGTCTCTTGTATACAGTACAAAACGATTGTGATGCCAGGCGTATAATGGTACAGTACATATCCAATACCATAATTCCCGCCGTAAGTACGTCGGTTGGTCGGTCACATCATGCACACCATCACTTGCGCACTGTTCTATTTTCGAAAGAGTACATTAACTTTCAACCACTGCTAAGGGGGTGCAACTGTGGTTGAAAGTTAGACAATAATTGTATTGTTTCCCTTATATGTACTCTCCCGAAAATAGAAAAGTGCGCAAATGACGGTGTGCATGAACAGTTTGATTATGGAAAGAAGCCAACAACACAACTGATAAACAGTACATGAGCTGGAGACAGGAAGGTGTGGAGATGCAGATTAAATCAACAGACACTCAAGATACTCTTCTGTCCAGTTTCATTCGGGAAACGGATTTAACTCATCATTTTCTTAAAAATAACCTTAAAATGTAAGCTTTTGATTCTTCTTCAAGACAAAATTTTTAATTTAAAGTATTGCAGACTTATTATTTATGGATCAAAATGATAAGATGGCTGCAAAACGAGCTGCAGATGCTAAAAGGAAGAGACGATCGCGTCATTCACAATGAGCAAGCGAGACTATAGAAGAAGCAGAAATACGACGACAACATGAAGCATCATTAAAAACCTGTCAATTTTGACTTGTTATTGCTAGTATAACCTATAATACAGTACATATGTCTCGATAGTCATAATAAACGCCTATGTTAATGGCCTATGTATGTACTGTACAGTACTTTCTAAAGTTATTTTAATGTGAACTTTCCCTACTTACAAATAAAAAGTTTGCCGTATAACAGTGTATGCTTCGAATCTTGGCTATTTACTCAATACAGGTACAGTACAGTATCCCATAACAGGGTTGAACTTGAAGAAACACCAATACAAGATGTAGAATCGTACACATATCTTGGCAGCAATATAGACAAAGTTGGAGGGACAGACAGTGATATCAAAATAAGAATAAAAAAAGCAAGAGGAGCTTTCATTGCATTGGGAAATATATGGAGATCAAGAAAAATCGGATCCAACACGAAAATAAGAATCTTCAACTCAAATGTGAAGTCAGTCCTATTGTATGGCTCTGAGACATGGAGAACAACAAAGACAACAACCAAAAAGCTACAGACTTTCATAAATGGTTGCTTGCGTAGAATGAAGGGATTGAAATGGTATGACAAGGTTACCAACGTGGAACTGAGGACAAGAACTAAACAAATGCCAGTGGAACAAGAGATGAGAAGATGGCGATGGATTGGACACACACTGAGGAAACCTGTTGATACCATTACAAGGCAGTCATTGTTCTGGAACCCCCAGGGCAAGAGAGGCAGAGGTAGACCAAGAAGCACATGGAGAAGAGAGCTGGAAACAGATGTGAAATGATGAGGAGAATGTGGAAAGAACTTGAGATGATGGCATGTGACAGGAGGACTTGGCATGTGTTTGTTGAAGGCCTATGCTCCTTTGGGAGTGGAGGGTTATGAACAGTATCCCATATAACTTTGCTAAGTATATAGTATGGTGTTCGCACAACGTCCAAATCACATAACGTCCTATTTCACAGAACTTGTCGTGGACGTTAAGCGACACATAGCTGTGTGTGTGTATATATATATATATATATATATATATATATATATATATATATATATATATATATATATATATATATTATATATATATATACTACTCGTCAAAACTCAAGGGCCACTTAGAAAAACCTTGGTTGAAACCATAAAACAAATCTGATATAAACGTAATTGGTATCAGTCAAAATGGCATTTATTGAATACCAAATTGACATGTCACGTAAAGAAATGGAAGCACACATTCAAGTGCAATGAAGCTGTGAAGTGTGTCACCCACCTTTTCAAAAGTCACACAATAGATATTAGACAAATAGACATTTCAAAATTGGGTATGACCACCATTTGCAGCAAGGCATTCAAGACAGCATAGACGCATCGAGCCCACAAGGGTCTGAAGAGTATCCTCAGGAACAGCTTGCCATTCCTGAAGCAGAAATGCAGTCAGCTGTGCAACATCCATTGGCAGGGGGTGATTTGTTGACAATCTTTGACCAAGGACATCCCAGGGGTGCTCAATCGGAGAAAGGTCAGGTGAATGAGCTGGCCACGCCATCCTGATGATCCCATGTTGCTGAATAAACTCATTCACCACACGAGCTCGATGGGGTCGAGCGTTATCATCTTGGAGGACGGCATTACCACCTATGGCCTCCAGAGCAGGCTGAACAATTGGTCTCAAGATTTCGTTCTGGTATCTTGGGCCGGTCAAGTTGCCTTGGATGATGTAGAGTGGGGTCCTGCCGTATCTGGAGAAGCCTCCCCAGGCCATGACAGAACCCCTACCCTAACGATCCACCTCTCGAATTGTGTCATCAGTAAATTGCTCTCCTGGCCGTCTCCAAACTCGAATCCTGCCATCATTGAATGACACAGTGAAGCGAGATTCATCAGTGAAGAGAACTTGACTCCATTGTTGCCTTGTCCATCGGATGTGCTCGCGACACCAAGCAACACAGGCTCTGCGATGAGGAGTAAGAGGGATTCGACTGCAGGACGTCGAGCAGCCAGTCCAAATTCATATAAACGTCTGCGAATGGTGCTTTGACTGACATTAACGTTTACAGTTTGTCTCAGCTGACATCTTAGAGTAGAACAAGTCACTGTTCGATGGCGCAGGTCTGACAACAAGAGGTACCGGTCATCATGTCTATTGGTGCATCTAGGGCGACCTGGCCGGTGGCGATCCTCCACACTTCCTGTGGCCTGAAATCTCTCCAAAATTCTTTGGATAGTAGAGTGTGACACTGTAAGCCGTCTAGCAACCTCACGGACAGATACACCACTTTCAACCCACGCTATAGCCCTCATTCTTTGTAAGGTGTCAAGACTTCTTCTCGGTGGCATGGTTTTTGCAAGTGATGAAACTACCCTAAGTCTGCTAATTGTAAAACAAATTAAGAGTGAACTCTGTTCACGAAAAGTCGCCATTGCACGTGAAATGTCAATCAGCACGATTACTTCACCTGTTTGGTTGTACGGAAGTTTGAAAAAACAGATTAAAAATGTGAATTTATGGTCAGCAAACCAAATTGCACGTGATCACCATCGTTGTCGGTGAGTTGTTTTTATGCTTAACATGCATAGAGGACTGTCAGAGGAAGATATTGCACCCATTTTTACTAAAAACTTCCTTCATTTAATCATTCTATGCGCTTATATAAAAGTGTATTGAAAATAATAGGGTGGCCCTTGACTTTTGACGAGTAGTATATATATATAATATATGCAGAAAAACTAAGTGTAGCAGCAGCAATCATGGTATTAAAAACAAGGAAATGATAATAAATAATAGGCAAACAGATTCAATGCTTGCTTATATTTCCCTGTTAGCTTCTTTGTGTAGTTGTACAGCTTCCTCTGCTTCCCTTGCCATCTCTTCAATATACTTCCTCTTGTCTCTTTTGATGTTTCTTCTTCTTAGTTTGTTTCTACGTACACTTCATGAGCATTAGCTTTGGAGCTTCTGGTTTTGCTTCTGTTTAAATCTGCTTTCTTGTTTTTCCTGTCTTCTATCTTGGTAATGGTTTCTGTTGTTATCCATGCTTTGTGCTGATGTTCTCTTTTTCTCAGTACTTCTTCACGCCTCGTTCCATATATTTTTTACTTGTTGCCAGTGGTCTTCCGTATCTGCTTCATCTTCCAGCTGTTGGAGTACTTGGTATTTGTTGGATACTGTGATTGAAAATGTTTCTCTTATTTCCTGATTTCTTAGATATCCCACATTATATTGTTGTCTATGGCTATATAATGTAAATTTCTTAATTTTTAATTTTGTTTTAGCCAACAGAAGATGGTGGTCTGATATCACATCTGCTCCTCTACATACTTTTACATCATACAATGACCTAAACTTCTTACTTATGCATATGTGATCAATCTGATTCTCAGTTCTGTGGTGATATCCATGTTGCTTTATGTATTCTTTTATGTGGAAATATGCTTCCTCCTAGAGCTAGTTGATTGATGACAAGAACCAAACAAGTGACAGTGGAACAAGAGTTGAATAGAAGACGCTGGCGATGGATAGGACACACACTGAGGAAACCTGTAGAAAGCACTACAAGGCAGTCCTTGCTCTGGAATCCACAGGGAAAGAGAGGCAGAGGTAGACCAAAAAACACATGCAGAAGAGAACTGGATACAGAGGTAAAAATGATGAGGAAAACATGGAAAGAACTTGAGCGGATGACACAGGACAGGAAGACTTGGCATGTGTTTGTTGAAGGCCTATGCTCCTCGGGAAGCTAAATAGTATTGAAGTTGAAGATTCGATGCAGATCAATGATCAGATGACTGAAGAAGTACATAGCTATCTGCTTGGGAAGTAACTATGACAGAGAAGGAACAAACTAAGATGTTAAAAAATACAGACCTGGAGATTAGATTCACAAAATAACCAATAAAGATGGAAAGACAAACTGGATGAATAGGAAATACCCTTAGGAAACTACTACTGTATAACCAGACATGCTCCTGATGGGAACCCATGAGGAGAGAGAAGAACAGTGGAAGAGGACGTCAAGGTAGCAGGGAACTTGTGTGCAAAGCTGAAAAAGATGGCCCAAAATAAAAATCAGTTGAGCAATGAAATAAAAAAGAGCATAGTGATGATGACCAGACTGTACAAAGGTTCATGCTGGATTAAATATTTGAGTGCTGAGCACATAGTAACTAAAGTAATGTCAAAGGAGAAGATTATATGCAAATTTATGTACTATTTACAAGATAAGTTGTCAAGAAGCCACACGACTGGTCACATTCTTTCTTTCATGACCTTTCTGTTTTTTGCCTACCTCCATTACCACAATCCCTCCTTACCATGTATCAAGCTTCACAAATAATAATTGACAACCAAAAGATCAATTGGGGTAGTGATGAATCACATACATGCATAGACCGACTTATGCAATTTATCAATTGCAAGTTAGGTGACATAGCGGCAAGTGTACTGTATTCTGTGATTCAATCATTTTTTACTTAAGTTGTATGTCATTTGTTGTTTTACAACTATGTATTTAGTACAGTTTATTAACAATTTTTTGGCCCATGTAGGGGACAGTTAACTGGAGGCTCCCATGTTGACCAAAAATGCAACTTTTCAGTTCAAGTTGGAACTTCTTTTTTTTTTTTTGGCTTGTATTTTTAAAATGGCCTCAGTGTTTGTCTGGTGTTATTAATTTTGATAAAACTCGAAACAGTGTTAGTGTTAGGTTAAGGCTAGCTGTTTGACAAAGCTCGAAACAAGGTTTGGGGTTATGTTAAGGCTAGATGTAATGTAAAAATGAATAACCAGTCTGTGACTTCTGATGTTTTTCTTTTGTCTAATTTTCGAATTCTTTATTTCTCACAAGTGCCTGAAACGTACCTTTATGTGTGTATTATTTATTTAGCCAATCTGGCAGAGCTTGTCTACTGTGCTCGTCATCTACCAATTTGTTTTTAGATTGCTAATGGTGTGTGGAATTGAAAATAGTGTGGAGCTAAACAGTATCCAAAGGTCATCAACCATTGCTCTTCAGTGGTTACCCTCCCATTGTGGAATCACTGGAAATGAGCCAGATGATGCTCTATCTAGAAGTGGCAGTAAAATGGAGCAATTTAGCCACTAATTGCCGTATCGAGAACCTAAAACCATCATCCACAACAAGTACGAAAACCAGTGGAAGGAGGAAGGTGATACATACAGCAGAGATGACCCAATCCACCAACTTAACAGACACCAACAGACCATCATATTCCGCCTGAGAACTGGACACTGCAGACTACTGGTCCATCTCTATTGCCTCAGGATATCTCATACAAATGAGTGTCCATGCAGTTCTGCAATCCAGACCCCTGAACACGTTCTCCAGAACTGTCCAATCCATGATGACCAACGACATCTGACCTGGCCAGGGGGTGCTGAGCTCAAGCAGAAGCTATGGGGCTACCGCGCTGACCTGGAAAAGACTGCGGACTTCATCCTGGCGATGGGCCTGCAGATCTAGCATGACTACAAACTGTACGTAGAAGAAGAAGAAAATAGTGTGTGGAATGGAAAACAATATATATCCTGATTATAACCCATCAGAGGTTGAACAAGATATTTCTCATCATCAAATTAAAAAAAAAAAGAATATATATATATATATATATATATATATATATATATATATATTGATCCAACGTAGGCCTACAGGTTTTCATCTCAAGAGGTTGACAGGTATGATGTATACTCAGTTATCTTTCTGCTCCCAGCACTGCGTATCTGATTTTAAACAATATATATCCTAATTATAACCCATCAGAGGTTGAATGCGATATTTCTCATCATCAAATTAAAAACAAAACCAGCACTGGTCATTAAACGTTTAGTTTCCCCCCTTTTCTACCTTCCTCTAAAGTCTGCAAAACACTACTCATGTAGCATCAAACCTTTCTCTTCGACAACGTTAGCTTTTAATTCACTACGTTAGCTTTTAATTCTAAAAATGCAAGCCAAGATGTAGGCTAACGTAAGCCTGAGGATATACCATCTTCCAAACTATTAGAATAATGTTCAGCAAACTTCTGCTGAAATCGCCTTCTGAACACGTCAGCATCAAGTTCAGGTGTTGTCATTTTAGTGCATCGTTAAAAAAACGAGATTGCAGAAGACTCGTCTATAAACAAGCAACAGTTTGATGAAGATATTGTTACTAATGACACCTTTCCGGTTTCTCTGGTCACTTCGTAAGTTTTGTTGTATGTAAAATAATTGTGTATTTAGCCGTTCTTAGACACACGAACTTTACTTGCTGCATTGACTTGATCAGCCATATGTGCACCCACTTAACCTCATAGAATGAACTGTACTGCGAGAGATGTCGATGGTCATCATCGAACACGATGGTCAAATCATCATCAGACACACGAAGAAATATGTGACAGAGTTAATAAGTTAGCGCTCCTTCCCCCCACGTCAGAATGGAAGTTAGTACAATTCTGAAATGTAGTTTTATCCTTTTATTACTACGTATACTAGCAATAACCCGTCAAAATTGACAGGTTTTTAATTATAGTGTGTCACATGTATTACAGACGGTACTATCACTACTGTGGTCATTTCATTGCGGCAAATTAATATTAGACAAACATAAAGGTATGTTTTCAGGCACCCGTAAGAAACAAAGAAGTAGAACACTTTGACAACAGAAAAACAACAGACGTGAGTGGCTTACCCAGGGTTCGAACCCCGTACCTTCCGTACGACAACTCCGCCCAGCTATCAAGCGAATCACACTGACCCCACGGCCAGCTAGGCATCCCCAAAAAAGGATGCTTTACTGACTATTTATCAGTACGAAACACAAGATAACACAGGAAGTATACAGTGGGCAACTCAGCCCCTTAATGACGCAATCACCTCTGTTGTTCCCCTATTAACAGTATGTGTCAGTCCAAACAAGACAAAGACCTTGATACTGGGTCCAGTAAATAGTAGAAGACTTAAGGACATTAGTATAGAACAGAGGGTAGGTTTCTGGTATTGTATAAACATAAATAACACATAAGGAAGGGAAACCCGAGGCCTGTAAACAGCAAATTAATATTAGACAAACACAAAGGTATGTTTTCAGGCACTCGTAAGAAACAAAGAAGTAGAACACTTGGACAACAGAAAAACAACAGACGTGAGTGGCTTACCCAGGGTTCGAACCCCGTACCTTCCGTACGACAACTCCGCCCAGCTATCAAGCGAATCACACTGACCCCACGGCCAGCTAGGCATCCCCCAAAAAGGATGCTTTACTGACTATTTATCAGTACGAAACACAAGATAACACAGGAAGTATACAGTGGGCAACTCAGCCCCTTAATGACGCAATCACCTCTGTTGTTCCCCTATTAACAGTATGTGTCAGTCCAAACAAGACAAAGACCTTGATACTGGGTCCAGTAAATAGTAGAAGACTTAAGGACAGTAGTATAGAACAGAGGGTAGGTTTCTGGTATTGTATAAACATAAATAACACATAAGGAAGGGAAACCCGAGGCCTGTAAACAGCAAATTAATATTAGACAAACATAAAGGTATGTTTTCAGGCACCCGTAAGAAACAAAGAAGTAGAACACTTGGAGTAAGCCACTCACGTCTGTTGTTTTTTTGTTGTCCAAGTGTTCTACTTCTTTGTTTCTTACGAGTGCCTGAAAACATACCTTTATGTTTGTCTAATATTAATTTGCTGTTTACAGGCCTCGGGTTTCCCTTCCTTATGTGTTATTTATGTTTATACAATACCAGAAACCTACCCTCTGTTCTATACTACTATCCTTAAGTCTTCTACTATTTACTGGACCCAGTATCAAGGTCTTTGTCTTGTTTGGACTGACACATACTGTTAATAGGGGAACAACAGAGGTGATTGCGTCATTAAGGGGCTGAGTTGCCCACTGTATACTTCCTGTGTTATCTTGTGTTTCGTACTGATAAATAGTCAGTAAAGCATCCTTTTTGGGGGATGCCTAGCTGGCCGTGGGGTCAGTGTGATTCGCTTGATAGCTGGGCGGAGTTGTCGTACGGAAGGTACGGGGTTCGAACCCTGGGTAAGCCACTCACGTCTGTTGCTTTTCTGTTGTCCAAGTGTTCTACTTCTTTGTTTCTTACGGGTGCCTGAAAACATACCTTTATGTTTGTCTAATATTAATTTGCTGTTTACAGGCCTCGGGTTTCCCTTCCTTATGTGTCATTTCATTGCAGGCGACCGTCATTAGATATTTGTAGTGAAAACTATATGGATGTATTAAATATGAAGACATGGAGTAACCTTCCTAAATGACATGTGTAGCAATGATAATGATCTAATGGACCGTAAATTGACTAAATAACTGACATTTCTTTTACGACAACATGCTTCGTAATTGTTCGTGCATATTTTAAAATCTTGCCCTGGTCGACTTACTGCCTCTGAGAAACCATGGTCGACTTACTGCCTCTGAGAACAACGTTTGAAGTTTGACGAAACTCCAGTTCATGTACTGTTTATCAATTGTGTTGTTGGCTTCTTTCCATAATCAAACTGTTCATGCACACCGTCATTTGCGCACTTTTCTATTTTCGGGAGAGTACATATAAGGGAAACAATACATTTATTATCTAACTTTCAACCACAGTTGCACCCCTTAGCTGTGGTTGAAAGTTAATGCACTCTCTCGAAAATAGAAAATGGCGCAAATGACGGTGTGCATGATGTGACCGACTGACCGACGTACTTACGGCGGGAATTATGGTTTTGGACTATATACGTACTACACTGTAGTTTCTAATGCTGTCCTTCGCACCTTACTTTCCGTCTTCACACACACATACAACACATACACTCACACACACACACACAATACACACACACAATACACACACACACACATATATATATACACACACACACACACACAGTGCAGTCCGGATAAGTAGAAGTCACTGGGACCAACTAAAATACTTCTACTTATCGGAAATTCTGCATATCCGAATTTGGCTCAAATATGGACATTTACCTCAGAATAAGAGGTAAAGCATGAAGCAATTATTATAACCATTTAGAAACAGGTAGGCCCTATTTTGATTTAAAATTTTCCTTTCTGCATCGTTTAAAGTTTTCAAAAGCAACTTAGCAAAGACAAGAGCGTAGTGTCAAGTTAAGGGCTAGCAGCATTGTAGCAAGTATAAAAAAATGTCCGAATCGCGTTTTGGCTATAGTCCGTTCGGAAATTCGTGCCCACACATTGAACGTTGTAACTTTGCAACCCCTTGACGGATGTTATTGAAATTTGCTACTTGCCCTACTGATATCAATGCAGTTATTAATATATTTTTTGCCCTTACAAAACACATGTCATGTTCGAATTTTCTTCTTTAAGTTATATAAAAAACTCTTACCGTTGTCTGGGTTAATTTTTATTAGTTTTACAGGAAAGTTACAAGATCCGTTCAAAAATTGCGCACTTAATTTTTGTTGCAGGACAGCACAAGCGATGAAATGTGCTATTCAATATTTTTTTTTTGTTTGAATTAGTGTAGTGAGTACATGCCCGCACGAGTGCGCACCTATTGTACACAGTCGTGAGTAATTATTTCAGCGGCGTATGCTAAATGCAATGAGTTGGCTGCAACGAAACAAAACGAAACCAGCGTATAATATATTAATAAACTAAACTGCATAATTATGAAAAGCGCAATGAATCTGAAATGCAAATTTATCACTTTGCAGAAGGTAACTGTTATATTGTACAGGTATTTTCACAGAGAGGCTAAGATGGGTTGTTTATACCTCGACATCCAAGAACCAGGTAGGAGAACACGAAAGGCCCTGGGTGTGGATAGAAGATCTTTTCGACGTTGGATACAACAGGACGGTGATTGTACAGAGGCTGCGGTTAAGCAAGGAAGGAAGAAAAAAATTGATGATTTTGACAAGGATGTCATTAGACGTTTGATTTTGAAGATGTTTAATGACAATCAACTTGTTACTCTCCGCATGCTGAAAAGTCGGCTGCAAGCAGAATGCGATATTAACGTCTCAAAAACAACTCTTTGGCAACTTGTCAGAAGTGTCGGCTTCACTTTTAGAAAAACGTCTGGCGGAAGGAATTTTTTATGTGAAAAACCCCATCTGGTTGCAGCTCGAAGCAAATACCTTAGGCAGATTCGTGAGAGAAGGCAAGACGGCTATGATATAGTGTATTTGGACGAATCTTGGGTTAATGCTCATCATACGAACGAGAAAGAATGGCAATCTGTTGATGGAGACCATAGAAGGAAAATTCCCAGCAGCAAAGGTCAACGCATTATATTAGCACATGCTGGCAGCAGACAGAATGGGCTTGTCCGTGGTGCAGAGCTTATTTTTCAATCAAAGTCTGTAGATGGTAGGGACTACCACAGTGAAATGAATGGGCAAATTTTTCGAGATTGGATAGTGAATACACTCCTCCCGACTCTAGATAGGCCGTCTTGCCTGGTGATGGATAATGCGTCCTATCATAATGTTCTAGCGCAGGAGGATAAAGCTCCCACTTTGGCAAGCACGAAAGACGAAATCAGGAGGTGGCTTGTGAATGAAAATATCTTCGCTGACAACAGCTATTTAAAACCAGAGTTGTTGCAGCTTGTGAGACAGAGGAATAAGACAAAAGTGTATCTGATTGATAAAATCATCCAAGAGCAGGGTTATGTTTCTCTTCGACTCCCACCTGTAGTGGATTTGATGGTATTGTATGGTTGATGTTACCTAGTGTGATGCATGAGGTCAGCTGTGAAGGCTCCTGAGATAAATGTAGCTGTGAATTTACAGAAGGCCCTTCTTGCTACCACTTACGACCTCAGACATATCTTTTTTACTTATGAATGTGGCTACGTTAAAATCTAGGGTACTGATATGTAATGTGTTGTTGTAGATTACATACACACACACAGATATTTAATAAGTCTAATAATATTAATAAAATTTATAATACACTGAACTAACTCAAGCTGTTCAAATTTTTGATATTAAATTTTCTTTAAGTTTATTTGTTCTGAACCAAGGTTTTATTTTGGTCAGAACATATGAAAGGTTTTGAAATTATGAATGAAATGCATGAATATATGTCATAATAAAATAGAAAATGTGTACATATGTATTTCAAATGACTGGTTAATAGTAATTATCTTAAGATAGTCCCAGGAGAACTTATTTCTATATATGCTGTTGGGGTGATATCATCACTCCCTGTCTATGAATACCAAACATTGTCCATTCACTGATGGGAGTAATACAAGTTTTATTTCCCAAAATTTTTGTGGGTTCTAGTGATGGTAATATAGTTGGTGTGTTAGTTAGTAAATAAGTTGGTGAAGGTCCAGCAGGCCAGACGCTCACGTATCTTGACTGAGTAGTTCTGGTGCTGGAATCTGGTGGCCCCACCTCTCCGTGCTTGGGGGCAATATAAGGCTGCTCTGACAAAATACTAGACTGCACTGGTCCACACTTGTATTTATCAACACAGCATTTGACACCACTTTGGTGCCAAACAGAAACTCACACTTCTGCAACAAAAGTATTGGGTCATGTGTCAGAACTCTGCCTCCTGAGCCACTTCTACACACAACACCACACAACAACACCACATAGACGGGGTCAGATCTCTCTGACCATACAGCACATCTTACCAAGTTGGTTTCACATAGTACTAGTTCCCCAAGACTACATATTCTGAAATATGTTCATTAGCTTCCTGCTATTGAATAAGATAGGTGATATGTTCCACTGATCTCAACACTTGATCCGCCCTTCATAATCCTTGCTGGCGTTTATGTATTTTGTTTGTCTCTAGACCCTGAACTTGGGCTGGGGATCTAGAGCGAATCCTTACTTGTTGTAAGGGATAGATTTTGATATGGCAGTATCAAATCACTCGAAACATTAAACAATATTAAAATATACAAAGAAATACTTTCATTCTTACCAGAATTATGAATAGAGAACACAGTTATATTCTAGCAAAACTCAGCTGAGCTGCTGGCTCTAGTATGGCGTCCCTCTAAATATGGCAATTAGCTTCTGGGAAATACACCACTGAAGAATTACTGTGTCTACTACTGGACAATTTATTGTTGAATGGCAAAAATGCGCGTCTGAGCGCCGATAATATGATTATCTGTGGCCAATCACCGACTTCCCCCCTTTCAAATTTCAAACCTCCTACCAAAAGTCAATTCAGTCATACCTCAGTCAAGTATGTATTATTGTCTGTTGGGCCGTCTGTCTCTACTTGCTTTTTCATAAAAAACACGTTTGGTTCTACATGCCTTTCTACACGAATCGGTCTCTATAGTTATTTTTAGCCACAATTTTCCACTATTTCACCCTCTCTTTCATTCTAACTAGATTTTAGCACTTGAGTCTCAAGGCCGCAATTTTTGAAAATTAGTGACATTTTTTTAACAGTGCAGTCGCTCGTCTGTTATGAACAACACAGTCTTTTGTCAATATCTTCATTATTATCTATCCGTCTGTATAAATGAAAGCATATTATTTCTCTGCTCAAGATGGTCTATCCGACTAGCTAGTTTTTATATTCCTAACATTATTATTAAGAAAAAGTTACTTTTTCAAGGTTAGTTGTTTTTTTTTTTAAATATGTTCGAGCATCTTCTGTAATGCGTTTGCCGCTGAATTCAAATAAAAGGACTCAGTATCGTAAAAGCGTCCAAGAAATGACTGTTGCGTATAATAGCTAAGGTCCCTTTTGTCCATTTCTTTACATTGTGTCAACTTGGGGACGTGAATTTTTTTCCTTTCCCCACCAATTGCGTCTTTTTAGCCTTGCTAGTTTCAAGCACGTGTTCAGTCATATTTTTTTCTTTTTGATCTCCGTTCCCTCCCGTCTCCAAGTGTAAACATTTTGTCTTCACGTCTAACAAGTTAGTTTCCATGGCGGGTAGTGAACCGCGGCATGGGCGATCATGTCTTCTAGTAGCTTACGCATTATTTTTATCCCTACATTTTATCTTTGGAGATATTTTAACGTTGTATCACGGTTAAATTTATCACACATCTCCCCACTTGAAAACATGCCTACGGCAAGTTCCAAAACCAGTGATACACATAGATAAAATTACTCTTCACGCCTACCACTACTCTAATTTTGATCACAGGGGTGCCGACTGAGGAAATCTGCACCGACATTCAATGACCCTGGGATGTACTCAATACTAAACTGATAAGGTTGCAGTAATAAAGACCACCTCAACAATCTTGCGTTTTCATGCTTAGCCTGAGATAAGAATACTAGGGGTTGATGATCCGTCTGGACCACAAAAGTCCTACCATACAGATAGATTTGAAACTTCTTTATTGCCCAGATTAACGCTAAACATTCTTTTTCGCTTGTGGAATATCCTTGCTCCGCCTTATTCAATTTGCGGCTTGCATAAGCGACTGGGTTCAGTTCCCCATCAGGTGAAGATGATCTTTGCAACAAAGCCGCCCCGAGTCCTACATTACTTGCATCTGTTCTTACGACAAAGTCCTGTGTCAAATCAGGCAGTTTGAGAATAGGCTTGCTAGTGAGTTTTTCCTTTAAGTCTTGGAATGCTAATTCACATTGCGCAGTCCAAATTATTTTATCTGGATGTCCCTTGCGAGTCAAATCAGTCAGAGGAGCACATATTGAGTTAAAATTTTTGATATATTTTTGGTAAAAACCACATAACGACACGAATGATCGCACGTCCTTTTTTGTTTGTGTTCTAGGTGCTCTCTGCAGTTTTTCCAAGTTCTTGGGGTCAGGGGTCATGTTGCCCTGATATACAGTGTGTCCCAAGAATTCCAACTCTTTGCATCCAATACAACATTTTGTTGGCCTAGCAGTTAAGTTCGCCTCCCTAAGCCTATCAAATAACATTTTTAGGGAGTCAATGTGTTCTTCAAATGTCTCTGTGGCGACGAGAATATCATCCATGAAATTCGTGATACATGGGTTATTCAGGGGATCCAACAATTTGCGTATCATCCTTGAAAATACACTCGGAGCATTTTTCAGTCCGAATGGTAGCATGTTGAATTCATAATGTCCATCCGAAGTGCTAAAAGCCAAATAAGGTCTCACTTCAGGCTTCACTGGAATCTGGTAATAGCCTTTACTAAGATCCACCTTTGAAAAGTATTTTGCCTTGTTTAATCTGGCAAATAACTGTTTTGTGTCTGGTAATGGGTCCACTTGTCCTTCTGTGACAGCATTCAGTTTCCTGTAATCTATGCACAGTCTGTGTTCCCCAGACGGTTTTCTCAACAAAACTACACTGGAGCTAAAAGATGATTCACTGTGTGAAATAATCCCTTCCTTCAACAAATAATCTATTTCTTCTTTCAATGCCTTCTCCTTCGCGAACGGAATAGAATAGGCTCTCATACAGATTGGGTTTGAGTCTACCAGTTTCATGTCATACTGTAGCAAATTTGTATGTCCAGGTTTATCTGTTAATACATCTGTATGTTCCTCCAGAACCTGTTGAACTCTCTCCCTCTGGTTTTTAGTCAGGTGCTTACTGACTTTTACCTGTGCTGCTGTTTCACAAGGATGTAATGGGTATTCATGTGAGGTGAGTGGTTCCTTTTGCATTTGGGTTGCGATAGCCAAGGTCAGTAAGGGGGTGCTTTCCTGGAGTGGTCTGTCCAGATATTTCTTTAAAAGGTTTACATGATAAACTTTCTCCTTCCCCTTTTTGTCAATTTTATAGTTTGTTCTAGACACCTTCTCTAGAACCGTATATGGACCTTGCCATCCAATTTGTAATTTATTCTGGCTACCGGGTAGTAGAAGCAGCACCTTCTCTCCCACAGCTAGTTCTCTGTCCTTTGCCTTCCTATTAAAATATGCTGCATGTTTCTTCCTGGCTTGTTTCAAATTATCATTTGCCAGTTTTCATCCAGCTTTCAAACGAGTGGTCAGTTCGTTCACGTATTGATAAGATGAGGTAACAGTCTCTTCTGCCTTCTCATCTGTCCAGGTCCTTAATAAAGCTTCTAATGGACCTTTTATGGGTCTCCCAAATAGCAGAGTTGCGGGAGCCATCCCGGTTGAACTATGTGGTACCTCCCGATACGCAAACAACGCGGCGGGCAGGAATTGATCCCATAGATCCGGTTTTTCGTGTGCCAGCTTCCTCAGGATAGAAATGAGAGTCCCATTGAACCTCTCTACCTGGCCGTTCCCTTGACGATGGTACGGACTACAATGAAAGTGTCTGGCTTGAAATAGCTTAAAAACTTCTTCCGTTAGTTTCCCCTTGAACTGTGAGCCATTATCAGTCAAGATTTGATGCGGAAATCCTAATCGGGTGAATATTGTAAGTAGTGCCTCTGCTACATGTTTTGAATCAATTGATGGCAGGGCTACCGCCTCTCCCCACATAGAACAAGTGTCCACCAGAGTAAGGATGTAACTGTTCCTCCTCTTGGTCCGAGTGAGAGGTCCCACAATATCCACTGCAACCCTCTCAAAAGGTGTTCCCACTATGGGCATTTCCCCTAGAGTTGCAGGAGCAGTCCAATGCTTTGGAGCTACCCGTTGACATTCTGGGCAGGATTTGACATATCTTTTTATATCCTCCGTTATCCCTGGCCAGAAGTAATGACAAGCTATACGCTGTCCTGTGGCGCTGATCCCCATGTGACCACTGAAGGGAATCGCATGCCCGAGTTCCATCACTTTATCCCTATATGAAGTGGGAAGAACCAGCTGGTTGTGACCATTTGTTCCAGTTCCGGCCTTCCTATATAATAGTTTGTTCTTCATAAAGTATTCTCCCTTGCTTGGAGGTGTGTGGCATTTGGGCAATTTTTTGAAACATGGCTTAAGGGTCTTATCCTCAGCCTGCGCCTTCCTCATCTCCTCTGGATGAGCATTTATAGGTTCACCTTCTTCCTCCTTTTTCTGTGACCTGGTCTGCACTGTCGCCATGATCAAAGGTCTCTCGGGATTCCCCAAGAAGACGTATCTACACCCCAATATCAGAGGGTAGATTGGTTCATCTATCACTGCTGCTCTGATTTCTCCTTCCACATAGCGAGTTTTCACCGTTATCCTTGCGATGGGAAGTGTCATGAGTGGTATGTCCTTAGTCGCCCCTTGTATTTCCACTGTTTCTGTGGTATACTGACTTGGGTCCACTAGGCTAGACTTCACAACAGAATCATAATCCAAACCTGTATCATAAAGGCACCTTGTGGTGACCCCATTACAAATAACATCCTCACAAACTGGGGGGTGATAAGGTTACTGCTGTCCCTTAGGATTAACCTTTAATCTTTGAGTCCCCGACTTCATTGCAGCAATGTTTGAAGGTTTCCTTCTACAAAATTCGGTGTTATGGTTATCTTTCTTGCACCATTTACACCATCTTTTTCCTTGGCTCAACGGTTTTCTTTCATTGAACTTTTGGTCATTGAACTGTGAGTTTCTGTCGCGATAGTCATTTCTTGGCCGTTCAAAGTTTGTCCTACCTTTACTACCCTGTTCTCTATTATCAAATTTATTAAATTGCTGTGGAGCTTTAAAATTGTCTATGTGCTTCTTTTTAGCACCACTTACCTCTGCCTGGGCTGCCTGATACCTCTCAGCGACATTTAAAACCTCCCCCAACCTCTCTGCACCTTGTTCCATGAGAAATTTTCTCAAGTCTGGAGCCATGGACTCTCTCAATTGCTCTATCATGATCATCTCTTTAAGATCTTGGGTCTTCCCCAGAGCAGTCCATTTCTCCAAATAGGTTTCCAGTCTGGCAGAGAATTGGTGGTATGTCTCCCCAGACAACAGTTTGGCATTTCTAAATTTCTTACGATAAAATTCACCATTTTTTTCGTATCTTATCAAAAAAGCCTGCTTTAACATGTCATAATTGTCTTGGTCTTCTCTGTTCATTTTTGCGAAGACTTCATAAGAAGTACCTCTCAGTCCCTGTGATAACTTTAAACTCCACCTCTCTCTCTCTAACCCATATGTAGTAGCTAATAATTCAAAACGACTGAGGTACCCCTCTATGTCATCGTCTTTCTCAACAAAATGGTCTAAATGAAACCCCATAGCTGATGTTGAGGCTCCCTGACTAGGCGTAACATCTGAGGCAAAAGGGCTGGCACCATTTTCAGGAGCATGGCCTTGTAATTCCAGCTCCCTTAGTCGTAATTCGTGCTCCCTTTGCAACCTTCTATCTTCTGCCTCCATTTCGGCCTTTTTTTCTCCTGCCTCCCTTTCGGCAGTCAATCTTTTATCTTCTGCCTTAATCTGCAGCCTCTTAAGTTCTCTATCAGCCTCAATTTGTAACCTCTTCTCTTCAGCTAACCTCCTATCTTCCCTTTCAATATACTTATCACATTCTGCAGTTACGTATTGTATTAAACCCTGACCATCCTTTCCCATATCCTTCGCCGTTAGCACAGCAGCTGATCTGAACTTTGCCAGCTCCGCCATACTTTTTAGACAATTTAGCAATGAGCAAGATAAATCTCTAACCAATTAATAACTAACGTAATTCTAATTAATTAATTAATCAATTAACTACCACTGGCTGTGAAGATTCACCAACTTTTATTTTAAGGGACACTTTTAATTTTTACAATTTGTCCCCCTAATTTAATTCTCCCACCAGGAGATCCTAATATTACTGATAAGCTAATTATCCCTGGACAAGACCCCAATATATGTAGTGGATTTGATGATATTGTATGGTTGATGTTACCTAGTGTGATGCATGAGGTCAGCTGTGAAGGCTCCTGAGATAAATGTAGCTGTGAATTTACAGAAGGCCCTTCTTGCTACCACTTACGACCTCAGACATATCTTTTTTACTAATGAATGTGGCTACGTTAAAATCTAGGGTACTGATATGTAATGTGTTGTTGTAGATTACATACACACACACAGATATTTAATAAGTCTAATAATATTAATAAAATTTATAATACACTGAACTAACTCAAGCTGTTTAAATTTTTGATATTAAATTTTCTTTAAGTTTATTTGTTCTGAACCAAGGTTTTATTTTGGTCAGAACATATGAAAGGTTTTGAAATTATGAATGAAATGCATGAATATATGTCATAATAAAATAGAAAATGTGTACATATGTATTTCAAATGACTGAATAATAGTAATTATCTTAAGATAGTCCCAGGAGAACTTATTTCTATATATGCTGTTGGGGTGATATCATCACTCCCTGTCTATGAATACCAAACATTGTCCATTCACTGATGGGAGTAATACAAGTTTTATTTCCCAAAATTTTTGTGGGTTCTAGTGATGGTAATATAGTTGGTGTGTTAGTTAGTAAATAAGTTGGTGAAGGTCCAGCAGGCCAGACGCTCACGTATCTTGACTGAGTAGTTCTGGTGCTGGAATCTGGTGGCCCCACCTCTCCGTGCTTGGGGGCAATATAAGGCTGCTCTGACAAAATACTAGACTGCACTGGTCCACACTTGTATTTATCAACACAGCATTTGACACCACTTTGGTGCCAAACAGAAACTCACACTTCTGCAACAAAAGTATTGGGTCATGTGTCAGAACTCTGCCTCCTGAGCCACTTCTACACACAACACCACACAACAACACCACATAGACGGGGTCAGATCTCTCTGACCATACAGCACATCTTACCAAGTTGGTTTCACATAGTACTAGTTCCCCAAGACTACATATTCTGAAATATGTTCATTAGCTTCCTGCTATTGAATAAGATAGGTGATATGTTCCACTGATCTCAACACTTGATCCGCCCTTCATAATCCTTGCTGGCGTTTATGTATTTTGTTTGTCTCTAGACCCTGAACTTGGGCTGGGGATCTAGAGCGAATCCTTACTTGTTGTAAGGGATAGATTTTGATATGGCAGTATCAAATCACTCGAAACATTAAACAATATTAAAATATACAAAGAAATACTTTCATTCTTACCAGAATTATGAATAGAGAACACAGTTATATTCTAGCAAAACTCAGCTGAGCTGCTGGCTCTAGTATGGCGTCCCTCTAAATATGGCAATTAGCTTCTGGGAAATACACCACTGAAGAATTACTGTGTCTACTACTGGACAATTTATTGTTGAATGGCAAAAATGCGCGTCTGAGCGCCGATAATATGATTATCTGTGGTCAATCACCGACTTCCCCCCTTTCAAATTTCAAACCTCCTACCAAAAGTCAATTCAGTCATCCCTCAGTCAAGTATGTATTATTGTCTGTTGGGCCGTCTGTCTCTACTTGCTTTTTCATAAAAAAACACGTTTGGTTCTACATGCCTTTCTACACGAATCGGTCTCTATAGTTATTTTTAGCCACAATTTTCCACTATTTCCCCCTCTCTTTCATTCTAACTAGATTTTAGCACTTGAGTCTCAAGGCCGCAATTTTTGAAAATTAGTGACATTTTTTAACAGTGCAGTCGCTCGTCTGTTATGAACAACACAGTCTTTTGTCAATATCTTCATTATTATCTATCCGTCTGTATAAATGAAAGCATATTATTTCTCTGCTCAAGATGGTCTATCCGACTAGCTAGTTTTTATATTCCTAACATTATTATTAAGAAAAAGTTACTTTTTCAAGGTTAGTTGTTTTTTTTTTGAAATATGTTCGAGCATCTTCTGTAATGCGTTTGCCGCTGAATTCAAATAAAAGGACTCAGTATCGTAAAAGCGTCCAAGAAATGACTGTTGCGTATAATAGCTAAGGTCCCTTTTGTCCATTTCTTTACATTGTGTCAACTTGGGGACGTGAATTTTTTTTCCTTTCCCCACCAATTGCGTCTTTTTAGCCTTGCTAGTTTCAAGCACGTGTTCAGTCATATTTTTTCTTTTTGATCTCCGTTCCCTCCCGTCTCCAAGTGTAAACATTTTGTCTTCACGTCTAACAAGTTAGTTTCCATGGCGGGTAGTGAACCGCGGCATGGGCGATCATGTCTTCTAGTAGCTTACGCATTATTTTTATCCCTACATTTTATCTTTGGAGATATTTTAACGTTGTATCACGGTTAAATTTATCACACCACCTTACTATTCTCACCTTAACCCAATAGAGCTGGTTTGGGCTAGGGTTAAAGGGCAAGTGGCCGCCCAGAACACCACTTTTAAAATGTGCGATGTTAAAGACATGACTCGTGAGGCCCTTTCACGAATAGACACAGAGTACTGGGTTAAATGTGAAGAACACGTGCTCCAGGAAGAAGAAGATTACTGGCAGCGAGATGGCTTGCAGTTTATCCAACCATTAACTGGTGTGAACTTATTGAAGTCGTCCGATTCGGAATGAGGTACGTCGATCGTATTCCTTCGTTTGTGATAAACTAACTTCATATGCCAATCTATAATAACACATAAACAGTTACGACTCGTCATAGCTTCCTGATGATTTACTGCTATCATTGTTCATTATCAGACCATCATTCCTCGTATCAAAATCACGTGAACAACCAATTACACATTTAGGACACGCCTTTGAACCGAATTGTCACACAAATGTTGTGATGTACTGTAGGAATTAATGTTACGGACAGATTTAGGAAAATGTTCCAAGAAGATCAAAGAAAATCGCCGTTTTGCAAATTTCGCGAAAGCTGTGGATGTAATGATCGCAAAATCTTAACTGCATAGAAAATCTAAGACTGCATGCAAAAATTCATGTCCATACAACAAACAGTTTTTGAGAAAATTTACGCTTTTTGCGGGCACGAATTTCCGAACGGACTATAATATCTTTGCGTGCTCTGTTAGCGGTTCCTACATGAATTCCTAAAACGATATCTATCGCGTTAATCAGAAGGGTCACTATAAGAGACTTGTTGTTCGCTAATGACGCTGCAATCGTCAGTCAAAGCCAACAGGAGCTTCAGAGCTTGATGAATCGCTTCACTCAAGCATGCAAAGACTTTGGCCTCACTATTGTTATTCCGTCCATCACGGGTGATGAAGACCACTCTGTTCATCCAGTTATTAGGAAAATGTTAGGTTAGTCTATGGGAACGAAGGTAACTGATGAGCACGATGCGGGCCTGGAAAGATCTCGGACAGTGTGGGCAGGGAATGTTTGCTTCGTGTGAAGGTTTTATTACACGGTCTTTTCTAGCTTGTCTCCGCTGTTCCGCTGCTGCTCTTCTGGATGATTCGCATGCCGCTGCACCTTTACGAAGAGATGTGCGCCAAGCGGTTCGGTCTTGCGCAGCAGCTTCCCATGTGTCAGGGTTTATGTCAAAGGTTTTCAATGAAGTCTTAAACGTGTCTTTGAAGCGCTTCTTTTGGCCACCATGGGAGCGTTTACCCTTCTGCATCTCACCATAAAAGAGTATCTTTGGCAGTCGATGGTCTGGCATGCGGACTACATGACCTGCCCAGCGAATCTGTGACTGCATCAGAATAGTATCGATGCTAGGGATACCAGCTCTGTCAAGAACGGCGGTATCCGGGATCTTGTCTTGCCATTTGATGTTCATTACCTTTCTGAGACAGACTATATGGAAGTGGTTTAGCTTCTTTACGTGACGCCTGTATACAGCCCATGTTTCACATGCATAAAGCAGCACTGGAAGCACCGCAGCTCTGTACACCTTCATCTTTGCCTGTAGACTAATGCCACTTCGATGCTTTCTTCTTCTTCTTCTTCTTGCGATCGCATCTTTGATGATTACACCGTCAGACGAGTTCTCATGATGAATTCGACTGTTGTTTGAAGTTCCTCTTTAACTCCAAATAGCTTTGAGTTTAGTGTTGAGTCATTGGGCCAGTATATCTTTCTTAACTGGTCATACAGAGGACAGTCCTGTAGAACATGCTCAGCAGTTTGTTCGTTTAATCCACATGTGCACAGTGGTGAAGCAGACAATCGTAGCTTGTGCATGTGTTTATTCAGTTTGTTATGCCCTGTCCTGAGTCGAAAAATAGTTGTCTGTCCCTGCCGGTCGAGAGTGTGATAGTCGTCTTTGGGTTGGTTCTGTTCTCTTCTGATAGTCTGGATAGCTCTCTTTTTCTCAAAGTATGTGACTTCATTATCTTCTTGTTCACATTCTCCTCCCTTTTTTGCAAGTTTATCTGCCTTTTCATTTCCGGGTACACCACAATGAGATGGTACCCACTGAAGTATGGTTCTCTTTTTGGCAGCTACCTTGTTTACTTCGATGCCAAACGTTGGTGTATAGTTTGCCAAATGTGCTGCTGGCTTTGGAGATCCTGGTGTTCACCTCATCATCAATGACGATGTTCTGGGATAGTGTGCTACCAAGGTATGTGAATCTGTTCACAACAGTCAGTTTATCACCATTTACCTTGATGATTGGCTCAGTATAAATTGTGCCGGGTGCTGGTTCGTACATGATTTCTGTTTTCTCCGTGTTGATGGTAAGCCCAAAGTTGGAACAGGCTTCGGAGAACCTATCCACGCTATGCTGCAGATCAGCCTCTGAGCCCGCATTGAGGGCACAATCGTCAGCAAACAGAAGATCTCTGATGGTGTGTAATTTGACCTTGGTTTTTGCTTGAAGCCTCTTAAGGTTAAACAATTTTCCATCAATACGATATCTGATGTCGATTCCTGTGTCCCCGTCTCTGAAAGCATCAGTCAGCATAGCAGAAAACATGATACTGAACAGAGTCGGTGCAAGTACACACCCTTGTTTAACTCCATTTGAGACGGGGAAAGGCTCCGATAGCTCACCGTTTCCCTGAACTCTAGCCTGCATTCCATCATGCAGTTGCTGCACTATTGTGATAAATTTCTTTGGGCAGCCATATTTTGCCATGATCTTCCATAGACCCTCTCAACTGACCGTTTCGAACGCCTTTGTCAAGTCGATGAAAGCTGTGTACAGGTCACAGTGCTGTTCTTGGCATCTTGCTTGTAGCTGTCTGTAAACCACTGTAAAGTGTCAATGTAAAGTGTGGTGTAAAGTGTGTTCTCTTTCTTCGGTAAAGCTCCACTATCAATCACTGTAGCATGTTGTTTGTGGTGCCACTACTGTATATGTCCATTGTAGTGTACCGAGTTGTTGAGATCAGGCATGCTCCAGTCTACCCAGCTGTAAATGGGTAACTCACCCTAGTCCTGAGTTAGGGAAGGCAAAGGCAACTGTAAGCAGTAGTTTCCCTCTAAGGCTCCAGGGGGAGCAGGCCCTAAACTTGGTCAATTCAACCGACGCAGGATGGTGTATATATGGAGTGGAAGTGTAGAGTGTGATTAACGCGAATGGTGGACTGTTCGTGTTCTGACCAATCTAAGCACTCATTCACTTGTGTCTACAAGGCATCAATGCAGACTGTTGGAATCTTTGTTTACACAGTTTATTTAGACGCACACACTGGGACATAACGAGTAAATCATGGGTATATGTTGACACATCAATTTGCAGGCATACATAGTAGATCCCATGTCATGACACATTCATATATCATGGGTAGTACATCAATAGCTTCCAATGTTATCATACATTATGGCCGCATCCCCTATCTGACTAAACGCGTCAGTGAAGGCGGATCGGTAAGTAACTAAAGTTGCTTTATATTCACAGTTTATATCATATTATGAAACCACGATAAGGGGTTTCTATCAAAATTGAGATCTCCTTGCCACTGTCCGAATAGTAAGATACATGCCCCGTTCTCTGGACAGTGATTCAAAAATATGATGACAGGAATGTAACATGGCCGCCTTCCTGAGTTATCGTTCACTCACTCACAGGAGGGTATATATAAGCCAAAGTTAATTTGAAATGCATATGAATAATTTCCTAAAGTTTCTCCATACAGTTCTACAGTAATCCAGTTACTTCACGTAGACATAACTGCTGTATGGAAGCCCGTCATCTTCGTCGATACAAACATGACCCTAGCGTTGCGAAGCACAATATTCCAGCTAGGTCTAACCGACATGAGATCATCAAAAATAGGGTCTGGCATTACCTGGAGTCCGAATCATACATGATACCGTACATTAGGAGAGTCTCTAACACAAACTCTAGTAGAGACACAATCTCCTACAGAAGAAAAACCACTTCATAAATCATTTTTACTTAAGAATGTACCAGCCCTTGAAAATGCGTAACCCGCCATTGTAAACGGTACATCGGAACTCATCACGACTTGTCAAGACAACTCATACTTCCGCTAGAGCGGCATAACAAGAATATAGTCCTGCCTACCCATCCAAAATATACAATATAGGACTGATTCTACTCGTACTAATAATATGTAATACATATGAATTCAGGCCATAAACAAAATAAGCAAATTAATCTATTTTCTGGCCCGAACAAATAAGTACGGACATGAGTGCCATATCCATGCGCCGAATCAATATCAAGAACGATTACTCCTATAATCAAAAGTGTAAATCAATCATGAATTATCTAGCTTTACCATAGACAGCATTTTCATACACAAATGAATGAATGTCTATATCTTTTCCATATTAAATAGCCATATCGATTTTTGTAATATGTGCGTCAAAATATGCACGCAACAGATTACCACACCCCTCGGGAAAAAAAAAAATGGTACTTTTTTTTTTTTAAATACATCTAGGAGCAACATACAATAGGCTCACAACGCACCAATAACAATGCGCAGATGATAAGCATAAGTTTTTATGACCTTAGAGAAAGTACTTCTCTAAGTATAAATATTTCCAGAGAGGTGTCACCAACGCATACTACAATATTAGCAATGACACAATTTCTACATTAGTTTATACATAAATTTCATCTAAGATATCTTAACATCATGATCATCAAAGACGAAAAAAACATTGAAAGATCAGCGGTGAATAAACATCAATGAACCGCTAAGTAGTGTTACAATCAATATATGATATATTACATATGTGTACACATTTCAACATAGGAACAACTGTATCAAAGTTGTATAACAGTTATGAATCATGTGGGCATCTAGACAAAATATCTGCCATCACATTTTCTGACCCACGGATAGCTCGCACCGAAAAATGAAATGGCTGCAGAGCAATCGCGTATCGCGTTGATCTCGCGCTCTTCAGATTTTTACTCTGAATAGCCGTAAGAGCTTTCTGGTCAGTTTCCACAATGAAATGCGCGCCAAGAAGAAATCTTTGCCGTTTAAGGATTGACCAAACCATAGCCAATAATTCACGGTCTAGGACCGAGTAATTCTTCTCTGCGGCATTTAATTTCCGAGAAATATACATCACAGGATGCAGAGTTCCAGAGTACTCTTGCATTAGTGCTGCTCCAATCCCGGTGGATGAAGCGTCACTACGAAGAATAAATGTCTTATCCTTAGAAGGCAATACTAGGATAGGTGAAGTAGAAAACATAGTTTTAACCTTATCCAAAGAGGATTGACATTCTTGAGTCCAATGGACTACATTAGGAGACCCTTTCTTTAGCAAGGAAGAAAGAGGTGACATAATGGAGGACAGATTCGGAATGAATCGTCCATAAAATTGTATTAGACCTAAGAGACTTCGCACTTGCTTTTTAGTCTTAGGAATAGAAATGTTAAGTATCTTACTTGTATTATGGTCTTCTGTTTTTAGGAACCCATGACCAACACGGTGTCCTAAGAAAGATATTTCGCTAAAACCAATACATGCTTTCGATGGTTTCGCTGTCAGGTTATGCTCGCGTAAGATAGACAATAGTTCATTTATCCCATTATAGTGATCGTTCCAAGTATCACTGAAAAGACAGATGTCATCAAGATACGCAATGACATCTGAGCGATGAGATAGGATTCGACGCATCATGCGTACGAATGTTGCAGGGGCGTTCATAAGACCGAAAGGCATGAAATTCCATTGGAATAGACCCCTAGGCGTCGAAAAAGCAGTAAACGGTTTGGCGTGTTCGGATAATGGAACTTGCCAATATCCCTTAGACAAATCGAGTTTAGTAAAGAAATGAGAATTCGATAGTCTCGTAAGTAGCTCTTCTAGTAAAGGCATAGGTTCAGCATCAAATTTCGTCACTTGGTTCAATTTGCGATAATCCACGCAAAGACGTATGTTATTGTCTTTTTTTCGTACAATAACCATCGGCGAAGAATATGCTGATGTGGATGGTTCAATAATTTTTAACTCTATCATCTCATCCAACTCTTTCTCTACCTGTGCTTGAAAATGTATCGGGATAGGATACGGTCTGACTCTTATAGGACTATGGTCAGTAAGAATAATGTCATGTTGAATGACATCAGTTTGACCAGGAATGTCAGTAAGGACATCCTGAAATTGTTCTAACATAGTAGAAACTTGTTTCTGCTCTCCTGGAGATAATTCTGGAGAAATTGCAACATTTTTCCATGATTCATTAGAGTGAAGAGGAATCATTGGAAAAGGTAGATTTACATCCGAGAAACTCGTTTCCTCATCCTGTATTACTGACAGAGATGAGTACTGTCCATGTTGGACTGGAAAATCGTCCGTTGCCTGAAAAACAGGTTGTAAATAATCCGGACGTTCATGGAATTCCGTGAGCATGTTGATGTGGAAGGTTTTACGCTTCCCGTCAATATCGACGATATAGTCAACATCGGAAACTTTTGATATTATATCGTACGGACCTTTCCAAGAAATAAGAAGTCTATTTTCCCTACAAGGTAGCAAGACAAATGCTTTGTCACCCGGACAAAGTTGTCGCAAGCATCTCTTTTTATTGGCAAATTCCCTTGCCTTCTGTTTCGCAAATTCAGAAGAAGCAGTTGCCAATTTGCATGCTTCAATAATCTTGTGTCTAAGTGCGATGACATATTCATAAGAGGATTTTGTGTCATCGACAATATTATCAGCAGTTATAAGATCATGAAGTAAGGACATAGGACCTCGCGGTTTCGCGCCAAAGACAAGTTCAAAGGGAGAAAATCCTGTATGTTCGTTGGCGACCTCTCTATATGCAAAGAGAGCCGCGGGTAAAACCCTATCCCAATCCTGAGGATGATCTTCTGTTATCTTACCTAGTAGGTTTTTCAGAGTTCTATTCAGACGTTCCACCATCCCATTGGACATAGGATGATAAATACTACTCAGCGATCTCTCTATCTTAAGAGTCGACATTACTTGAGACATGGTATCCGATATGAGTTGGGTACCATGGTCGGATAATATTTCTGCTGGAAATCCCAGATGAGAAAATATTAACCAAAGAGCATCTGCGACATCAGCAGTAGTTATGCTCTTTAGAGGAACAGCCTCCGGCCAACGTGTGCACATATCAACACACGTCAAAATAAATTGGTGTCCTCTAGCAGACTTTATCTTAAATGGACCAATGATGTCTATCGCCATTTTTTGAAATGGTCGAATGGGAATGTCTGCAGCCTGAATAGGTGCATCATGGCGTGGACCTCTGGATTTAATCTCTTGACATACTTTACAAGATCTACAATAGATTCGTATGTCCTTATTCACAGCAGGCCAAAAGAAAGATTCAAGAACTCTAGTTTTAGTACGGGAAAAACCCATATGTCCAGCACACTGCGAATCATGAGCGTGTTGTAAGATTTTAACTCTCATATTTTTAGGCACAAGGATTTGAGAATGAATGGACTTAGCGGAGTCTTGTACCATACGTACAAGTACGCCATTCTTCATCGTAATCCAAGATTTACGATTTGTATCCTTATTCGGATCACCTTTTGTTGCCAGAGTAAAGAATTTCTTTAGAGTAGGATCATCTTCCTGCTGTTTTATAAAGGAATCATGGGAAATCTCCAAGGGATCATCTTGGATCTGCGCATCATTATCTTCAGAATGTGAAGATTGCGGCATATTAAGAGCTTGAGTCCTAGTGATTACTGCATTAGCAGATTGCATATTAACATTTTCCCAATTAGAAATTTGCTGTGGAGTGCATTCTTTCACTCCATGAATGCGACCGATGATAAGATCAGCGATCGGATTCGGCAAGAGACATGCTTGCACCTCTCCTGTAAAGAAAGGCGTAGCAATATTGATAATGGCAGTGGAGTACTTCTCCAATGTGCCACCAAATGTTACACATTTGACTACATTGCCTTTAGCTCGAGAAGGATTTACGAGTGATTGCCTCACTCCGATGGTAGTGCACCCTGAATCGAAAAGAATTGATACCGGAGTACCATCTATTAAGCCTCTATTGAAAACAAGAGCACCCCTTCCATTATGCGCGATTGAAGCAGGGAGAGCGGGAAGCGGGTGACCGCAGCTTAAAGTAGAAACTGTGGTTGGATCGAATAATGTGTTGCATTGAGAACACTGAGATGCTCTAGCAAAATCAAAAGCGGAATTTGCTACACTATTGGAGTCTTTTTTATCATTATTCTGATTACCGGCGTCGTGGAACTCCTGTTGTGCAGAGTTAGCCTGGTAATAAGATTTACCATGTCTTTTGTGTTGTGATCTACCTCGGTTATAATTGTCTCTATAATTATTATTTCCTCTGTTATAACCCCTATTTGGGTTTGAATCATAATATTCATGATCATAATCATCACGCTCATTATACTGAGTATCCCTGTAATATTGGTTTTTTTGTCTCCATGAAGCACTTGGGTAGTTCCTATAGCTACTCCCTTTTCGAGAATTTCTAAAATTATGGGTACCCCTCGCGTGTCGAGGACTATCAGCCCGATTCCAGTTCTTCGAAGAAGAACCCTGATTTGAGTGGTTATCTTGGTTTTGATACTTATTCCAATTAACCTTTTTATCAAATTTATTTTTAGCTCCTTGGAATTTGTGTGAGTAATTCTGATTATATTCTGTTGCCGAAGCAACTGGCATACTCTCTTTAATGTTAGAGTTACTAAGAATCATGTCAGGGTGTGCCGTGGCATACTGGTCACAATATTCTTCCATTTGCTTTAATGTACTAGGTTTACGATCATGTAAGAACTCTAGAAATGATTTATTTACCGAAGACATGACCTTGTCTCTTAGCAATAAATCCGTAAGACCATCAAATGTTTTCTCTATTTTGGATAATTCAATCCATCGTGAAAGTGTAATTCGTGCTTTTGAGATGAATTCTGAGAATTCTATACCTACCTCAGGTCTCATTGTTTTAAACAAAAGACGATAACCTTCCTCAGGCAGCTGATATTTCTTTATCAGAGCTGCCCTAATAGCATCATAATTATCCTTGTCGGCCTCTTCAACGAAATATAACTTACTCAGAGATTCCCCTTTTAGATTTTCAGACAACTGATTCACATACTGTGATTTGTCAACATTATGAGCTCGACAAGCACGTTCAAATCTAGAAAGCCAAAATGTTATGTCATCACTGGTAGGGTTGAACGCTGGTACCTTGACCTTGTACACAAAGGGTTTACCATTACCACTAGATGCCTGATTAACATTACTCATACTTGTCAATTTTAATTTCTCTAACTCAAATTCATGTTCTCTTATTGCTTTTCTCTCTTCAGCTTCTCTATCTAATCTTTTCTGTTCTGCAGCCGCTTCTAATTTTTTCTGTTCTGCAGCAGCTTCTAATTTCTTCTGTTCTGCAGCAACTTCTAATTTTTTCTGTTCTGCAGCAACTTCTAATTTTTTCTGTTCAGCTGCAGCAGCAGCTTCTAATTTCTTCTGTTCTGCATCAAATCTCCTTTCCTCCACTTGCATCTGCAATTTCTTTAGTTCAGCAGCAGTATCAGCTTCTTTTTCTAATCTTTTTTCTTCAGCCAGAGCTTTTCTCTCTTCAGCAGCAGCAGCTTTTCTGTCTTCAGCAGCAGCAGCAGCTTTTCTCTCTTCAGCAGCAGCTTCTAATTTTTTTTCTTCTATTTGAAGTTTTCTCTCCTCAGCCGCAGCTTTTCTTTCCTCAGCTTGCATCTGCAATCTGAAATTCTCAGCATCTATCTTCTTTTGTTCAACTTCTGCTTTCAGTACTTCTGACTTTAATGCAATAGCAAATTGAGCAGTTGCCCATTCTTCTAACTCTTTTCCAGTCTTATCAAGAGATTTTCCTTGTGCAATAAAGTAATCTAATGTAGACATCTTGTCTTCTTAAATCAGAAACCTGAAAAAGTAAATAAATTACCTTATTTCACTTTAATGGGAGACAAGTCTATACCATAGACTTAGTCTTAGTGAAAAACTTGTATGGTTATTTTGTTTATAATAACCAATGATAACTTGAGTACCTGTGGAAAACAATAACTGTATATCTCAAATACTGTGGGAGACAAGCCTTACAAAGGTCTTGTATACCTTAATGTAATCAATGGTCACTTGAGTACCTGTGGAAAATAATATTTCCTATACCAATCACTTTGGGAGACAAGCCTTACAAAGGTCTTGTACACTTTGTTTTATAACAATAATAATCATAAAGTACTGATCTGTACTATAATATAAGTGTATTCAACTATACCTCCTATGTCATATGTCAACTAAAGACATTACAAAGGACAAACAAGAAAAGACAATCTGAAAACATTTGCAGAGATCAAATTAAATTAAATAGGAGAAATGAAAAAAAATGATCACAGAATCTGTGATGATAACTGCAATAAGATAACAAGACAAATAACGCCACAGTGTATAAACATAAGGGTGTAAAGAACTGAAATGAAAGGAAAGATGAGACCTACAATTATACAAACAAATCAAACAAAAATAAAGAACAGAAAAATATTACAAATACAAATATGAAGACAGTCGTCACAGCTAACAATTATTTGCAAACAATGTTGCATGCAAATTTCAATTAAGAAATTGCTCCCTATAGAACGCCAGAACAAGACCAATATCACTTGGTATTTCCTGTTCTAGTCACCTCCCATCCAGGCCCGCAAACACATAACAATCACACATATAAACAAATAATATATAAACATAAATACATATAAATCATAAATGTGTACATTATATACTGAAATGTGTTGCAGTTGCAGTGTATTGTACTGTATGCTCAGTTTTAACAAATTAGACTACCACTTTATTGAGTAATAGATTTGCTTTCTAACTGTTACACTGTTCAATTTTTTTGAGCACATTAGAAGATCCAACGATGAAATTTGCACTTTATGTTCAACATTGCTCTTCTATTTCAGCAGGATAAACAATCACTAGTTTAGAACACTGACTGTACTGTGCCAAATGTCAACAAGTGCTGACCCAGATATTGCTACACTTGTCAGAACAGGTCAAGCTGACATTGATTGTATAGCTGTCCTACTGGTGTTGATGTGGTCAAACAAATGTTCTTGCAACTGTAAAATGTGATTCTCAACACAACAAGACTGCGTAGGCTGGACCCAGGAATCTGGCCCACCACTGTAAACCACTGTAAAGTGTCAATGTAAAGTGTGGTGTAAAGTGTGTTCTCTTTCTTCGGTAAAGCTCCACTATCAATCACTGTAGCATGTTGTTTGTGGTGCCACTACTGTATATGTCCATTGTAGTGTACCGAGTTGTTGAGATCAGGCATGCTCCAGTCTACCCAGCTGTAAATGGGTAACTCACCCTAGTCCTGAGTTAGGGAAGGCAAAGGCAACTGTAAGCAGTAGTTTCCCTCTAAGGCTCCAGGGGGAGCAGGCCCTAAACTTGGTCAATTCAACCGACGCAGGATGGTGTATATATGGAGTGGAAGTGTAGAGTGTGATTAACGCGAATGGTGGACTGTTCGTGTTCTGACCAATCTAAGCACTCATTCACTTGTGTCTACAAGGCACCATGCAGACTGCTGGAATCTTTGTTTACACAGTTTATTTAGACGCACACACTGGGACATAACGAGTAAATCATGGGTATATGTTGACACATCAATTTGCAGGCATACATAGTAGATCCCATGTCATGACACATTCATATATCATGGGTAGTACATCAATAGCTTCCAATGTTATCATACATTATGGCCGCATCCCCTATCTGACTAAACGCGTCAGTGAAGGCGGATCGGTAAGTAACTAAAGTTGCTTTATGTTCACAGTTTATATCATATTATGAAACCACGATAAGGGGTTTCTATCAAAATTGAGATCTCCTTGCCACTGTCCGAATAGTAAGATACATGCCCCGTTCTCTGGACAGTGATTCAAAAATATGATGACAGGAATGTAACATGGCCGCCTTCCTGAGTTATCGTTCACTCACTCACAGGAGGGTATATATAAGCCAAAGTTAATTTGAAATGCATATGAATAATTTCCTAAAGTTTCTCCATACAGTTCTACAGTAATCCAGTTACTTCACGTAGACATAACTGCTGTATGGAAGCCCGTCATCTTCGTCGATACAAACATGACCCTAGCGTTGCGAAGCACAATATTCCAGCTAGGTCTAACCGACATGAGATCATCAAAAATAGGCTCTGGCCTTACCTGGAGTCCGAATCATACATGATACCGTACATTAGGAGAGTCTCTAACACAAACTCTAGTAGAGACACAATCTCCTACAGAAGAAAAACCACTTCATAAATCATTTTTACTTAAGAATGTACCAGCCCTTGAAAATGCGTAACCCGCCATTGTAAACGGTACATCGGAACTCATCACGACTTGTCAAGACAACTCATACTTCCGCTAGAGCGGCATAACAAGAATATAGTCCTGCCTACCCATCCAAAATATACAATATAGGACTGATTCTACTCGTACTAATAATATGTAATACATATGAATTCAGGCCATAAACAAAATAAGCAAATTAATCTATTTTCTGGCCCGAACAAATAAGTACGGACATGAGTGCCATATCCATGCGCCGAATCAATATCAAGAACGATTACTCCTATAATCAAAAGTGTAAATCAATCATGAATTATCTAGCTTTACCATAGACAGCATTTTCATACACAAATGAATGAATGTCTATATCTTTTCCATATTAAATAGCCATATCGATTTTTGTAATATGTGCGTCAAAATATGCACGCAACACTGTCTTGCAGCGAACACCATATCGGCGGTTCCACGTTCTTTCCGGAATCCAAACTGACTTTCAGGTAGAAGACCTTTGTCAAGATGAGCCGTAAGGCGATTCAGAAGGATTCTGGCGAATATCTTCCCAGCGATTCTTCTTCTTCTTCGTTCGTCCTGAAAAGGACGGTGGTTGCGTTGTGTCTGTTTACGCCTAAGCTGTGATATCTGCACCTTTCGGTAGACACATCCGACTTCTGCACGGCATTTTTTAGGACCGGGTTTGCCTTCCCATTTCGATCCACACTCGCTCAGCCAGACTACACTGCTGCAGACTGTTTCCAGGACCACCACATGGAGGTGGAGTGCGGTCTTGACCAGCTCTGGTTCGCTGGTCCTGACGCAGGCAGTCAAGCTATGAGTCGCTGACTGCGGTCTCTATTGCTGCGTCTTGAGGTCCCTTCCCAGCGATTGATAATAGAGAGATGCCTCGATGATTGTTTGTTACAGTCTTGGCGATTACTTTTACGTTTATATAGATGTATAATTGACGCATCTTTGAGATCGTGTGGGATGGTTTCACTCTGCCACATTTGCTGGAAGATCATGTGAAGTTTCTAGATCAGAACTGTACCGCCAACTATCTATCTATCTATCTATCTATCTATCTATCTATCTATCTATCTATCTATCTATCTATCTATCTATCTATCTATCTATCTATCTATCTATCTATCTATCTATCTATCTATCTATCTATCTATCTATCTATCTATCTATCTATCTATCTATCTATCTATCTGTACCATTGAATCGGAGCCGGGGGCCTTTCCACTAGAAAGTTGACGAATCGTTTTTTGAGTTTCTTCCAGAGTTGGTATATCATCTAGTACTTCATTTATAGGAATTTGGGGCAGTGGTTGATGGCTTCGTCGTTAATAGATGATGTCTGGTTCAGAATATTATTAAAATGTTTGATCCAGCGTTGGAGAATTTTTTCCTTGTCTGTAATTAGTGTTTTTCCATCTGCATTAAGGGGGGAAGGGGGGTGGGGGGAATGATCCTGATGATGTTGGACCATAGATCGCTTTGAGTGCATGGTCAAAATTTTTTTCAAGTCATGGCTGTCAGCAAAGCCTTGGAGCTCATCTGCTTTATTACTCAGCCATGAATCCCGCATCTGGCGTAGTTTATGTTGGACGATTCTACGCATGTTGTTGAAAGCGTCTTCCTTTGATGTAGATTTTGGATCATTTAAATATGCTTTATGGAGATGGTGTTTCTCAGCCAACATCTTCTTTATATCATCTGAGTTCTCATCAAACCAGTCATTTTGTTTCTTGATGGCGGGACCCAGGACCTCTGTAGCAGTGTTGTAGATCTGCTCACTTAGGGCTGCCCAATTTGTTTCCACACTTTGGTCGTCTAACGAGATAGATTTGAGACGGTCTTCTAGGGTATCAGTAAATGACTGTTTGATTTTTATCTTCTTTAGTTTGGTGACATCCAGCCTTTTTTAGTTTTCTTCCCCTGAGGGCGCATGGCTGGTTGGATACGAGTTTTAAGTTTAGACCCAATGAGGCGATGATCAGTCCAGCATTCGGCACCACACATGGACTTGGTCACCTGGACATCTTGCCTGTCCTTCTTCCCAACAATTACATAGTCAATTAGGTGCCAATGCTTTGAGCGAGGGTGCATCCAGGAGGTCCTGTTGCGGGTAGGAAGTCGAAAAAATGGTGTTGGTGACAAGGAGGTCATGTTCTGCGCAAGTCTGGAGGAGAAGAAGTCCATTGCTGTTACAGCGACCCACGCCGTACTTTCCGATAGTGCCATTCCAGGAGATGTTATCTGAGCCTACTCTTGCATTAAAATCACCAAGAATGATGAGCTTATCTGCTTTATGAACTTTTTCCTAATGACTGCATGTAGTTCTTCGTAAAACTTATCCAGGTGAGCAGTGCTTTCCTAAAGAGGGCTGCCGAATCCCACTGCTGCTCCGATCAGTGGAAGACGACCATATGGCATGAGCCGCCTGTGTGCAGGTCAGCGACTACGACTGCCAGCGTACCCACGCCTGCCGCTTCGCCGCTCGCCCATCGCCACAGGACTTGTTGTGAGTGGATGGATGAATGGATGAAAGAGTAACTTGCGCAGTAAAAAAAAGGAACCCGTTACACACCCATTGAGGCATATTGGGAATATGGTGTTAGGCCCATATTATCTTGACCGTCGGCACACTAGGGGTGATGTGGTCGGCATCACGCCGACCGCCTTAACCTTCCCAGAGTTGCTCTGGTACCCATTTGGGGCTGGGTCGACCCAGGAGCCGTTTGTGGCCTAAAAAATTCCCGCCTCATCTGGGGATCGAACCATAGACCACTGCGCTAGGAAGCCAGTGCACTAACCACTACGATACCGCGGCTCCTAACTTGCGCAGTGATTTGGTTTAAAGTGAGGAAGAGTTGAGCAATTCGTCGACCTCACTCTCTCGCCTGGGTCCATCTGAATCCAGTGGCAAGACAAGTCAAGACGACTGGAGATGAAGTCAGATGCAGTGGATGACTAGTGCTTTCTACGTGCCTCGCCGTGCTCCTTACGCCCCACAGCGCTTTGCTGGTAATCGCCGTCATGCCCGTTGAACCAACAGGTGGTTTCTTCCGCGCAATCTATCGAGTCCAGTCTTCGCACGCATGGGTAGGCAGACCCTAACTCACCGAAGGTTTATAACCAGTCGGCTACCCTCACCTAGTTTAGCCGGCCTGTCAAAGCCGTTTCCCGAGGGGTGGCCGCTGTTGCATGCTGACAGCTACGAGGAGCCACAGGTAAGAGCTGGATGCCAGGTTTGGACCAAAGGTGGCCGAACTGCCCTGAAAATGGCATCACAGCTCCTTCACCAGAGGTACTACCAATACCTGACCTTCCAACCCCCCCCCCTCCTCCTCCCCCCCCCTTTCCACTTTGGCCTCACTGTAAGTCTAAAGAAAACAAATGTGCTTAGTCAGGTTTGGGTGTTGCACCAGTTATCACTATCGATAACTATGAACTGGCAGTGGTGCACCACTTCACATACCTGGGGTCTACCATCAACGACAAACTCTCTCTTGACACAGAAACTGACAGTCGCATTGGCAAAGCTGCAGTTACCTTTGTCCGCCTCACATCGCGTGTTTCGGGAAACTCCAAACTCACAACGAAGACCAAAGCCGCAGTATATAACGCCTGTGTCACCAGCACACTTCACCATCCAGTGAAAATTAAAAACATACTAACTTAGAAAATAGCATATTTTGGAATTTCTTTTAAAAACCATGTTGAACTATAACTACAAAAGGAAAAATACCGACTAGAGATAATATAGTATAAAATAAATACAAACAAAAACATATTACAATAAAGGAAACACGTCCTGATATAACCAACAATTCCATGTACATGGTAGATGGTTGAAAGGGGCGTGCTACAAAGAAAAGTAGCAAACACATTAATTAAAAAAAAAAAAAAAACACTTCTATATGGCAGCGAAACATGGACAACCTATGCTAAGGCTCAATACCTTCCATCTACGGTGCCTACGCCACATCCTCGGCATTTCGTGGGAAGATAAAGTGACAAATGTCGAGTTGTTGTCACGTGCTGACCTTCTGAGCATGTATACACTGCATAGACAACGCAGACTTCGCTGGCTTCGCCATGTCCGCCGCATGGAAGATGGTCGCATCCCGAAAGATATCTTCTACGGGCAACTGGCAGATGGCAAAAGAACAGTTGGGCGACTGCTGCTGAGGTTCAAAGATGTGTACAAGAGAGACACGAGGGCACTGGACATAAATCCAGCAACCTGGGAGGATGAAGCTGCCGATCGCACTAAGTGGCGATGCTATCTGCGGCGCCACCTCAGATTGGGCGGAAAGAAGTTCACACAACAAGCTGAAGAGAGGAGAAAACGTCGAACCAGGAAAATAAGCAGCTGAAGGCTGTCACCTCAGGGGCACATACCCATGCTCAGTTATGACTGAAGGGGATATTATAACTATCGCAGGATAAGTAAGCCAATGTAAGAGTTACTGACCCTTACCTAATTTCAGATCCCAACCGCATAGGCCCGTTGTTGTTAGTTGCTGGAATGTCATCAGGTCCAGCCGCTTTTCCATCTCTTAGAAGCTTTATGGCTTTCTTTATTTCTTCCTTTGTTGACGTGACGCCTTTTAATCTCGATACATTTCTCTGATTTCACCAGATTGTTGTCGCTATGATGTAACATGTTACTGTTGTTTGTTTGTTTTTTTTTTAATTTAATTTTAAACAGCACAATATAGTTAGTCTGGATCTTGTTTTATAATGTGTGTATTACATTATTTAAATAAGAAATATATAATTAAAAACAATTTAAACAATTTAAAGGTTATAAAAACTATCTGATATTTCAACTGAGATTATACTATTAACTCCTAAATATACCCGTTAAAATAATGACAAGGAAAGAATTAAAGCTAACGTCTTAACCTTTCAGCATCTGCAGCAAATTTAGAAGACTGGGGCACTTATTTGGTGATTCTGAATTAAGTTATTTTACCAATTTTTGTAAAGGTTAAGGGCAAGAAAAAATAATAACAATAAAATATATTGTAGGTTTTTGACACTTTACTATGGGTTTTCTTTTCTTGTTTTTAATTTAAAATCAAACTGATATTTTTGTGGGGGAAAAAAAAGAAGCAAATTACATTAAGCGTCCTGAAATTTAGTGCAAAGGTCAGAAGCGCTTAATTTTTTATATAATTTCCAGACTGCAACTTTGGTGGAAGAAGGTTTTGACTGACATCCGTGACGGCGCGCCTGAGAGAATTAAATATACAGGGAATATAAGTCGCCCACGAGGGAGTTGTTATCTATTACTCTAAAAACGTTAACTATTGCAGATAAAAGATAACAAATGCGGATAAAAGTATAAACATAATATATGTAAGAAGATTCTTTAAAACAGGCAAGACGTAATGGCCAGGCCCGACTGAGCGAACAGGGTTCAATTCGATTTGAGAAAAAGGGCTTTCTTTAAACTCCAACAGGCATGCGAGTTGGGATTGAAATTGAGCAATGATGTGAAATCCGGGGACCTTGTGAATAGTAAATAATAAATACACAACCAGTATTTGGCTAGAGCGCTCGTAAGAAAAGGAGGAAGGCACAAATAGACAACAGAAGAGTCGCTAGGTATAGGGTCAGTAAACTTTACTTACATTGGTGTTAATTATCCTGCGATAGTTATAATATCCCCTTCAGTCATAAACTGAGCATGGGGTATATTGCGCCCTGAGGTTGCCAGCCTTCAGCTTGCTTATTTTCTGGTTTTCGACGTTTTCTCTACTCGTCAGACTTGTTGGTGTGAAGTCTATCCGCCCAATCTGAGGGTGGACGCCGCAGAATTTTTTTAGTCATCGCCACTTTAGTGCGATTGGCAGTTTCATCCTCCCAGGCTGCTGGACTGATATGTTCAGTGGCCTCATGTCTCTCTTGTACACATCGGTTTGGAACCTCAGCTGCAGTTCGCCCAATGTTCTTTTGCATCTGCCAGTTAGCCCGTAAAGATATCTTTCGGGTGGACCATTTCCATGCGGGGACATGTAGCCCGCGTAGTTGCGATGTTATGCAGTATTATAATAGCTTAGCTACTGATATGGGCATGGCCTGAGGTGAAGCCCTCAACTGTTTTTTTCCTGGTGTCTTTCGACGTTTTTCTCTCTCCTCGCTTCTTGTTGAGCTCTCTTTCGCCATTGCGATGGTGCCGTACATCTAGCTTCGCCCTTGTGCTCGGTGGCAGCTTATCTATGTTAGTGGCTATGTCCGTGCCTCAAATCACTCATGAAATATTTGACCTCAGCTGTGGACGCCCAAACTGTTTCTTTCATTGCTCAATGTCCGTCGACGATATTTAGGGATGCGACATCTTCCAGCCGGCGGAAAAGGCAAGGCAGTGAAGTCATGCGCACTGACTAAGCATCGTTATCTACTTTGAAGGCAGACGTGACACACTCGAATTGTTTTTTAAACACGA